>CM057820.1:25740120-26475120 GCA_030067965.1 Latrodectus elegans | reverse complement strand
ATTCAACACAAATGCATTCATCAAAAATTTAAACAGATTTCTGTGAATAAGTAAAAGTTACATTTGCTTAAAATAACTGTAATTATGACATACGCTATGCTTCTGAATAAAAGCAACTTCTGGTAAAGCGCTGGGATTATCTTCTTCTGTTAAAGTGAGCTGAGTTTTGGTTGGGATCATTGCTATGGATTCTCCTCCACTCTCTTCATCAGCTTCAGTGTGGGCAGCCCATCCTGCTCCTCTGTGCGATTTTCTATAACGAAAAGTCTTGCGGCTTGGAGCCTTCTGCCGCTGGAGGCGGTGTCTCGGTAAGTGTGTATCCGAATCCGGATCCGGCGACTGGACTCCACCGACCGGACTTGTTGGGCAAGACGGGGGTTGACTCACAGAATCAGCTATAACAATAAAAATATTAATGTTGTAAAATATTTCAAAAAATCTAAAGCAAGTTTATACCTGCCACCCCCCATAATAGGATACATACTATTTTTGTATACTTAATTTTTTGCAACACAAAATGAATGAGTTTCGTTGAAACAAAATTTAATTATTAAGGGATCATTGATGACATTTCCTTAATTTAATTATTAAGGAAACATAATTAAACTTATTAATCATTGAACGCAATCCTGAAGTCTTAATTCCCAGAATTTCATTATGTTGCAGAAATATCTTAATAAGCAAATCACAATCAATGTTAATGTCTCATATTTCCTATTTTACGATATTTGTAATGCCCATCGAATATTTTCCTTGCAATTCAAGAAAGTTATAATTCATTTTGCAAGTTAATATTCCTTAACAACGATTCAATAAATTTTAAAATTTTTATAAGCAATATAAAAGGTTGAATAAAAACAATATTACTTTTTGTTAATAATCTATTTCAATATACATTTATAGTAGACAAATAAGTCTGGAATTCAAAATTCAATGTCTTAAAACATTTTTAATACCTCCACTTCTTAAAATTATCATCATTTCAAAAAGTTGTAAAAATTTATTATAATTTTATTTTATACAATACTTAAAATAAAACAGCTTTCTTAAAAAATCAGTAGATCAAAGATTTTTTAATGCTGTTAATAATTGTTATAATTGAAGAGTATTTAAAAATAGGTGCAAATCATTTGTTGCAATTTCCATGACTATGGTTACAGCTCCAAAGCATATGGTAAAGTTATAATCATGACACAGTATACATTTGATTTTATGATCTTCTAATTTATGACAATCACTGTTTTATGAACTAGTGGCTACTCCTTTACATGATTCCATAGACACAATTTTATAAATCCCATTTACAAATTTAAATTTAGAATCTCATTAATCCAAAACTCTTTTTTGTTGCACCTTTTGCTTCCATTTAATATTAACCTTTTTAAAAAAATCAGATGATAAACTTGTATTGATATTTCTATTGGAGAATCATAAATTCTTTGAGTTAAGAATAACTAACTGCACTACTAATGTTGAAATCCAAAATTTTTTTAATCACATGTGAAATTTCTTTCACTTAATCTAATTCTTGACTTACAGTCCATGCATCAGAGTATATAATCAGTAGCTTCATGAACAAATATCATAAGGTACTTTTAGAAGGAGTGATCATGATTCAGAATCCCCTTATGAAATATACATTCCAAGTGCTATGGATTTGTGAAATGACATTTCAGAATAAAGGATTTATAAAAAAAATTCACTGTAACAGGAAACAGCTAGAATATTTACCTAACAATTTGAATTGAAACTTTGCAGAAGAAATCCATTGCAGGCAGAAATTTTATTTCACGACATTTTATGTAATGTCTCAGATGTAACTAATATATAAGAAGTGTTGGATAATTAAACAATTAAATACAATGAATGAAAAAATGGAAAAATAAATTTTGAAACAAAAAAAAAAAAAAGATTACTTTGCCTGATTTTTTTGTAAATAAAAACAGTAAGAATTGTTTTTAAATATGAATTTTATTTTGCATGTATTTCTTATACTGTGCATACAATTTTATTTCGAATAGTAATTTATCCGCAAAAAGAGCAGTTTGATTAAAAAATTCAGTTTTAAGATTCAACACTTATTTTTCTATTTTACTTTTAAAAATTATTTTATCGGTCCCAAAGAGTTCGTGAAAACTAATGCATTTACTGCCTTACTCATCACTCAGTTATACATACATAACATACCATTCTTTAATACACAATAAATAAAACAAAATTTCTTTATAATTTAAAATTCTTGATGGTTGAAACAATAAATTTTTGTCACTGCAACATACTACTGAATTTTGCTTTGAAAAGGGAGTGATTTTCTTTATAATAGTAAATGAATAGAAAATATAGTTCATTCAGATTTTGTGTGAAAACCATAGAACAATTTTCAGAAAATTATTTAAAAATAAGAAATAGTGAAATTTTACAATAACCAAATAAGTACAGTAAATATATTTTCAGCTATTTTATAAATTAATAAAAACTAAGATAAACAATTTACATAAATTCTTATACTTTAATAAAAACTTATATAATTATTTTAACATTAAAGACAGTTTTCAAAGGAAACTGAACAAACTGATAACTATTTATGTTAAAATTCTAAAAATAAGCCAACAAATTATTGCAAAAAGTTATGTAAAAACACTGCATTTACAATTAGGTATGAAAGTTGTTGCTTATTTTACCATAAATTTAATAAGCGGATGGTCTAAAATTTGCTTTGTATTATTGGATAGAAAAAATTTAGACCATAATGTAAAAGAGTACCAGACAATGAAATAATTCACAGGAATGAAATTTATTACTTTGATCCCCCTGTGAGTCTTGCTCTTCTGTGTGCCTGGTCGTCCCCACCGACGTGAGGCTACTACCGCTTCCGACTTTTCCTTTCTTACTTCCACCTCGTTTGATGTGAAAGGTACTCTTTCTCCATAACCTTGGCTCAGAAACTGCAGGAAGTTTGCCGCTCAATCCTTCTGAAAAAAAATCATACTGGATATAAACTGAGTAAAGATGGAACAATATTGTCATCTATTACAACAGCCATCAGAAAAATAAATTGTAATTTAACAATTTTAATGCTTTGATTGGATACAAATCATGCCTTTTAATTATGATAAAATTTAATTAATAATGAAATTTTTTTAATTTTGTTTCAAAACGACTTTTTAATGAAATAATTATTTTACAATGGCAAGAGTTTTGCATTAACAAATGGCAGAAGATTATTTGATACCTTAAAAAAGTTATAAAAAACATTTAATATTGATATTTAATTTACATAAGCAACTGTAATCTGATGTTGTGATGATCCTGTCACACACACTTTATTTGACTTTTCATTGGTATTATATCTTCATTTCCATCAATATCAGAATTCGTCTAAATTTTACTAATTCTTATCAGAAATTAATCTCGCTCTCACTTGATTGACATAGTGGACAATCATTTTTTTAAAAATAGAGTAAAATTATTTTGATGAAATACTTTTTCAATGTGAATTAGAAGATTCGGCAGTAAATTTGCAGCTAAGAGATGGGAAGTAATTGCTGTTTTTCCAAAAACTATCTTTCATGAGCTCTAATGATTGGGTGAGTTTTAATGATTTCCAAATAAATTTCATTTGTTATATTTTTGATTAGTTATTCTCTGAAAATAAAAATAATTAATGAAATAAATGTGAAACTATAAATTGATTTCAAGATTATTCTATAATAAGTATTCAGTTATTCTTAAAAAATTCATCATTAGGAGGAAAGTCACATTAAGTGATACATATGTAATTTCAATTATATTTATTAAGTGAAAAAAATCTTTTGTATTTTTGTGTTGATTATAAACATATTGTATCAATTCAATCCTTGCATTGCATCAAACTGTGTGTGTGTGCATGAATTATGTGTATTTGCTTTCTTTTTGCTATTATATCTTGATGAGGAAGAAATCATGAATTGATGATTAGGATTTCATTAGTAACTATGGAAAAAGCTTTTGCACAAACTATATTACAATTTTCTGTCTTTAACAAATTACATTCTTTTTAAAAAATAGCCCAAATTTAAATTCAACTTCAAATACAACACAAATAAGTTTTACTCACTATGGATGTGTCTGAATTTTTAATGAAACTGAAATAAACACATACCAATTTATTTTCAGTTTAAAAAACAATTTTTAAGAACAGATTATTAATTAATACTTTCAAGATCATGTGATAGAACAAACCATAAAAGTAGATTATATTTTACTAGCTTAATATTACACACACACACACACAAACTATCTTTACTTCTTGATGAAAATTATAAAAAATATATTGTATACGTTGAAAATTCTTGAGTTGTTGTAAGAAAATTTGCAATGGCTTGAGCTAATAATTCATTATATTAGTTTCTATAATTGCTGTTCATGTATTGCTCCTAATTTTAGACAAGAATACATCATTAAATCAAAATGTTAAAATCTAAAGAGTATAAGAAAAGATAATAAACAAGCAACCATTAAAAGAAATTATCTTAATATATTTAGCAGTGTCTAACAATATATATCCTGAAAGCAAGTAAATATATTCAATATATTGTACAATTTATAGAAAATACAAAAATTTGTATAACACCTTCTGCAGTACTACTGTCTTCTTCTGGGTAAGGATAGCTACTACGACGTAATAGTTGTCTTAAAACTTGTCGGCTGCCACCCCTGGAGCTGAATTTAATGCTTAGCCCCTTATGAATATGTTTGCTAATATTCGTAAAGGTGCCAGCTTCTCCTTCTGTTTCCAATGGTGGTAAGGAACTGTCTGTAGACAGACCTCCTATGGAAAAAGGAAACTTTGAATACACAAATTTCAAGATTATTATAATTAAGATACTATTGTGTTTGCAAAATAATATAAGATGTATTTTGCAATGTCTTAATATGAAATACTATTAAAAGTTTACAGAACCAAAATTAAAACATAGGATAATACAAAATTCGAAAATATAAAATTATATAATCAATACAATTTAACTTTTATTACTTAATAGGTAAAGTGAATAACAATGATTTGAATACAATTATAAATGCATCAGAAATATTCGCTCATTATAAAACATTAAATATAATTTTTTAAATACATTTTGTATAAAATTAATATGTATTTTTAAGTAAATAAAAATTTTTTAAACATTAACATGGAACTTATACAATGCATTAAAATAAAGATTTTTAAATTCAGTTAATAATTTTATTTGATGTATAAATACATATAATAACACAGCCATGACTTATGTCTAATGTATCATTAAATTTATTAGATTTAATAGATTAATGAAATAATAAACTTTTATATTAATCCAGCTACCAGGCTTCATTAGACTTTAAAAAGTTTTACCTTGTAGCTTAAATTGAAGTTAGATTTCAGTAACCAAGAAACAAACTTTTATCATCCAAACAACTCACAGATATTCTGGACTGAACATGAAAGTTTTTACAACTAAGTGATATTTTGAATAATGAGAAAGAAATGGTAAAAAATAAAAATTTTAATTATTTGATGTAATAATTCATAGAATACAAAAGCAAACTAAGTATATTAATTTGGAAGATATACTTATATTTGTAGATATATATATATATATAAATC
This sequence comes from Latrodectus elegans, assembly GCA_030067965.1. Lineage (NCBI taxonomy): Eukaryota > Metazoa > Arthropoda > Arachnida > Araneae > Theridiidae > Latrodectus > Latrodectus elegans. Next base: position 26,469,497 of record CM057820.1, on the reverse strand, counting down.
ACAAAATTATTTAAAGCAACAAAATGTAAAAGTACTTACTGATTAAAGGTGTACTAGTTTTTCGGAGCTTAGCACTAGGGGCTATTTCAATAGAGGTTTCGGTTTTAGATTCAGAAGGATCATGTAATCCAGAATGTTCACTTCTTCTAGTCATTTGATAAAGAAACCCAGCTTGTTGAGAAGTATCACTGCTGTGATCTGTTGATACAGTTGATTTCAAACGTTCCACTTTACCACCACCTTTAACAGAAAATTTAAAGTTATAATATTTTAAAAATTTTTCATATAATGAAAAAGTAAATTTCCTTGAATTAGAATATCTTCTTTGAATGTTCTATTTTTCTCTCAATAAATGAAACTCGTATGAAGAAATATCCATACAAAAAATAATAATTCATATCAAAAAGATATGTACACAAGTTAATTCTTTTGCAGTGTAATAAAAATAAGATTGTATCTGATATGGTTCACAGGCACTTAACTCTTTCCATTAATTCATAATACAAAAAATTTTGTCACTCTATATTAATTAAATAAATCCTTTAAATAGAACCCTATACTGCAGTCTACTGATTAGTCTAATTTAAACTATGATTACTTATTATACAACATTTTGTAGAAATTCACTGCTGAACAAGAAATAAGGGTGCTCTTGAATTTTATTAATTACATACATTTAAATTATATATATATATAATTGGTGGTTTTTTTTAGTTCATTTCAACAATACACTAATTCAATTCTGAAAGGTGGATGCTTGCAGTTATTTATATAAATAGTCTTTATTGTATCTTTAAAACATAACAAGTTCACGATAGAAATGCCAAATGAATTTTTCTAGGAAATATTTTAATCAATCCCATTTTAATTTAGAACTTTGGAGGCATAGATAAATAACCAGCAAAGGAAGAGCTAGGTTATTAATTTGTTAAAAAATTTCATATATTCAAATACATAAAAGTATATAACATTTTTCTATGGAAATATGAATGATTAACATGGCATTAAATTTCATGATCTGTAAATTATAGCTATTGAAATTGTCTACTTTGTTTATAAATAAAAAGAATCTGAACATCATTTTGCACAATTTTCAAAAACTGGAAATAAAATTTACCATAAAAGTTAAATAAAACTAAAAACAGAAAATATTTTTGGATTAAATATTTACCTATTTTCCATGAGATTAAATCTTCTTTTAATGATTTCAATTCGGCAACCATATTTACAAACAAGGCACCATGACTTTTGACTGCTGGCAAATTTTGGCCATTGAGTTTTGCTTTGATCCTTTGTTGGAAAGAATATTCTTGTTCGTTGTCACAGATAGTATTAAGCATCTAAAAATAATACAAGATTTTATTAATGTTTCTGTATATTTTTTAGTAAACAATACAACTGTTTATAGTAATGAATGACATAAATGTCTCAAAATTAGTATAATATTACTTATCTTATCATAATTAAAATTTAATTAAAATTTTTGTTATTATTTACAGCAATCGTTTTCTACTTCTAATACACTAAGCAAGCAGCAGGGTATTTGAAGTAATGATAAATAATATTAACATTCCTAAAACAAAAAAATTTGAATGAAATATAAGCTTTCATATTAAAAGAATAAATATAATTTCTTTTCATGATTAATAATTGAATGGCACTGGTCACACAATACAATGTAGTTAATAATCTGATTAAAAATATGAGTCAACATTGAAATAAATTAATAAAATGTAAATACATAAAATGAAGAGGGAAACACATATTACTCATTTTACAATAATATTTTTCTTAATTACAATCTTCATACTTATGTGAGTATTGGAATATTTGGAGTAATGCTAAATAATTTTGGCAATCACGAAAAAACTTCAACATTACATAAAACTATATAGATAAGGATTAGGAATTTTACAGCCAAAATAAAAAAAATAATTATATTTTATTGCTTAATAATTACATATCACTAGGTACACAAATATATATATATATATATATATATATATATATATATATATATATATATATATATATATATATATATATATATATATATATAAGATAAAACATTATTTGGCTTTTTGACCAATAATAAGGTAGGACTAGATACATTAATTAAATTATGCACTTGATAAAAATTATACCAAAACTGAAACCAAGAATAAAGAGTTTAAAACTAATTATTTTAAAAATTTGACAAATAAAAGTCTGATTTTATGAGTAAAATTATTTTTAATAGAGAAATGGTTAGATACATTGTGAGAAAGGGCACTCAATTAAATTATGAAAGGAATTTAAAAAATATTACAGAAATTAGAAACAGAGAAAGTAAAACATTTCCATTTACTAATAAAAAATTTAAAATGTACTCCGTAAAAATATATAATGGCATATCACTATAGAAAACAAATATATATAAAACAAAGAAACTAATACTAAAATTGTATAAAATATTTTCATACTAAGAGTTTTTGTAATTTATAATCCAATTAGAAAATACAAAATCTCATGATTAGATTTTCTTCAATAGAAGACCATGAATAATTTTAAAATAAACTAATAAGATATATTTTTTCATTTCTATATACTAATTATTTATTAAAACCAGAATGACATGCATGAATAATAGATAAAGGTTAGTTAATATTACAATATTGATCATACCATCAAATATAAAATATCAATCAATACAAAAATAAATAATAGTAAACAAAATTTTTGAACTTTTGCAGTTATTGTTTGCAAATATTTATTTACATATGTGCCAAAAATGATGAATGCAAGATAAAAAAGGATAAAATAAGAATTCATAGATTTTTATCAAATATATTAATTTTTAATATTAATTATATCCATTTTTGTCCTAACTATCAACACATACATATAAAAATCGAAAATTCAATAAGTATTGACTAAAGAATACTGCAATTTAGTGAATTTTGAATAGTCTATAAATTAATTTATTTTAAATAATTATATAAATTATTGTACCAAAAACTTTTTTATCATTAGAAATATGTGATATAAATTAATACACATTTAAATAAATATTTCTCTATGTTTGCTGAATATGACTTTTAAAATATAAAAGTAGGATAAACAATGATTAAAATAACTATAAATATATATGATACAATTATAAATTTTATTTATATGCTAACACTGTTTTAAGTAATAAAAATGTTGCATATTTTTAATGTTTTCAAGCATGCAAACAATATATTCTTTTAAGAATTTAAAAAATTTACAGACATAAAAATTTATTTTAGGTTTTAGCAGCCGAATCTGATATAATTCTTAAGAAACAGATAACTAAAAGATTTTCTTATACAATTTTACAAAAAATATTAATAAAAAATTGCTTATAAATAATTTTTACTAACCTTACATTTGATCATAGGATATAACAATACATACAAGGGTGTACGATAACTGACAATGAAGTCAATGAAATTCCATAACCCTAAGCCACCTAGACGAAACAAATAACTAGTTTAGTTCAAATCTCATATTATATATATCTCTGTGTGTGTGCGTATTATGAAATCATATATTATCCTTTTTGTATACTCAATAACATTCAAGTAGAAAAATTACAGTCTTTACATATTGAAAGCTTCTCTTTTATCAGTATATTACTATAAAAACAATTTTGCCAATAGGAATAAAATTCACTTTCTGGAAATGTGTTTAATATATTTAATTCGTTCACTTATAATAAGAATGATTAATTAGCATTCACAATTCAATATTTACAGAATAAAATGCAGCACCATATAATGTTGAAGAAATGAATTTTTATTGTTATGAATTCTACTTATTTCTCAAATTAAAATGCTGTTAATAAATTTAAATTATAGTTCCAAAGCTTAAGAAATATCATTTTACATTTAAAGCATAATAAAGTGATAAAATAAATTTCAGTTAAATGGATGTAGGAAAACATGACATGTAAAAAATAATTATAAGAATGTATTTATGTAATATTAGAAGATGAGAAAATATTTTTAATAAATTATAAAATCAGAAATTGTAAATTATTTATTAAAAAATGTTCACTATTTTTATGATGTGATAAATATTCTGCTTCCCTTTAGTAAAAAAGTACTGAAGATAACTTTTACAATGCTTTAATAAACATCCATATACATTAAGAAATCTGGAATCTTTCCTATATAAATAGAATTAAAATTACATTTTAACTACAGTTTTATCAAACACATTTTTCATTCATATTATTTATAATAAGAATACTCACTGATGGATGAATATCATTTGAATTTTTCTTATAAGTCAATTTATCATAAAATAAAAAACGGTATAAACGATCATAATTGAATGCTTAACATTAGGGTTTATTTATCTAGAAGCTAATCAAATTTTACAAAGATAAATTTTTAGGTAACATAACTTGTTCCTAATTTTGATTAAACATTTTTCTCACCATAATGCCAAATCGTGTTAATGTTTTTCACAGCTATCAAGATTGATATCTTTCAAATTAAGCTACAGCAATTTCCCAGGAGCTTAAGCACAATTTACTGTTTGAAGTGTTCAATGTAACTTCAGATAAATACAGAATATTAAACAAATACAAAAAGTTATTTAAAAATATAGTAGGCAATAAACTAAAAAAGACAATTCATGCACATTTTAAGCATTATAAATTAACATAATATTATACATTTTTTAAACTTCTAATTGTACTAATGAGAATATACAGTGAGTAAAAACTTGAAGGCCAGTAGATATTTTTGAGAAAATGGAAACATTTCAAGTGAGGAATTAAAATACCATTTGATTGATAATTATTAAGCTTAAATAAAAGTAAAAAAAGTAGAAAAATTAATTTGTAAATATTTTATTATTAGAAAATATTACAGAGCACACAGATGAATATTTGAGCCTGAGTAAAAACTTTAAGGTCAACATATAAGAAAAAATTACAAATTCTTAGAAGGTTATGTAGGAGCCATTTCTACTAATTACATCAATATTTTTGTTTTCATGGATGAAATGAGTTTTTGATAAAGAGTGGGGTCGGTTTTATACCATTCATCTTCGATAATAGATTTTAGCTGTGTTGTTGATGTAAAATGTCTCCCATTTGCATAAAGTCTTCTTGTTAAATCATTCCAAAGGTTCTCGAATGGGTTGATGTCAGGTGATCTAGCTAATATATCCAATTTTCTCCACCAAGACATCCAGCATTTGGCAAAAGATGATTTGCTAGAACATTTTGGTATCCTTGTGAATTCATTCTATCTGAAAGGAATGCATCTGATCCCACACCATTTTAAGCAAAACAGCCCCAAGTCATGATAGACCTTCCAACTAATTGGCACTTGGAGAATATTTCTTTTTCATTTCTTATCTTAAAAATTCCAGCCACCTTGGTACAATCCAAATTCCATTTTTTTCATCAAAAAAAAAAAATTCTATCCATTGGTTGTCCCAGGTCATAACTTTCTGGCCAAAGTTTAAATGCTTTATTTTGTGTCTCTGCAGTAACTGAGCTTAGTCAATTTTGTTGTACAAGTGTACCTTCCAGACCTTCTAATTGTGCTATAAATCGTCTTTTGATAAACTTTTAAATCTGTTATTGGAATTAGTTTCCTGGTTGAGTAATTTCCAATAGAGACAAATTTTCAAACTCTTCTTTCATTACACGAGGACAAAGCTTTAGGTCTTCCCCCAGTATTCTTTTTAAAATAATTGTCTTTCAATTTTTAAAAAAAATTGTTGACTACAGTCTTTGATCTTCCTATTTTTATCGCAATAGTACGACAACTCATTCCTGTTAAAGACAAAGCTTCGATCTATCCTCTTTTACAATCAGTTAACTTCTTACCCTTCGCCATCTTAAAAAAGATCACCAATATTTCGAAGAAACGTATGACAAATATGAAAATTGCAGAGTTGTCACAAGCTAGTAGTTGCAATAGTAATTACGTGATTACATTATATTTATTTTTAAAAAATGACTGATGGCCTTAAAGTTTTTATTCAGGCAGAAATACTAACTTTGTAAATAACATGTTTCTCATAATTATGTATTTACAAATTATGTTTATAACATTTATTTCTTATCAATGAACTTTAATAATTAATATTATTTGAATCCCTTTTATTTCATTTTACATTTTTGCAAAATTTCGTTAAATGAGTGCTGTAAAAATAAGGAATATAAATAATATCATTTAAAAATTAAATTTAGCTTTAATTTTTAGCATGGACTAAATTTAATGCACAACAACTGCATATCAACACATTTCTATTAGGCATAATTTCAAAAGCAAATGCAAATAGCGTTAAAAAACTGAAGTATATTTTATTTTATTAAAAATTGTTCTTTTAAAAATGGCTACGGAAAAACAAAAATACACAAGAAAGTTTTCAAATATATATTCAAATCACCAACAATGTTGTGAATTTAAAAGTAAGCTATTCTAAACTTTTCTCATCGATTTCAATGATTATATTTGTAAAATGATAAAAAATTTATGAATTTTATATCATTTTAGAAATATTTATCATCTCATTTCTCTATATTTCAATAGTATATACTTCTCATCTATTTCAATGACACTCCAAATTTCAATGGTATCATTATAGAAAATTATTTGAAGATTTTTGAATAGTCTAAAATCTTTTTTTTTTTTTTTTTTTATAACAAAGCACCATAAACTTTTTTTTAGCAAATTTTAATTTCCAGGTAGACCATTACCAAATTAAAGGCCATTTTGATTTTACTTTTGCCACAAAAAAATGGTAAATTCAAAAGCAACAGTCTCTTAATTTTTTTTTTATTATTATTTTGAAATTTACAAGAGCCATTAATATACAACATTTTCGATCAATTCTGATCAGAAGTATTAGATTTTATTAGATTATATTAGATATATTAGAAAGTATTGGATAAGCAAACAAGCAAAAAGAAAGAAAAACATCTCCAAAAAGGAGTACAGTGTATGACATTACTCCATTTGGTTTTCAAAATGAACAAAATATCAGAAAGGAAATATATACAAGATCTATTTTTAGCAAACTAACAACTTTGGACTTTTTCACTATCAGTTGATTTGAAATTATGAGTAGTAATTTTGACTTGCATCATGATGAGTTAGTTATGGCATCATTAATGTTTTACTGAATTAAAGATGGTGTTAATCAGTATATTTTTCTTTATTATAGTAAAAGTGTAAGTAACATTAACATTACTACACTATGTTATCAGCTATTACTCTCAACTGTCTCATTATTTAATGAAAGAGCAAAATTAGTTGATAATACAATTTTTACTAGAAAAAGCCATGAAAATATACCAAAAAAGTATGCATCCAATGTTTTGAAAACTAACATAGAAAGACTAGACTGCAGTAAAACAGATTTTAATGTACTTTTTTTGTATAACACAAAAATAATTATTTGCTCTAAACAATATTGTAAACAGAAGGAAATAAATAATAAATGCATATTAAAAAATCTTTTGTGAATATGAATAAAAATAATCACTAACTACTTTATTTTTAAATAGCACATAAGAAATGCTTTTTTCCCTTACATGCACAGTAATAGACTAAAATAGGAATTAAGTAAAAAAAAAAAAAAGAAAAAAAGTTCAGAAATAACTTGAAAATATTTCAATTTTCAGTAATTTGAAGTATTATTAAATATAATTATTTAAGAACTATAGTGATTGAATTTAAGATATAAATATTTCAAGACAAGTCCAAAGCTAAATGGTTCACATGAAAAATGATAGCACAATGATAATATGACAGGCAATTCAATAAATAAATTTTCAGATGAAAAAAAAACTATAAGAAGTTAAGTAATAATAATTTATCAGAACATAAATTTGTTAAAAATTAAAGCATGAAAATTTAAAAACGTTTTTGATAAATTAATGTAGCAAAAGATGGTATTAACAGAAAAAGTATAGTTGAGAAACATATAATAGTATTTGGAATAAAAATTCATTTACTGTTAATAAATATTAGCTAAATATTTTAATCACAAAAGTCTCATTTCAACAAATTAATTTTAATGAATATTGCAAATGTTTTCCACAGTAAAAATAAAGAAAAATTCACCTTGCATCCGATTTCCAAGTTCTCGAATACAACATGCAATCCGATGCCAGTCGTTGGCCAGTTGTTTCTCAAAACAGACTACCAGAACTTTTAAGCCTACAATCAATTAATTATAAAAACCCATTGAAACTATTTTCCTATTTAAATTATAATTACTTCAGAAAGTAAAAAAAGAAAGCCACATAAATACTTACCAACAAAGCCAATATGAAAAAGGAACATTTTTGATCGATTTGGGCATTTCCCGTAGTTACTGTTATCAGAAGCTCCTTTAGCAGAAGAGCTACTCTGTGGTGAGACTGGTGTTAAAGCATGTAAGACCATTGTTAGAGCAAATGCAATATCAGTATGACGTAACTTGGGTACATCTAAAAATCAAGTATTGGTAAAATTAAAATAAAAATTAAAATAGAAAAATTGGACAAATTCAACAAAAAATATAGGAGCATTATTACTTAATACAACATAAAATATATGCTTAAATTTCTAATTTTATTAATTTGTTTTCATTAGAATATTTTCAACTTAAAATAAAATCTAAAAACTGTTAATAAACTTTAGTAGCAATAGAGAAAAAATTAAGATTCTTTCTTTTTGGTGTTATAAAAATACAATTATTGTATTTTCCTGTGCATAATCAGCAGCAGCATATTGTCTGTAAGGTATTTTTCAAATTAGAAAAAAAAGTTGAACAATCTGTGGTAATTGTTTTTAGTATATAATGGAAAATATATAATGCTAATAATGTGGTATTGCATAAAATAAAATATATACAGTATGATTAGAAATATAATAAATTTCACAGATAAAACATTTATTACGAAACACCTCTGATTGGATCCTATTTAGATCTACCTCATCACGATATCTAATAATCTGATATAAAAACAACAGATCAATTATGAATGATAATTTCGAAAAGATTCTAATAAAATTTGACAATTTATATCGTCCATTAGCTTTTAAAACAAGAGTAAACATTTTAAAATTAAAATACAATTTTTCTTTAATAATTAAATGAAAGAAATGGATTATTTTCAAAATAAGCATTGGATAAATTTTTCTTTTGTATTGCATATGCTTTGTTTTCCACCTTATATTAACACATGTGTAACTATTTTTTATTTGCCTTCTCTATAGCTTTGAGTTTAAAATCTGCTATGTAACTAATATACTTTTGCTTCCATATCATGATATACAAACTTGAATATTTTCAGAACCAAACGGATCAGGTCAATACAAAACGACAGTAGCCAATAGCAACTGTAATCTCTCCACAGAACCAAATTTGAACATAGTTGGACAAAGCTAATTATAGTTGAAATAAGTCAGTTGAGTCTGTTATTTATCTGTTATTATTTTATGAAACATAAACGTCATTACTTTAAAAGCAAAGATTTTCTGATGGAGAACGTTTTTTATGAAATAATCCGAAGCGGCATATAAAACAGCTAAAGAGAAATTCAAAACCTTTTTGACACATAATCCATGGGTTATATACAAGAAAATATGGTAATAATTTTACAGAAAATGCAAAATATTATAAACAAAGTACATAAATGCTTTCAAGTCAAATTTCTCACAGTGTGTATAATTTGGAGATGTGTGTATAATTTCTCACAGTGTGTATAATTAGGAGCTCATATGTCAACTTCATCATCTACAGCTCAAAATTACAACTGATTTAGTGTCAGTGAACAGCAGTTAATAGATCAAGTATTGGTCTTATCTTGTTATTTAATGTGGTTCAAAATTATAAGGCTTTGATGTTGGTGATATTTAATCAATTAATTATTCAGCACAGGAAGAAAATCCACAATTGCTTATGGTTGCTAATATCTAGCACATATCTTAGAAGAAAATTGCATGACTCACAACAGAATTACCTTTAATGCTGCTACTGATTCTTATACACAGAGGAAGAATTAGATTCATGAGGTACATTTCAATTTTTTCAGGGCTGGAAAAAGCAGAATTCCCTCCACAAATGGTTTCCAATGACTGTGATTCCTAAAAACAAATAAACAAAAAATTGCATTGACATCTCTAATAGTTAAATAATATAATTTAAAAATAAAAAAGGAATATTACTGAAAAGAAATTAAATATATTTTTTAATACATTTTCCACCAAAAATAAAAATGAAAAATAATTTTCAAACAAATTAAAAATTCATTACAATACAAATTGCAATAATTCAAACTGTATTACTAATAAACATTTTAGGTAAAACAAATAAAATATTGGAAAAGTTGTTTAATGAATATCAATGCACTAAACTTACACCTAAAGCAATCATTTGCATAGCAATAAGGCGAACCACAACTGAGCAAAAACCAGGAGGTGGAGTTTGACCCATGACTGATGAAGTAGAAGGAAGATTGTTGGAGCTTTCGGCAAAAGTACTTTGGTCACCAAGAATGATACTTTGACAACAACTTACTAAGGACTGAAATTTTTTTAATGTTAATTATGTATGAAAATAATATGTATAAATGTAGTGTAAGTTTTTGGAAATCTGACAGTAGAATATCATTTATAGAATATTATCCTAATTATCCTTTCAATATATTGAAATAATATCCTGTTAATATACTTAGCATAGTTGTGAGTGTGTGTGTATGCTATTTTATTTGAAAACTTAAATTAAGAGAAATTATTTTGTCAAATAATACAATATCATGCAATTTTGCAGAATAAAATTAGTATTTCTTTGCCTTAAATTTTGCACAAAATATTTACGTATTTAAAAATATTTAATGAATGTAATTTAATAGTGTAATTTTCATCAGTTTAACTACTGGATAAAAATATAAAAATTTTTAACCATACAAATTTTCAATGACAGATAAAATACCATAAGAAGTAGTTTTTGTTAATTTCAAGGTGACTTTTAGCTTAAAATGCAAAAAATCGAACAATTAAATTAATACCTATTTCATATTAGATAATACATATAAATTAAAGGGAAAAAATAAAAAAAACTACCTGAAAAGAAAAAGATAATTTATATAAATTTGTAGATTATTAAATTAAAAATAAATTATCAAAGTATTGAGAACACTAGAAAATATTGAAAATATGAAACAGCATTTGAAAGAACTAATTATGATTAAGAACTACAAGTAGATTCTTATAATATGCAAAATGTGAATTATGAAATATTTTAACTATATTGGGATATATTAACATTATAAAATAGCTTTCATACTTCTTGATTAACATTGAATGTTATAAATTCTAATTTAATATCATGCAAAAGTTTGCTTTGAAAAGTTGAAAATTTGAGCACAATTTAAAGCAATTAGATTAGCCTTTTCTTTTTCACTTTTCATTAATGCAATGTTAATTTTACTAGAAATCAGTCATAAAACTAATATAGCGCTATAATTGTCCCTTATATGTCAACACACTTTATACAATTTCATTCAATGAATTATTTGTTCTGATATGCATTGTGTTAAAATATGGTTCAATATAAAGCTGAACTAAATGAGAAGTAAAAAAAAATCAAGCAGTACTTTAGAAATTAAAATAATCAAAATGTGGAAGATTCATAGTTAAAGTTACCTTCAAATGGGGAAGATGCACAATATATGGATGTTTATACAATGTCAGATAAACACCTATAAATTATAAAAATTATGAAGTGTTTTAATTAAATAAATGAACATAATTAAAATTCCATTTAATATTTATATTAATTACCTTTCAGAAGAGATCTAGCAGCATTCCAATCAGTTAAGCGCTAAAAACATGCAAAACAAATAATTTGATTAAAAGGTAAAATAAAATACACTATAAATTTTCATAAAAAAGTACTATAAATATATATAAAAATTTATGTTTTCATCCAAAGTAATAAATATAATAATCAAAAGATTTACTTCAAACTACCTCATGTATGCATAGTTTAAAATTCATACAATACTCTAAAAAACTAAATTTACCAATAACTTACACGAATGGCTGGTTTCTTAGCAATTTTACTGAATGTCTTATCTATTCGTCGAAGAACCATAATTAACGCTGGTCTCATAGCTTCTTGTGCCCACTCAGAGCTTGGTAATACTTCATTCATATAGCGCTGCAATCCCCGACAAGACATTGTAATTGGATCATAGGGTGCAACTTTGAGGAGACTATGGGCCACTTCAGCCAGTCTCTATAATTAAGAATATATATTAAAAAGTTGCTAATATTTAAATTTTAAAGAACATTTTCTTTTATAAAATTCAAATGTAGGAATACAGTTAAAATATTCATTTAATAATTAAAATAATTTTTGCTCTACTTTTTTATACATAAATTAAAAACAAATATATTGATTGTATTACATTAAACTGTATGACAGTAAAATAGGAATATGAATAGATTTTTTAATCAGAAAATTATGATTAACTATAAATTTTAAAAAATAGTTAAAAATATATTACAATAAAAACGTTAATTTTTTCAAGCACTTCTACTTGCATTGTTTTGTATAGTGCTACTTCTGGTAAGATGAAATTCAGAAATGAGAAGTGAACAATCTATGCAGAGTCATCTTAAAATATTCCAAAAAAAAAAAAACTAATAATCATCTTCCAGATGTGCATCTAATACAGTTCAATCATAGGTAGAAAATGAAAATTTCAATATATATTTGATAAATGGAATCAAAGTGTGTTTTCTAAATATGAAATTAAGAAATGTCATTTGGTACTAGTTCTGTTGTAATTAAATGATATAGAATTATCAAATTTAAACCTAATTTGTGATTTAAAGTATTTAACTTATACATATGTATGCACTGATAGAATGTAAAAATGATAAGAAAATGAATAAACATTATGATAACTCTTTATAAAACTTGTTTAGTTTCCAACAAAACTAAAATAAAGCTTGTAGTAGCTCAAATGCAAATTATGAATATAAACTTTTGTTGATTAATTTATTAAGATAAGCATTAGTGATTGTTTCAAAAGCAGTGGCAAAATATTTTAAATAAGTGAAGAGGAAACTAATTTTAGAACAACATCAATTAAAACTTAAAAATTTAATGACACTGAAGATTAACAGAAATTTTAAAATTTAGAGTATTTTAGAAACTGGTAGAAATTTAAACACTTAGGAACTGAACTTACTATTTATATAGAAAAGTTAAGTAACTCATGGAATGTTTTGAAAATTTTTCATATTTTAACCAAATTGTAATGCTTTTTTGGCCATAAAATTTCCCTAAATTTATTCATAAAATTTATAATTTGATGGGTTGCTATCTATTAAAGCAAGTGTTGGAAATTTTATAAAATATAATATTCTTAGTCCATTTTTAAAAGAAAAATATAAAAACAAAGCTTGACCTGAAACAAAATTCCAGAAAATTTTCAAAAATAATTAAAGTATATTGTATGAAATGGTTTGTTTATATTGTCATTTAACAGTCTTGTTTTGTGAATAAAGGTTGGTTGGTAGGCTTTTGATGTGCAAGATCCAAAAACAGACAAGCTGCACTTTAAAAATTAAGGTTAATTATACTGAGGCTTATAGTTTACAATGAATTCTGAACCCTGACAAACAGCCTTACCAGCTGCGGAATTTAAACCCACAAACTATTGAATTAAAGCCAAAGCTCTAATCATTCAGCTGCTAGCTTGTCATCAAATTAGAAACATTTTTAAATACAATGATGCTAATACAGTAAAATATTAATCTCAAAAAATTAAGAACATAGAAACATGACTGAATATTTATTAATGCAAAGAAAGAATTAAAATAATTAGGAGACAATTCTAATAATAAATTAATAATTAGGAGACAATGTCTGCATTTTGGTGCCAAATCAAGTCAAATGATTGTTTCTAGTTTATTTGTTGCTCAATAGTCATTTTTTGAACAAGGAGTCTAATTAGACAAAGACCTATAATTTGACATAGATTTTGATTTCTACTAATCTCCAAGTCTAAGATTGGACTTAAGTCTATGAACTATTGAAGTGAAAGTCAAAGAGCTAATTATTTGGAAGCCGGTTCAGTATCAAGTCAGATAAAAAGAAACATCTTAACATGTAATAGATGGTTATACTTAAAAAGAATAAAATATATATATAGTTTATAAGATTTATTTAAATATTAAAAATATGAAATCAGTGACAGATAACATATTTAAAAGTAACTTTTATTTCAAAATTCATTAAATAAATGTCAATAGTTTCATTCACAGAAACTATGAATACCATTTATAATAAAGTAAATCAAAAATGGGATTAAACAAAAAATAGCAAATCAAATTTCAATGATATAATAATTGAATTCGTGGTTTTGGAAGAAACAAATTCAGGAATAAATACTTCATTTCTTATATTATAGGCTTTTCTTCTGAGGATTCCTTCATGTCAAGGTTAACACATAATTCAATACACTTACAATTACAACTGCTTTATAAGAATTGTGTGCAATTTATGTAGATAAATAAAAATTATTAATCTAAAATTTTAATTTTAGAAAAATATTTTTAACATCATATAATTTCAAAGATAATATTACATTAAAATCAGATGATTTTTAAATAGTTTCTTTAAATATATGATTACAGTTGAATAAAATAATATTTTTAGAGAGATGGGAAAATTATAAAATTATTTCTCACATATTAATTCAAAAGATTAAAAGCGTTTAATTCAATACATTTTTTTCTCACAATACAAAGAATTTACAATAAAAAATATTATATATTAAAAAAATATCTTTATTCAAATTGCAGTTGAAGAATTTATAATATCATAAAAAAAATAATTAGTTATTGCATTTTTAAATTAAATATACAAAAATATATATTTGATTTAAAAGTAAATAAAACATATATAGCTCATCATATTTTAAAGATAAATTGTGAAATTAATTTCATATTTAATGTTTAAAAATAATAATTAAATGGAAATACTTTGATCATTTTTTGCAGATTAAATTAAAGCGATCTATCTTTCATTAAAAATGACATCATGAAGAGAAGGAATGATAAAAAAACAAAGCATGATAATAACCTTTTATTTAAAAGCAGCCTGTGTAAACTAGAATAAATTCTTCCAGAAATTAATTTACATCTTATGACAATACATGATCATATGTGATTGTGGAACATGTCTTACTCTATTTATTGAATAAAAATTAGTAAAATAATTATTAATAAACAATTTACATTTGATTTCACAAGTTATCATAATTCTCAAACTTCAAAAATTTTACATTTCCTTTAAACATTTGAAGAAAAGGAAAATAGATTAAATTCAAGAATTTTGTAGATAGAAATATCAGATTAATTATTGATGTAATAAAAATTTAAGCAGTTAAATTTACTTCATGCAAAATATATGACCAATGGAACATTCAAAATACTTACAAAATGGCACTTATTATCTAACAATTCAGTTGATCTGCTAGAAAGATCTTTAATCAACTTGGCTAGTTCTACAAGCCGAGCAGTACAGATAGTAAGAAATTCTGATACAACACTGAGTAATATGTCTCGAGGGCGCCTAAATTCAGTTTTCATAACATCACTATCACCAGCCTGGCGGTCATATTGTGTTTGTTGAGGTGGTTTACGTGAATTATAATAACTGTCTGTCATAAATCTGAAAAATAAATAAATAAAAAGCGGAAAACAGGCATAAGTGCTTTCAAAACGGTAATTTAAATTATATTTCAACGGTTTAATTATAAACAAATTAACTACAAAATTAAAGCTTATTAATGTAGATTAAATTTATGACTAACAATTCATAAAAAAACATATTTGTTTGAGAGATATTTTCCTTTCTAAAAGAGTCTATAATTCAGAATATATTATATAATTTAATTAATACAAAACGAATTTATAATAATTAAAAAATATTTAATTAGGATAATAGATAAGAAATTTACTGAGAAATACTTCGATATTTTTATTTTTACATTCATGTATATTTCATTAAAATTATTCTTTCAAATAACTTAGATAGATGGGATCAGCACATTACTGTCTGTTTACCACAAAAATAATTCCCGTCAATTAGTCAGTCTGTCACCATGGAAATCAGAGACATTCTATTTATGACAGGAACCGTCAGAAGAAATTCATCAATTTTAGCCTACTCAACTGTCTGAAAATAACCGGAGTACTGCCCTATATAAATATTGTTAATTTATAACACTGCTAATCTCCATTTGAAATGGACAACACTTATTTATTTATTATAATTGCGATTAACCATATTCCTTGGGGAGGAGCTACTCTACTGTATGTCTAATACATACACAAGCAGAAGTGCGGGTTAGGACTGGGGTTGACAGGTTTGGAATACTCATCTATCACAATGAGGCTCATAAATTTGAGTCACAGTCAGGTGATGAGGTCACATCTGAGCTGTCACCCTCCTTTCTACATCCATGCCCCAACTGGGTAGGCAGACAATAGGTTTGGTTTGATAGCTATTCTCTGATCATATAGTGCTCACAACAGTTGATTTAATAGGAATATACACTTCATGAAATAAATCTATTTTTTTTCTTTTATTATTAAGACTGAATTAATTTTCTATTATACATGTACCAAAAATGTTTCATAATACTTATTACAAGACAATATAGCCATTGTTTTACTTACTTAGATTGGCTGTCATCATCAACTTCGTAAGGAGGAGAGCAAGCTCCTCTAGACATATTTTTAATACTGGATCCACGCAAATCGGTTGTACGCTGTGGACCTGTGTAGTTCCTAATAAAAACAAGCAGTATAAAGTTACTCACTATTTTAAATATGTTTTTCTTTAAAAAGAATGCCAAAAGATTAAATTTCTTTAAGAAATCTAATTATTGCAATAAATCTACAAAACTTCATTGAAAGAAAATATGCTTTTTGAATACTTGAATATATTATGTACTCAATAGCATATTTTTATGAAAAAATTAATGCTACATTGAAATTATTAGATGCTTTATGTTTAGTACTTATTGACTTAAAAAAATCGTTTTATTTTAATGAAACTGAAAGAGAATCAACATGTTTTGTATAACATAAAGTGAAACCTGTAACAACATCGATACAAGAGATAGTGTTCCACTGGGCAGCCAAAATTTATTTTAATCAATGTGACAATGATTTGCTGCAGATTTTATTTCGAGCAATCACAAAATTTCCCATTTTGATAAAATGGGAATTCCCCAAAAGAAAAGTGATTTTTACCCTTCATTTAACATTATTTTAACAAAAAATAAATGGAATAAAGTGTAAACATTGAATCAAATAATTCTCATCAATTGATAACCTTGAAAAAGATGGAGGAAAAATAGAATAAATACAAGATTCCTCTCAGTTTGGGGAGGAGAGAGAACTCTTTAGAAAAATGTGGTGATGTATTACAGTAATATAATCATACACAAAAAACTTGGTATTTTTCTCAAATAAATATAAAATCAAAATTATAAAAATATAAATATTATCTTAATGTGGCACATGAGCCACTAAAATGTGAATAAATCAAATTTCAAATTTCTCCTTTGGTTTTAATATTTGAATAGTCTACAAACATTATTAATTTTAAGTATTTTGTTAAAAAATTATAAATTAATGTTTTTAAATTACAAAAAAAGGACTTTTATATTAGCAAAGTCAATTATTTCTTTTTTATATAAAAGTTCATTTAATTTTTTAGGTAAGAAAACAAACTATTTGAATTATCAAATTTATAATTGTTTACAAAACATACATATAATTTATAATTGAACCAATTTTTAATAGCAATAATATATGAATTAATTATGAAAATTACATGTAGTGTTCAAATTTACAGTTAATTAAAGCTTGAACTAAAATAGTAAACAAAATTTGTTGACACTTTTAAAGCATGATAATTAATCAGTTTATTATTACCGAATCATGTTTAAAAATTACACTGGACTCGTTAATTTAAGCAAATACAACAAATCATAACATATATAACAATGTGTGTGAAGGTATTCTAGATTGCATCATTTTATTAACAGTGCCAATTCCATCAATATTTTGAAACAGGGTCAAGTGATGAGACCAATAGCTGAGGTTAGTACTTTCCTCTTTACACCATATCAGAGAATGTACATATATCTCTACAAATATTTAATATACATAGACTTTTAAAATTGGAAACTCTAGTTCCGTTAAGGAAGATAGAATAATATCGATTTCTGTATTGATTAGGATTCTAGAGAATAAAGCCAAATGATAGTAACCAGAGAAAAGTTAATAAAAAAAGGTTAAATAAATAAATCACCAAGTATAAATTTTAAAAAGATTTATTAAAACATAGATATTTTTAAGGATATTCACTGCAAAACTTTTTATTTATTTTCCATAGTAGAAATAAGCATTACTTTTTGATTATAAAAAATATTCAAACATAAGTACTCTTATTGAAAATACGATATAATTAATTTAATGTTTAAAATATTTTATTTAATATTAATAAAAATACAATAATATAAATCAAATACCTCATCTGATAATAAACCTATTAAACAGTTTTTGTATTAAATGAAATGACCTTTTACAAAAGTATTTAAGAATATAAATAATTACATAAATTACAAATTAGTAAAAATAATTTACATAATATGAGTTTTTCAATAAATTAAACATCAATTACAATTTATTTATATTTAATGGATTATTTTATTTGAAATAGTGCAAAAATGCTAAGAAAATAATTGATTATGTTAATTAATGTTTTAATAAAAAAATATAATAGATAATATAACTTATTAGTATTAATCAGAAAAATATAGAGAAATTATACAGCACAGTCACATTCAATATTTGCAGTTTCATCCCATACCTTGATTAAATTTTGATTAAAAATGATGTCAGTTTATTAAATATGCATACGTTTTATTTCTAAAATTCCTTGAGTCATTACACATTAGCAGTTAAGGTATAAATAAGGAAATTCCAATGATAGTTTTAAAATTTAAAGTTATTTTCATAACCACAATTTTTTTAAAAATACACTCACAAACTGAGGAAGATTAAATATAAATATTAAATTTCATTGAGAGAGGTTAACTGTAACTACCTGGCAAGAGCTTCACAGTTGCTAATTAGGGTTTTCATGCAAATTGAAATATTGTGAATCATGCTGAGCTCAGATCGGGAACCACCAGGAGTTTCCTTCTTCGTAGTAAGATTCTGCAGGTGCCGCAAATAGAAGGGTAAAATAGCTTCAAGGACAGTCTGAAAATATTGCACGATTCCATTTCGAAAATCAATATTCAATACACTTTACTGATATTTATCTATAAATTTTAACTGCAGCAATTTTATTCTTAATATTTCATGTGCCTGAGGCAATGATGAACATCCTTAGAAGAAATCAAATAATACTTAAAATTTGGATAAAATTAAACACAGATTTAAGCAAGAATTTATAATTGACTAAAAAGTTAGCAACTGCAGCCATGTGAGCATTTCATTAATTACATTCATGTCAAAAATATAGATTGCCCTTTAATCTCCAAAAAGTTCCTAGTTAAGTATTAATTACTAGAAATTTTCAAGATAAGAAAATATTTTCTTGCTCTTGTTTATAAATTTAATATTGCTATTATAGATATTTGTCTTGCCTTTAGATATTTATCTGAAATTTATATTTGCTTTCACAGTTGGTATTTCTAGTTAAAGTAAATTTAGTGAAGTAATATTAAATAAAGATTTATTTTGGAATTAGATTTAACATTGTGTTTGGATTTCTTTGCAAAAGATTTTATCACGTTCGGACGATGCTTAAAGGCAGAATTTATAATATAAAATGGTCCAAACTGATGATTGAAATTTAAACATAAATGACAATAAATAATGAATCTTAATTTTCAGTAATCTCATTGTTGATAAAGTCATTTGAAATATAAATTATGCATATGTTCATAATCATTGTTAGAATATAAAGTAAAAAAAATTGATGAATTCTTTGAAAGTTGGTAAATTTTATTCTTGAATTATATATATTCAACATGTAAGTAATTAGAAATTCATTGTATTGACAACTTTTTAAAATTTAATGCTAAAATATGAATTTTCCCCCCGTGGATAAATGTTTATCATTTGCTTATATTCTTTTAGTTATTTTTAAATTTTTTGACTTAAATTTTAATTTGCACTTCAAAACCATATTATAAAAGAAATATGATATGTTAATGAATTTACGATTAAGATTTAGACATTTAGCAAGATTTTCTCATTGATAACAGATTAATTTTCCCCTATATTTAAAAAAAATCAGCCTTCCCATCAGGTTTAATTTTAAGATACCAATATACCTTTATTTAATTAATATTGCTAATATAATTCGATAACTCTGAATATTTTGCATCATCTTTTAGGTTTCACACGCTGTTTGCTTCTCCTTTCAGTTACTTCATATTTTATATGGCTTAAAATATTTTTCAATACTATAAAATATTTTTCTATACAATGCCTACATAAAAATGAAACCAAACAGTGAATATAAAGCTGGAAAATTTTAAGAATGGATTTAATGGCAAATAGTGTATTTAATTTTAATTAATTACTTATATTTCTGATGTGTTCAAAATGTAAAAAATTTGATAATTAAGAAAAACAATATTCTTCTGTATAAATGGGTTTACGATGTTTAGTTAAATTGATAAACTAAAAACTATTATATTCAAATGAAAGCAGTAAAAAATAAATAAGTGTATTTAAATTTAAATAAGCTTTTAAGCACACTTAACAGAGAATGAAGATTAAGAATGTAAGATTATTGAATTATCTAATGAAAGAAAATCAAATTTTCTTTTAGAAAAAATTTAATTAACAAGATACAATCTTAAGCCCTATTTTTTAAAATAAATACTGTTAAGTAGATTTTATGATAATTGCATGAAGTAAAGAAAACAGTGAAGCACACACGAAGAACATAAAAAGAACCCTTTTATTTTTAAATATATAACGTAATATGATGCAGCAAATTTAATATGCATGTACATAAGTTACATAAACATAGCTTCATATATCAAAGATTAAGAAAAATAATATAAGATTTGCTTAGAAACACAACTAAGCAGGGAAGCACTAGTTTGTAAATTACTTAGAAAGATTTGTAATTTATAATAGAATAGGAAAAAATAACAGCCATTTACATTGGAGAAAACTCAACAAAAAATATTGAATTAAATTTTGGTGTAATAAATATTATACTTTATAAAACTTACAAGCATTTGATGACCTCGTTGAGAATCAGCTGCATATGCTACCACTGTTATACATAATGAAATAGCATCCAGTATAGAAAGTGTATCTGGATCATTTTGATAGCAGAAGTCCAGGGCACGTAAAGGTTTTTCAACATCTACTAATTCTAAAATATCTAAGGGGTCGACCACGTACTGTTCCAGAGATTGTAACAATTGGAAGAAAGCTTTCGGTTGAACCTTAAAAGCAATTATAATATATTTGGAAACATTTTAAGACAACACAATTGTATTACTAACATAAATAGTAATTATTATTTTACTCTATTACATAATTTAAAAAAGGAGTAAAACTGAAAAGTTTTTATTGTTCAAAAAAAGTTTGTACACAAGACTCAATATCTTTCATATATATATTCATATAGTAAATATCAATATGATCCATATATTTCTCATTTTTTAAATATTTTAAAATCAATTACAATGAATATTACTTTTGTATATGGATAAAAAATTGAAAATGCTGAAGATTTAATGTTTAATATTATCAGTAAAGTTCTCCCTCATTCTAAGTTGGAAATGGTAATCCATTGTGAAAGAATTTCTATTTCATAGCTCTTGGGGAAAAGAATGCGATAACATAATGTCAGATGCTAATTTTTAATTTATTTTCTAAACATCATATAACAAAATACATTAGAAATAAAATATGGCTTGTGAAGCAAATAAATATATTCATAAAAGACTGGCGTCTCAAATATTCAGAAGATTTACATATAAAGCTGGCTTAAGAAGTCCAAACAAATAATTAATCATTAGTTTTGAGACTAATGTCTCATATAATATAGCACTTAATAATAACATAGCACTTATAATAATTCAAATAACATAGCACTTAATAATTTAAACAAAAGAAGACTGGCGTCTCTACGAGCATAATAATGCTATATCTAAGTAAACTTAAGGAGCCTAAAAGCAGACATTTTCATTACAAGGCGAGGTCCTGTCTGTCCAGTGCCCCTGCCAGAATTCAACTCCAAACTTAAATTAAAAAAATAATAACTCCTTTGCCTCTGTGCTACCCTTCTCCTCAGCGATCGCAAAGGGTGTTGGGATAGAGGAAGTAAAGCCTGGATATTGTCTCAAGAAGCTTCTGACTTTCACATTATCACAAATAGGAACTCGGATAAAATATAAAATGATGTATAAATGCACAATTAACTCAAGTATTTACCTTGCTAGCATCACCATAACTGCTCTGTATATCCATATCTAAAATAGGTGCTGCACTTCCAAACATCTGTGGAAGAGTTCAATTTTCCATTATGAAAATAGAAAATTAATTTCATTTCTGATTAATTTTAATTTTCCAATATGTTTTGTAAGTAAAAAATATGAAATATAATTACAATAAAGTATATAAAATTTAATATACAAATGAAATAATGATATATAAATTTAAAAATAATTATACTATGAAATTATCATTATTAAAACATAAAAACATTTCATTTATAATTATTTAAGTGCAAAAATGAAAAAAACTTTAAAATTAATAAAATTCCTGTGTGACTTGTTTTATCACAATAATCCCGCAAAGATTTCTCATGGCATAAGATAAATATTTGGATTTATTTTAACACTGTTTTACTCGTACATTAATACATTAGTTTCAGTGTTTGGAATTATATAATCTTTATGCTTTTTAGCGATTTTAAAATCAATTTTTTTATTCGATAAGAAACATCTAATTTTATAACATTTTAAATTTTATTTAACTTATTTTTAGAATAGAAATATATTATAAGATACAAGCTATTCTCAAATTAATTCAAATCAGCAAAACAGAAAAAACCTTTTATATTTAAACATTTATAGACTTGGGACAGTATTATCATTCTATATGATATATTCAATTTTTTAATCTGACATATACACAGAAACTGCACTCTCATAAGCTAAACTGAATATAGAAAAAATTATATAATTTTTTATCTATCCAAGAATTATCAGATTTGTTATAAATTATAAAATTCCTACACACACATACATGATTAAACAATAAATATGATGGCAGCCAGTATATTTTTTAGAAATCTTTTTTTGGTAAAAAAAAGTAATGAAAATTAACAACTAAATATTTAAATATTTATACAAGATTATTTAGATTATTTATAGAAAAAATTAATTATAAAAGCATAAAAAGTAGGTGGTTATGAATTGTAAACTCTAGGCTTTGAGAGATAAATGTTCATGTTCAGTCTTCTTAATCATCAAGAAATATAAAGACAGCAGCCTAACCTTCTAAAAATATGCCAAATTTTTTTAGAAAGAAATTAACTGATGAAGAAATTTTTGCCAATTATTTAACACTTCATTAGCCCAATTTTGGTTTAATAAAATACTTATTTTACAAAATAGGACTCAAAAATTTGTTTTACTGAACATCATTTTCACATAACTCATTTTTTAAAGATACTAAGAAAATAACTTAGCTATCTAACAACACATCTAAAAATGAGTGTAAAAATTATCATAGGAACATTTTGAAAAAATTAACTGAAAAGTACGAAACACATGGGCATCATTTGTTGCTGCATTACAACAATATAAGTTTAATAAAATGAGTATCTTATACAATAGTTTTCAAGAACTGAATTTATTTTGAAATTGATCAGTGGAATAAAAAATGCAGGAAGTTGCATTTCACTCTTTCAGTAATAAATAGCAAATATTTGTGTGTATCTATATCTATAATCTATCTATATATATATGTATGTATATATATATATATATATATATATATATATATATATATATATATGCCTGCATACATATATATATATATATATATATATATATGCATGCATACATACATACATATATATATATGTATATGTATGTATGTATATATACATATATATATATATACATACATATATATATGTATATATGTATGTATGTATGTATATTTTAAACATTTTTCACTAAACACAGAAATATTTGATGTGCAAAAATTAGTTTTGATGGGACAAAGGTATTTTTGTTTAATGTTTCTAGTTTTATAATCAAAATTTACATCAGTTGGATGGACTATTGCTGATTATCATACAAAGTTATTACCATACAAAGTTTTAAGTCAAAATTATTTGTTTAAAACAGGGGGAAATCGTAGACAAAGACTATCACAAAAATTGAAAACATTGAAACTTAGTAACTGAGAAATTTAAACATGTGAATTATATACAAATAATCAAAAACAATCTTTTGACATAAATTAATAATTTTAGTATTGTTAAATATCTGAATTTAATACACATTCATTCATTTTGCATAGAATTAATTAATTTATTTCCATTAATTAAATTACTACATTGTTCTCTTGAAACTAATATAATCCTAATATGATTAATTTATAATGTTAAAAGTTTTAAGCATAGTAAACCTAAAATTGTAATAAAACATTTCACAGAAAAATTCCAAATTCTTGTTTAGAGTTAGATCTAAGAACTACTGCTTCATGTTTGTCAGATTAAAAAAAATAGTTAAGTAAGAAATTTGATATTTTTGTAAAAAAATTGTAATTTTTATGCTTAAATTTTTTTTATATAAATAAAAACAGTAATAAATTTTAATAAGTATAATTCATCTTTTGATAAAAAGAAAATACCTAACATAGGTTCAAAAAATGTCAAATTTAAACTTAATTTTCTTAAACTTCAAAAAAACTTCACTTAAAAATTTTTTTTGATGTGAAGAAAAATTAAACTAAATTACATATAATTTTATAATTATAGACAAGAATCAACAAAGAATCTTTACAGAAAATAATGCTGGTTCTGAAATTTATTCCAAATTTAAAAACTTATCAGTGACAGCAAGAAAAAAATTCCTTGAAATTCCCTAACAAAATTTTATTTAGTTAAATCCTTAAATAAAAAGAAATACTTTAAATTAATCGAATAATAAATGAAAATTAAAAAAAAATTACAAGAAATTTAGAAAATAAAATTTTTATTAATGGTTAAGTATTATTCATTATAATATTAATATTATAATGAATAACTAATCATATAATAAAATAAATAGTTAAAATTTACATAAATTCATATATAAGGATCAAAGCATTTTTCAAATGAACTTTTAAATTATTTTTCAAATCTTATCAAATGTTCTATTAAAATTTACAATGAACTACAAATTTACTATAGTGAATAATAATTATAATTATTTTATTTAAGTATTTTAAAGTACTTTATTCTTGATACATTTTAAGTCACACTCTAAATAAAAAAACAAATTATTTCAAAATGAATTATTTTGGCTCTCAATTGTATTAACTTTCATACATTAAAATTTTTTAAATATACCTGTAATATAAAAGGTTTTCTGTGCAGAATGTAAAATTGCTTGCAAACAAACTCTAAGGTACGACAAAGTAAATTATTAGTTTGATGATTAGAATATGTTCTCAGTATTGTAGGCATAATCAAAAGATATCTGCAAAATAAAAAATAAAAAGATTGGAAACTATTGTACACAAGTAAAATACATAAATTTCATGAAATACTACATACCCATTAGAAGCAAAAATGTTTTTAAATTGCAAAGCAGCATTCAAGAAAGTAGCCATACATAAACGTAAAATCATAGCATCCTCAGGATGTAAGACTACAGCTCCATTAATTACATTTAAAAAGAGGTGAATATCTGATGAATGAACAAAAAGGCCAGCCATGGCTTCAAACATTCGAGCAACGAGCTAAAAGAGAGATTAAATATATCAATACAACATATATTTCCAAAATTTTTTTCACAAAAAAAATTTTAATTTGCAAATACTAACAAATTTAAAAACCTGGTAATTCACTGCTAACCTATTTCTTAGCGATATTTGCTGATAAATAAGCTAATAACTGTATTACTTATAAGAGAAACTTTTAAAATATTTTGTATAAATTAAATGTGTTATCAATCCCGTATTGAAATTTACAAAATGCAATTAACTTCTATTTACAAGTTACTTAAGTTAAAGTAAAAAACACTTTTTTTACAGAATTTGGAATTGCTTCCAAGTTTGAAAATGGTTAACAAGATATACTAGTCCTTTTCTCCTTTAAAAGAAGCGTCTTAATGATGTAAAAAAAATCAAACTTAATGTTAAGGAATAATTAAATCTAGATATGCAATAAATACAATCTAATGAAAAGATAAAAATTTGCTCATATCTATTTCTACTCTATTAATTATAATAATGTGTATCGTAAAATGGCAAAAAGAAAATCAGTCAATACAACTATTTTAAGAGAAAGTTATCTATGTACAAATCAAAGAAATAATTACTTTAACCCAAACCATCTTATGAAGTGTGTCCATATTAAGCATTTCCTGTAAATGGTAATATAAAGATAGTATTAGAATTTTAAATTCAGAAGACTAATATTTTAAAATTGAACTATACAACTGCTTTAAACAAAAATTGTGATTTTTATACCTTTCCAAGCAATCCAGTATAAAGATTGAAATCTGACTCTAGTGCTTTTCGAGGAAAAGATGGAAGCTTCATAAGTTCCTCATGCAGAAAAAAAACTCGTTGAGCAACTTGAGTGTTAGATTTAGAAATTGCCAAACTCATTAAAACCTGTTGATAAATATAATACATTTTTAAAAATATTGTTAAAAAGTAATACTTAAAATATGATTAATTTTCAGACAAACATTTCTTCAGAGAAAACTTAAACCATCATGAGAACTATAGACGACATGTTTTTGAATCTAGGAAAATTCTAACATAAAAATAAAATAGATCAAAATACTTTACAATTGTTGCGAGATTACACATATACAAAAAATCAATTAATGTTTAACTAATACCTATATATGTCTGTTTCATATAAATATAATAACAGGCAATTAAAATGCAATAATAAACAAAAAGTATAATAAAAATTACAAAACATGCTAATGAGTATGGTTAATTTTAGGATAAATAAAAAAAATAATCATATTCAATGGAATACTTGAAAAACTTACTTTTCCTAATTCAAGAAAGCGTAACTTAAATGACTGATTTTGCATAATTTCAAAAGCAGTATCTGGATTCATATGAACTAAGGATAACTGGGGATACTGAGATCTCTTAAAAAAGTAAAAATCCCTCACATAACTTTCAGGACAGTGCATCATATCTAAAATAAATTTAAAATATCATTTTTAAAGATAATAGATATTTAATTATACATAAAAAAATCAATAAAAATTTTAATAAATGTATCAGAAGTTTTAGGAATGAGAATGAGTAATCTTTTATTCTGTAACCTTAAGCATAGCTACAATTTTCCTCCTCAATTTTTTACATTTTGTTATGTGTTTTATTTTCTTCAACACTATATTATCTTTTTACTTCATGGTTCATACATAAGGTAATAAAAAGTTAATATTTTTTGTACATTATAGAATAAAAAGATTGAATATTTTATTGTCTCTGAGATGTTTTAATATTATAAGACATTTTTGAAAAATTACTTATTTTATTTAATTTTTAATATATTGCAGGATTATTTAAATTTAAAATGAATTATGTAAAATATATTTCTATATGTAATTTTTACTATATAATTCAAAAACACTGCATACATATTATAAAATAATGAAATATTTAAAAATTTCAAAAAATATGCTCACATTCAAAGTTTTATAAAATAATATTAATTCTGAAAAGCCCACTTGAAATTTTTGCTAAATATGAAGTAAATTGTAAATTATATAAAAATATTCATTTTTATGAAAAAATAATTATAAATAAAATAAATAATCCATTTCAATTTTAATCTTAGATGCTAACAAAAGAGTGGTGGTAGCACATAATTCTCCTCAAAAACAAGATTGATTGAAAAAAATTAAAAGAAATTTTACATTTATTCTGATATTACTTATTCAGGACAAACAAAATAGTATTTATTAAAATTTAAATTTTATAATATTAATAGGATAAATTGACATATATTTTAATAAGAAAAATAAAAGTTTCATTAAAATACAAGAAAGTGGAAGAAAGCTTCGTTTATTGTGACTATCCAGAATTTAAGATATTTAGTTATGTAACAAACTATCATTCATTAACAGCATAGTAACAACTTAAATTTTAAAAATAATATATGGTAAGTATTATTTACAAAGGTTGGATCCTACTTAGAATCCTTTCTGAAGAATTCCATGTAGGATCCGACCGTTGTAGAGCAATAATCACGAAAATAAGAGATCTGATATATTGCCAAGAGTGATAATCACAAGATCATAGTAAAACTTTTAATTATGAATAATTTTCAAAACAAAGTTTCATACACTTTAAAAATGAAAAACTGTTTTTAATGTTTAAATAAAGGAAATGAGTTTTGCACTGAATTCACTTTTTTTTCGTATTGTACATTTTGTACAATGGTATTCTTACAGTACAATAGTATACTTATCACCATTTTATATTTCAACCAAACAATGGTATGAAATAGGATTTATACCATTTACATCAAAATTTCAAAACATTTTTAATATAACTCTAATAAATAATATATTGGCTAAAATTAATAAGAATATTTTTGAAATTATTTGCCAATTTATATACATATATTTACTCACTTGTTTTGGTATCAACAAGAAAATGAGAATTATGCTGTGCTTCATCGATGCTAAAGAAATCTAAGCTATCTTGTAAAATAAGGGAAAACTGTGTATCCTAAAAAGAAAAGGATATAAGAAATAAATAAGCAGTGAAAATTTTAGTAGTCAGTTAGCTAATTAAAGCCTCAAAAATTAAGCATATCAAAATAAAAGCTTTAAAAAAATTGCTTTTGAAAATAATCCTCTTTAATTATGTAATAACAATCTTCCAATAAAAAATATTTATAAATATTTCAGTTTTTGAGAAAATATAATGATTAGTACTCAAATGTAATTACAATATTTCTTGAAAATATTTGAATGAGCATTTTTCTCATCATTATTTTAACCCCTTGACTGACTTTGACGAGTCTGACTCGTCATTGATTTCCTGGGCCATCACAGACTTTGACGAGTCAGACTCGTCAAGCGCTTCTTTCGGCGGACGCCGTGCAAGTTACAATTAGATTACATAGTTGCTTCACTCGTTCGACGATTCTCATTTAAAAAAGCACACTGAAAGTAAGAGTTCAGTTTAGCAGAAGTCTCGCACGGTGAATGTTATACTAGCCAATATTTGAGTTTAGTAAAGATTATAAATAATCCCCGTAACATGTATAAGCCGGATGCATTATATGAAAGTGGGGATGATGGTGTAAATTGATGGTGTAGTTCAATTAAGCGAAATTAAATAGTTTTTTTTTGTCGCATCAAATTCCATTTAATTCGTCAGTCAAGGGGTTAATAAAATATATTCTTTCATTACATATGACTTCAAAGAACTATTTTAATTATTTTAGTTTAATTTAACAAAATAAGCATATTTTGCATAACAATTGTATTCAGTTCTCTTTTGGATGTAAATATATATTATATTTTGGATGTAAATATATATATAATAAATATTTCAATTTATATAATCACTAAAATAATCTCTCTGTAAAGTTTTAAAAAAAAAATAACTTGCTTAACTTAGAGTCATCAGTTCTTTACATTGCATTATAATTTTACATTGCAAATGAATTTATTTTCTTCAATAATTCAACTCATTAATTTTGAGAAAACTTTCCAGTTTTTTATTTTATCAGAAATATCATCAAACAGAATTTTTCTCTCATTTTGTTTTGAATTCAACTTTTAATTTCATTAACATTTATGGTTGGATATTTTTAAACATGTAATGAACAAACAGTGAACTCATTATATATGGTTAGTAACTTTTAAATAGCAATATTGATATGAAACTTATTAAATTGGAAGTCAAAATATAAGATAAAACAACTCTAAGTAGCATTCAATGAAATCCGCATTCTTATTAATTAAGCACATTTATAAAAATAACGAAATGATTAGGTACAATGAAAGAAAATTTTGCCTTAGTAAGATTACAAAAATAACTTTCAGAGAAAATCGAAATAAGCACATTTAATTTAATTTTATTTTTTTTTGTCTTTATATAGTTATTATTTAAAAAACATTTATAACATTTACTATATTGGAATATATTTTTCATAGCTTATATTTTAAAATTTCCCAAAAATCTGAAAATTATAAAAAAAATCCTGGATTTATGGAAAAAATGAAAGTTGGGAAGAATAATATAAAGCAATAAGCTGAAAAATCTGGAATTTAATAGGTGGATTTATAACAAAATGCTTCAACTAAAATGACATACAAAACACAAACTAAAAAATAACAAAACTCATATTTCAAATTTGCATGAAATGCTTTAATAATTGTACTAAATATTTAATTTTTTGTACAGAAGGTCAATGGTCATTTAAGAATAATAAAATACATTTTTTATAATATTTATTCTGGAGCCAAATGTACAAAGAAAATTATATGATAAAAATAATTGCTCTCAAAAGATCAAAGAAAAGGAATAACAAATATAATATATTATTTAAATATCTACTACTAATTTATGTTAAAAACTCACATAAGAGAAATCTTTCAAGAACACAATATAATAAAATGATACCCTTATTTTATAAACTAAATGCATTTCAAAAGTTTAACCTTAAAAATTTGATTGAATGTGTATAATATACACTTGAAAAATTGATGTTTTAACAAATAAAAAAATATAGCTTCTTCAATTATAAAAAAATTTGTAAATATTAAACATGTTCCACAATTATATTTCTCAACAAATTTATTTGCATGAATTAAAAATAATTGTAATTGTAAAAAAAAAAGAAATATGAATATTTTTGAAAAATTTCATGGATTGACAAACCTCATGAATAGGATATTGTGAAGGAATTCCACTTGCATCAGGCCCATGAATGATAATTTTTTTAGCACTAGGTACATTAGCAGTGATGAGAAGCGTAGCCTAAAAGGAAACAAGATTTTTCAGCTCACAATCAAGAAACAATAATTTAAATGTGATTTATAAAGTAACTTACATCACACTGCTCTTTTCTAAGAACTTGCTTTAAATCTTTAAGAAATAATCCATTAACACTGGGAGCTACCTGCAAAACAACAGCAAAAAAAAATTATTCAAAATTATTTCCAATAATGAAACACTTATAAATAAATGAAAATTATAAAATATGTTAATTAAAATAGTAACTTTATCTTACTTGCCACAATACAGATAATGCATTTCCAATATGATCTTGTCCGCCTTCAACAGGGGCACGGACATAAAACATAACATAACCAATCTAAAACATAAATAATTGTTTAATAGAAATTGTAAATACATTTTAATAAAGTTATGCAAAACATTTGCAAAATCACTTATGAAAAAACAAATTCATTGCAAAATTATATCAAAGTAGGAATAAATTAAATAAGCAACACAAATTTTAATTGATAAAATAGTAATTTAACTTGTTTGAAACATTTTAAAAAATAATACTTTTAAGTAAGATAGAAAAAATTATTGTTTACAAGCAAAAATAACTTTGATACTTTGAAAGAAACTATATTAATGGAAATATATATTAATGGAAAACATTTTTTATTAAAAATTTGATCAGGGAAAGATATTTTAATATAATAAATTTATAATCTCTTACATAATATAAGGAATAATACATATAAATATTTAATTTAAAAATTACAAAATTGTGGCTTAACGTTGAAATTATTTGTCATATTACTTATACAAATTTATACAGAAAACAAAGATTAGAAAGTAATAATACACAAATTTCAAAACATGTGGAAGATTTTTTTTTATCAAAAAGCAATAATTTTTACAATTTTTAATGCAGGGTAAAAAAATTAACAAAAGGTTATTTAATGAGAAGTTTCAAAAATTGTTTTACTCTGAATAATCTTCATTTACAACATGTAAACATAATCTTATTATGAGTAGCATTACTTTAAAATATTTTGATAAATACAGCATAAATATTAATAATCTTTAAATTTTTTATTCTAACTCCAAAATATGTTTTGTTTATAAATTTATTGTACTTCAAAAATTAATTTTAGAAAAAATAATTAATACATTTTTATAAAAAAAAACTACATAAAAATATTGTATTCATTTGTAATTCAAGTAAAAATAAATTACCAAATAATTATACAAAGCACAAGCTGATTGTGGTGGCAACTGAGGTAAATAACGTAAAAGTTTTCGAAGTATTTGGAACATTTCATTTTGTCTTTCTCTAGTAAGTTTTTCTAAAATATGTCTGAGAAACAATGCAGTATCTTCTATTAAACAAAGGCATGTTACTTTCAAGGCAGCTTCACAAACTAGATAAAAATTTTATGAATATAAAACATTAGTATAACATATTATATCACTCTTATCTACAAATGAATTCAAAAATAACATACCAGTTAAATATTTTAATAGTATAATAAATAAATCCATAGTTAAGAACATTAAAGAAAAAAAATTTGAGCACAGAGTTTAAATTTTTCTATTTATATTACTATATGAAAGCAGGAATTTTAAGTATATAAATTTGATTTATAATTATATTTTTCGTTATTAGATATAAGTTTATAAATTATCATTATAACTGAAATGGTCATAGCATTATTTTTAAAATAAAAGCACAATTTTAGCAAAATAAACTTGCATAATAAAATTAAGTTTATAGTTCATTTTAAAAACTGAAATTTCATTGTAATGTGCACAGAATACAAAATGTATAATAATGTGTGCGTATTTAGACTTACCTGAAATTCCTTCATTATTAACTTGAGCATCTTCTAAAGAATTTATAATTGAAATGGCAGCAGAACAAAGGGAAGAGGGGAAAAGAGCTTGAGCAGCTTGCATATGATGAGTTATTGTTCTTTCTATAGATAAATCTTGATCTCCTAAGTAAATTACAGGAAATAGGAATTAAAA
Organism: Latrodectus elegans; assembly: GCA_030067965.1. NCBI lineage: Eukaryota > Metazoa > Arthropoda > Arachnida > Araneae > Theridiidae > Latrodectus > Latrodectus elegans. Next base: position 26,436,213 of record CM057820.1, on the reverse strand, counting down.
TGAGTTTTTTAAATTATCTTTTTTTACATATTTTAATTTTTAAATCCTACTCACTTATAAGAAAATATCATTGAATTTTCTGGAATAATTTATAAGAAAGTTTTTGAATAGTGAAACAACAATTATGTTATCAATGAAGATTATCTTTCTTATGTTACTATGCCAATTCAGTTATCAGGTTATGTTTCAATTAAAAGAATTGTGTTATGTATAAATAATAACACATTCAGTACAGAAAAGTAAAAAAAAAATATTTATATTAAAAAAGTTAAAATAAGCGTATTTATTACATATGTAGGTATGTTTAAATTTCCCAGCCCCTATAAAATAAATTAAATTTTTTCAAACTATTTATTTTAAGGCACTATTTATTTTCAGTAGTTTAACACATGATGCTGATTAAAAAAACTTACTGCTATATTTTGTAAAGCAAACTTCAATAGTGTACCGGTTAATTTAACCTAATATGTACAGTTAAATTAAAATGGTTTGGATTGATTTGCTTTTCATGCTATGATACCTTTTTGCACATAAAAGTTAATTTGACTGGGACATTTAATTTGACATTTTGAAGTGTATTTCAAACCAATATTCAAAGCAAGAATCAGAATTACTAAATGTTGTACTGAAATTTACAGCACAAACCTTTCAGCCAATAGATAAATGCTTTATCAGTTATGAATCAATTAGAAAATTTAAAATTAAAGACTAATTTTCAATAGGAATTATTACCTTCTTCATGATCTTCAATAGCATGAAACAAAGCAGGTTCATATGCAGCTTGCAAAGTTGCAGCAGCATTAGTAATGTGATAATTTTCCCGCTCAGTTCGCTTCTTTTCTTCCTCTTCTTGCAAAGCACGATGTACAAGTTCCATCTGTTGCTTGCGTCTTGTTTTTGTGGCAGTCACAAATGACCTTTGCAACTAAAATGAAAATCCATCTTAACTTTGTAACTTTTTTAATAACTAAAATTTGCATTTTTTGAAATGTTATTTAACAACAACACATAGGATAAGGAACACTTTCCTTGGACATTTTTTTTGGTTAATTTTCTTCCAAGTATTTTGTAATTTCATGATCAAAACACTCAAAGTCAGTATCTCATCTAGTACTCAAGCCATTGATTTGAAATATTTATAATATGATGACTTTTCCACAAATATAATACAAAATGAATGAATTAATAAAGCATATTAATGAACTATAATAATGCTAAATTTCATAAAAATTGTATAAATTCTGCATTTAAAAAGAAATAGTTTAACTTCTTAAATAATTACAAATCAATTTCAATAAACTTTTGACAACAAATTACCATCTATTTATAAACAAATATAAATTAAAACTAAAATTTCACCTTTATTTTCTTATTTAGAAAGCATTTATTTAATTTTTAAAAGGATTAGTAAGTGTATTTTACTCTACAAAAATAACACAAACAAAAAATTAAAATGAAACTTTTAGATAAATCACAACATTTTACAATATATTGAATATTTTAATAAGATCTTAGACACCTTTTTTATGTTTTTATTACGTAATATTTTCTTTGAATCTGGAAAGAAAATATTCTAATATGAAAATGTGAGGTAATTTGAACTCAAAAATTCAAAACTACCACAAATTTTGCTATGATAAAAAAACTAATGTGCATAATATATAAAATGTTAGTATTTTGATAAACGGATATTTTGTGATATTAAAAGTTAAATGCTACTTTTCAAGTTATAATTTTAATCATATGATATTCATCATTATATATTAATATTTGTAAGCATTTTAATATTTGGAATTATTGATGATTAGGAAGACAAATTTTATCTATGCTTTTAAAAATATAATTGTTTTTAAACTAATTAATTTAATAGTGTAAAATTATAGTCATGCACAAATTGTATACTTCAACTATTTTAAAATAAAATGAATAAGAATGAAATAATTTTTCCTTAATTATTAAAAAATTTTAGTTTGTGTCAAAAAAGAGTAAAAATACATTTCATTCAAAAAAGGATAAATTATTAGAAGAATAAAAAAAAATTACAAGTGTTTTACTAAAGAAATTAAAAACTTTTTACAAAACAAAAGGAAACTATAGTTCATGATTCCTCACTTCTTTTCTAATTAATAAGAAATGCTGAAAGTTTTTATAAATATTTTCTAGGTATGCAAAACACAGAATATTAATGAGATTCACTATACAAATTAATAAAATATATAAAAATATGAATAATTCAAAAAAAATACAGTATATTTTTCAGTTATTGTATTTTTAATTATTTTATACCTTTTTACACACAACTATATTTTAATATTATTAAATCATGAAGGTTTTATTTACAGAAAACTCTTCTATCATTTTCACCAATGTAATCTGAATGATGTATCAAAGTATTACAACAATTTCTGTGCAGTCAATAACCAATCAATACTCCTGGTATTTGGAATAAAAACCCATGAAACAAATCCTCATTTCAAGTGATGCAACTATCAAAAACATTCATAATAATAAAATTTACCATTTGCTCTTGATTTATGGTGACTTCTTCAACCTTAGCTTTAACATGGGGCATCCAAGGGGTATCTGCAACAGGTGCGTGGTCGGAGGCAATTTTTGGAGAAGGTAACGTGAATTCAATATTAGGAGGAGGAACCTGAATAAAAGTATTTTATTTTGCTATTAAAATTAATTATTCTATATACCTAAATATTAAACATAGACTAGCGGAACAATAATCTTAATTCCAATAACTGGCAAATTTTAAAAATCAAAATATCAGCCTGCAAACATAAAACAAATAGGATAAAATTTAACAAATTTAAGCACTTTAAATAATTACATATTAAAACAGTCATCATATAATTATAAATGATGGTTGTAACAGAAAAAAGTTTTAAATTTACAGCATTTGAAAATAAATATATTATTCAAATTAAAGTATTTATGAAGCACAGTAAAAGTGTCTATATGTTAACTTATTAATTTATTTGTAATGATTATATTTATTTAAAATGAATTCTAAAATTCCCCTCTTCTAATGTTTGAAGGAAAAAACATCTAAATAGTTCATGAACGTATCATTGCATCCCTTTTATTACAAATATTTGGAGAAAAAAAAAACACTTTTTAAAACGCATTTAAACATAATTTGATAAAATTGCATTTTAATATTTGAAACTAGGAACCAAGTTAAACTTTTTATTTTTTAAATTAAAAAAAGCACTATCATTTAAATTTCAAAGCACAATTTATTTAATCATTTCAAAGTAAAATTTACTTAAGTTTTAAAAAAATTTCTTTTATATATTAGTTTTATTTAAATAAATGACATTAGTGAGGAAAAACTTACAATCTAAATTATATTGTATTTAGAAAATACAAGAAAGCCATACTTCAGAAATATTTATTTCTAAATTTTATAATGAAAGAATTTTCATTTGTTTCATGTTATTTTATTGTTAAATAAAAAAAATATTTCCTATTGAAATCGCAATTTTACATTTATAAAGAATTTGTAACAAAACTTATTCATCCAAAAAAGCAGTATATATGTAATTAATTTTAAAACTATTGACAATTATTACTAGTAATATAAAAAGAAATTTTTTATTCATAAATATTAATTAAAATTACAGATAATAGGTTTCTCAAAATGTAATTATTAAATAATATTATTTAAAAATTAGATCACCCATTTTTATAGTTAATATAAAGAGTATACTAAAATTTTAAAAGGTAATATGCATATTTGCTTAAAATATCTCTATCACTTTGCAAATTGATTATACCTAAAAAAATTTCAGAAAATAAAAATTCACAAATATATGAATTAAGTAATTAGTTAAATAAATAATGAAAGTTTAGATTATAATTTGAAGTACGTAAGCAATAAAACTTACACTCTTAAACATTTTAATTAAAAATCAAAATCCATGTTAAATATACATGTTTAATATAATATTTTCAAGAACTTAAATAAAGTTTACATTAAGTAATATTTTCAAGAATTTTTAAGAACCAATCCGATTTTTAAAAAAAAATTTCAACAAGTTTTCATACAAACAAATTAATAATAGAAGCAATTACTTTAAAAGTTATATGAGCTCCATCTTCCATTCTCGGCCAACACTGATACCTATTTCTCCAGAGGACTTGAAATCTACGATTATTTAATTTTAAAATAAATTGTAATTACATTGTTTAAAGCTGAAAATAACTTTATTTTCAACTAAAATTATGCACAAAAAGCTTTAATATATTAAACTGCTATAAAATCAACTGTACTCCTAATTAAAAGAACAAAAATAACAGATATTTACATAACATTTCTATTACACAATGAACTATTAGAAGCAATATGTGATACATTCAAATATGTGTCCAAATACAGTTACATTGTTATTTTAAATCATAGAAAAGTAAAGAAGTCAATATTTAAATTGACATCATATTTTCTAAATTTCCTGAAAAGACAAAAGTGAAATAATAGCCCTATCAATATGATGATCTTTAGGTATACAGAAATTGAACTCACTACCTGCAATATATAGTTTTTAAGAGTGCTTTCTCAAAATGTCTACTTTGGTCCACAAAATGAATTATAATTAGTAATGTGTTATAATAGGGGCAAAAAGGTCAAAAAATTAACTCTGTGTGAAGTATTTTCAATTATGTTATAGTTCTACCCAACACACTTAAGCTAAATAAATCAAATAAAAACTATTTGATATAAGTAAGGAAAACCTTAAAAAATATTAATTTTACCATTTAGAAGGAAATTAAACAATAATTTTTACACATGAATTTTGATGTATGTATGTGTGTACACGTGTGTATGTATGTTTATCACCAAAACTCAAACTGACCAAATTTTATTTTTATATTCAATGGTTTTATAAATAAAGGATTAGATACTAATATAGTCATCTATTTATCTCTTATAAATAAAAATGATCTTTGATGAATTACAGAATTTAAAAGAAATGATTTAGAATATTTATTCATTTATGAATGAATTCATTTAGAATATTTATTATAGCAAATAACCAAAATATTGATTACATTTAAATGTTTTTAAATGAAGTCATGTCAATAACTTAACACATTCTCACATAAATGTTATAATGGCAACAGTTATATAAAGGATATAATGAATATTGGAAAAGTGTAACATATATATATAGTAATACACATTTGCAATGAAATTCACATTATAGTGTATAAAATAACAAAGAGAGGAGAGAAATTAGACTTTTACTACAATTATTTGACTAATTATGAACTATTTACATTAGTTTAATATTTATAATAGAAAGAATATTAAATTAAAGAAAGAAAGAATATTCATAATATTAAAATGCCAATTTGTGGACCCATGGGTATATAATTAAAATTTTCAAATTGGTAGGTAGAAATTAATTGATGTAAATCTATGAATAGTCAATTATTAGAACCAGAAAATCCTTCTTTAACTTCTCAGCAATTATTACATTCATAATGTGTACTATTTGCTACTGATAAATATAGATTAGATTTATTTAAAAAAAAATTCTAGTTATTTTTATTAATAATTATCTTTAACTAATAGTTTTTTATAAAACAATATACATATGTTAATTTTCTGAAGAGGCTATATTCATTCAATATTCCTACAGATATAATTCATAATTAGATCTTTCTAACTGAAGTTAAGAGAAAATTATTACAATAAGTTATCATACACTGGTATTCAAAATTAAGAGAATTAGCATATTTAGTCGAATTTCTTGAAAACAGCTGAATGAAATGTAAAAACACTACACCAAGAGAAAGACACAAATCATGTAAGTTGAATACACATGTATACACATACATGCGGGTGGAATTGGTAGAGAAATAGGCATTAAAAGTGCACATTAAGAAACAAGCTTTTCATTCATTAGCACATCACACCAAATGTTTTTGGTATTTTTGTGCAGCAATTGACTGGATTCAAATTGTAACAGTAGCAATGAGTAATCACGAATGTTTAGATGAGAGAATGACACAACAAACTGAAAGGAGGTTCGAAACAAGCCAGTCTAAAGTTCAGATTTGTAGAGAGTTCAATTTTATGCCCAGTGTCGTGTTGTAACTCATGAAAACAGTTCCAGGAGACCCTATCTATTGTGAGAAAGCCTGGGTGAGATTGTCCAAGAAGAGCCCCAATGGCCAGAGATGATATGCACTTTGCTTATTTGAGGAGGCATAACAGAGATGCTACAATTCCTCAGCTCTCTTGTGACCTGTATATGACCACAGAAACCTAAATTTCAAGGTTGATTGCTCCCAGGAGACTATATGAGAGAGGGTTATTAGCATGAAGACCAGCAATTTGCATTATTACTCACTTTTATGTACAAGAAAACTTGTTCAGAATGGTACAGAGAGCAGAAATTGGAATACAAATCAATGGACTGCATTTTTTTCCCCCGCTAATGTATACTGGTTCAGCCTAATCATGGATTTCTGCCATACATTCATAAGGAGAGAATTAGAGACACGCTACCTTAGCTCCAATGTTTGCAAAATCGACTAATATGTAGGTAGAGATTCAATGGTACAGTCAGTCAAGCATCATGTGTGTTAAATGGCCACACACTCCTCCAAGTATTTGACACAGGCAGTGAGTGTGGCTACTGCGACACACAAGGATTAAACCTTAAAGCCTCATGTTCACCTTTCCAGGGGTGCAGTTGGTGCTGAGTTCGTTTTAATAGCTGATAATGCACAGCCACTTAGAGCTCTTCTGGTCAACAAATTTCTAGAAAGTGAAGATATTCATCGGATGAATTCGCCAAGCAGATCTCCAGACTTCAATTTTAGAGAGCATGTCTAGGATACTCTGGAAAGGGAAATTCCAACTCACAAACTCATTCTAAGAACCATCCAGGGCCTGAAAACAGTATTGCTGAAAAAGTGGGACCATTTGCCACAGGAAATTAAAAACTAATTTATTGCAAGAATAAAATCACACTGTGAGGCTTGTAGTTTGGTAAGAAGGGATCATACCTTTTATTAAACCATTTTCTCATTATATTCTGCAACTGCTGTTACATGCCTTTTGGTTCTAATGAATATTATGCATGGTCATGCATGTGTTTTACAACTGTTGAATAGTTACATGTACAGTCATGTATCAATGTGTGTGCATATCGAATTTCATTAAAATTGGTCCAGTAGTTCTGCAGATAATAGAGTAAATCTGAAATTTTTCTTAATTTTTAACATCGGTGTAATAAAAATAATAAAAAATTACATTATCCTATCTCTTTAATCTTGAGATTTTGCAATTAAAAATATAAGTAAAATGTTAATAAATAAGTAATACTCACAGAATATAACTTAAACCTTTACTACTAAGCAAACTCACATCATAAAAATATGACAAAATTAATTTTCAATGCATTATAACAAAATACTACCTTTATAAATATATTGTATTCGTTATTATAACTTACTTTAGAATAGCATTAACTCTACGGGAGGGGTCATCATGTTTTAATTCTCCAGTCAATAATTGTGTCGCATAATCAGGAATTTTCACAGATGCCAATATAAATGCAACAGCTGAATACAAAAAATCCATATTTCAGAAGATTTATTAAATTAAATTATTATTACTAGCCACTAAAATATACATGGTTAAAATTGTAAACAAGCTTAAAATATTGACCTGCTGAAGCTGTTAATTGATAATCCCATTCTAATAACAATTCCCATGAAACTGTCATAATTTCAGAAAACAGTTCTTCAGACATTACAACAGCACCCTTTATTACAGTTGATATACTGCAATGGAACAAGCTTTTGACCTAAAGATAATAGAAGAAATGTAGAAAAATATGGAAAATTTTATCATAATAAAATAGAAATTCAAGAACATTAGAAAAGTAAAATTTATATATATATATATATTATAAAAGTAAAGAAAATTAAGTTAACATAAAAAAGAATTTAGATGTATAAATTTAGTTTACTTTTGCAGTGCTTTACCAAGTTGATAATGCCATCGATTAATAATTTTCTTATTAATTTTAATGATTTTTTTGAAATATTAAACAAAAAGTAACTAACCTGGGATTTTATGTATTTTAAAACAGAAAGTTCTTCTTTTGATTTCTTTTTGTCTTTTTCAGTCAATCTTGTATGAATTTTTCCTTCACTATCTTTCATGGGAACGCCTGCTTCAATGTCATGAGCCAGAAATGTTGTGCTACTATGAAGAGAACGAAAAGCTGCTAAGTGAGGAACATCACTTGGTCTCTCCAGTTTATCAATGTGTGCTACACTGGCTTTTCGTCGAAGAGGGGAGCTGGGAGCAGTTATGATCTAAGAAATTAAGATAAGAATCAAGATTTCAGTTTATACAAAAGAGTATTAAGTGCTTACAATTTTAATTAAATAGCCATTATATACTATCCTTATTGATTAATTTGGCATTACTGCAAGGTATAGAAAGTAAATAAGCTTAATTTAATAAAAATAAAGTATTAAATTTTATAAATGAAAATTAAATTTCAAACATTAAAGCATTCATTTACATTTTATTAACAGGTATATACAGATCACTTAGAAAGAAAATAAGGAAAAACTTGGTATTATATATTTTTTAATCACTTACTTTATTTTTTTCTGATTTTTATCAACTTTTTATTTATTTTTTTCTATTTTTAAAACAAATAAAAATAGTCAATAACAGAGTAAAAGCGATTTAAAAGTAGGCTTTATTCAAAAAATAATTTGATGCAATTAAAATTAAAAATAATCACATGTTACATATTCACCCGAAACACACACACAAAATTATAATACCATAATAACGTTTTATTCACAATACTTACAGATGCAACACAACATTAATTACAAAATATATATGAATCCAAATATTTAAAAGAGAGAAAATAATCTCAAAGATATGGTTTGACACTCTGTGGTCCCATTTTACATAACAAAGCTAATTTGACTGGCACCCACAGCTATTAAATTGAAAGTTTGTTTGTATTTCAATGGTCATTTCATGGATGACAGTTAATTAGACTAATACCTACAATTTAAAGTAGCTTCCAAACCACTACAAACATCCAAACCCAAGGTAGATGTTTGTGCAACTTATTAAACTAAAGACTAGAAGATTAGATCTTTAACCATCAGCTTGACAAATAATTTAAGAAATTTTAATAATTATATTAATAAAACATACTATGACAAAGGAAAGCAAAAAATAAAACATTAACAGCATATAAAGTTTAAGACAGAACTATTTATTCTTGATATCTTTCATCATAAAGTAAATCAATCATAGACATTCCATTCATAAACAGTTTCTAGATTATAAAGTTCAAGAAGGATGAGGAAGGAACAACAAATATCTCTCAAATGATAAAGATACTCAAACTAGTAGGGTTTGCAAAGAATATAGTTATTTCTTTCAATTCTAGACATGATCCATGTATAGTTGATCCATGTATATATTTTAGAATCAAACAACATATTAGGTACATCATAAATAATTTAGAACAATTAGCATCAATAATAGTTTGAAAATTTGTTACAGCCATCCCTACCATTAGTAATCAATATAATATAAGAGTACTAAAAATAAAATATCTGTTTTTATAGTCAAAAAATTTGCCAACCACAATTTTGAATGTTATTGTGAATCTGCAGCACACATCTTTAATTTAGCACAATTCTTAACATGTGACATATTAAGAAAATATTAATGTTTCTTTATTTATGATGTTTAAATTAATAATAAAAAATAATAGCTTCACTAGAATGGAAAGATTATTCGACAAAAACATTAACAGATAAGTTAAGAAATAAGAAAAACATTACAAAACTTATTCTTATTTATAAAAAGCAGGGAAAAAACATTTTTCAAAATATCAATCAATTTAATTTAAATCTCAGTGATAATTTTAATTGTTGTATCACTTAACTTCAGGGCTATGGTAGCCTAGTGGTTAGGCTATCGCCCTTTTATCCGGAAGGGTGAGATTCGATTCCCAATGCCACCAAAGACCCACCGAGTACATGCAATATACGTGCTCATTAAATCTGTGGAATCGAAAGTTATGTGGTCAACCGTTGAGTAGTTACCATGGGCGCAATGGTCTGGAGAAAATTACTCCCTCTTCAGGTCAATGCCAAATTGAGGGAGTAGATCCTCTGGTACAGCCATCTATCAGAACATTTGAAGAGCAAATGTCGTACTTTCACCTTCATTGTGCTCTGATTAAATGAAAGACACTCCCAATGGACTTAAATTCGCATAGTCAAGGCATAGCGAGCTTGGCTTGTCCAAATATCATTAGTAACAACAACAACTTAACTTCAGATTAATGAATGCCTATCGCCAATAATGTAATTCAGTTTATAATTTAACATACATTCAGTTTATAATGTAATTCAGTTTATAATTTTATTAATAATGTAATTCAGTTTATAGTAAAATAAAAAAAAACATAAGTAGTATCGATACAATAATCTAACTGGTCATTATACAGCCACCGAATCATTGTTAAGACAATAGTCTTAGAATGCAAAATATTCCTTGGTGTTTTGGGATGGTTTGCACATGTCTTGTGCATTTCAAATTTACACATGTGTCATCAGATTACAAGATAAATTTGAATTTCCCCATGAAAATCCTTCTGATACCACTTTACCACATAAATAGAGAAATACAAATTCATGTCCCTAGGCATATAAAACTCTGTTATTATGCAATATTTTGTATATGATGGTGGTAAATACTGTTTACAATCACATATGTCATACATTTGGAGAATGCATTTTAATTATTTTCAATTACAACAACAATATATTTATCTTTTACATAGGCCATAACCTTTAAGTTATTAGTCAAAGCTATTTGAATAACAGTTTGGTTGGTTTGGAATTGCTTCCATAAGCATGAAATAGTGAATGTAGAAAAATTGAATAAGATCTGTCATTGATTGTTTTCTACCACAATAATGCTTCGATCGCATCATTGGTAGTAAACAATCAATTAAAAATCTTTCATTTTTCTAGAAGCCATAAATACATTTGTCAAAAATTGATGTGAATTTCTAACATTTTTTGATCAGCATTAACTTGTAATCTGTAACTTTGTATAATGCTGACTTCTTACAAGACAATTTTTTTGCATATTTCTGGATATGAAACTGCAAGTGGTTGTAAGATAAAAAAAAGTTTACAATTTCTATCCATATATCTAAAGCAATCTGAAGCCTCTCCACTTAAAACCTCTAAAAATTAACATTTTTATCCACATATTTATCTTGTGAAAAATAGAGTACTTTATTAAAAAACAATACAAAATGTTTCATTTCTTTTATAAGTGGTAATATTTTTGGATTTCACTGATGATATGAGTAACTTCTCTGGATTTAAGAAAGAATTACATCAACAATAGCTAGAGACATTCAACACTTCTGAGAGATTGTCATAATATGTTAAGTACACTTTTCCTTCAAGAAAATTTTCTATTTAAAAATATTTAATTTTTTAGCATATAAGTTTTATATTTAACATTAAAATTAAACAAACATTAAATTTTTGTAAACACATAATCAAAAATTTACTAAATATAATTTTAAAAAATTGGTTGTTAATGATTGATTAAATCTTTGATAAATTTATGTTCAAATAAAACTTTATATTAGACTGTGTAATGTGATCAAAGTATTTTATCTAGAAAAATACATCACAAAAAATATTTTCAGCCATAATTCAGCAAATACAAGTGTATCAATCAATTAATGTTCACATCATAATATGACATTTAAAATCATATGAGATAAATGATAAAACCAAATACACTCAATCGAATTAGATCAATGGAAGTAAAAAAATTTAAAGCTAAAACAAAAATAATCACAAATATTTAAAAATGTAATTCTTACATAATGTAATTTAATTACCTTCTTTATTTTCTTCTCTTTCTTAAGTTCGGCTTTATCTTCCTCATGCTTCTCAGCATCAAGCATCATTCCAAAGGTATCTCCATACACCTTAAATCATAACCATTAATTTATATATAGCAATATTAAAAACCAAATGCATATGACAGTATATAAAATTTGAACATTTCAATGGCAAATAAAAAAAAGGTTTTCATTTGAAATGCAAATGAGTTTAATATGAAATGTGCAAAATTAGAGATGTATAACCTTTTAATATGCCATTGAAGTACACAATCTAAATGTTAATTTTTATAATAATGTTAATAATTAGTTTTTTATAGAAAATATATTAATATCTGGATCAATATATAATCCATAGTTGGTACCAACAATGATGCAAATATTCAACCATTAAAAAAATTCTATTAACATTAACTAAAATCAGTCACTCCTGTGAATATCAGTTTGTAAATATAAATGCCTACAGTAATTAATTAAACATCTTAAATTCATTAAATAATAAAAATAATTCAGATTTAATTTTAAATAATTGCTGTTTTATCATAAGTTCAATGAAAAAACATCCTAAAAAATTTTCTCAAATGAAAATTTCTTATGGTGAATTTAAATAATTTCGTAAAAATAATAGAATAAAAAATTGGAAGTCTAATTGGTTTTATCAAGCATTTAAATTTAACTTGAAATAAGCATACTTTTCGAACAGCATTCATTAAACGATTAGAAGATCGCATTTGTCTCCGGTAACAATTTGGAGAACAATAGTATTGATGCTGACAATCATAATTCAAGCTCTTCAGTATTTTAATCATCACCTGTAAGATAAAACATAACTTAAGTTTAAGTAATTGAAATAAAGTTGAGTGCAAAAATAGCTGTGATCTCATTTGCTTAAACATATAAAACACACATAACATTGATCAATAAATTTGAGGATAAAACAAAATTCTTGAAAGGCATTCATATATTTCACGACATGATTATGAAAAAATAATAATCTTTTTTAAGTTTTTTTATTATTATTAAAAATAGCATTTCTTAAGAAAGTTTTTATGTAAAGTTATAATAATATTCAATAATTAAATTTTATTTAGTTGTAAGAAAATTTTAAATGATCATATAATCAATTAAAGAATATAAAATAAAAACTCATTCATACACAGAAAGGTATACATACCTATTAAACATGAATATTTTTTTCCAAAATTTAAATAAATTTTAATCTTGTTTACACACACTCAGCATTGAAAAATATTGTAAAATATTCTTCCTATTAAATGATTAACAGTAAATTAAAATTTGTTTCTTTTTTCAAACTTAATTGCATGAAACCTTTACATTTAAATGCAATCATATGATATTTCCATTTAATATGATAAAATTATGGTATAATTTTTCATACGATTATAAAATAAAACATGCTTATATTTCATTAAAACATAAAAAATGTAAATCTAATAAAAATTTACTAAAGAATATTTCTCAATGAAATATTTTTGTTAAAGTAATTAGTAGTATTTTTATTTTTTAAAGTACATTTATTAAGTACTTTACATTGTACATTGTATTAATTTTTTAAAGTACATTTAAATGTAAAAATACTAACAGTTTATTCATATTTGCAATATATTAAACATGTATCAAATATCTTAGTAGCAATATAATATTATAAAAGTATATATTAGCTTTATTCACAAATTGGAATTAAGCCATTTTGTCATAATTAATATAATTTATATAATTATAAAATGGTAAACTATTTTTCAATTGCATGATTCTTTTTCTACTTAATTTGATTTCTTTCTTTTTGAATAACTTACATAACACACATTAAAATAGAAATTAGACTTTATGAAACTCAATTTAACAAACTCGTCTAAATCTGGATAACTCTGGATAATTTGTGTAAGAGACGTATAATTTTAATAAATTTTGAAAATTCACATGTATGACAAATTTAAAATCATGAGAAACATGGAAAATTAAAGTTCATATCCTTAAACAGAAAATCATGAAATTATTCTTTACGCACCTTTAACCAAGGGAAATTCTTAGTATATACTGTGTCATCACTTTCAGGAGCATCGGGTGGACTCTCAGGAGCTAAGTCGTCACTGAGTACTCCCGGTGATTCTTCGCCAGATAAATCTACTTTGTCACTGGTGTCACTGCGATCTGATACAGCACTTGGTTTTCGCTTAGAGCGGATGCTATCTGCTCTCTGCAACACTGTATTAACAAAAAATTAATGGATATCAGTATTCTTAAGAAATATCTATAAAAAATATTTATAGGTAATATAAGATTTCTAACTTCCATAAAGTTAAAAAGGATGTTTAAAAGGAACAAAAAGTGAAAACACTCAACAAAATTAAACAAATCCATGAAAATAGAATGAGATAATTTTTAAGTGTATGTCCCATCAGTTTCAACTTATGGATCTTGCATCTATAAATTATAAAGTATATACATATATATATATAAACTTCAATGGCAATAATACTAGATCAAATTCTCATGGATTCAGCAGCAGCCCCAGTTATAAAAATACTCCAAATCTCTAAAATTTATTCATTTTATTTTTGCCAAATGTTCGTAATGATATCAGCCATATCGAATTTTGTCACATTATTTCTTTTAAGGGACACATCGGTGGACATTGTTATCGTCTCTCCTACTTACAGTCTCTGCTTTGACAGTCGAACGGCAATCTCTGCTCCAGAAGTCCTAAAAATGAAATACAAACTAATGCATATGTAGGAGGAGTGTAGAAAATACAAACCAAAACTAAACTTTTTGAAGGTACTGGATAACAAAAAGTTTACAGTCACTTTTAAATAAAGAAAGGAATACAGTAAAAAAAAACTGGCCTAAGCAAGGGGCATAGAAATCATGATAATTTTCAGATTTATTTTACAATAACAAAATTGTTTCACATAAAAAATTCAGGAAATCAAAAATTTAAGCTAGATTTTAAAAATTAATTAATGCAAGATTATTCTCTGAGGGTAATTCATTTCTCATTTTAAAGGCTGTATGACTAATGTATTATTTAAATTATGTCTTTGATTAAAACTTACGGTATAGTATATAATCATAAAAAAATATATGGTTAAAACTAATAATTTTAAATGACTTTATTAATATGCTGTATTTTTGAGTAGCAGATGAGCAATTTCTCTAAGATGTTTAAAAAACCAAAAGTAAAAACTAAAATTATATTTAGCTTACACATAAATTGCTTAACCAGCAGAGGTTTGGTTTACTTGTAACAGATCAGTCATTTTTAGCAAATGAGGAATAATTAGATAAGGACCGGCAGTTTCTAAGTGGATTCTGAAGCACTAAAAACATCCAAAACCAAGATGGGTTGGTTGGGTTATATGGCACAAGGTCCAAAATTGGACATACTGTGCCAAGAAATATTTTTCTGATATTTTCTGGTTTTTTCCTTCTAATTATTTATTTATTTATTTATTTTTTACTTTTTTTAAACCCAAGCAACATTAAAACTTTAAAAAACAAAAATCAGTGTATATATATATATTAGAATCCAATTATAAAATATAAAAGGAAAATCAAAAAAATATATATATATAATTTTAAAATTTAAAACATAAATTAAATATAATGTAAAAAACCTATTGCTCTCAAGATGGCAAATAGGTTCCTGTGGGGTGGTTCCACAAGCAAATCAAATAAAGCTGAAATATCACAGTTAAAAAAGAGTAAACGATATTGATTAAAATATGGGTATGAAATTAAAATATGATACACAATGAAAGGTTCATCACACGTTTCACACCAAGGATTTAATTCGTTTAGAAACAAATGTCTATGTGTGAAACGTGTGTGTAAGATAGGAAGGCGAGTTAATCTTACATCAGCCCTTCATATCGGTAAGATTGTTAATGTGGTGATGTATGAAAGTATGACACGCAATTTATTATTGACCTGCATGCTCCATGACTCCTAAGAGAATAAATTAATATTTTAACATTTCTTCTCACGTCAGACAAAGGAACTGATGGAAGACATGGGCCAGATGCAGATTTAGCAGCTGCATCAGCCCTCTCATTGCCATCAAGACCTACATGACTTGGGATCCATCAGAAAATAATATCATATCCCTTGCCAGCAAGGGAATAAACCCAAGATGGGATTCAAACATACAAGCTATTGAAATTAAGGACAAGAAAAAGTTCTAATTATATACCTGTAACATCTAAAAATCTAGCATTGGGCACCATATTCAATCTTATTAATAGAATATATGATCTAGGAGCAAAATAAGTCTACTACTCACCATACTATATTGTTAAGCTGATAAATGAACATGATTAGTAGTCTAATTTCAATTAATTACAATTCATTCACTTCAGAGGTAGACACTTGTAGTGATAAGATATTCATTTTAAAAACAATAAACAAATCAGAGAATAATATTCTAAAAGATCAATTATAGTAAAAAAAAAAACTGGTAATTATTTTTGTTAATACTTTTAAAAATGTACTTCTACATTACATGATAAATAATTGGTTTAAAAATGTAAAAATTATCATAACAAGTAACACAGCAAGGCATTTTGTAAATTTTCTAGGTAGCAATTTTCATACACAACTCTGCATTTAAATACAAATCAAAAATAAAAATTCATGTATTTTTATTGAATATAAGAAAAACCTAAAGCATTATTTCAAATAAGCAATAAACTAAAAACTAAACCTAAACTTGTTACACAACAGTCCGTATGTGTGTTTGTATGTCAATTTACACAGTGCCCATATCTGTTTCCTGACCAAGTGGCTGAGATGTGAAGCATAAATCCCAGTTAGGTGATCAACCTAATGCAAAACCTCCAATATTTAACTCCCATCATGCTTGGTACTTAGTTTAGTAACCCACAGAAGGAATGAAAGATTAAGTCGACCTTACCAGCCTGAGGAATGAACCACAAACCTATAACTTGGTAGAGAGAAACGCTGCCAATCGCTATAAGCAAATTATTATAATTCAAAATCTTTATTCTAACTGTAAGAAATTTTATAAAAGTACAACTTCCATTGGACTGAACTTTCAAAATAGTTTTTAAATAGTGAACTCACTAGTGGCTATATCTTCTTCATCTTCAGCGAAAGTAGATGACCGAGCACGACTGCGTCTCTCACTTGGTTTCTTCAGTTTAAGACTTCTTCTCTTGAAGCTTGAGCTATTGCCAGCTGATGAGCCCAATCCTCTTCTTAATAATCGAGGTCTTCCAGTAAGTCTTCTTCCTATAAAAACATATATACTGTCAAGTGAAAATAATAATGATCATAAATAAGACAAGACATAATATGAAATTTGTAATGTTAAATAATTTTCATCATAGTTTCTTATATTATGCTTTAATAAAGGAATGATCACTAACACAATGTAATTCCTATATTTATTTAAAAAAGTTAAATGTTATATTATTGGAATTTTTATAAGACATTAAAAAAGGAAATGTGATTATCTTAGAAATGACTTTATATATCAATCAGCTATAAGAACGAAAATGGCTATAAATGTAAGGGGATGGTTTGATCACTGTTAACTATGCTTTACACAAAACATGTATTAACATTCTTACCTTAGCATAAATATATATATATGGAAGAGTGTGAAAATATTTAATGAAATTCTCTGATGTATATTTGCAAATTTAGTCATATCTACATTTTGATTATATATAAATATATATATATAATATCAATATCTAATAATGATTTTTTTCCTAGCAGTATAGATTTAACAATTGGTTTATATTTTTATATATTGATAATTTATATCGATCATTTATTTTTTTTATAAATAACCATTCTAACAGATATTCGGGTGAAAGAGATATAATAGTTAATTTAAAATAAATCAGAATAAGTGAATATATCACTTTGAATAATCATTGTTAATACAATTATTAAAACTTTTTTTTAATAAGCATTAAACTGAGATTTAATAATTGAGATTCTAATGATCATGAACTGAGGTTAATTGCAAAAGTAAGAATTCAGCAATAAATGCATTTTTTAAACTTGTTCCATACTTTAAGTTACCTCATACCATTTTCAGAAAAAGCTAAATAGCTATTAGAAATGTAACAAATAGCATTTCTTTAAGCCATTCATTTAAATTTTAAATACCTAAATTTCAATATTCATAAATAACTAAGATTTTAAATATCTAGTACATAACAAAAGATTAATAGCAAATTTACCTTTCTTATCTTCTTCCTCTTGCATAGTAAGGGTTGTATTGCTGCTATTTTCAGATTCTCCATCTATATCAATGTACCTTTCATTATCTTGTTGAAGAAGGAAACTAATTCGTCGCTCTCCCACTAAAGTATCAATAAAAATTATAACAACTTTATTATTGTAAAACATTTAATGAATTATTAAGTAATGATTAATCATATGATCAATCGTTACTTAATATTTTATTAATCAGACATGTGATTGATCATATTTTGTTAGGTAACAAAGTTAATGTTAAATACACTCATTACCTGGAGGTTCTGATATTGAGCCTACACTGCTGAGCGCCATACTCCAACGTCGATTTGCAGTATTTCGGGGTTCAAACATCGGTTTATCTCTCATAGACATCAGCCTACCTCCCTTATGAGGCAAGTATTGATAAGTTTCTCTCATAAATGCTGTAATTTCTAAAAGTAGTTGACATGCAGCTATTTTGAGGGCAAATGGACAATCAGATCCACCAGGATTAACGCATGCTAAAAAATATATTGTTATAATTCACATTTAAAAATATATTGTAGTGAATACTGAAAAACTCATAGTAAAATAAGTAACAAAGCTATTACAGAGAATTTATCTAATTTATGTGAAAGCGAGTAATAAATAGGATTAATTTTTACAAAACTTTTTTCTTTTGCAAAATTGATTTTTAATGAAATAGGTAAAATATTGTATAAATTTTGAAAATATTTTCACACTTGGATAAAAAAAAAAAAAATCCAGGTAAAATGGAACAAAACTGGTTGATTCTCGTATAAATTTTTTTACAATTTTACAGCACTCTTTTCTTTTAAGCATATACATAAGCACACATGTGTACATATTTCTGTATTTTTGTAATTTTATTTTATGTATCAATGATAGTCAATATAATAATTGCTTTTGCAATAAAATTTATGTACATTCAAGCTAAAAAATCAAAGAAAAGTGCCAAAATCTCATACAAAGAAAGAACTGAGTAGCTGCTAGGAAAGGAAACATGACATACATTTTTTGTATTTCAAAGGATAGAGAATTAAATAATATTAAATACTATATCATCACAGCTTTTTTTTTTAGATTAGAAGAACTTTTTCTTGGTATGTAATGCTTTATAAAATTATCAGTATTCTCTTTTCAGTAAGTCATAAATGCACCCCCTTTTCTCTAAAAAAAGAAACTCTGAAATATAAAAATCTTTACAACATCATAAGTATTTTGCCAGCTTTACACTATAAGCTCTTACTATATATTTAAATTGTTACTTTAAATGATCAAATTTGTATTGAATATGACAGAAAATGTTTTGAATTTTATTTTCACTTCTGTAATTATAAAGAACTATATTCACCTCTATGATCTTCTTCATTAATGATTACAAATTGAGTGCTGTTTTAAAACAATAATTATATAATTAAATTTACTTAATTCTCTTTGCCAAATTTAATATAATTTTTAAAAAAACTTTCCCAAAATGGATAAAAATTGTATGTCTTTTTTACAGTTCATTTATAAGAAGTGCTAATTTATGAACACTCACAATTTTACTAGCTAACCTCTGGTCTCTAACATGGTCTCAGATACTATGATAAGTTTAATTCCTCTTTATGAATTAAAATTTTGAAAGTCCCAATTTTATAAACTCATTTTCCTGCTGATTTCATTTGTGTTTATTGTCAAAATGTTTTAAATAATTTTTGTTTTATTTTTTGGTTGTGAAATTTAAATTAACTTTTTCATTAGAGAAATATAAGATCTTTGAATTGTTAATAGTTAACTGCACTGCATATGTTGAGATTTTTGGAAGCCATTCATTTACATTTCTAGAAATTTACATTTCTACAGCCTGATATAACTCCTGTCTTACATCTGATGCATCAGAACCTATTTAAAAGTTTTAAGTGTAATTAATGATTAAATTATTGTGGAAATAATGAATGAAGATGAAAAGAAGCATTCATATGTCAAACCAAAAGAAGTGCAGTGACCATGTGCAAAACAAACAAATGAGTGGCTAACAAGATTGAAATACTTTCTTGTTTAAAAAAAAAATAGTGAGATGCTTTGTTACATAAAAAATGCAAACATTTGTTTTTATAATTGTAATTTTGAAACAGATAAAAATAAGAGATTACTTTGCATGATTTTTTCATCAATATAATGAAAGTAAGAGTTGTTTTTTAGTATGAATTATATTTTAAAACATGTTCCTTATATGGTGTACATTAAATATTTTTTCAAATAGTACTTTATTTATAAAAAAAATATTTTAGTAAAGAAAAATTATTTTTAAGATCTAACACTTATTCCCTGATTTCTCAGTTTTACAAACCTATTTAACAATCCCTACATGTTCAAAAAAGTGAACATCTACTGCAACTTTTTATTTTATTAAAATTCATTGGAAATGCTTTACATTTGATGAAATAAATTTACAATTAATGTTAATTAAAAATTAAACACATTTATAAAATTTTTTGGAAAAGTATTTATTTTAGCTCATTTCTTGTGTATTTTTTAGTCTAATGAACAGTATACTTCATAACTTAACACATTATAGTGTTAAGCTCATACTTAAAATTTTGCATACAAAAGGTAAATATAAAGAGAATAATAATGAAATAGTTAGAAATAAGCAAGTTTTGGACAGAAATATTCAGTTATATATAATAAAAATGTATACAATCGAAAAATACACAATACCTTCATCCAAAAAATCTTCTTCCTCATCTTCCAATCTAAGTTGTCGCTTCTTATTTTCATCACTAGATATCATACCTAGTTCTTTATCTTCTTTTTCTAACAATTCTTCCAAACGGTAACCAATAGCCTAAAAAATCAAAGAATCATTCTTTAATACATTAAAAAACTTTAATAAATATGAAAATATGATTATTTAATTTTATTAGCAGCAAATGATGAGTGTGCTAGAAATATATAATACAAGCATAAAATAAATATGGGATCATAATGATTTCGAAAACATTCCCACTAAAAAATGTTTAAATACAATTACATTTTCTTCAGAGCTAAAATAAACCTGTTAATAAAATTTCCAAAAAATAGAAACATAAATTCAAAATTGTTCAAATGAACTATTTAAATGATTTTGAAGTATTTCGCATAGACATATTAAAACATAAACTTTACCTAGTTTTTCTTTCAAATTGTGAAAAAATAAAGTATAATTTAAATTATACCATTTTATAATAAAAATTAACTGACTGTCAACTAAAACAAGATTTATATGCATATGAAGATTGAAAAAATGCAGTTTACAATATTTTTGCATTTTACACAAAAATAGTTAAATAAAAGTAATGAAGATTTATTTAAACATAAATTTTTGCACTTATTTAAATATAAATTTTTTAATGAATTTTAAAAAAAATTTTTAACAGCTATCTGGGTCAAATCAAAATTTTGATATGATTTCCAGCAAATTCACAAAATATGTTCCACTAGCACTGAAGAATATCCCTTTTAAATGTACTGCTTACTGTTAGGATACCCTTAACAATGAATTATGAATGAGAAATTAAGTTGTTTGCGATAAATAAATTTTTTGTGCAAAGTCATTTAATCAATTAATAAAGGCTATTGTGTGAGATCATTTCTGGGAAAGGAGTGCAGAGAGTGACATTCACTTTTTTAGAGATCTACAAAGGAGTTAAGCAGGAAAATGCATTTATATGCCTGTTTTAAACTCTAAAGTGGTTATTTCTTTCATTTCAGTAGAAAACACGATTGCACCACTATATTACAATTCTCATTGGTTTAAAATATCCATGATTACAATGTCATAATTGTATCATGATCCATGATACAATTATGACATTGTATCGAAACAGTGTCGTAAATATGACTTGTTGATGAATTTGCTGTCAGCCTTCAAATCACATTCTTTGAGCAGCAGCAAACAGGTGGAATTCACCATAGAATGTCTGAGAATATTGTCATAGTACATTCTGTTAGTAAAAGGATATTTTTATAAAGACCAAAATATCCATATGAGAAGCCATTTTCCATTAAACCATTAAAACATGGACAATAGAACAGAAGAAAAAGCAAAATTGAAAAGACAAGATCAAGATAAAACACTCATTGTATAGTTAGTTTAAATTGGCAAGGATGATTTAAATTCTTAAAAGTTTCATTAATTAACATAATTTTAAAATTTGTAAACAATCTTTTCAATTTTAAAGAACTAATACCTTGCTTACCCCCCCCCCCCCCAACATTTGTTTATTTTTAATTTGAAATCGTAAGCATGTTAATAGCTTATTTTTAATTTGACTCTGGAAAAAATCATAAGATATGACATCAATAAAAATAAAACCACCACATTCATCAAATCAATAAAACTCCTGCCCTATGATGATATAAATATGATTCTAAGATCTACAATTGTGTTGACAGAATTTTCTAATACAACAGAGATCAGCAGAGAATCAAAAGTAAGCATAAATATGGGGAGAAAAACTGGTATATATGAACTGGAATGTATATTCTCTGGTAAGAATATTTTACTAATGTGTTTTTGACACTGTCTTTTAAACTAGAAATAATAAAACACAATATAGGATTTGTAATTATGTACAAAACGAATTTTGGTACTAAAATCTTTGTTAAATCTCCTCAGCAAAAGAGAAAAACATTCTTTAACACAAGATATTCATAAAATCAACCAAGATTCTTATTTCAGAAATGTGAACGATGATAATGAAAGAGGAGAAAGTGAAAGCAGTGATTAAAAGGAAAGTTCTAAAAACAATTTTTAATATGATTTCAGAGAATACATGGTATAAAACATATAATTTCCAAAACCTATAAAGATGAGGCATTTTAAAATAAATTATAAAAAATATGATAGGCAGAATATTTACTTTAATGGAGTCCTTAAAGCACAACTCCTTCTTGAATAAAATCAAAAATAAACCTAAAAAGTTTGGAAAATGATTTTACAATACTAAAAAAAAAAACTGGAAGCTAATTTTTAGAAAAGATTTTTGAAAAGCAGGACACAAAATATGCTATTGAAGCAGTGTTGACTGATGATGAAATATTACTGCCATTCTATATCAAAAAAACATATACTTTCTTCAATTGATCACAAAATGACAATATATAAGTAATCAATTATATAGATTACAAAATGACATTATATAAGTGATCAGGAGATAATATATAGCTTGAGTTAAAAACTACACTCAAAATTGTATTTTCTGATTTCTTTAAGCTAAGATGAAACAATAGAACTCTTCAATTTGGAGAAGTACATTAAAATTAAAATAATATGAGGAGAAAAAAATTACAATAGCAAGGATTTAGAAAGTTTACAGTTCTGTTTAAGCACTTTTTCAATCATTTTATTTTAAAAATCAAGTATAAGATAACTTTCAAAGGAGGAATATTGGTTCACGTCCAAGTTAAAAAAATATTAATTTGTGAAATATTCATTTATGATACACAAAACTTAAATAATATTTTAAGATAAATTTACATTTTATCTACATACATTAAAAAATAAATAATATATACCTCAGCCCATTGATAAAATAATTTTCCAGAAGCTTTCTGAAGAGCATCCGTTCTTCGCAAATCAGCATGCGTTATTCTGTTGGCATGAGGATTTGATGTTCGAATTATAGGAAAGTTAGTTCGCATCCAAGTGGGCCAACATCCTTTATTGCAACGATGTACAAAATGAGCACATTCAAAATATAATGCAGCTCTTGCAACAACAGGAGCTTGCTAAAATATTAAAAAAAAGACATTTTTTTCTCAATTATTACAATGAGAAAGAATGATAAATAGATTTAAGTAATCAAAATGAATTGTTATATTGATAATTTAGCATATAAATGAGGTAAATAAAAGTTTGTGAAAATCAGAGTTGCATTTATTACTTATTAGAGAGGAACTTCTTAATGTGTTAAGAAGATATTTTACATTTTTACAAGTTAATAGAATTGCTATCATTTTTAAATGCTAATGAGTAAATTTTTGGTGTTACATCTTTTTATTTTTTAAGGTCTTTTTAAAAATGAAAGAATTCAATAAATATTTTGAATGCTAACCTATTGATATATTTTAAGTTCTACAATTAAAAATTGAAATATATGAAAATATAAAAATAAAGAGAAATAGATTAAAGATATGAAAACAAAATATTGATAGATCGAAGATATGAACAAATAAGTTTCCAATATTATTAAATTTAATTTATAATTTTCTAACAAAAACAGACTTAAATTATACAATCAGTTTAAAATTAAACATATTTTATTTTTTATGTAAAATATGTACTTCATAATTACACTAATATAAAATATCTATTGTATGCTAAAAAATAAAAATTATGTTTTTTGCCACATTTTAATTATTTATTGATATTCTACTTATCTCAAAATATAATTTTCTCAAAATATTTCAAATTTAAATTGCTTTTCTTAAAGGAGAGTGAACATAACCAACAATATGAAACTACAAGTGAACCACTTACTAAATCTAGGGCTGCAGCTAAAAGTGGGGGATCCGGAATAGTACCAGGCAAACAGGCTTCCATTTGAAATGAGAGTCTCAGCATACCATCTTTAACTGCAGCTATATTTACTAATTTACTTTCTTTAGCTACAAGAAACTCCCCTTCTTTCAATCCATGATCAAAATCACAAGAATTCCTACGACTTATATCTACAGAAATATGAAAGTGGTAAAATAGTGAAAAAGGAAATAACGTCTAAAAATATTAACTTATAAAAAATGTTAATAAATATAAAAGTCATAAAAATTTATAAAAAGGGATCAGATTTACAAGTGAAAAAAACTTGAATACTGCCAAAAAATTACAGCTTGAATTTAGATTCAATGGTTAAATTTCAATACAATCATGCATTAAAATTTAAGCTGATAATTGAGATCAGTTTTTTTCAAGATGCATGCATTGATATTTGAAAACATAGCCTGAGATACCTAATGGTTCTTCAAAGCTCCCATGCTTGTTTTTGTTTCGGCCAAAACCAATTTTTGTCAAATGGTCCTCCATTCTTTTTTTGGCTTTTGAAAGTGTTACACTAACATGGCTAGAAGATTTATGTGACAACCTGGTTGTTCGACTAATAACGCTTGATCCTCTGGATAGTTTTTCTGGGAGGGAATATCCTTCAAGAAGAGCAGATGGAAAGTTGTTGTCTTCTTCACTGAAGTAGAAGTCACTCTGTTTCATTTTATCTCCTTTCAACCAATTCACTGAAATAATATAATTCAAGAGATTAATTTTATTTCCTAAAAACATTATAATATTTATAGCAAGGACTCAAAATTAGGAAATATGTATACCAATTTGGAATCTATTGCCTTTATGTTTAGGAGTTGGTTGAAGAGACAAGTTTTCTTCATCAGATACACTTAGACGTGGTGTTACCATTTTGTCACATCGTAAAAGCGGTGGAGCAACTTGCCCAGGTGCAGGACTTGGACAAGATGACAGATCATCTCTATCATCCATTACACTCTATAATGGGAATTAGAAGATGTAGATACATAAACCAATATTATGAATCAGAAAAAGAATAAAAAATATTCTCTGGTAAAATAGTAAGACAATTCTGTGGGAAAGCTTAAATTAATATTTTCATTATATTAAAATCTTTGCAAGCCAAAAATTCAAAGAGATAGCAATTTATGCACTGATTAAAATATAAAGATATTTAATCATATTTTAAAAGCATAATTACAGCAGTCTTATCCTTTTATGTTTTCAGTTGGTAAGTTTTTTTTTTTATATAAATTCCAAAAATGTCTTGTTTGTTCATAAAATACATGAGAGCATAAAACGTTTTGCAAAATTAAAGGGAAAATAATGAAAATGAAAAAATTCAAAGCACAAGATAACATCAATATAAATTATATAAATTAACAGTTAAAAAATATAAATATTACTCAACCTCAAATTATGTCAAAATGTCATCAAAAATATGAAAATAGATATTCACATTTGCAATCCAGAATCTATTAATGAAAAAAACTTCAATAATTAAAAGTGAGTAAAATCTGAAATTTTTGCAAGACTTTGAAAAATGCTTGTTAGATAAAATTATTCATCACATTAATAGTGAAATCTTCAATATTAACTAGCATTACTATTTCTATAGCACAGGGTCAAAATTTCATACTACAAAAGAAAGTTATAATGAACGAAATATAGAATGTACTTTGGAATTATTGCAACTTATCACCAAGTCAGTCAATTTTAAAAAATTGAAACAGAAATGTACAAATCAATTATTAAATATAAATAATATATACCTGTGCACTTGGTACTTTGCGTACACCTCGCTTTCTAAAAAATGACTTTCTTGTACTCTTAGATAGAGCTGTTTCATCAACAACAAATACAGTAGGAGAGTAAACAGGATCTCTGTAATCTTCATGATCAACAGATTTTGTATGCCTATGTAATAAATATCAATTATAAAGAGAAATCAAACATGAGATATATTACTACAATTTTTTCTACATATAAAATTGAATCACATTCTACATACTTTTATGGAAATATAATTTAGATAATATTTAAATGCATTAACGTTTTATATAAAAATAAATATAACTATTATCAGTAATTGAAATCTTTGTTGGAAAATGAAGATATTTGGAAAAAAAAAAATAACATTATTAAAATTGAAGTATTAATATTTATTGTCATAACCTCATATTTGACTTAATGCTGTAATATCAAAATTATCCATAAAAATTAACTTCAGTGTCTATGAAAAAAGAGAAATTGCAAATGTAATATAAATTAAAGATAATTTATGATAAATGTACCTAATAATCACTTTTTTCCCTATAATTTAGAATAAGGAAGAAAGATAATTAAAACTAATAAAAATAAAAAATGATATCATGATTGAAAATAATTTGGAAACAAACTCATCAGTTTATATTCAAATATAATCTATCATCAAATGCATACAAGGTAGAAAAATTCTTTAGGGATTTAAAAATTATGCAAAGAATGATATTTGGAATAGAATAAAATATATGAAACAATCCCTTTAACACATTATTATATATTAAAAATAGATGGATTATAATTCATGAAATAAAAAACATACCTTACAATCCTTGTCGTAGCAATAGTACTTTTATTTTTCTTATGAGGTCTTTCAGCACTATCAAGTAAGCCACTCAGAGCCACTCGTCGAAATACACCTCCATGATACTCTCGAACATATGACATGAACTGTCTAATGTTTCGATACAATGACTGCAATAATATCAATACAAATAAAAATCAATAATAGTAACTAAAAACAACACTTTTGTAAATAGAAAACAATACTTTTGAGACCAATTTTTGGTACAGGGTTTCTGAATCTACAATCACAAATGGTACTTCACAATATGATGATGATGATGTGCCACAATTAGCACAAAAGATTTCAAAATGAATCTTCTAAAATTTAATTTTGTTTGCATATTAATTATTCAAATGTCCTGCAATTTAAGCACAATTTTTAATATATTTTATACTGAGTAATCAAATTAATATGACCAAACAAAACACATATTATAAGCATGTGGGATTAATATTGAAACAAAAATAATTCATGCCATTTTCTAATTTTGTATAACATAGTTGGAAATGTAGAGAGTATCAAGAGGTTAATGGTTGATGCTCTAATCACTTTTTGCATAAAAGAGCTAATTTGACAGGGAATTACAGTTTCTAAAGTGGATTCTATACAACTAAAAGATTCGTGATTGTAGATTGAATCAAACACATGAAATGCTGAAGGGTTTCAGAGAGGTAACTATTGGGCTGGTATTTCTGCAGATTTCAAGGGTAAAAGATGCAATTAAAGTATCTGCCATAGATCTGTCAAAATTTTAGGAAATATATTTAGATAGTTCTTCCCCTTCTCTTAATGCAGTAATCTGGAGTGAATTACAGTATAGGATATTTTTATTTTTAAGTAAGTACCTTCAATCTAATAACATATTTCCTTTCACAAAGTTCTATATAATTTTGATTTAAAAAAAAATTAAGAAATTACAATTCACATTCGCAACAGATTAATGCTTGAATGTTTTTCCTTAACAAAAAAAATATTCTAATTTAAAAATGTTTAAGAAATTCTTAAAAAAAACATCTTGACTTCTAATAAATTTGTAAGCATTGCTTTATTTAAATTTTTTTGCCATAAAAAACATTAGAAAGCGATTTTATCACTATTCGTTACTATTTAATCACTTTTCATAATACTAATTTTCTAAAGGAACTTTCATGAATTAAATTTGGATAATATGAAACATTTAACCATGAATAAAAAATTTTAAATGCCAAAGAGACTGGAAAATAAACACATCTTTATTTTGACATCATTAATAGTCCTATTAATCATAATTATAAATTAAGAAATTGAACATTGAAAATATATGTGCAATGAGTATAAGAAATTTTAAAATGTTTATTGTCTTTTTAAATGAAAATTATTATGTTTTTAAAAAGTTGACAAAAACAATCTAAAAATATTTGAATAACAAACCCTTCATTTATTACATTTTTTCAATAGTTCTAATTACAACTTAATAAAAAATTAGTTTTTGAATAAGTAATTATTTTTATGACCAAGAAGAAATGTTTTTTGACATAATATTTATATTTAAAATCATCTGCTTCATTTTCTAAAGCTTTCAAATATTATTTGCAGATTAAATTAACTAAATATCATAAATTATTCAAATCATTAAGCTTTTTTAAGCATATCAGAAAAAAAGGATATCTTAAAAGGATTTTTAATGAACTATAGTAAAAATCAATTATTCAAATTTTTAGCACTTTAAAATTATTAAGGATAATTAAAAAATTTACAGCAGTTTTATAAATACAAACTAAGTTAATTTAATCTTAAAATGCAAACAAAATAACTTACCAAATTTTCTTGGCTCTTCAGATCTTTCCTTGCAGTTACTAAACGAGATACAATAGCTTTAAAAGAACTCTGAATTACTAGATTTTCGGCATCTTTAGATGCAGATTTACCCATTCCAGCACCAAAATTATTTGCATATGAGTGCCGAGAATTATTTTCCTGACTGCCAGATGTACTAGCTCGCTTTTGATCTAAATTTTAAAAAAAAAGTTCTCAGTTTTTTAGCAATTACTTGTATTTACTAAGTTGTAATTATTTGTAATCCTTCCTCTCATTTATATCAATACCAAATAATATAAATCACAAATTATTTTTATAAAGGCACACAAAACTTCTTTTTTAGAATCAATAAATGGCTTTTTGAAGGTAAAACATAGTAATTTCAAAAATTAAATTTGAGAGCTTGCAAAACAACATATTTATAAGTTAAACGATATAAGAAATAAAGTTTAAAAAACTGTAAAATACTATAAAAACCATAAAAAAGAATATAATTATGAAAATAAATATAAAGTATTAGATAAAAATTAGATCTTACAAAATATTTCAATTTCTATTCATTGTGCCACATTCACAATAAAAGATTAATTATAGATCATCACTACAGGTTTGTTAACATTTCTTTCGTAAATTACTTAACTTATATGAAAATGCATCACATTAACAAACACATATATAACTAAACAAAGCTTAAATCATTAAATTTGGATTAAAACAAATATATAATACCGAATTCTTAATAAAAACGATAATTTTAAATTTATAAGTGAACTCTTTTGTTGAAAACATTTAAATCCCTACAACAGCTTTAAAAATTACATATTTTATTTGAAAAAAATTATTGATAAATTCTGTAAATAAGAAAAAGAGTAAATCCCTAAAGGGGAAAGAGAAGCGCATTTTCCCTACCCGATGGGAAATCTAGCCCAGTTACTATTTGGATGCAGTCGTATGAAGACCGTATTGGACCAGAGTATTATGGTGAGGAACTTATTCTTATGGAAATGTAATCATGAAAATTATTATTTGTTAATTGTTATTGTTAAAATAAAATATTAAAGGCAACAGCACTTATTAATGCAAGAAAACATGCAACCAATAAGTAATGCAACCAATAAGTAATAAAACATGCAACCAATAAGTAATAGGTTTAATACATGGTGCTCATTAAATTATTCAATGCAAAACCTATGTGGAAAAATAGACAACAAAGCAAATAATATTAAATTGTCAATAGAAGTAAAAAATCTACCTGCTCTACCTGAATATTGGGTGCTCTTTAGTAAACTTACACTACTGGAAAAAAGTAGGACACTTAAGTTTTTTTTTTTTTTAAATAAGAGAAAAACTGATTCTTTTACAAAATAATTTTATTACAGCACTTTTAAAAACTTATTTATAATCAGATAACTATATATGTAACAAGAAATAAAAAAACTACTTGCTTATTATAATAAAAAATTTATTTCATTCACATCATACTGTGTGAAAAAAGTAAGACAGTTCTAAATAATGAAAGTAAAAGTCTTGTTAGTAAGGAATTCTTCTGTCTTTTGCTTTAACTACTTTTTATTATTTGCTATTGAATCATATCAGTCTTAAATTTTGGTTTGACAAAAATTATCCAAAATTCAATTCAAAGCTTCTCGAAGTTCAATCATTGAGAATCAAAATTAATATTACTTGCCTCTGGAGTAAACACCACGAACAGTTACTGACCATATATTTTAAACAATAGAGAGGTCTGTACTTTCAGCATGTTATAGCAAAACCCGAATATTATTTGTTTCAAACCAATTTTTAACGCCATTGGCCATGTAAATTGATGCTCTATATTGCTGAAATATCCAATTTTCTCATCCTTGCCATAGGGAAGAAGCTCTGAATTAAAAATTTGAATGTATAATCTTCATGCTTCTGTCTTTTATCCAGAAACACTAGAATGGTCTTCCCATTGTAGCCAACTGATATCCAAACCATTAAACTGTCTCTTCCTATCTGTCAGGTAAAATAAGTTTCTTTTGTGTACCCAGACAATGCCAATAATATTGACAACTGTCTGGGTCCTTTAAATTGATTTTTTTTTTCATCAGAAAAAATAACTGAAGTCTATTTGCAATTCCAAGATATGAGTTCTTAGATCTACTGCAGCCGGTGTTCAATGTGCCTTTTGTTGCATTTAGGATGGTGCTTTCTTGAATATTAGATCGACCTATTCGATCTTTTTATGTAGTTGTAAAGTGTTTTTCTGATTGCATGTGTGAAGCCAGGTGGGTCTTGCGCTTTTCCAATGCTTTAATGTTTTTTTTAAAGTTCTTTAAAGATTTTTCCAGTATTACGAAGAGTCAATTTTTTAAGTCTGCCAATCTTTGCTTTTCTCTGATTCTTTAGATTTCTCAAGAAGATTGAAACAGCATTTGGACTAATGTGTAGGTGCTTTGAAATCTCTCATACACTTTTGCCCACATTTTTACATGCCACAATTTTGCCTTTTTGAAATTCACTTGAAGATTTCTCCCTAGGCATATTTAACTACACAATAATTGAGAATTTTTTCAACAAAATATATGTTTGAAAGGAAAGACAGTTTAAAAGAATGTTTTCAACATATTAAACTGCTACAGATTCCAAAATGAGAATACTTTTTCAGCTGTCCTACTTTTTTCACAGACCAAAAATACTTAAGTACTATTTTACAATATTTTCTTATTGGTAAATAAAACTCATTCAGTGAAAATAAAGGAAAAATTAGTTTAATAAAATAAAAAGGAAAAATTACATTTATTGAGCTAAAATTTAAAGCATTATTTATAAAATATGACCATCCTTGTAATTTTCTTCAGCTGTGTAGTTGCTATTCATTGTATAAAGATTAGAAAAAAAATATTACTAGACTAGAAAATATAATATATTCACTAGAAAAATAATTTTTTAACAAAGGCAGGCACTGGGTGACTAACCTTTCACCAAGACAAGCCTGGACACTGTTGCTTATTTATTGTTACCTGGTGAGCACCAGTGAACCAAGTAGCAGAAATGAGTAGTATTACCCATGTCATATCACCTCAAACTCATTTATAGGGTGGGAATCATTCATACATCATCTCAGAAGAAACAGCAAAAATCCAAAAAGAAAAGAACATCCATGCCCAAACTGGGATTCAAACATTGGACCAACAGCTTAAGAATCAAGAATTCTAACCACTCAGCCATCAACCGGTACACTTTAAAAATGACAGTCAGCTCAAATCACTCACTGAATGATCTAATTTACATACAACACTAGACATAAATTATTTAAAATATTGTAATACATTTTAACTTTATCTTAAATATATGTGATATATATTTTGAACTAAATTACCAAATGAAAAAGAAACAATTCTTACTTAATGGTGATACAGGTGATCCTGACTCCATACAAAAACCAACAAAACTATGAAAAAAATCTATAACTTCAGTAAGGGGGCGATTACTTATAACTTCTCTCAAAAAAGAACGAAACTGCTGCTTGTCAGCTTCAAACAATCCATTCAGTGAATTCAAGATTTGCATGCGTAATAATTCAGCAGTTGGACGATTACGATGGCAACCTCCTTCTTGACAATTTAATGGACAGCCAAGATATTTACAAATTCTAGAAATAAAGAATACAATATCTAAATAAGAAATAACATTTAGTGAGTGCTTGAGAAATAATAAATCAAAACCGATATGAAAAATTCACACATACACATAACAAAAATTATCAAAAAATTGACGAATAAAAATTATTTTTACACAAATTTCACAAATGAACTACTGATATGAGATTTTTGTATATTAAATGGAAATTTCTAAAAGCTAAGAATCGTTCATACACTATTTCAACAATAGTTTTAAATGGTTTTGTTTTTATGTTAAAGGAACTATTTGTACTTCACATCATAGACAATTTAATAAGCAGACTGTTAAAAGGTTATTTAACATCCACTGTGTCCAGGAATATTTTTCATTTGTAGTGAATAATATTCACACATCTCCATGGAGAGCACTAGAAATCTCTGAAATATAACCTCAACAAATGCACATGTAGAAATGCAATACCAGTCTCCAACTTTCAATATCCGTTAGGATCAAATCCAGGATCTTACACTCCAAAGAATGCAGGCTTACTATTAACAATTACTTCAGCAGAATTACATAAATGAACATTCTTTGGAAATGCCAGTGTATATTCTTTAAAATTTTCACAACTGTAAAATAAAACATTATGCAACTTTATGCCACAAAAATCAACAAAAATTAAGTTCTTTAACTTGATTTTAATTTTAACAGATTTTTGATTTTAATTTAATTTTGTGATGTTGGATTGATGAATGCACACCTAATTGGCTATTTCTGTTGGCCTGAAGATTGATAAATACTGTGTTAATAGAATACAACATTATGGAATGAAGTAGATATGTGAAATAACTCTCACTTATACAGAACTTCTGTTTATTTTATTGTCCATGACATTAAATCATATTTTTAAAATTGGTAACAAAACTAATTATTTTTTATATTTAAAATATAAAGTTATTATACTTATAATAATAATTTACCAGACTCATAGTTATTTCAGTTGGCAACACTATTATCATAAATTATATGATAATAATTAATTGCTACAATTTGAAATGAATACACAATTAACAATTTTTTAAAATAATGTTAAGTATCTAACCAAAAAAGGACATTAATTTACTATGATGAAATTAACTTATTATGATTTTTCAGAATTTTACCACTGTTTACAGTAGTACAAAAATCACTAATAAAATTCAGAAAAAATTCAAAATAAAATTTCGTTTCTTATTCTATTACTCTAAGAATGAATTATGCCTTGGCAAATATGCAACATGCTTTTTATTATCTTATGCCTCTCAATTTGAAAGTATATCCATAACTTAGTACTAATTACGATTACAAAGTCACTCCTGGTGCTAAAAATTATTGTTTGGAGTATAATAGTTTTTATAGATTAAATGTTTCAGTGACTATTTATTTGATTTACAGTGTGTAAAGAACTAAAAATATTGTTCACAAAATTAGTATCTGGAAAATATGCAAATTTTAATCAAAGCAATTACATTTATTTCAGTCCACATATCCAAAATAATAATGTTAAATTACTCTTATATAATTAATAAATTAAGCAAACAAAACATAATACCTCCATAAACTATCCATAAAAAGATGGTGAAGTGTAAGTTCTTCTTTTTTCTTCTCAGTGCTTGACCTAGATTTTTCTGATTGATTCAAAGCACTGATGTCAGTGCCAGGAGTACTTATGATAGCCTCATCAGATTTTTCTAATTGATCATGTTCTTTGTCACTTTTCTTTGAAACAAGACCAAATGAAAACAGAAGATCCAACAAATTCAAAGCAATTTCACATACACGTAGTGACAGTGAACTATCCCCTAAGGTGACTGAATGGACAGCCTAAATATTAAAAGAAATTTTTTATTCAATTTGTTTTAATATAGTTAAAGTATTTACACATAACAACATAGAATGAATTAATTAATGGAAGACTGCTATTTTCCAAACTGATAATTTGTATAATTTGCAATTATTCAGAAGTTGATTAAAAAAAACCATCATGGATATTTTTCCAGAAAAAAGAAGTAAAATCTGATATAGTAATAAATACTAAAGCTTTAAAAATTGCTATCTAAACTTTGTAACAATACTAAAGTGATTATACAATTAAGAATAGTTTTAATAAACAATTACTAAAACTGAAAAATGACTACTGAAAGTTATTTTAAGATATGATTGATGGCGATTTTACTATATTTTGTTCTATTCTCTTATTTGTATAAATTTTTTTATTGAATTATATAAATGTGGTACAATTTACAAAATATATGAGAATTCGATAATATGGTAAAAACAGCACTTTATTTTGGTTGTATTAATGAAAATAATTCATTAACAGTTTATTTTCTATCACTGATAATTATTTTAATTCAGCTATATTAGAATTATTTCAGATTTTGGTATTATTAGGATCTGATTGTCACTTGTATAGGGTTCACTCAAACGGTGTGCTATTATTGTCCCGTAAATGGATCAACATAATTTAAAATTAAATTTGACCTACTACAACCTAAAGCATCATTACACTTGGAAGACATTGCAGCCAGTGCTCGAGTACTAAATCCATAATTTTCCAGTTACAAGGGTGATAGTTTAGCATACCAGATTACAGTACCTCTATCATTTATGGTTTGGTTTGTCACTCAACAGTCATTTCCTGCACATGAGAGATAATTAGACCGGGATCTATGGTTTAAAGTGGATTCCAAACCACTACAAACATCCATGTCCAAAGTGGGATTTGAACTGTTGAACCAAAAGTATGAGCGCTAACCATTTGGCTGCCAGCTCGGCTCTATCATTGATAAGAAACTAAATATTTTTCTCTATGAATCCTTTACATTAATATATCTTTTCACAAGTAACACCATGATACCAAAATTTTGTCAGTATAAAAAAATTAATATAACTTGAATACTAATCAATATACATTTTACATTTCCATAAAGTACTATTTAAACTTCAACAGAATAATTAAATATTAAAGTTAAAACATATTATTAGCTTTAAATCAAAATCTTTTGATTTGGTTTCCAACAAAATTTTGATCTTTTATTAAACTAAAAATGTAATTAGCACAAAAAATGAAATTTCTTTTTTTTACTCATAAAACAATTCTCAATTTTTTAAAATTTTGTTCTTAATTTAACAAGGCAAAACTAAATTTTGTTCTTAAAATCCTCAATTTTTTTTACAAATAAAAGTCATCATAATTTAACTTATTATATAAAAAATAAATAGAATATAGAATAACATAACAATTCTACACAATACAATCCTTTGTTAGATAAATAAATTAGAAATATTTTTTTCAAATCTTTTAAATATAACACAAAATTTCAAAATTTTTATTAATTATTAACGATATCAGACATACTTCACTTGTATCTTTTAATATTGCCATTAATGCATTGCTTGACAGGAAAGAGTAATCACAAAGCTTTCTCTTTATGTTAAACTATGTCAAAAAATAAGAGCAGTACGCTTAGCATGAAATATGGAATAAAACAAAGGAAGAAAAATCTGAATACCTTTATGACTACTTCCAGATTTATTTCTCCATCAGGAGTAATGTAATAAGTAGATCCAGTAGCTTCACACCCATTCTCAATATCATACATGATGTTTGAGTCGGTTTGACTTCTAGTTATAGTGAAGTGTTGGTTAGAAGGATTTGGAGTAGCAGGAGGGGAATTTTCATTTTGCTCAGTCACTGAATCCTGAAATTTAAATTTTGTTTAATATTTTATTGCACAAATGTAAGAATGGGGAAAAATTTCATGCAATAAAATTCATTATCATATAATTAATCACAAATTTAACAAATGAATTTTAATATTAGACAATTTATTACTTAGATTCATTATTCTAAATATTTCATCTTAAAATTTTAAATACATGCAAAAATTAATTTTTAAACTATCAAATTTGGTTCTAAAATATTTTAATTATGCTTGTAAGCTATCACATTTTTATGGATGAATTTCACCTTATGTCAACAATGAACAACTGTTATAATAATAAAAATTAAAATATAAATTTGAGAAAAAAAAACTAAGTAAATAACACTTTCTCTCTCTCACACACACAAACACCCACACACACACATACATATATATATATAGAGAGAGAGAGAGAGAATGATTGCCAAAATAAACAACAAATTATCATTTTGTCTATATAATTATAATTTTATATCATGTATCAGAGGATGAAAGATAAATAGTCAGCAATAAAACATAAAAATTCATTCTCGAGTAAAAAACTCACTATTAATCATTTTCAACTTTATAATAAAATACATTAGCATAAAAATTAAATTAGATTTCAATAATAAAATATGTTTTTTTTTTATAAAAAAATTAATAATTTTAAGCAAAATTAATTATTTTAAGCATATAAGCAAAAATATCATTAATATTTACCATCTGTACTTAAGGAGTAATATACAAAAAATTTGAAAATCAATTCCTACTTAGGTCAGGTCAAAGAAAAATTTTACTGTCAATATATTTACAATCAGTTCCTAATCAGGTCAAGAAAAATAATCTCCCCCCCACATAAAACTATAATTAATTTATTAAATTTTTTATGAATTAATATTTGAATAAAACTGTATTAATATCAAGTATCATTTACTACAAGTTTAAAAAAATTTATTTGAACTTGAGGGGATGAATAAAAAGTATTCTATTACAAATGAAAATTTGAAGATATATACAGAAAGAGTGTGAAATAGTAGTAGGAACTAAATAATAAGATAGAAAATTAGATGACAAAAACAAAAATTATTGAAATTCAAATTTAAAGAAATTAGTAAATTAAAATGCAAGATAATAAAGATAAGTAGAAATAATTGGATTATCATAAAATAACAGTCTTCTTAATTATTAGTTATCTTTATTAAAACTAGTATTTTATGGTAAATTGATCAGCATTCTTAAACTGCACTTGTACTACACAAAATCACATTGATATACATCATTATAAAATTGGTTTATTTTTATTCTACATAAAAAATTATTTTTTGCAAATAAAAAACATTAAATAACATGTTTGTTTGACTGGTTTCAATTTAAGCTTCTTAATATTCCCCATTAACATAGAACAAATATTCCCATTATGTTGTATTCCTAATTGGTTGATTTGAAGTAGTATATAACTTTAATAATCATTATTGAAATTGGGAACAAGATGAGTTCTTTAAGATGTGTATTTTGTCTTAAAATAAAATTAATCTATATATTATTTAAAGTAAATTTTATTACAAGGTAGTTTTTCGACAAACACACAAGACAATTTACAATAAAAACCTATATAATCACTTAATCATTTAGCATTACATTAATTTACAGATACTTTAAAAAGCATTTTACAACACACAATATATTATAAAATTTAACAAACTACATTAATTTTTAATAAATGTATAAAAAATACACAAAAAACTAATATAATTTTAACCTTTCCTTATTAGCATATTTGGCAGTGCAAATAATATTATAATATATAAAAATTAAACATTTTTAATTCAAGTAATTTGCGGATTTTTTAATTTCTATTTGACTTTTAGAATTTATTCTGATTATTTCAGTTATATTTATAGCAACAACTTAGAAGTCATTAAATATACATTTAAAATTACATGATATATTTTTAAATTCACTTTTAAGTTTCTTTTTAATAAAATTTTAGTTTCAAATAATGTATTTTCGGTCATATCTGCAATATATCCAGGAAGGTACTGTTAATAAATTTTACATTTAATAATCTGTAACTTTAAGCAATCAATAATTTAAGAAGTACTTAATAATATTAAATATAAACAATGTGATCAAGGCAAATTCCATCAAAATTTTTTAATAATTTCTTAAAAAATGCATGACAAAGGCAAAATAAATGAGTTAATTAATTGAAAAATTATAAAAACTAACTCAACCTGATTGAGGAAAAATTGCACTGATGCAACAGGTGAATGTTCGGTAACAGTGATAATTGGATTTGGAACACTAAAAGTATGATATGCTGGTACTTTTTTTACACCTAACGAAAGAGGTTGATGTGACACATAAGTTGATGGAGAGTCAAATTTGTGATCACCATAATGATGCAAACTAGGCATACTGCGTCCTCTGACCATCTCTATTTTAACAATCTCTGCTGAATCAATATCGTCAGAATGCTTGTGGTCGAGCATTGCAAGAGCAGATTTCGGCCTTTGCATCTCTAAGTGCTCTGATGAAAGACAAGACTTGATTACAGATCTGCTGTAAGGCTCTGATATGGAAACACCTGGAGCTTCAGGTAAAGATGATGAGTGGCTGCCAGAAGTCCTGTCTAGAAATTTCTCTTCCACAAATGCCTTGAAATCACTGATCTTCATGCGCTTAGATCTTTGTTTTTCAGCTGGAGTATCATAACCTGATTGGTGGAGCTCATGCATACTTGTGTGGTGACTAGGGGGTTCATAGGAATTGTCAACAGTGAATATATTTTCTAATCCTGATGGAGAATATTCTTTTTTAGTTTGTTCTGGGGATTGATACAATGATATCTCAATCTCTGGAATCGGCAAGGAAAAACTTCTCTTGCGAACGCAAGAAACATCAGACGAGACTTCATTGATTTCTTTTAATCTGAAAATAAAATCTGCAATATTATAAAAATATTTTTATTATACAATTTAAGTGATTTATCATTAATTTATCACCAGTTCATGCACACTTTTTGATAAAATAAAATTAGCTAAAATTTACAAATTAAATTTTTTCAATTGTGTTGAAATGTAATAAAGATAACTAAGTTATTTCTTGTTTAAATGATATTTGATTCATTTTTAGATGTACAATGCAGAATTAAATTCTTATATATCATGTTTATATACATATAAATTTTGGTGTTGATTATATTTCCTAAAACAAAATTTTTATAAATAGAATTTTTAAGATAGTACGCTTGCATAAAATTTTATTGAATAAATTTTTTTAAATAAAAATCCTTTTAAAAGCATTTAAAAAATAATTTTGTAATTTTTTTTAATTTAGTACATATTTTAACAAAAAATTTTACCTTTGAAATAAATATTTCAGAGCCCAAAATATTCCTTCTTCCAACCATTGAGAAATAAATAGGCAGCGTAAAACTGCAACATCTAAGTAAGTAGCCATTGCTACATCTGCTTTTCCTTGTTTAGTAGGTTCAGTCTTAGCTTCTGGCTCCAAAACAACTTCAGGTATTTTTGTATCAGGTGTATCATGAAGCGATATATTTCCACAATTGCATTTTAAAACACTTGGATCATCCTATGTAACAAATTTAGAAAAGTAAGTCTCAGTTAAATTTGATTAAAGGTGAAGCATCACTATTCTAAGCTTACTTTTGCTCTAATTGCAGGACTTGAACAAAGTTCACAAAATATATCCCCTTTATTTGGTTCAATATCTTTAGGAGAGGATTTATTACTTTCAGTTTCTTCTTTCTATTCAAAATACAATGTAAAGAAATTATTGAAGAGATTAATTTGAAGACATTAATAATTTGAGAAGACATTAATTGAAAAGAAATATTAAAAAATAAAATACACACATAATCATAATGCATTTGTATAAGCACTATAATTCTCAGAAATCATTGATTTTACACAAGCCATAAACATATATAAACATAATTTTTCAGCTTTTAATTATACTCCAAATTATTACCTATCCTAATATTAATTTTTTTAGTATAATTAATGATGGTAATTAAAAAATACTTACCTTTGCGATACACACACATTCTTTAAAAATTCTTTTTAAAATAATTCTAAGAATATGATGATATACTTTTGTAAAGATATTTTTTTAGAGATAAAAAGGACAAAATAAATTAATTTTCAAATTTAAATTTGGGCAATGGAAAATTTTAAAAATAATTTTTTAAGAATGAAAATGAGAAAATTATTTTAAGTTTTTCAGAGCTCACTCAATTTACAGTCAAAATTCACTCATCGTATTCAGAATGAAACTTTATGTAAATTTAATTTTCTAATTAAAATAGGGAATTTCAAATTAATACAAGAAATAATTCTATTATTTCTATTTAAATTATTGTATAGTGTCAGAATCATGATAAACTTCTAGACAAGTAGAAACTTTATATTAAGGAAATAATATAACTGAAAAAATGCATGGATAATTAGCTTTTCCATTTAATAATTATTTACTAATTTACTTTTAAATCTCAGAAATTTATGTGTTTTAAATAAAAGTTTACTTATAACATTTTGCTATGTTAACAACAGTTTTACAATAAATGTATATTTATAATCAACCTAGTTTATAACAATTTTTAAGAGAATAGGTAATAATATTTTACCATTAATGAAATTATGGACTTATTTTTATATCTTGGATCAGTTAAAAAATTAAATTTTGGGATTCTCAACACAATCATGCCATATTATAACTTTATTTACAAGCATTATTTTCTTTTTACAATCTATTTTATTAAACATTCCCTTACTGTTCATAAATTAAAATGAAACTGAACTGAATCCAAAACTGACACAGTATTAATATTTCACCATAAAGGACTTATTATTGAATTTACTAAACTTTACTTTTTATAATGATGAATTTATGAATAAACAACATATTTTATTTAAAAAATATATCGTTATTCAAAAGTTCACCCTGTATACATTGAAATTTTAATAAATACAGCTTTTGTGTAGTACAAATATAAGCCATTTATTTTTAATAACCTACATATTAAAAAAAAATTCACTCTGAATAATTTTATTTCAGATAACTACAACCATCATTCACCTTAATTCTTTTCAGAATTTAACTTGAACTTTGCATTAAACTTAAACATAATTAATGATTTATTATTAATTTTAATATACTGAAATTATTGATTCATTAACTTAAATTATTAATTTTATTAAAATCACTCAGCAAACATATCGAACTTTCCAAGATATAATCAATTTTCTTTAATGTGTCATTAATGTAAATTTTTTAACTTTGCATTGCTACACTTAACAATAACTTAGATAGACACTTCAAATATTAATTTGAGGTGCTGAACTAAATTACTGAGAAAACTTTTTGAACTGATCCCATCGAAAACTATTATTTACTTTAGATTATTATTACTAGTAACATATTTATTTTTTTAATGTAATATTTAAAAAAATTTGAAAATGAAACAAAGATTATGTAAAATTAGTGATATAAATAGGAATTAAAAATTAAATATGAAACATTGTCAACATTAAACATGGTAAGCATAAAAATAAATTATGATAAACTACATTTATATTGATATTTCAATTGATACATCAAAATGAGGATTACTGCAATCAGAAGAAAAATTAAAAGTTGAGCATAAACACTGAAATTTACTTCATTCAACACTTACTTAAATTGGAACAAAAATAATTAAATTAATTAAAATTAAAAATTAACATTGTATTCCTTTAAAAAATTCAAATTTTCTCATAAACCATGATTGTTTTTAAAATATTTTTTATGCAATTTTGCAGATATACGTATTTTTATATACATTTTCAGACCCAGTTGAAGTAGGGCTTGTTACAGTTGGTCCAGTATCACTGCTGTCAACAGAAGTAGTACACTGATCTTTACTTAATCGCTTTGCAGCAGCTGCTCCTAAAAAAGATGAAATTTACAAATTATATTTGGAAAATGAATTTCAAGAAACAACTATGCATGTTACTCAATTAACTAAAGTTTAATAAAATGATACTAAAGGAAAAGTAGCACTCTTCCCCTTTCTTTTAAATTCTATTCCATTAATTTTTAATATCCGGTTTGTTAAGCTTTAACAGTTACAATAAAAGAATAAAACTTTCAACATATTATGATGATTTTATTTGTTTGTTGCTCAATGTCCTTTTTTGTGTATAAGGGCTAATTAGGCTGGTACCTACAATTTAAAGTGGATTTTGAACCCTTACAGACATTCAAGCATAAAGTGAGATTCAAACTCATGAACTGTTGAACTGAAAACCAGAGGGATAACCATTTATCTGACAAAGCAGTTTATAGATCTAAATGAAAAACTATTTAGATTAAATTTGAACTCTAGAAACGCTCATGGATTATTTAAGACAATAGTTAGAGTTCCAAAAAGCTTTGAGTTTAATTTAAAAAATCTTCATATATTTGTCTATTCATATACTTTGAATTTGATTTTATGTGTATGCATTTGTAATTACATTTACGCTTATTTGCTTATCTTCTGTTAAAAATATTTTTTCACCCATTTTTCTAAATTATTGTAGGCTAATATTAATTTTTTAAGCTACAACCATATGCTTCAGAAATATTATATAAAATTAAATCATATATTATTTATAGTTTTTTCACTTTAATCGCAATCCTAGATAGTTTGAAAACATTTGTTTTATGGCTAATGATATTATATAGACAATTATATTATTACAAATAGCATTGTAATTTGAATGTATGTTGAAAATGTGCTTTAAACTTAACGATGATTATAATAATATTTCGATTTTACTTTTGTTGTTGTTGTTGTTGCATGCCCCTGAGGTCAGCAGCTTGATTTTACTAATGTGAATTAATTACCCTTTATTTCGCTTCATTTACTTCCTTAAAACAAAATAAATACTAATTCACTTTCCTTGAGTATTTTTTTAATTGGTTATATCTAATTTTCTAAACAAGAACTTATTTTAATTTAATATTAAAATAAGTACTGAAAATCGGGTTTAAGATTTAATATAAAACATTCAACAATCAAAGTTTTCATTAAAATATAATACTAAACACATAGTTTTAATTATATATAGGATTCATTATAATAAGTATCTAAGACAGGAAAATGCTAAATTTAATTAACTAAATAGAATAATTATTTCAATTGAAATAAATTGCTAATAAAAAATATTTAAATAAAAAATTGCTTTTTAACACATATTTTAAGATATTATGTAGTTCAAATAATAACTAATTTCATAAAAAAAATCAAAGGGTAATGCTTATTTTAATTTGAATTGATTGTTAAGAAATCAAATTTTAAATGAAATTAATAAAT
The DNA here is from genome assembly GCA_030067965.1 of Latrodectus elegans. Lineage (NCBI taxonomy): Eukaryota > Metazoa > Arthropoda > Arachnida > Araneae > Theridiidae > Latrodectus > Latrodectus elegans. The sequence goes on along the minus strand of CM057820.1, from coordinate 26,392,361 downwards.
CAAAGGCAGCAAGTACTATTACCTCCACCAATGAAAACATCACCAAATTGGGTTGCATTCTGTTTTTCTCTCCTACCCTTCAAAAATGTGCGTTTTGGAAGAACATGAGTAGTAAAACAAGCAACATTCGGATGTTTGTACTCCCACAAAGACTCCCACAATTTTAATCCATTTTCTAGGCGAAAACTAGTCATGAAATCTGAATGTTTGAGGAAATCTCCTAAAGGTGCAAATAAATAAACAAAAACCTGCAATAGATCAAATAATATACATTATAAAATATATTTAAAACCAAATATCAGATATTGAACTTATACATTTTTATCATAAGAATGAATATTGGTAAAAAATATTAATTTTTCAATGAAAGTTTAATGTAAATACATGGCTTAAGAAAGTATTAAAGTTCCACATAAAATATAAGAATATATAACAGTAACAACTTTACTAAAAAGAATCAAAAATAAGAAATAGAATATTTTATATTATTTTTAGAACGAGAGAATATAACTGATAACATAACTTTTAGTCATGAGAATTAGTGGAAAGCATTTATTGCCACGGCCACTATAATATTTGATTGACTGATTTTGTGAGGGCTACTGACACAACATCAAATATTTAAAAATTTTCACCATTTAAAAGGAGGAAAAATAAGTTATTTTGATATAATTTAACACAGGTACATACTGTTATTAAAAATAAACTGTTTAATTATGTGACAACGAAATTTCAAATAATTGCATAACCCAATACATTGTCATAACAATTAAAGTCTCACCAAACAATACAAAGAATATTATTAGTTGATCCAGTAAATTATTCAATTCTTTTATAAATGACAACATGAAAAAGCAAATAAATTTAACAAATAATAAAGAGAGATGTTGTACGTATGTATATTAAAACAGTCTGTAGTGACATTTTAAGGGACTATAGAGCTGGAAAAGTCACAAGATATGAGAATGCATACATATCTAAATACTGCATCATGATTAACATCTTTTTTCTCACAGCAATAGTCATGCAATTTCAAACGTTGACCGTTAAGAATGTTTCTTAAATTATAAAATATGAAGCATTGTATAAATTAGTTAATATTTTGATGTCATCTATATGAGAGCTAAAGCCTTGACACAGTTCCACGAGACAAAAATATCATTAAGCAAAACTACATGTTGGAGCAAGCCATTTGGAATTTGAATCTTCATGAAGAGTGCTTCATCGTCTAAACAGCCAACCTTCATTACATATGCTTCAAGCAAAACTAGATATTTTTTACTCATAAAAGGTGATTTATGAGGCTCCTCTTTTGCATTACTTCAACTTCTGAGGTTTCAGGAACTCTGATCTAATTAGATTTCGGAGATATTTGGTTTGGAATTGGTAAGCTATGTTCAGAAATATTTGAGGATAATTTTGCAGTTGGAAAGCTTAAGCATTCTCTCTTTCTCTCCATCTCTCTTTGTTTGGGTATTGCTGAATTTTAGACTTTTTTGGAAACTTGTAAACAATTAACATCTTGCTAAGGAGTATGGAATGACAGATCAAGTCTGGCTTTAGGAAAGACAAATTTTGTTTTGTTCACAGTAGTAATTTCATTCTCTAGTATCCATATTGTACATGATTGAGAGTAAAAAAGATGTAAGCCAATGCAACTGGCACACTCTTTCTTTAGATCACATATACTGCTGTCAAGCCCAACAGAGACACATCGACCACAAGTCAAAGTTCCCCACAAGTAGTTTTTGAATATTTCTCCTACAGTTTTTCCATATCAGCAACATTTATATTTAAAGCAATATAATCTGTTTGGAATATAAGGTCATTCTAAAGAATTTAGATAACCATTCTAATAAATTGGGAAATTATAAGAGTCACAAATGTGAATACAAGGTACTCAGTTTTAAAAATTGCATCCTCTCTATCCTAATTGTTATATATTGCACTAGACTCACTTTTTCACAGGTAAGTATCCAAAAATTCTTCCTCCAAAACATTAAGCAAATCATCCATAGAAACTACTCTTAGGGTAAAATTTAACTCACTACCAATAGATAATGTAGTATCAATATTACAAGAAATTTCAACTGTAGCATGATTTTGTCCTCATTAGCTGATAATATTTCATTAAAAAGATTCTCAGATTTCATTTTAGGAACATATTTTACATTTCCACCTGTACCAATTATGCTCTTATTGATTAAGAGAATGGAGAAGCATAATTAAAACTATCCTCAATTGTTTTAATGATGAAATATTTCTGATTACATGCCATTTGTTGCTCCATAAAGAGAAAAAAAACTAGAAGTACACTACATAAAGAAATTTGTCTATTTAAGAATCCTGAACCCTACAAGAAGATGCAGGATAACTGTATCAAAGCTAATCAGGCTCCTTATACTTTTGATACATCCTTGAAGTGACCTCAACTCTTATCAAGTCACCCAGCAGAGGTATAATAACTTGTAAGTCAATTGATGCACTGAGAACCAAAATATACCTCCTATTCACCATAAGCAGATTCTAAAGCAATGTGTAGATCTCTGGCAGCTTCAATAAATAAAATCCTCCTTTCCAGAGTAACAAGTCTTCATACACAAAAACTTGTGGGTGATTTAATCGCCAAAAGAAGCAAATAGCAACATAGAAGTGACATCATCTCAAGGGAAGCATTTAACTTTAACAAGCCAATAACAATGAGAGAAAGGGAAAAGAAAGAAAAAAAAAATAAGAGAAAGGATAGATCATAGGACTTAATATTTCTCTGATAAAAAATGTAAATCTAAGTCTCTCAGCCAATTTGGATAAATTTTTTCTGTCCTCCAAGCTTTAATGCAAGCATAATATACAGCTGGTATATCCCAACTCTGTTTATTCAAATCACTAATTATCCTAATTATTTCCAGAATTTCAGAAAAATAAATTAGACTGAAGAAAAGAAGTTCAACAAGAAAAAGGAAAAAGCTCAAAAAAAAAAGGAAAGGTAAAAGAAGGGAAAGTATGAGAATAAGAGAGAGACAGACCTGTCACTAATTAAATTCAAATGCATTCTTTTGAAAATCTTTGGATGTCCAGAAGTAAGTGTTAAAGATATAGGAGAAAGGATTATGGATGAGACCCTAGATTTCAAATTGCAAATGAAGATAAACTTATTTAAAAATTTTACTGAAAAGATGACCTCAATGTCCAAGTTGAAGCAGACATGGAACCATTAGCTAGAGAAGCATTTGATGGCTTAAATTGCTTTGAAGTGGATGTAGCATAAGCCTGAATGTGACTACACACACAAGCCAATTCTCTCTGGCAAGCAGATGCCCAACTTCACTGATATTTACTCTGATTGAGATGTTTAACAAGCAATGACTTTCATTTACAACACTTTACAAACATACTGTATTAATGTACTAACAGTACCTTAACACGTAAAAGTATTTATATTTTTATTTAATTGATAAAAAATTTCTTTAAAAATATGAAGTATTTTGTAGTGTTTGCATTGAAAATGCTTAATGTACAATAATTAATTAAAATAGACCCATTTTTTTTAAAAAGTCCAATTATTTAAATGTTTGATTATCTGAATACGGTATGGTCCCAGTTGACTCAAATAATTGGAGTTCTACATTAGTTACATCTAGGTTTTTAAATATTTTCCTATGAAAAGCAGGCAATTTTTCTGTTCCATTCATCTTATCTATGAACAACAATTTTTTGCTTTGCATTTTTACCCCTATTACAATTATCGCCTTTAAAGCTAAGTGATCTTTCAGGTAAGATCTTAAAAAACAAACATATCTCATACATGTTGAAAGCATCTTTGGGGTTGTATTCAGAAAGTATAGATTTTAGTAATTCCTTCTTTCCATTCAATTGATGAAATTTTATTCACAGCTCCACTTTCACCATACAATTTTTAAAAGCTCAAACTCAGCATCAGAGCAAAGCATTTTGATTTTTCTTTAATTACATTATCATCAATTTGGAATATTCATTTCCCTCATTTTCTTCAACCAAGAAGGCAAAGCTCTTCCCAGTTTAAAATATTGTGCTTCCTTTCAATATTTTCAGGAATGCACTCTTGCTGGTATTGTTGTATTCTACATGGACTTTTTTCTGACTTTTTAAAATTTTATATAGAAGATATTTTTGGAATTCCATATTTCTTGGTAATTTTTCCTTATTTAATATTTTTATCTACTTTTTTAGAATTTTCTTTATGTTACTTTAATTGATAAGCATGTTCATTTCTTCAACTATGACAAATCAGCAATGAAACTGGTTCTGAATGAATTAAGAGGTGTGTCTCTTAATAAACCAAATTTAATATATTAAATTATTGAAATAAAGCAAAACCAACTACAGAACAGTGTTCAAAGGTTTAGAGTTTTCCCCTTATTATGTTTTCATGTCCAGAGAAGAGAGGAAAGTTTTTGCACTTCATACATAAGAACATAGAAAATGTTCTTAAGCTTGAAGGTTGGTTGGATTTTGCAAGACAAGACAAGCTGAAAAAAAGACAAGCTGAATCTCATATAAGGAAAAAACAAGTGTCTAATTTTCACCACAGTTTCCTCCTCAAAAGTCTGATATCCACTAATCTTTGACTATTCTTCCCACAATGTCTGGAGTGCCTGCACTTATTGCTTCATTGTTTAAGAATGAATCAAGTTCACGTGATTTATATAATAAATAGATTAAGTAAAAAAATGAAAAAAAGGAAAGAAAACTCCTTGCTAGAAACAAAAGTTTGCAAAAAGGTTTTTTAAAATTATTATTTATCAGCGAGAGTTAAAACTATCACTGTGCCCTTGGAGCCCGAATAGAACCATTAATTTGTAAAAGCATGAGTGTTTGTAAATAGAGGAACCTCAAAATGAGCATTTACTGTAAAAGTATTTAATAGTAATTTATATGTTTAAAATAAAATAAAATGTTCTATTAACTTTTGAATAGCAAATATGATAATAAGCATATAAACATTATAAGTGTTTAGGAATTACATATATTACAAATTAGCCTTAGGAATTTATTTGTTTCTTTTAACAATATTACTAATATTTGATTAGTCATTTACTTAACTGAATTACTTTCAATTTGAAATATATTAATGTATGAAATGAATTAAGATAATGTAGTCTTCTAGAATTAACATTATAATTTAGTAGTTATTTTTTTAAATCGCTAAGAAATCTCTAATTTTATTGTTTTTTTATAACAAAAAACAAAAATATAAGAAGAGTTTTGCTAAATTACCTAAATGTTGAGAAAATACTTGATTTTAAATTAATTAAGCAATGCTTATACTAAAATGACTTTAAAAAATTAACATTGCGCATGCATTTAAAAACATTTTATGCAGTTCCTAAGTGCATGGGCTAACAACTGAGCATTGAATCTAAATTAATGTTTTCACAATACTTGTTTTTTTTACTTCTCACAATGCTTGGTTACTTACATATTTAAAAAATTATTTTATGTAGTCCTTCTGGACATGATTCAACAAGTAAGGAAAAGCACTAAATCAATGATGAAAATAGTTTATAATTAATCAGTATGAAAATACCTCAAATATTAATACAAAAATTAATTTAACAAATAAAATACTTCAACATATGAAATAACACATTTGAACCAACTTGTGTATAAAATATTGAGATGCTCAATTAACCTGTAGTCACATTTATCAGAAGTTTCTTCAGCTTCCAAATTAAAAAAAAAATAAAATATGCATAAAGTGACAGGATATAACATTATGCTCACTTTATGCATAAATATAAGAAATGTAAGCTTTCACAGTTCAAATTAACAATTCAAAAGCTTCAAATAAAAACTGAGTTTAAATATGTCCATATTGAATTAAATTAACTTATTTCATATTTGAAATTATGATTTTAAAAATAAATTACAGTTTTAAATTTCAAATATACTCTTGAAAACTCTCTTTAATATTAATAAATTACACTTCACAAGACGGCATATTGCCATAATATCAATCCGCTTCGGCTGAGATCAAAAGTTTCGTAAAATCACAATCACTTATGCACAAATTGAAATTCATTATATTCAGAAATAAATTTTGGTAGTTATTTTCTAGTTAGGATAATGTCTCTTAGTGCAAATGACGAAATTAAATCCTAATATTTAAACTTGCATCTAATAAAGAATTTTACTAAATAAAATACTCCCAAATAAAAAATATTTATTGCTCAAGATTAAAAAAGAATGAGAATTTTATTTACAAACATTAGCAAAAATAGAATAATCAAGGGTTAATTTTAATTATCATATTGATAATTAAAATTAACCTAAATCACTATCATTCAATAGATCAACATTTAATCTTATCATTAAATAGATCAACATTTTTGACAGGGTATTGTAAATTAAAAAGTTAAATCAAATTGCTTTTAATAAACACTACACTTTTTTATTTAAAATATTAAATTATATTTTTAATAAATGATTTTACTAAAAGCTAATATTATAAAAGTTTTCAAAGAAATTTTTTGATTTAAAATATTTAATAATTTACTGAGTAAAAAACATCAATAAGAGAAAAAAAAAACCAATAACACAAAGTACTTTACATTCATCAAAAATATAAGCATCATAGATTTCAGTTTCACAAGTTTAACATCACATTTGTCACACAAAATATATGCATAAATTCGCATCAGTCATGCAAGAAAATTAAATTATTTTGGATAGAATCAAGAATATGGATGGATATATTTAACAAGAGTGTGGATGAAATCAATTACATAATTGCAAATTAATTTAATAAAAATTTTTTAGCCAAGTATAACAATAGCAACTTAACAAATATTGGTGGAAATTACTTCAAAATTGCAAATTGTACAGAAGCATGCATAATTAAAATATTAATAAAATACCTGTATTGATGAAATAGGGAAAAGATAATGACTGGGTGAGTGATAGATTCCTTTTTCTGCTTCTGCATCTGCACATTCTTCAATTGCATCCAAAATTATCCATTGCAAGGTGTATAGCAGCTTCGTTTCAGGTGTGCCCAGCTTATCAAGACATCTGTCTTTACGACGATACAAAAGAGCAGCACAACAGTGCATAACATGAGGAAAAGCAGCCTGGATTAGCCTCCATCTGGTAATAAAATACAAATAAGAAAATAAAAATAATAAAAATGAATATGAGAGTGAAAACACATTTATAAAAATCTGTTAGAAAAAATTAACATTATAACAATATATTTACATATAAAGAATGAACATGCTTTTGCAAATATAATTTACTAAAAATAAATTAATCATGTATTCAAAGATCGTACACTAAGAAATTACACTTAGAAACTTTTATTTTATAAATAGTACAACACACTTTTTGGTTGAACTCCTATTTATTAATATCAATTCATTTATGTATGAATCAATATGGATGTATGATTATTAATTTAAAGTAACCATATAAGACCCACAAGGATAAAATATTAAAAAAAAATTCGCAACAGATTATATTAAAGCATTTTGCCCAAGTTAATTCATAAAATTTAAGGGTGGCCAAATTTAACATTTTTTTTTAGAAGTGATCAGTAATAGCAGTCACATTTTCTCACAATTACAACTAAATTTATGATATATAAAAGAAACTGCATCTAATTTAAGAACATGATTGAATTTTACATTTGCTTTATGGTTACTTTTCATATGCACAATGAAAATAAAAGAGCAAAACATGTTGAAGACCAGATTTGATCAACAAATTCTATTGTTAACTGAAATAAAAGTAGAAAAATTATCAAAAAGAAGGCTAAAATAAAAAAAGGATTTGATTTATTACCTACTAATACTCTTAATTGCTTGTGTGAGGCTAGGTGAAAGGCCAAACTGAATATTTTGCACAAGTACTTTTTCAAATGACTATTAAAAAAAAAGGTAAACAAAAATTAATTGCAAAATAAGAAATTAAATATTTTAAAAAGGTAAATAAACTATTTTGCAAACTTACTTTGCAAGCTTCTCTTTGTTCCTTAAAATATGCACAAAAAAAGAAATAATCAGTTATTAATGAAATAATGCATCACAAAAATTTTTAAAGAAATTATACAAAGGTAATATATTTTCTTTTTCCTTAAATTCAGGCATAAATATTTAAATTCAGTGTTACATAAATACGAAGGAGTTTATTTATAATAATTAGAATTTCAATAATTTTATTTAATTTCTCAAAATGTTATATAATTTAATGATATAGTAAAAAAAATTAAACTATATTAAAATAATTGATAAACAACAGAAATAATTCATTCCTTATAGTAAAATATATTATTGTCCATTTGAAAATAATTTAATATGAAGCAGTATTCAAATGCTACAGTAAAAATCCATAGATTACCCATGTTTAAATAAGAAAGTCATATTTGCAATAACAAATACAATTATGGTACTCTTAATATAAAATATGCATGCATTTCAAGTCAAGGAAAAGAAACATCTAATTTTTAATTAAAATTTCACTTTTTCCTATATGATTTCAATCATATATAGATAGAGGGTAATAAATAATACTATATAAAGTTGCATTAATATTTACCATACAAGATGCTTCATGGAGTTTTCCAAATTTTGGTCGAATAAATGGGCTGGAAAAAATTATAACATATTAATTTAAAGATTGAGCATGCAATATGAAAATAATTTTTTGAAATAAAAGGCAACCTAAGTATTATTTCAATGCCAAAATATAGAATCCACAATTTTTTCATCTCAAGATTAATATTTTAGATAATCAAGATAAAAAATATACTTGTTTATTTGAATGTCAAACATTGTATATACCTGCTTATTTGAATGTCAAACAATGTATTTGCATTGGCAAAAATAGTAACAATTTTTGATTAAGGAACAATATGGCTAATTGTTGCAGATATGACACTGTGTCATAATTTTACTTATTGTAAATTCATCAAAATAAACTGTTTCCCAATTTTATAAAAATATTTTACAAAGCTATTGTTAAAACTTCTTCTCAGAAGCCATTTTTTCCTTTAAAGAATAGTTTTTATTATCCAGTAATAAACTCGAAAGAAAGGTTAAAAACTAAAAATTTCTGTGGAAAAAAAAACACCCAAAATCCTTTGACTCTCATAATAAATGCTTTTGAAAAAACCAGAATTGTTTCTTTAATTTTAACTACAGTTTTTTTAAGATTTTGAAATAGAAAAAGAACTCACAAACTAGTAAAAGAAGATAACTGTAACTACTCAGTAACATTTTGTAATTGAAGTTAGATAATGGCACCAAAGCTGTTCTCAAAAAATGAAGGTGTAGTTTTTAAATTTAAATTATTGGTCAGTAATACTTTCAACTAGAATTAAAAATGCAACTAATATATACTTGATATTTATTGATAATATTTATGAAATTTTTTGTAAAATACCACAATATAAAATAAATAAATAATAATACATTCATTTAAGAAATTAAAAATAGAGCTTTGCTTTAGAGGCTAATTTGCTCTTGAATCTTACTCAAAATATGAAACTCACATTATTGAAAAAAAATTATCCTTAGTATCAAAATAAAATTATATAAGGCATTAATTTTGAAAAAATATCCAAACAAATTTATAATAACGTAATTAATTATTTATAAAATGAATCCTGTAATAGCTTAAGGCTCCTTTGATAACTTCTTTAAAAAAATCACTTAATAACTTTTTTGTTAAAAAAACAAGAAAATTATCAAATGATATATATATATATATATATATATATATATATATATATATATATATATATATATATATATATATATACATACATATATAAATTATATATTGCTTACATTTTAAAATTTGGAAAAAGTATGACATAACATTATCATTAAATAAATATGTAACATGCAAAGCAATGCTTTATTAAACTGATACAGAAGAAGCTCAATTTAATGAATTACTAATTTAAGAGAACTCATGATTTTATGAACTAATAACTGGTCCTTAACATGGTCCCATAGCTACAATTCCCATTTGCAAATGAAAATTTAAAAAAACTTTTTTGGAATTTCATTTTAATGCCCCTTTGTTTGCATTTTTAATATCATTGTTTTATTTTTTCAAAATTTCATTTTTTTTTTTTTTTTTTTTTTTTTTTTTTTTTAATGGTTGAAAAACTTTGTGATCCATATTTTCTTTAAAGAATTGTAAGTTAATCAAATTGTGGATTTATTACTAAAGTTAAAATCCTAGATTTTTTAAGCAATTGCTATAGCATTTCTCCCATCTATTCTAACTTCAGTTCTTGTAATCCTTGTAATACAGTATAATAATTGGCTTCAAGTGAAAATATCATACAGTACTTTTGCAAGGAATAATCATTTATTTATGAAACTGACATTCTGGGAGCAATACACTTGTCAACCTATGCTTTGAAAAATATTGCTTAAAAAAACGATTTCTAAGTCATTTTGACATGCAGCTTTTATTACTAACATTATGGTGTCAAAAAATGTAGAAGAAAGCCAAGAACATTTACCCTATGACTTTTATCAAATAGATTTTCTTTTAAGAAAATCTAGTTGATTTCTATTACAAAACTTTATTATATTTAATCATAAACAATATTAATTGTAATAAAAAAAATTCTATAATAATAGTCTTCATAATGAACACATTTCTCTGACGTAAATATGTACAATAAAATGTAAATAATGCATCATCAAAAACTTTTGGATTTCAATATTTAACACAATTAATGTGATATCATTACCTGGTTTGTCTCCATAAAAAGTTTTGCAGTGGAAGGGGAACAGATAGACTTTCCGGATCTTCATCATATCTTCTTTTCGGCATGTTATACTATTTTTTTTACCAACTGATATGTTTCCTGTGCCTATAAAAATTAAAGCAAGAATGACGCATAATACAGAAAGCAGCATAAGTATCCCTTACATGAAATAATGTAAATAGATTCATTAAAAAACTGTTTCCTCTTAATATATTTTTTCAATCGGATCAGTTATTTACTGCAAAGATTTCCAAAAAAGTGAAAAAAAATATACTATTCACACATACCAACTTAAAATAAACTTCCAAATCCAACGAAAAATAATATGGTAGATTAATTCAATAAGAATGGCCATTGTTTTCAAATGCAAGGAAATTAAAAGACATTAAAGTGCATAAGATAAATATGTCAATCATTTAAAACGAAACTAAGGGAGTGCTTTTAGAACGGGAAAGTGAGAATCATTACTATTTGACAGCTAAAAGGGACTAATCACAAATTACAGTTTTATTTTTGTAAATAAACCACAGTTGCCAGATCAAATTTTTACAATAGAGTTCTATATTTTATTGTTTTTTAATGCTGTCTAGTGCAGTGATATCTAAATACGTCACAGAACTTCTGTCAATATTTAACTATCCTTTGATTATACTTGAATTTGGAAATTTTAAAATACATTGTGAATAATTAAAATTAGAAACCATTTCGATGTATATATAGCTTGAAGTAGTAAGGAAATAGTGTAATGCATGAAGAAAATTGATGCTTAAATGAAGTTGAATTATTCTTCCTTTACATTTGCGCTTAAATTTATTCTTACAGAATCTTGTATTTATAAAGTATTAAATTATCTATTAAGAAATTTGATTAGATTTAGTGCTATTAAACATGAAAATTAGTTCCTTTAATTGTTATATACATCACAATTACGTTATTTTTGCTCAGAAGTTCGTGAATATACTGTATTTTTTAACCTAAAAAAATTAACTTAATAAAAATATTCCATAATTATGTTCTTGTTATTATAATGTATCTTTATAATTACTTTCTTTTAATAAATGATATACACTTGCCTTCTAAATTAAGTAAAAAGATTTCTTTCAGTATATTAAATGTTTTAGATATTTTATTTGTAACTATTTTTATTTAAAAAATATCCAGTTGTGTTAGTAAAGTGCAAAAGAATTCGAAATTAAATTTGTTCTCGGAATACAATGGACTCGACCAAAATCTAAAGGAATCCTAGAACATATTTACATCATAAATTCATTTGAACGATCCTTACCCAAACAGCAAAATAACTTGGCCCAATATTGGTAAATTTGCCAAGATAACCCCGGTAATGGACCAGTGATGGGTGTCAAGTTTTCCCCAATATCAGCATGCCAAGACTGGTCCTACCATGGGGCCAAGATTTCCCCAATGTAGGAAATGCCAAGATAAGCCAATACAGGAACTATAGGGGTTGCCAAGTTTTTTCTAGTATGCCATGATAAGCCTCTATTAGTCCGTTAATGGCAGTTAGTTTATTACCACTCTTGCGCATGTCAATATTTTACGAAATATCCTATTGCAAATTAAGTCCAATATGGCTACATATTTTTCTAAGCAGTTTGATTTCGTTTTTACTTATTAAGAATTTACTTACTAATTGAGATTAAATTTCCTTAATTCCTATACATTTTGAACCTTCGATTCTTAAAGTTTAATAGTTACCGTTTTATTTTTTGTTTATCAACAAACCTTTAATTTCTTTCTTTATCAAGGATGTTTTAAAAAAGTTGTGTGTTATAAGTTTGATTTTTCTTATATTTGTCATTACAAAGTTTGGTTACCATGAAAATGGGTTATCTCTTTGAACTTAAATTACAATCGAAATCAAAATAATGTTTTGGTATATTTTGTTTTTCATTTACAATTGTTATACTTATAATTAACCATGAAACTACTCCAAAATCCTATGTTATTGTTATATATAAAGTAACAACGATAATTTGGCTGTACACAAGTATTTACCTACATTGATTTAATCACATATAAGCTTCTTATAAATGCACTTACGAAATATTATTTGAAATTAATTATTGTTGTGATTTAAATTCATTGCATTTTTAGAGATTCTGTAAAGCTATGTTCACATTTAATTTGGACTATAATTGCGACAAGTTCTGATTCGAAAGAAAGAACTGCTAATATATACAGAAAAAACAAATGTTTGTATACACGTTGTTTATTTTGTTATAATATTTGTATAAACAAATATTTGTTTAGTCAACATAAAAATTTCTTTTTTTATGAATTTATTTTTAAAAATATTATACAAAAATCTTAAGTATTACAATTTACTTGGCTTCACATCACTTGTCTTTGGAATTTCTATTTTTTTCTTTTTTTCTACATTGCAATTAGGTATACAGTTTTTCTATACTGTATTTTTAACATCTTAATACTAATACATCAGTAAAGTTAGGTTTTTCTTTTGAAATTTTGATTAAAAAGTTCTTTTGGAAAAAATGTTTAATTGTTCTACTACTTATTGGTAAATTATTTCCATGGTGTTTTGATAGAATGAATAAATTTTTTAATCTATAGACAACAATTGTGTGTTATATAAATTAAAAACAGCTTTAAATTTGCAACTTAAATTTCATTATATATGGAAATTTAATTAATTTATTTAAATCAAATTGAAGTATTAAAGAATTAATAGGCTAATTATTTATTCTAATAATTAACTTACTAAATTTTATCTACATAATGTGCTAAATATCTCCCTCGATAAACAAAGTATTAAAAAAATTGAATAACATTTGTGTCAATAATACGTTAAAAATCATTATAGCTTTTTTTATAGTGTTTACCATGTTTTTTTGGATATTAATTTCCATCACCAAAGAGTAAGCTTATTTGTCAATAACTTTCTGAGTTTTACTACACTTTGGAATGGATGAAATGGTGAAAGTTTAAACAAAAATATTCAAAATATGGTCTTCGTCATATAGAATTGTATCTCGCAGAATACATGTGGTGAAAATTCAAAGACTATGGCTTTTGAAGCTAAATTAAAAGCAAAGGAAAATCTATGGAAATTACAAGCCGTTAACAAATAGTTGTATCTGGACCACAATAACGGCATCGTTTTTATTGCATGGGCATGGAAATAAAGTAATAGATTTTTTTCTTTATTGTAGTCTAATTGATTTTATATTCTTTACTGCACTCTTGCTGATGCATTCTGTCCCTAGTCAATTTGTAATATTTTAATAAAGTAATCAATTTTTAATGTTTTAAAAATGTTAAGTCATTTAAATAAGTAAATTGACTGAATAGCGTTATTGCTAATTTTGTAACTAAAAAGCAAATGATATTATTACTTATTGATAAATGAAATTAAAAAGCATTTCGTTAAACAAAATTATCCAAAACCATAATAAATTACCAAGGATATAATGTTACTATAGATAAAGGTGCTCATAAAAGCAAATGTCATTTGCATTTTTCTTAATATTATATTTCTCATGCATTTTGTGCGTAAAGGATTTATGCGAGGTGTTTTTTTTTAATGTCACATTACAAAGTATCCCAAATGTACTCAACAATATTCATAGTTGGAGAATAACGTGGCTAATGGAATAATCATTTTAGAGCCATTTGAAATCAATTCGCAGTGTATATTGTCATCTAATATTGTGCCCAAGTCCATTTGAATGCCCAATGAATACAAGCGAATGTAAGAAATCATACAGGATACTTATGACTTTTAGATTAATTTTTAGACGGGACAGAGATCCTTTATCAAACGAATGCATGTGTCTTATATAATAACAAAAGATCTACAAACTTGAACAATCCTTTGCTGATGAGACTTTTTATCGTCATACTCTCATACGTCCATCCTCCTTATTAGTTAGAAATAAATCTAGTTAAACTATTGCTTCAGACAATTTCAGTCATTGACAATTTAAGTGATGTTTGCCATCCCATGGGAAAATTGAAACCACCTGAAAGCTCTTATTAACAACAATCTGCTGAATAATATGCATGAAAAGAATTGTTGGTGACCTAATACTAGAATCCATAATATTTTGGAATGTTGCATGGTCTGACGCTTGAAAATTCTAGTCAAATCGTCGATGATCCTTTTTTTTTTTTTTTTCCAATATATGATTCTTTTCTTTTTCTGGGCTTACCGCTTTATGAAATTCGATGTTTTAACTGACTGTTTATATTCAGGATATTTTCATGAATTATTAGAATGCAGAAATATAAATTTCATAACCACATCGGAGAAGCTAAGTATCATAGATTCAAAGCAAAAGTCCCCAAGAAATTAATCAAAGTGAATTAAATTCACTTTGATTAATTTATTATCAAAATGAATTAAATTTTTAGGTGGGTTGTGTTAGACGAGCCAAATTGTTAGATCGGCAGAAGAAACTAACCTAACAGTTTCGGCAAGTATATATTGGTTATTTAGGATTTATTTACCATTCTGCACTGTTGATTAGTTGCATTCCTCCATTATTTGCATCAGTTTAGAGCATAATATTTTAATATTTTTGAAAGTTGCTTAAAATTAAACGTTCGATGTCTTAAGAATGTTATAATATTTAAATTCCTGATTCGAATATAAAAGATTAAATAAGTTTTTAAAAAATTCAATTGCGAAAAAGAGTTACTAAAAAATTTTCTGTTATGTTTAAAAACGTTCAATTTTTACCTGGTAATTTTTATTTTCTTGAATAAAAATTATTAGTCACATTTGTAAAGAAATAGCAAAGTACAATCATAAACTTCTTTAACTGTTTAATGCATTTCAAAAGAAAGTACCAAAGTGGGGAGACGAGAATAGAGCATTTGACCCATAGATGAAAATAACTTAAGTTTTATTTAAATGAACACATATATATATATATATATATATATATATATATATATATATATTTATATATATTTATATATATATATATATATATATATATATATATATATATATATATATATATATATATATATATACTAAAATCTCCTATTTAAAAATATATTGTGTGTTGATATAATATAACCATGTTTGTGACAAAAAGAGTTTTAGATTTAAAGAAAATGAATATATATAAAAAAACCATTTAATCGAGATAGCTCTTTCCCTTTTAAAAATTTGTGAAAAAGTATCTTGCATAAGATATTGAATGTGCTAGAGAAAGTGCAATCAAAATCAGAACAGTTATAGTTAGGAATGTATTTATTCATTTGCGAAAAATGAGAATTTTCAGAACTTAAAGAGTTTGTTGAATTGTTAAAAAGATGTTGTTGATGTTGTCGTGTGCCAGCTAGACTGGCATTATGGGGTGCGCTGCTCCACTTTTCCAACTGAACCATATTAGGTGTGGAGTCCGACTTCCTCTGTACACACATGCCATAGGTACCGTTATAGGGTAGGCAACCATTCACAACCCATTCATACAAGGAAAGGACAAACACAGGATAGGGAGAGAGAGAGAAAAAAAAAGACATCCATATCGGATCCGGGATTACAGTTAAAAAGATGTACAAGAGTTTAAAGGGAAGATAATAACATAATACTTCAGATCTAGTCAAAAACCAAAATGTTTCAATTAATATAAATGATGTAATTAAAGGGAAGATAATAACATAATACTTCAGATCTAGTCAAAAACCAAAATGTTTCAATTAATATAAATGATGTTAGCGCTAACGAAAAATTAATGACAAAGTTAATTAGAATTCTACTATACCTTCCGAAAAAAATTATCAAAATTTAATTCGAAAGTTTAAATTATAATGGCTTTAATTCCGTGAAAATCAAACTTTTACTATCATTAAGATTTTAATTTTAAAATCCGTGAAGCTACGGATAAATATTAATATCCGGGGGAAAAAAAAAGCTAAACAGGTTTCGAAACATCAAGTAATATTCTCAAGTTCCTCAAAGGTCATTAGAAAACAGTTTTACAATATAAGATATGCAGCAAATAATCCCATTAAGATTTCTTTATATTAACACAAGAATCTGCTAAAGAATAAAGAAAAACATTTCAATTAAATTAACCAGAGATTTTTGAAATATGTTTAATGATTAAATAAATAAACTCGAATTAAAAGAATGATTTCGCCAAACTTAAATCATATAATGTAACCAATATGATCAGAATTTTATTAAGGAAGTCATTAATTTAAATAAATTTCTTAAAAGTTGTTTCTTTTAACAATTGCAAATTTTATATTAAAAATTACCTTGTATAAGAATATTGATAAAAAAATGCCATTGGAAATCTTTATAAGTGTGAATAAAATTCTGTTAATAGTTCTTCTGTCTGAAAACATTTCTTACTTCTTTTCTCACGTAAATGTAAAATTTTTAAATTTTACTCAAAATAATTTAAGGTAATAAGAAGACAACTTTTTAGAAATTTTGTTTACGAAGTCAACACTCCAATAAATTTTCATTGCATTATACATGTAAGTAGTCTAATTTCAGATGTTCTCTTTCCTTGCATTATAAAAGGGAATGGCAAACAAAAGAAACTAAATCTGCTATGAGTTTATTAGATACTAGCGTTAAAGTTAGAGGAAGTAAAAATAAAAAAAAAGAAAATTACTTCTCAGAGAGAGAGAGAGAGAGAGAGAGAGAGAGAGAGAAAAGTAGCACAAAGCATCAGTTCAAGTTCATTTATAAAATTATTACGTATTTGGGCTCAATGCGGAAAAAGAAAATTCATCTTGAAAACGCGATTTTTTATTATATTGGACAATAAATAGAGTATCTTAAAATGCAAAAGCTTGCTTCCTTTGAAATTAATGCAGTTTCTGTGGCAGTAAATAAAGACGTGTTTACATGCTTTAATTTCCAATTATTGACCACCATAGGTTCTATGATAATCCTTTTATTTTGGTCAATTTTGTGAAAATTACGATTGAATTTTATTTTAGGCTTTCTTCTAAAAAAATTAGAACCTAAGCATACACTCTTAAAATAATCGAGTGGATTTCACTCAGAAGGAGTGAAATTTCACTCTTTCATTGTCACAAAACTCAATCAATATTTAAGATTCACTCTTTTGAAAGATGTGGGTAAACCACTTCTTTTAAGAGGAGTAACAACATATCGCGGGTAAATTAGATCGAAAAAAGAGTAAATTTCAATTTTTTATAGAAGTATTGCTGGTTTTTTTTTATATTGATAATTAGGGCAGAAATTACGTTTTGAATTCTTTTATTTTAAGAATTTATGTTTTTTTTTTCGATTACAATATAAAGATATATAGTTTCTTTATTCAATAATATAACAGTACAAATGAATATGACATTTAATTGATTTGGATGATTGTAGTGGTTTTTAAATTACATGTATTATCAAGCAAATTGTTCAACCATTTATTACATTTATATCGATTTAGTTTTACGTGTGAGTGTAGCACTCTCTCAAGAAAAAATCGTCACACTACTTATTTTTCAGTTTAGTTTACTATGGGCCCATTAGCACAAAATTAACTTTTATAAACATTATTAATACAACAAATTGTACACAATTTAAAAAATACATAAAATATTTTATATATGTAAATATAATTTATAAGTTCTTTTGAAAAATCCTTTATTTAAAGGATAGCTAAAATTTTATTTTTGAATATAGATAATATTCTTTTTTTGAAGTTACAGGAGGATAAAGACAAATATTTACAGATTAATCTGTTGAATAAAACTGACATATGTTTTGCAAATAATGTTTTATGATATATTTTCCAAGTTTAGTTTAAACTGAAAATAACTTCAATGAAACTAAGAATGAAATTAAAAATAAAATGCAAGAATTATACAAAAAACATTTATTCAATTTTTTATACAGAAAAAATTAAATAAAAATATGTATACAAAAATTCTAATTTTTATGATGTCAAATTAATATTGGAGCTTAATTTTTTGAATTGACAGTTTAATAACACAAAATAAGAATATTCAGTTCTTGCTTCTGACCACAGCCAAGCAAGTATAGTTGACTACTTTTGAGCACTGTTCTTCTAATGATCTCTTCGCCTAATACGAAAAAAAAGTATAATAACTAAAATTTCTATAGCATTTGTAATATCATTAGTACCTATATAAACTTTAAATATAAGAATAATACTTCAAAAAAATAAAGCCTTATTTTTTTGCAAGGAATCTGATATCTATGTAATTATATTCTGTATTAAACTTATATTCAGCCTAAAAAATATACCATCCTCAATTCTCACATAGTTACTCCATGTTATAGAACAGGTTTTTGAACATATGATAATATTCTAGGAGCATATAATGCAGGACATTTACTAAGAAAACAGCCAGCTTCTGGATATTAAATATTTACTTCCAAATCTATCTGTAATAGAGAGAATAATTATTTATATTAAATTAATAAAACTTTTTATTGCAATTTAAAGGAAGAGTAATTTGTTAAAAAAAGGCATTCTCATTAATTAATTAATTAAAACTTAGTAACTGAAGTTAGTAAAATAATGATTATCTAGCAGTTTTTGAAATTTTTATAAGAATGTGGCAAAAATGATAAATTATTGATATACAATGAAACAAATACAAAATTATTTTGGATATTTTCTTTGTTATGAAATAGATATAGCTCCTATCTATTCTAATTTACAAAATGGATTATTAAACATTAAATAAAAATATATGCATGCATACATAAATTTATTTTTAAAGTTAAAGCATTTTTGAATCAATCAACTTTAACTGAAAACAGATAATTTTTTTTAATAAATGAATAATTTTTTTTTACAAATTACAACAAAAAAAATTTAAACCTTGATTTAGTATCTCATACAATAATATTCAAATATATTACAAATAAAATGATTTTTTAAAATACAAGATTGAAAACTACAATATAATAAAAGACATAAGAAATACTGAATTCATAGTAATTCAAATAGTAATCAAACAAAATATAGATTTTAATTACTTTCTTTTTGATCATGGAATCGTTAAACAAATATCAAAATAACAATAAGATCTTTCATCAATTTTTATTTAAAAAAAAAACCCTTTCTCTAAAAAATTTCAACTAAATTTTTTGGCATTAAAGTGATTTAAAACATTATATTCACATGCAATCAAAAAAACTTGTAAATTCATGCACAGCATTTTTCATATTCTACCATTAAAAATCCAGATATACAAATTATGTAAGTAATTGTAAATTTTGGTGTGCTTAAGAATTTTGGTGTGCTTTTGTGGCATTTTTAGAAAAATAACGTTGATATTAAAGTTTAGAGCTTTCATGAATATTTTAAAATTTATCCTCAAATATGCAAAAAAATACAGATTTTATATTACCAATGTTTTGTTAAAAGCAGCCAATTTTGGATACTTAGAGAAATAAATTCTGTAATAGAATAGAACAATAGATGATCTACTTTTCATCATAAAAAGTTATTTAATTTTAGACATTTTCTCCATATGTTCAAATAATTTTTTTTATGAATTTCACTAGGCATTTCAAAATGTAATCATTTTATCTGAAAAGAAAAATACATACATATACACATATGTGTTTACTCAATAATATCATACATGTAAAATCTATTTATGGTCAAGTGTATAAATACTGGATATTTATTTTTTAAACTATTAAATTCAAATTAAAAATTTAGAAAATTTTAAATGAATTATAAATTTACTATAAAGCTAATAAGGATTTAGTTTTAGCAGTAAAAAAAAAGCAAAATTTTACTTCAAAATTGATTTAAAAACATAAAAATTTCTTAAGCTTGTTATCAAGTAATATTAATTTAATGAATAATTACTTTTCATTATTTTAAAATCAACTTTAAAACAAAAAAATTTTAATAAGAGATTTTAACTGAAAATACTGATTGGAATTCTCATGTCATTTACTCAATAACATCATACATGTAAAAACTACGGTCAAGTGAATTATAAATATTGGATATATTTATTTTTTAAACTATTAAATTCAAATTAAAAATTTAGAAAACTTTACTTCAGAATAGATTTAAAAACATTATTAAGTTACCGCGTTCTTGCATAAACATAGAATATTACTTCACACTTTTAAATACATTTTACAAGCACAATGAAATTAATAGTTTTAGTAATAACAATAGTTAACATTTTCTCAGTCTACATAAAACTTATTTTGATTACATATTATACCGAATATATCTCATCAGTCATTTCCTCCTTATATTGCATTTCATCATCTTCAAAATAACTCCATGTTTCAGATTTGCTTTTGCTAATTTCGTTTTTTACTTTTTTCTTCGATGATAACAATGACAACCATAAAATACGAATATAAATTATATTTCCATCGACAAAATGTTTAGCTGTAAATTCTAAAATATACAAATTAATAAATTTTGATACATACAATTCCTTTTCATTTTATCGACGAATGCTTGTACTTAGTAACAAATCAAAAATTGTCAGTGAAATTTTAATAAATAAAATGCATACTGTCAAGTAATATTCTGCAATTTAATATTTGCTTTATATTTTATTAACATTTAAATTAAAAAGCTTCTAATTTTATTTATGAAATAATTTATTCTTATTCAATGGTAAAATGTTATATTTTGATATTAATCGCACTTTCAATTCAGTACAATACACTATATTAAATAATATTTCTATAATATACATTGTGGATATTTAAATCAAAGAGAAAATTAATAGTCATATTCACACTGTTGCGAAAATAAAAGAATTTAAAAATGCATTCATTATAATTTACTATTCATTAATAATAAATTTTGGCAGAAAATAGTACTTGAAATAAGAAATAAAATTTCTAAGCACATTGTAATATTATTAAATATTATCAATTAATCAGAAATTTCAAATATTATAAATATTACATGAATTCAATAGAATTCATCCATTAACACGAGTTGAATACTAAAGTTTATATCATGGTGAAAAATCACAAATATGAAGATTTGATTTAGTCATTCAATTAATTATAAAAAATAAAGACTTACCGCAATGTTTCTGCGCAACTTTTTGTCCAATTATATATTTTAAATATTCTAATAGATATCTTTTATAAAATGGAGTACTAAATTCCTCCTTTTTTTAGCGAAACTAAACCGAAAGCATAGAGTCATGTGATTTAAGCTAATCAGAGCACATCACATTTGTTTTGTGCCATAAACACATCAAAAAAGAATAAGGAAAATTGCTTTGAATCGGGGAGTGTTTGAAAGAGAACTTCTCCACCCAATTAAGTAGAAAAGGATTCATTTTGTATCTTTATGGAGTAC
Source organism: Latrodectus elegans (assembly GCA_030067965.1). NCBI lineage: Eukaryota > Metazoa > Arthropoda > Arachnida > Araneae > Theridiidae > Latrodectus > Latrodectus elegans. The sequence goes on along the minus strand of CM057820.1, from coordinate 26,370,293 downwards.
AAAATATCAATCTCTCATCGAGTGATGAAATACCACTCCTTTTTTTTTTTTTGAGAGTATATGCCTGTTTGAATTTTACCCTTGTTCAAGTGGTTTTTTCCTGTTGAATCACACAAGTGTTATAAGTACAAGTTTTAAAAATGCTCATTAAGTTCAGAAGAGATTTAAAAACTGATTTATTGTTATGATTTCATTGATTGGTTTGGTAATAATTTTACATTAAATCTTACAAATTTTTATTATCAGTGAAAACTTAGGCAAATCAATGTGTTGGCGCCAAAGCTGAGAAACTCGAACAGCAGATTCCTCCTTGTAAACAATTCATTCCGCCTCTTACTGCTGAGGAGAATGGAGCTTGATTGACTGTCATCTCATACTTGCTTTTACTTTTACTTACTACTTTTTAATTGTTATTGTTATTAAATAAAATTAATAAAAAACCTATGCTAGCTCCGACATTGGTGCACACTTTAACAATCCCTCAAAAATTTAAATTTATGGAATAACACAATGCATGTTAAAGATTATTTCAGTTGAATGAATTTTCTTCAAAACAAGAGTTATTATTTGTAGTTGCATCCATCTCCTGGAATACAAAAAAGGATTTTGAGGGATAAGAGATTTGAGCAAAGTAAATTTTAGTCACAACGAAAAATAACTACCTAAAAACTTTTAACATTATATATAAAGTGGTCCAGCTCCTTCAATAGATAAGAAAATGTTATTTTTTAAATTAATAATTTTCATTAAAATCTTTTATTTCATTAAATGCAGAAAAATAACTATATTTAATGATACAAAAGGGATTATATGAAAAAAGAATAACTTGAGAAAAATCATACAACTAATTAATTACCAAATAAATTATTAGAATGTGGTGCTTAATAAAAACTAATTTGATTTCAGTAAAAAAGAAAAACTTCAGCGTTACTTAATAAAGTTGTGAAAACATTCCTCCATAGTTTTCATTTCCTAAAATTTCTTATCGTTATTATTTTTTACTGCATGCGTTTTGCAGTATTAGATGTTTGTCTTACTCTACGTGTAATAAGTCTAAATTATCAAAGTAAAATAGATCTATTTATATTAAAGTAAAATAGATGTAATTCAGTAAGATATATATATATATAAGCTGCAATTAAAAAAAAATTCACAATAAAATCATTCCTCTACTTCAACTTCACATTTAGTTCCATCAGTGAAAAAAATTACGACCAGACTTTGTATCATTTCTAACATTCAATAGGGATACACTTCCATTTAAAAACTAAATTCAGCTTTGGATGAAGTCTAAAGTAAATAAAGGTGTTCAGTGTGTCAAAAAATCCGTTTCATTGTTTTTATGTTCTCTTCATAACCTTCTAGACTCAAAGATCAATAAATATTTAAGCTTCAAGAGTTCTGCTATTCGTATATTTTTAATGTCAGTTAAGCATAAATACTGTATCATTTGTTCGAACATTAAGGTCTTTGTCATACAATATTTCAAGTAACAAAGAAATCAAGTTTCATTCTAATTTCTTATATTAAAATTATAATATTACTCAAAACTATAATGATAGTATAATTTAAAAAGAATTATTGGAATTCCCAACTGAGCCTTACGTACTAATACTTTTAGTATTGATGAAACTGGAACACCATCATAGATATTAACAACAGCTAAAAATTGGGTTAAAAGGGAACTCACAAGTAAGTTATAGTTCTGATCTTTAACTCTTCAGAGTACTTACATATTATACCGTTGATTGTTGTGATTTACCGGCAAATGCTGCGAAAATGAAAATATAGATTAATAATTAAAAATAATAAATGCTTAGTTAATTTTTCATTATTTTCCAAATCAGCCATTAACTGATTTCACACTATACTAAAAAAGTCCAAATCATAATTATTTTGTTGTTGTTACTAATCCCAGATGATCCAATTCAAATACTAGACCAACTCAATAAGTCTATAAACAGCCAGGAAATCAAAAAACATAAAAAGGGCTTTGAAAAAGTCTCTTTCAAGTCAAAATTCATGCAGCTCAAGATATGTTCAGGCGATGCCTGTTCAGCTTTACATTTTGTGCACAAGTTTAAAAAAAAATTCTTTTCAATAAAAATTGAAATAATTATTATAAAATTTATTAATAAATCTTACGATTATGGTTCGAACACACCGGAAGAAAGTTTTACCAAATTCATTTACTATTTATCGCTTGACCATGATTCAAGCTTTGATACTTGTTATCTGATAAACATAAAATATAGATTGTTTATGATAGTATTCATATGTATTCTTTTAAAATTTTGCAAAAGTGTCTAATTTAGTTTTATCCAACAACTTGATAGCATTAAATAAAAAAAAAGCGTAAATTTTTATCCATTTTTCAAACTCTTTTATGATTAAATAAACAGAACAGTTTTCTCCAATAAGTGAAAAAAATTAGTTTTTTGATGAAAAAGAAGAAAAGAAATTTAGTATGGCAACTGAAATTTCTCATCAGAATTGTTTTCAATGAAATGACAGACATTAATGAAGCAGTTTATATTGTATTATTGACAGAGAGAGAGAGAGAGAGAGCTACCGAAATTAAACATAATTTAATCTGTCTCAATGGTAAATGTCATATGAAAATTAAGGAAGAATTATGAGACAAAATAGTGAAATAAGAATTATTGCTGAATTGCTCGTAATCTATTGATTTAAATTTAATATAATTTATGCGGTGGAAGCATGAAAAAAAAAACGGGGGAAAAAACATAAACTAATCATCAAGCATATTCGATTTATAGCTTAGACGTTATTGGAAGCTAGTCTGTAAATCTGATGATGATTTTCAGAATTCTCTGACGATACTTAAATGCACGCGACAAGATAAATATTATAAAATATTATTATGTAGATAAAAAGTGGCATCAATAAGCAAACAATTCTTTATTTTGAAATTTGATTTAAATTGTAGTTTGAATTGTTTTTGCTAAAACAGAGCATGGCTGTCATTTTTTTATTCGAAAAGTATAATATGAGTTCTCAATTGCATGGTCTGACTTACTTACTAATTATTAAGAAATTTTGAAAGTTACCAAGGTAAGATTTTATTCCATTCATTATAAAAAAATGCTAAAATATTTTTGTTATCAAAAAAAGCACAAACCTTTAATTCTTTTTATAAATTCGAACATAATTTTGTTCAAATTCAACAAAATTATCTTATATTATGCTCGAAAAAGGAAAAAACTTTGTTTGAAAGTGATTTTTTTTCTTCCAAATAAAGAAAATGCATGTTTCGAAAAACATATACTAATCATGAAAAACTAGTACATGTACATATTTTATTTTTCAACATTTTTCTGCTTGATGGTTTATAGCATAAATAATGGATTGTAATACTCCCTTCAAAAAACAAAGATAACATACGTTAATAAAAGAATTTCCCCCGATAGTGAAAAAAAAATGTTTTGTTGAGTAATAGAATAGATTGCGAACATAAAAATCTTTAAAAACTCTTAATATTTTTTTAAATAAACAAAAAATTGTATGGTTTTTAGAAGTACACCAAGAGCGAAAATTAAAACTATGAAGAAGAATATTAGAAATTAACAGAGATTTAAAGAACAACACACATGTTGAATTTAAATAAAAATACTTTACAATAATTTTGTTTTAAAATTAATTTATGTGGTTGCAATAGCTTATTATACGGTTATTCAGATTGTTTTATATATGGATGAAAGCTAAAGTTGCTCGCCAAATATATCGCCACATTATTTCTTGCACTAAGCCACTCAAAATGTCGAAAAGTCAGGCTGCGAGAAATTTCGTCTCAGTATCTTGGGTGAAATCGAATTGTTTGGGTAAATTTGTAAGAATTTCACTTAGCAATTGAATCGAATGGTTTGATGAAATTTTTTATGATTTATTTTAGAATGGTACATGCCAAGTACTATACATTCACTAACAAAATTGTTCTAATGTTTCACAGTACTCGGTTTTTAGTTTTTCTTTCGAATTTCTCTCAATTTTAACTAAAAATCCTTAAATAGTTAACTTCAGTGATTAAGGTACTTTATTGGAAAACGTATATAAAAATTAAAAAGGCTATCTATTCTGTGCCATAGTTATATTATTCCAAAGGAAAGATAAAGTGGATATCGTTGTTCATTTTTTAATTTTAGAAACAAATCATATGTAATAATTATTTTTAAATACAAAAATAGTACATTTAGAAAAAGAAATGAATATACATGAATCAATTTAAATTAAAGCTTATCAAAATTATTTCAAAACAAGAAACTTTGTTTAAGAAACTAAACTGGTGAAACTATTTTAAACATTATTCCATTTTGTGTGCTTATTGCTTTCACTTTTTCAAGAAGAAATTCAGATTGGATATTAATGTACATCGGTACTTTTTACTATTTGTGATGTAAATGTACATTTTATTCCTCTCAGAAAATTTTTTAAACATATTTGACTATATTTAAATGTTTCTCTTGTGGAAAAAAATTATAAAATTCCATATCACCCGTTCTAAAGGTATACAAACTAGAAATAAGAATCAAAATTCTTTATAATTATTTTGACACATCCGAGTGGACAACTTAAGAGCTGAAAATTTATAAGGCATATAAATGGTTTAAGTGTATATGAGAGTATTGCAAATGGATTTAATGGATCATTTATCATAAATTACAATAGAAAAGGTAACTGCAAAACTTCAAGCACTTATTTTGACAGAAATGCATTCTGAAAGCAAAATCGCAATATTTACCTTCATTTATTGAAGAGTAATCGGGACAAAACTCAAGACCTTCATCTCTGCAGAATTCTCCTACCACTAGCACACAGTCAATCTATATTATAATTGTTATAACTGTCGCCATCACACCATAAAAGGATGTAATAAAATGATACACAAAACACTGATAATGTCACTTGGGGTGTCATTTTAATAGATTATGATTCACATCTCGTAAAGAAGGAAACCTGAAAAACTCCTAAAAGCGCCTACTCTAATAAATATACATGTAAAAAATATATATGGAACATCCATCTATCATTTCTCAACAGTAGCAGGAATCGAACTCCGGGCTCTCCGAACCATAGAGCGTGGCCTCATCATTAGACCATGGTGATTTTATATGATTTATCATGTTAGGATTGAGAAGGGATGAAGCCATCTTTCAATATCATAAGCAAGCTTTACAGCAGGATCTGGTATAATCGATTAGAATAGTCATTTGCTCAGAATTAAGCATGTGAATATTCAGAAATATTAAAGAACTTATGCTAAGCAAAATATCCTGCTGTATTGTACATGATCATAAAATAATTAAAAATAATGTACAATGAAATCATATATGTAATAAAAAATGAGCTTTGTCTATAATGTAAGCTATAAACATTACTTCAAAAACTCAGCGAATTTCTTCGAATAGTGAATAACGTAACATAGGAATGAAATATGTTATCAGCAACGAATGTCTTTCTTAAAAAGTTTGACACTGAAATCATTGAGTAAACATTTTTGTAATAACAAAATTAATGTTGAGAAAAAGGCTTTAGCTTTTTTGTCAACATGTTTTTCGCTGAAATAAATGGAACGAAACCATAAAAATCTAAATCCTATGATTACTTCGCTAATACCATACTTTTCCAGCTTATTTAATAGTTTGTTTTTAATCAAAAAGCACCTAACAAATCTGATTATGTGCAGTTCAAAGTTGAAATATTTTTGTTTAAAGTCATAATATATCATGTTGAAGGCATGCAAAGAGGAAAATGTGCATTTTAAAACAAATTGTCATATATTAATAACATAACAAATTTATTATATTTTAAATTATGCATAATTTAAAATATAATAAATTTGTTTAAAATATAGTAAACTTTATAATATCCAATATAAATTAGCCGAGGAACTGAATGGATCGGATATATGCCAATTTCGAGGATAATCCGCAAAATTATGAAAAAGGGAACAAATCAGCACAAATATTCATTTGAATATTTTATGAACACAATAGATAAAATAATTATATTTATTATTTGAGGAATAATAAAATTATTCCTTTCGTTTATATTTATTTCCTTAGAAAATCATTTAACACTTTCTGTTTCTTTGCATTAAAACACTTCAATGAAGATTGTTCTTCAATAACATTTGAATTCTTTTGGAAATATGACATCGGGGATAACCACGAAGCAGATTATTCGGAGTTCAAGGTATATTATTTATAAATAAAATCCGTATTCTATTTATCCGCTAAATGTTTGTTAAGGATGAAGTGAGAGTGACTAAACGGAGAAAAGAGTGATAACTGTTATCCTGATAAGCTATCAGGATGTCCATTTCTGGCTCAGTGAAAGCTATATTTCACTACGAAATTTTGATGATAACGTATGTAATTAATTTGTAAAACATACGTTGGTTCAAATTCCCTGTAAAATTACTTATAATGTGATGCTCCTAGTTTAAGGAATACAGCATTTCGCTTCAGAACTCTTCCTACTTCAAGAAAGAAGCGCGTTTCTTTCACTTATTTTAAATTTTTTTACCTTTGTTTAAATGCTGGCAGTAAGGAAAAATTATTCGCATAATCGAATATCCTCTTATTGCTATATGCCTATATCACATTTTTTTCAAATAATATTTACTATTTTTTGTAATTTTAAAAAAATACTCTTTTTGTAGACAGTAGCACGTGTTTACGCTTTTCGCTGTACTTCACTGATGTAAAATGCATTGGAGCGTAGATGAGAGTCCCGAATTTAATATTTAATTCATAACTAAAGAGATTTTTCAAGCGTGCATCATTCCATTCGATTTGTTTCTATCTTATCTATACATAAAGCTTAATTTCGGAGTGCGAAACAAACTTTTTGAACAAAGATAATTAAATGGTAAAGAATGTTACTTTTCCAAAGCCAATTTCCCCCTAACGCTATGTACATATTTCTACTGGAAGCTATGGATACGTTCCCAAGACCAGTGAAAACTTGCGGTTTCGCCTTCTAGAATAAAAATAATCACGTAATATGCTTAGATTTCAAACATGGTTGGAATCATAGTTCGATTACCTTCCGAGAGAAGAATTAAGCAACATTTAGTTAACAAAATGTTTTCATTAAATTATGAGCAATAGAGCAAATTCTAAAAAAAAATTTTATTATTGTCACAATGTAGTAGTTACAAAATATCAAAGATTTTTTTCACTCTAGTTTACTTAATTTGTTTGATTCCTAATTAGAATAAAATCTTTTCAAAATTACATAAAAAGTTTCATTTTCTTTTTCTTGGTTATTTTTTTATCACTATGCGTACTATTTCGATATTAGAGGATATTAAATTAACCATTCTTTAAGAAAGTTAGGCATTTTAAATCCAGTATCTTGTAGACGTGGAAAATATTTTTTTAAATAAGTTTCAACATTAAAAAATACTTTACTATTATTTACGGGTTCAATATAAATTTCATGAATATGATATAATGTATTATATTATAAGACTACGAGTGAATCCGTGTTACATTGCACAACAACCTGTTATGTTATATTTTATTTGCTGTATTCGAAGAAATCTGCTGCTTTATTTTCTAAAGCAGTAGTACACAATAGTCACCAGTGTTGACATAGTTTGGAAATAAGTAATTATCAGATATTGAGGGTGAAATAACCTTGGAAAATTAAGACTCCCAGACGTTGCATTCCTCTGACATGTTGACAAAAAGTCTTGAATACTTTTGTCAACATGTTTTTGTGGGGGCAATTACAAAATCTGAAGTCACTCTGAAATAGAAGCTATTTAACAGAGAAATTGCTTTATTTTTGAACATTCGCTTACTTAAAATCAAGACATTGAGAAACAAGTTAGATTTTTCTGTAAATGATAACTATATGTTAACTTGCGATGTAACTTTTATCGCTTCTTATAATTAATTTTAACAAAACACTAAGTGTTTTGATTTATAAAAGTGTCTCTTGGTACTTCGGCCTAAAATATTCTAATATGTAAAAACTATGTGTGCTACAATGATGTTATTCGTTTTTTCAAAGCATTTCTCTTAAATCGTAATCAAGGCATTTCTTTGAATCATAATATATTGTTTTGCACTAATGACTTTTTTTAAAATTTTAATAAACACATCAAAATTTTTCCCAACGTTGTATTGTTGAAAATAAAAATTAAAAAAAATATCTTTAACAATTAAATTTAAAGTACTTTATCCCCATCAGCTGTAATAATCCCACTGAACATTCCACTCATGTAACACTATCAGCTCTTGTCATCACAAACTTATTAATAACTTATAACCAGAAACTTATGATTTATTAATGTAAATATGTTTAATATTAACAATGTTTTTACTAATGCTTTCGTTCGATTCATGAAGAATTTCAGATAGAATTTTCAAACCATGAATATTTAGAATATTTTTAACGGATAATTAAACTAATTAACAATATTTTTCCTAAACTCAAAACTTTTGATTTGTCAGTTAAAAAAATTTGTGTTACCGTCATTTATAGTAAAATTAGAAGTTAAAAATAAATCAGCTTAACTAATTTAATTTTTATTTGAATTATCTATAAAAAGATTCTTTTTGGTTTAACTTTTATTCATAAAATTTTTTTAATTTAACTTTTAAATAGGATTTTTTTAATTTAATTCATAATAATCAATTAAATATTAGAAACGATTCCAATGTAAATCTACAGAATCATATATACATTTAGATCTGTTGAAATTTATTAAATTTTTAAATTTCTCGAAGCCAATTTAGAAAGGGTTCCATTTTCTAATATTCAACAAATGAAAATAATTCGTACATGAGAATATTGAAGGTGTCTATAAATCAATTGACACAGTTTGATGTTTAGTATCATTTATAGATAGCACTTGTTCATAATTAATATATTTTTCTACATTGTGAAAGTTTTCACAGACGATTTCCTTTCCCTATTTCAACAGCTGTTCTTTTGCAAATATCATCTGCTCTTGTTATTAACTGTAGAGATTTTCCTTTTCCAGTTCGAGAAACTTTCTTTATCGCTTATGTTGACCATTTCGTGAGAAAAAGAATCAGATGCAATTCTTAAGGCACCAAGATTATCTGATATAAGGCTGTTGGACTTTTCGCTTTGTCGTTTAATAAAGAGCATCGTTTACAAAGGAAAAGTAAGAAACATTTGGACCGAAGTTCAAATAGCGTAAGCGCATTTTCGGTGGCTTTTAACCTTTCCCCTACCTATGTAAACAAAAATAAACAACTGCACAATCCCTTTCCCACCGTATTTACGTACGGATCTCTATTTCTTACTCCCTCTCATTTTTAATGCTATGATATAAAAGATTAAAATTAATTAAATTCGTAATCTTTTTAAGTTAAGAATGTAAATTATTGAGCGTTTTTATTTTAAGAGCACCCTTTGAAAAGTTTTAAATTGTAGCTTGCAATAAATTTTCAAATTAAATACTAAAAACTGTAAATACAAACATTAATTATTTATAGCTATTGCTAGTAAAATCTGTAATGTTTTATCAAAAATAAATAATTTTACTCCGAAGACATCTTTGTGTAAATCAATAGAAATAGAGAATTTTCGATGAACTCAGTATGAAGAACGCATTCATTTGAGATCTAAGCATAAAACAAAAATCAATATTTTAAATGACATATGTTTTTTTTTATGAAAAGATCTCAAATAATGAATGAATATTTTAATTTTTATACTTGAGCAAAATAAAAATCCACAAAGTAAAATTACTATTATATCTTATGAATTCCTATACCAATGGCTTTTAAAGTTTACAAAAATTGAGGTGTGTGATTTTATACTTAGTTATTTTTGTCTAAAAATCAGAAAGTAACTTTAAATTTTACAATTCATATAAAATAAAAAGATAGTTCAAAATAACTTAAATGAAAGCATTCAGATGAATAAAATAAATCTTGACAAAGCATTAACTATAAAGTTGTGTATGTTTTTGACATGTTGGAAACAGTGATGAGATCCAGATGACAAATGTTATGAGCTACATTTTTCCGGTTTCTTCTGAAATGTTTAAATATAAGATTTCTGATCTGTATAGATATTAAATATGCTCTTTGTAGCATCTGTAGAAACTTCCTTATTATGTATTTATTATTATGGTAACTTCTTATCATTGTGATAATTTGATGAGATGATGCTTATTTTATTGATAAAAGTGCTAGTACCATTTGTTATCACATAATAAATGATTCACTAATGGTAAAGTTAGGAACCTCTAACCAAATGCTTACTTTTGTTTTGGATATAAGTTAATGGAGAGAAACATAGTTTTATGTAAAGCTTTCTTAGAATTTTCAAATGCTTTGTTACCCTCTAGAGTCTAAATTCTTCTTTTCAGATGTATGACATTGAATGTTTAGATTTGTTGAGGTTTTTTTGTTCACCTAAAATTTTACAATCAGTGTTAATATATGGCCAGTTTTGAGAACGAAACGGCGATAGATATTAAAAAGTCCACAAAATGACGAATTGAATGAAAGTAATGAAATTGGGGATCTTTTGAATAGCTACCAATCGATTAAATAGCAGTTTAATACCAGATGTAGGAATCTGTAAAAATACTAGTGATTCTATACTGATTATGCACTTCGAAAGGTTGAGTGAGGTTCTTTGATTCGTTGTAATAGTATTTAGTATGCTAAATGTGTTCTTTGGAGCTGGAAGCTACTATTATGTCTTCGACGAGTGTTCAGAATCGAAAGGTAATTCTCGAACACTTCGTCGATGAATTTTTAAAATGTAGAGACGAAGCATCACAAAATTCAAAGAGTATTTGAATATTCAAATCTGTGTAATTTTTGCAATTTTATAAATTTGATCTGTATGAATAGGAATTTGATGGTTGGCTTTGACTAAGTCAATATGACTGAATATTTTTGACATGAAATTCAATGAAAAAATCTATTATATTTGAAATATTATAATCAACTTTTTTGGTGAGGCATTTATTGTTCCTTAATCTTGAACTAATTTAAAACCATCCCTCTATAAAATCATATGCCAAAATGAAGGATAGTTACTTTTTGGATTAAAAAATACGATCTAAATCAGTAAAGGTTAAAAATAAATTACTTTACTTACATATTTTTAATCTCATTATACATCAATGGTCAAAATGGCTGGCACATGCGGACTTCTTGCTTCAATGATGTACGGAAGTGAATTGTTTAAATTCTTGATTAAGATATGGAAATTTAATAATATAGGAAAATTTGGTTGAACATTTATGATATTCTCCATTTCTTTTCAGTTTGTTGAATATTGCCTATCCGTTTTAAATTAGTATTTAAATATACTAAGCACTGTTTTCATACATTATATATTCTCTATTTTTATTTATTCCTTTGATAAATGGCTTTCAGTTAATTGAATATTGCCTATTTGTTTTAAATTAATATTTAAATATACTAAGCACTGTCTTCATATATTATATATTTGTTAAAGCAATAAAAAATGCATGTTCATATTATAAGTTTCAAATTGTACTAATTGGATTTTTTTAAAATTTTAATTTAAGCAGTTTTTACAGTCATTGAATAAGTTACTGTTATACACTATGTAGAATGTTGTATCTTTTGTGCATACGATGCAAAAATAATAATGACATCGAAACCCATATCAATTAAAAATGATTCATTAGTTGCAATCATTTATTAACTGGTTACTGGAATCAGAAGTTGTACATGAGTTTGTGTCCTCAACTATTTACAATCTTCGTTTTCTTTTCGTTCTTTTTTTTTTTTTTTTTCAACACTCTTCTTACTTGAAATTCTCCCTGTAGTGAAAGCCTCACAACAAAAGTAACCCAAGGTCATTTTTCTACTCACTTCGTACGTTAGACGATCGGCTGTTCCCAGGTCATTGACTTCACTAGATGAAGGAATGGGAAAAATAGAGTAACTGGTCAACAATTTTGGCGGCTTTTCCAAGTTGAGGGGAGTCACCATTTGGAAAATGCTCTACGCGTACATCGGTAGCTGATACTGAAAAAGAAAGAAAATACTCTAAAATCGTATGAAATGACCGTCTTAGCTGCAAAATTCGAAACAGCTTCGAAAGCTTCCGGTAGCCAAGATGCTAACTGGACTGGGGCTTAGGAATCTCATCACATAATTTTTCCTGACTTTTTTATGAATGGGTCTTTTATTTATTCGAAAAGTTCACAATTTTCATGGGAACTTATAACATATCGGTCGATACTTGGTGCTTCTGGCGGCAGGTGGATGACGATATAATTGTACTTTGTTTTACTATTTCATAGGGCATTTTGATTTCATGAATTTGAATACATTTTCACCGCAGGAGAGGTTTATGCAAATTAAATTGCAGAATTTCAACTGTAATAAATGGTGTTTCATGTTGAACGATTATGAAGATGGTAGATGAGTAGTTCTTACAATAGTGAAAATTATTTAAAATCAATTGTGTACAGGATAAGGAATTTATTTAGAGTTAGCTATTTTAGAATAATTTATATTTAGAGTCAATTATCTTACAGTGATTTATTTAGAATTAACCATCTCATGACGATTTATTTAGAATTAGTTAAAACATAATATCCAATGCGCGTTTTCAATACGATTGTTGGTCAGGAGCTAAAGAAAGATTTCTCAATATTTAGTGGTTTCCTTTAATAAGGGAAAGCATTTATGCATAAGTTAATGCATTAAACATCTTTACAATGCTTTTTAGTATACTTAAAAAAATGTGACTTATTTTTCGCACGTTTTTAAAATTATGTAACAAAAAACTTTTAATGTTAATATTTTCTTACTTTTATGGCAGATTTCATACATTTATAAATTTATACCCAATATTTCACAGGATTGTCTTTTGAAATTGATCCTACAGTTTTTCTTAGGTCTTTGCTGTTCTTATAATGAAAAATTAATTTTGAAAAGTAATTTATTCAAATTAACTGGAATATTTTCCCTTCAAATTTAGACCAAATGACACTCACATTTAAAAAAAATTTGTTCTCAAATCATGAATAATATGATAGATTGAAGCGAAAAATGAAATAAATTTAAAACATGTAATAAATTAAATGTTTTAAATATATTTCATTTTAATGTAATAAATTAAATATATGAGTCTTAAAATCAAATAATCCTTATATGTGGGTAAAACATATATGCTTTTTATATATACTACATTTTAAATACATTTTGATGTGTTTTATACGATATTTTTTAAATCAGTTATGATTTCTTAGCAAATATTTTTTATAAGCAGATACTTACTTTGGGATATGGAATAGTTAGAATTTTTGTCGATTGCTTCTTAGCAATCAATCCATTTCCTCTCAGTATGGATAGTGCGAGGTGATAAGAATTGGTGTCTGGAATTATTAAAATATTTACTTTCTTTGGGATAGAAAGGAATGACTAGTGCTGATTTCTAGGAAAATACCACTGAGAACAGGATTTCATTATCTTGATCATCTTGAGATATAATGAGCACAACACATTGATATGGACATGTGAAGTAATTGGAGCTAGATATCATGAAACAATAACTGGGGAATTTCTTTACAATAACCTGCATTATCTTTTAGCATACAAAATTGTGAATTAGCCTCCAAAAATGCATGTTAAAATCATGACATAAGTAATAAATTTAAAAATTTGGGGGAAAAAGGATATTTATATAAAAAGCGATGCTATTTTCTACTTAGAAATAAGTACTATATATCATTATTCAAGACCAAAATAAAGCATTTTGATTTCTGGAACTCGTATATAGTTAACAAGTTATAACTATGCATAAAAATAAAAATTTTAAATTCGAAAATAATTTTCTTGATGTATTCAAGCTGTTACTTACATCAGTGAGACAAATTTATAAATGAGTCTTTTTGTGTGTGTGTGTGTGTGCGTGAGTCAATCTGGAATTTCACATCAAAGCTATATTTATATTCAAACTCATCGAGAGACTGGAAAGATAATATTACGCATCAATATTTACATAGTGTGAATGTTACGACAAACAATTATTTATAATCAAATTGATACAATTTTATTCTTCAGAACCGGAGCTCGAAAATTATATTCTTTGTTATTCAACAATGGTTGCTGTATGGATATTTCAACATTCTTTTTATTTATTTTTATTGGAACATTTGCTTGAAATATTCAAATTTCCTTCTTTGTAACACACTAATATGCTACAAACAAAAACGAATTTGTAGAGCAGTTAATTAAAAACATCGTTTTATAAACAATATTTATCTACAGTAATATTTTTTGATAAATATATTTGTTAATGAATAGTTTTTTTAATTGATTCTGTACGAGATTTTAACATTATTAAATGAATATACAAATAATGCTTATAATTTTCCCTTTTCTTTATTTGAAATCATTTTCAAGAGTTTCAGAAATTATCTAAACCTGACTTAAAAAAGAAATATTTGATTAAAATAATTTAATCAGAATAAAATAGAATTCAGTTTCACAGAAGAATAGAAGTAAAACATAATTAATATTCTTAAAAATAAAAAATTTTCGGAAAATTTATTATTAAAATTTTAATTATTCCGATGCAGACATAAGGAATATTTTTTAATTTTCGTTTATAATTTTATGCTTTAAAATGAAGCCTAACTCTAATATGCATTCAATGCGAGATAAAATAATATAGAAGAAAAATGGATGAACAATAAGAAAACCCAATGGAATGGTGTCATATAAAAGAATAAGAAGGATACTTAAAAAATTCTTTGAAGGCTTAAACGAGTTTGAATAAATGAAATGAGGTATGTTTTGAAAAATCATATGTACCATATTTTTACTTAGAATTTTAGGCAAATTGGAAAGAAAAAACTGAATTTAGAATTCCGTACAGAGCATAACTTCATGAATTTGTAAAAGCGTTTGAAACACTGTACAGCTATAAGAAAGTTAGGTGATATCCTTCGATGACATTGTATTTGTTTTAATTGTAAATAATTGTTGATGCAAATTATAAATGAACATAAAAAATAGACAACACAGAATAGACGATAATTTTATTCTGTTACGCTGTAAACACACAATAACGATATAGGTTTCCCGGTTTATTGCGACGAGGTAATGTCATACACTGTCTCACAAAAGTGATGGGACACTTGTGCTCTTTAACAAAAGGAAACTAATAAAATTAATTAAAAATACATGTACAAATTTTTTGTGGGTGTGTTTTATACTTTAATTTAGTAACAATTATTACATAACTTACATTTTGTCAAAGTATTAAAATATTAATTTAATAAAAATTTAAATGCTTATGCTTAGAACGGAGCAAAAAATAGCTTACATAAGTGATTGGACACAATTATATATGCAACAAAACTTATCTAAAATAAGCAAAAAAATATTTTTTGGTTTTATTTTTATTCAAAAGCAATTGGCAATAATTCATAAAATCGTCTGCAGTATTTCTCTCCAGATTGTTTTGGAATTTTTGTGTTTTTTTACCTGTGTGCAGCCATGAATGCTAAACGAAATGAAACTTCACCTGAAATTCGAAAATTAGTTATTCATTTGCATATTGAAAGTGAAAAATCTATTAGAGAAACTGGTGAAACAATTAACTTGAGTCCTTCAACAGTTTTCAATATCATTAAGCGATATAAAAAGAATCATGATTCAGAATAAATGACATGGCCGACCATCAAAGCTAGCCAATGGAATAAAGCGAATTGTCGTTCGAATTATTAAAAAAAAATCCAAGAATAAGTACTCCTAAAGTTGCTGCTGATTTACAAGCTTTATATGGAGTAATTGTTAATCTTAAGACTATTAGAAGAGTGATTCGATGTGCTGGATATCACGGTAGAGTAACCAGGAAAAAATTCTTGGTAAGTGAAAAGAATAGAAAACTCATACTGATTTTCGCAAAATCCAACACAAATAAAAATTCTGATTATTGGAATAAAGTTATATTTGCTGATGAGTGTAAATATAATATATTTGGTTCTGACTGTAGAATCTTGGTGTGGAGAAAACCGAGGAAAGAATTTCTTAAATAGAACTTGATACCAACAGAAAAAGAATGTGGAGGAGGAGTTATGATTTAGGGGTGTATGTCGTCCGCTGGAGTTGGTAATCTTGTTTTTATTGACAGTAAAATGGATTACTGCAAGTATATTGGCATTCTAAAGCAAAATTTGAAATCTTAAGCGGAAAATTGATCCTTCATAACAATTTTAAATTCTACCAGGATAATGAGCCCAAGCACACTGCTTTGAACGTTAGACTCTGACTGTTGTATAACTATTCTGAAATAATAAAAACACCACCACAATCTCCAGACTTAAATACCATAGAGAATATTTGGCAAGAATTGGAATCAAGAATTCACAAACACATCATTTCTTCAAAACAACAATTATATAGATGCTTCAAGAAAAATAGGGTAAAATCACAAAAGAACTAGTCAAATCCATTCCAAGAAAATTAAATCATGTTCTAAAAGTAAAATAAAATCAAACAAAATATTAAAACTTTTTAAAAAGTAAAATTTTTGGATAAATGTTTTATGTAAAAGTAAGTGTCTCATCACTCATATGAGTTTTTTTTCTTTTTTTTTTTTTTTTTGCTCCGTTCTAAACAAGTTTATTTTTATTTAATTTTTTAATATTTTGACAAAATGTCTGTTATGTAATAATTGTTACTAACTACAGATTTTCTGTTAATTATCTCTTTTCGTACGCGCCACTCCATTTCTCACATTTGCTCGTATCATCAGTCACAAAAATATTTATTTATTATAATGACATTTTCAGCTAAAATGTTACTCTGAACCTAATTTTGCTATAAATTGCTTAAAAATGTTTTACAAAGTTTCTTATTTTTTTTATAACAGTTGCGTTTGCTCGATACTTATTTACAATTTGAATAAAAAAAATCTTTTTTTTATTTGCTTAGTAATAGTTGCTTTACAATTTTAATATTAGGAAAAATATTTTACTTCAATGAGTGTGCAAAAATTGAATAAATATACTTAATAATAAATACTTAATACTCAAAATTAAGTATTTATTATTAAAATTTTCCTATTTACCAATAAATTATGGTAATTTTATATGGTAAAAAGGCTTTTAATCCTTTCGGTAAAGATTCCTTTCTTAAAACAGTTTTCAGAAAAAGTGAATACTATGCTTATATGCACAATACTTATACTGCTTTTATAACTATTAGAAATATAAAATAATAACCATTTGTTTGCAGATTCTACTTCGCATAGAAAATGTGTGAAATTCAAAGATTATTATTTACTTAACTTATATTTTCAAGTTTTTTTTGATTTTATTTATCTATTTATTATTTTTTTTTAATTTTTTGTCTTAGAAGAACCATGTTTTAGTACCATTGTAAGTCTGAGGATCGATCTAACTGTTATTCAACTATTGCATTTTTATAAATATTTTCTAAAATGAATATTCATGAATTTTCTCGGTTTTATACCTGGTAGCATCATTTATGTTAATTATTAGTTAAATGTCTTCTCAGATAGTAAAAATGTGTTGGATAATAATCTTATTTCAAGACAATTTCCAATTAATAGATTATTTACAGTGTGGTATCATGAATTTCAAAATTATTCTTCAGATGATGCAGAAGAATTACTTACAACTTAAGAAAATATTTCGAAATTTGCTTATATTTGTTGATAAGTGAAATAGGGAGCTCGGTTGATGCTTATGTATAGTTTAGTAAATGACGAAAGAAATGGAAAACAGAACCAAACAACAAGTGATAAATGCCGTACTTCAAAATTATAACTTTTTACGCTTGAAATTTGCTATACTTAAGAATTTCTTTTGTTTTTAAATTTACAAAATTATACGCATATTTGGAGCTAGCCCCTAACTCGAAACATTGCACTTGCCCTCTCATAGAAACTTTAATTTACCATGTTGAAGTAATTAAAAAGCAAAACTATACGACAGCCCAGGAAAGTATTTTCAACAAAGTGCAGAATTACAAGTTTCTTTTTTTTGTAGGTAATACATACATACATACATATATATATATATATATATATATATATATATATATATATATATATATTTGCAATATACCTGTAGTGTCTGTTCTGTAGAATAAAGCTCAACTCGAAAAAATACAAACATTTATTTAAAAATTAACATTAATAGTATTGTATATTAAAATTATAATTAATAGAAATTTAATTATGGCCCTACACGGCCAACAGAACAAAAACCCAAAGAGAGCCAGCTGAACCTCCTCGTTCGCTGGTCCAAGGCAATCTCTCCTCGCCGGAGCGGATCCCCTCCTCTCCTCTCTCCTAATGACTACAGCGCCATCATATGAAGAGAGTGAGGAGTACCCTAACGCTACACCCTTCCCGCAAGTTTTGGGTTTATGTTCCACATAAACACATAACTAAATTAAATATGTTAGGATACACACATAAGAATAAGACAGACTTAATAATATTCTTCAAACAATTAAAGAAATATAAAGCATTAAATAAATATGAACTTAGAATTAGAAAATAACTATACGTATACAGAGAAACAAAATATTTGCAAATGTATTACTTAAAATTCACAAGTATGCATAGAATAATCAATATTAATAATATGTATATAAAAAGATATAAAACAAAATTATATAAATCTATCCACTAAATATATATAAATTGAAATTACTGAAAATAAACAATATACCAGTAACATTAATGTAAACTAACAATATACCAATACAATTGATATAAAGAGAAACAATATACCAAATACAAATAAACCAAAATATTTCCACTGAAATGTATTTACATATAGAGTCTTTACACTAAGCACTAAATTCAGTTTTTATCTGAAAAAATCTAGATGAAACATCTGCATGAGGCATCTTAGCTCCTGCACAGTGTTTTATAGTTATATTATATCTCTGAAGAGCAAACACCCACCTATGAAGACGAGGAGATTGAGGCGCACATTTGGTCAAGTATGGTAAGGGATTGTGGTCAGTATAAAACTCAATTTCTGAACCAAAAATTATTGATTCAAACCTTTTTAACGACCACACTATTGCATAAGCCTCACGTTCAATTGTAGACCAGGATTGTTGAGTTTTAGTCAATTTTTGAGTAGCATATGAAACTGGATAAATCTTACCATTGGCACGTTGTGACAGGCAAGCACCAACTCCTACTTGAGAAGCATCAGAGTAAATTATGGAAGACTTACCTAGTGATGGAGTGTGAAGTGAAGGTGCCTTAACCAGGGCTTGTTTTAGAGACATAAACATTGTGTCGTGCGCTTCAGTCCAGGGAATATTGTCAGGCACGCGTTTCTTAGTAACCTCAGTTAATGGATACACTAATTCAGAGTATTTAGGAAATGTACTCACGATAAAAGTTACACAAACCTAACACACTTCGAAGATCCTTTTTGGTTGTTGGTCTTTTAAGTTGCTGTTTAACTTGCACTTTTTCCGGATCAGGTTGATGTTCACCAGAGCCAATAATATGTCCTAAGAACTTGATACGAGGCTTGGCAAAATCACACTTGTTTATATTGACAGTAAAGTTGAGTTCCTTTAATTTTCTTAAAATAATATTTAGATGCAACAAATGTTCTTCAAAATTATTTGAAAATATAGTTATATCGTCAATATAAGCACGTGAAAATTCCATAAACGAAGATAACGCTTTATAAAGCACCCTTTGAAATGTAGCGGCGGCATTTTTCAATCCGAATGGCATGACTTGGAAACGATATTGAGATCTATGGGTTTTGAATGAGGTGAAATCACGACTAGCTTCCTCTACTGGAATAGCCCAGTAGCCCTTCAGTAGATCCAATGTGGAAATAATATTAGCCCTTCCAATACAATGAATTAACTGCATTGAATCTTCCATAGGAAAATCATCCGTTTTTGTCATTAAGAGATCTGTAGTTGATACACATACCTAATTCCTCCATCCTTTTTGTTTACACATACCACCGGATGTGCTATTTCAGCCGAGCTCTCCTCTATGAGATCTAATACCATTAATTCATCGATCTGGTCATCTATGTGGGATTTAAGAGCCTCTGGAATTCGGTAAACATAGGGTCTTTTACGTTCTTTCCCTTCATCTAATATGATCTTATGTTCATCAACTTTGGCTATTTTTACATTTCCAGTAAACAAAGTCTTATAATTACGTAATAAATCCAAAATCTTTTCCCTATCATCTTTAGGTAAATGCTGCATACATACATTTTTCAGAGGATCTTCGGTATGTAATTTACTAGTAAGTCTTGGAGAAGCATGAATTTCACCAAATGCTACGTCGTCTTCAAAGATAATTCCCATAGCATTGACTCTTGGATAATATTTTCTGATCTTGTTTACATGGCAATGTCTAATATTTCCATCTGGAAGTTTAACTTTATAGGAGTTAGGAGGGCAGTGTTCAATTACCTCACCAGGACCTGTCCACCTGGCATACAATTTGTTAAAAGAGTCTGGAATCAATAAATAAACCTGATCATTCACCTTAAATTCCTTAAGGAACAGTTCGGCGATTGAAGTAGTCGGTGTAGGCTTGTTGTTTTCCAGCAGCTATCAATGAGGCTTGTTCAACGGCTCTTTCAAATTTTACCTTCTGATCTTGTAAATAATCAACAACAGATTTACTCATATTTAATGGAACAGGGATTTCACCAGTCCAGCTTGATTTCAAAACAGAATATATTTATCCCAATTGCTGGGATCTGATCGTATGACATGATGAAGAGAGTTCTTCAGAACCTTATTATATCTTTCAATTAATCCATTGCTGGCAGCATACGCTGGTACTGAAAATCTGGGAGAACATCCTAAGCGATTAATAAATTCTTGCGTTAATTTAGAAGTAAAATTAGTCCCTTGATCACTGGCAATAATATTTGGAATACCAGTCCTCATAAAAATTTCTAATAGCGCATCACAGGTTGCTTTTGCTGTTAAAGAACGTAAAGGAACACCTCTAGCCACCTCGAATGCTGATCCATCAGTACTAAAACATATTTGTGTTTACGTGCCGACGAAGGCTCAATCGATCCGATAATATCCACGTTCATAGCTTCAAACGGCAGGTCTGGTCTAAGCACTGGAGAAATAGGAATTTTATCGGAAGACTTCTCAGAAGACCGTAATTGGCATTCTTTACATGATTTGCAGAAATTTAAAATATCATTTGACATATTCGGCCAGTAAAAACTATATCTAATTCTTTCTTTTGTTTTCTTTAATCCCATGTGACTTCCAAAAACAGAGGTATGAGCCAAATCCATAACTTTCTGACGGCGACATTTCGGTAAAATTAACTGATTTACAGTTTCACCACAAACTTTCTCTTTATGGAATAAAATGCCATCTAATTCAAAATATTTATCCTTGCCACGTGATAAAGCAGATCTCACTTCATCCAAAGAGGCGCATTCTTGTTGTTCTTTTTTAAAATTGTAACGATTGACTCAATTTACAGTTTGTTTTGGTTCCCAGCACTTGCACATCATCAGAAACACTCGGATTCGTGGCGTCATTTGAACGGAGCATCTAACCCATATTTTCGGCGCGTGATGATTCAGCAGTCTCCTTATGATATTCAACTTCTTGCGACGCCAAAACAAAGCAGGCGGCAGACTCCTTGTTTTCTTCTAGCTCTTCATTTTCCAATAAATAAAAAACTTTCGTTGGTATTATACATTGCCCTTGGATTTTATTTGTAACAGCTGCAATTGTTTCGATGGGTTTCGAAAACATTTTATTTTCTGTTTTCAACGCTACTTGAAAGCTCATTAATTCAGCTTCTATCCTTTCGCCAAAAGCACTGATTAAAACGACTCTTTCTTTTTCTGTTTTCGATTTTGAAATGAAGTCATTATTTATGAATAGAAGTTGGCATCCAGAGTCTACGAGAGCCTTTACCGGGGTATTATCCACGTAAATATCCACATATTGAAGAGGATTTATTTCAATTTCCGTTCGCTTTTCTTTTAATAATTGGGAGCGAATTTTTGCTGTTAGAACATCGCTTTTCTTATTTGCTTTAAATCTTTTTGGACATTCTCTCGCAAAATGTGAATCTCCACAAATATAACATTCTTTCACAGTTCTTTTTTCAAAATTTTCTTTCCGGAAATTTTTAAATTTTGGTTGTCTAACAAACGGAGGGATTTGTTTTGACTCTGCCGAATATTTTTGTTCTTCTTGTTCGTTATAATTATATCTCTTGAAATATTCTTTGCGAGGAAATTCTTTCGGTTTGACACTAGTATTCATTCTAACATTTTCATAATCATCCAATTTACTTGTTATTTCTTCTGGAGTTTTAAAATTCGACCAAACATCAATAAAATGTTCTTTAATTTCTAAGGGAACTTTGCGTTTTATTTGATCGGTTATTATTTGATGACATAGTTCTTTAAATGTTCGTATCCCAAGTCCACTGATCCATTCGAAGAAATAATTTTTCAGTTCATAAGCAAAATCTCGCCAGTTTATTTCTGGTTTCTTATGGTGTTTCGTGAAGAACTGTCTAAATTTTTCTGGAGTTAGTTTATACCTTTTCAGAAGTAAACTCTTTACTTTGTCATAATCCTCGGTGACTTCTTCTTCTTCTCTTGCTATAATTTGCACAACGTCATATGGCAATAATCCGATTAAATGCGCAACCCAAAGTTCTTTTTTGATTTCAATTCTCTTGGCTTGTCTTTCGAAGAGGACAAGATATAAACTTATATCATTTGTTTTGGGATCAAACGTCTGTAAAATATTATTTAAATCTAATTTCGCCTTAAAATGAATATCATTACCGGTATCTCGTAAGTTATCTTCTGTTCGTTCCTTTCCCATTAAACTTAGTTTTTGAAGCTCGAACTCCATTTCTTGTTTTCGTTTTTCTATCTCCATATTCCATTTTCGTTCTTCCATTTCTTGCAATCTTTTTCGTTCTTCCATTACTTGCAATCTTTTTCGTTCTTCCATTTCTTCCAATCTTTTTCGTTCTTCCATTTCTTGCAATCTTTTTCGTTCTTCCATTTCTTGCAATCTTCTTCGTTCTTCAATTTCATTTCTTTTTCGTTCTTTAATTTCTTCATTTCTTTTTCGTTCTTCAATCAACGAATTTAAGAATTCTTTAATGAAATCTTCGTCGTAATTCTCGCTTTCTGTTATCAATTTTTTTAGTTCGTAAAGTTTTAAATTCGCAGCATTCTCAATGCCTAATTCTACCGCAATAGTTCGTAAATCTTCTTTCTTTCCTTTTGCGAGAATAGCCATCTCGATTTCTTGTGAAATACAAACAGTCAAATAAACAAATTCACAGTTCCGTTTCAGATTATGTCAGAAACGTCAGCTCGTAATCCTGTCGGGTGCGACAGTGTAGTCTGTTCTGTAGAATAAAGCTCAACTCGAACAAATACAAACATTTATTTAAAAATTAACATTAATAGTATTGTATATTAAAATTATAATTAATAGAAATTTAATTATGGCCCTACACGGCCAACAGAACAAATACCCAAAGAGCGCCAGCTGAACCTCCACGTTCGCTGGTCCAAGGCAATCTCTCCTCGCCGGAGCGGACCCCCTCCTCTCCTCTCTCCTAATGACTACAGCGCCATCATATGAAGAGAGTGAGGAGTATCCTAACACTACAATATCCATACAAATTATTGAAATTTGTCCAATGTTCTCTATGTGCTACTGACATTCGAAGGACAGTTCATATATCCTAAGCCATATTGATGTGCAGGAGGAAAAAAAACTGGGAATTCCTTAGAATCCTACTCCTCCAGATGTGCATGCAGAAAGCAGAAATGTAACACATTTTTTAAATTAACTAGTCCCCTCAATATAGCTTCAACATTTTTTCTTATTATTGAATTTATTTAGTAGTTCGGTCATAATTCTGCTCATCAAAACAGCGTACTGTATTTTACCATTCCTAAAGAGTTTGTTTTAGACTGATACTTTTTTATGACAGTTATAATATAGTTTAAGAAACATCTCAGAAAATAAACGGGAATTTATGCACTGCCATAATTATTTAATTTCGCCTCCTAATTTCAAACGCAATTCGCATTTTGTATAAATCTCGATATGGGATTGCTTAAAAATTATTAAATTCGAATGGTCGCTATTGTGTATAACAATTTTTCCTCACAGAAACTTTCCATTCGACCTCTTATTGTTTAAAATAGTCATGTTTTCCCATTAATTTTCCATTGTCTTAATAATAAATAAAAAAAGAAAACAAATTTTAAATCTCACTTTCTCCAAAACATCTTTGTGTCTCTTTGCACTTTTAATTTTCCTTATGATTTTAGTTATTTCTCAATTTTTTTTTAAATTGAAAAAAAAATAATAATAAATTTGCGAAATGTTTAAGCCATTTTATTTATCGATTGCATTTCGAAAAAAAAAATGTATATTGTGTGTTTGCTAAAAGTTAAATTTGTTTTTACCATATTTGGGATTAATGTTTTCTGTATATGGGAGTTTCAGGACACTCCTAATCCTAAATATGAGATAGGTAAATAAGATTACAATTTTAATAATTCTTTATTGAATATTACTATCTGACTGCTTGATTCCAGCATTTTCTTGAAAAGCAACAGTTTTTACCTCTGAGTCAAGAATGAAGACATTTTTTGCACCCTTGGCAGAGAGGAAATGGCTAGTATTTAAAATATTAAGCCATAGAAAATCTTTCTCTTTTGTAAGTGAATCTCTGAGCAAGGCCATAAAAAGTAGCTCAGAAAACTTTCATCAAAACTTAGTTGGGTTTATCAAAACTTCACTCCTCATCAAGAAATAAATAACTCATATATAGTTCTTTCATTCAATATTTTATGAATCAGATTTGAAATTATCAAGGAAATTTGGAGTGAAATCTTTACTAGGAAATTTATACTGTTAATTTTTTGTGTTATAACTAATTTGAAAAGGGAAATTCCCATTTTTCTTTTAAATGGAACTTGTTTTTGTTTATTTTCTTTTTCGTTTGAATGAAACTAGACATTTTTTTATCAGTTTAACGAACTCATACAGAATAAATATCGCTATCTGTATTTATTCCTGCTAAAAATTTATAAAAGACTTCAACGAATGAATTATTTCTTGTTATTGTTTTTGTGCTGGATGACATTATAGGGTGCGCGGCTCCACCATTCCAACCGAACCGAAATTTAGTGTAGAATCCGACTTCTCAGTACCCGCTTACAGAGTACGCAACCATCTACAACTCATTCATTCAATGAGAGAACAATGACAGAAGAGAGAAAGTACATCCAAGCCCGAGCTCGGTATTCGAGGCTAGCTTCTAGAGATCAGCGTACCTGTACTGTGGATTCTCGGCCCCAGGACCTTCCTATCCACAATACAGGCACACTGATCTCTAGACAGGGTGGATGGCGCTTTGTTTCATCTTTTTTTTATAAATTTTTTCATACATAATTTCCCTTTTTTACTGGTTTTATAACGACTTCAGAGCATGTGTAGAGCATCATTAGCTAAATCTGCAAAAGTATTACAGTTAAAAATGACTTTAAAAAGTGATTTCAAAAAATTCAAAGCTCTTTCTCCAATTTATCATATTATTCATCAAAATTTGTTATAATTTTGTATTAGCAAATGCAAAAAAGCATAAAATTTAAACATATGTCACTTAACATAAATTTTTTTGAAAAATGGTAGTTTCTATACGTTAATTAGTTGATCAATCATTTTTATCGTTAACAATGTTGTTAATCAGGAGAATAAGTTAAAAAAATTGCTAAAAGTTCTAATCCATCATTACTTGCCAATTTTTATTCAAGCAACTTTATTTTTAATCTCCGGTAATAACTGTAAGATTTGTTTCCTCAGCAATAAAATAGCGTCGAAAAATCCCCAATATTTTATTTATGCCACGATATTTGAATTCTTTGTAGATTTAAGAATAATGAGTTTGTGAGTTGCATTAGCATTAGACATGTCAAAATAAAATGTTTTTGATGAATCAATATATATATATATATATATATATATATATATATATATATATATATATATATATATATATATATATATATATATATATATATATATATATATATATATATATATATATATATATATATATATTAAATTTAATTCAAGAATTCAGACATTCATTTAATTCAGACTTGTCACAAGAATCAGATTTTTTGTTCAAAAAGTTTTCAACTCAATCAGCTAATAATTCTTTAAGATCTTCACCAATTAAATTTTTAAAATGTGACACAACACTGAAAAAAATGAATTAGTTATTAAAGAGTAATCTAAATATAATGGAATAGTTTGTTAAAAGGAAGAGAAATTTGTTCTTTCTTCCTTAAAAAAAAAAAAGAAAGAGTCATTACACGTTTTTCACCAAAATTATTAGTTACTTTCTAATTTTATGATTTTTGGACACAAAGGAAAGTCTATTAAGTCTCACGTAAATGTCTCAAGGAAATTTGATTAGGAAAAAGTTGTACCCTCAAAGCTGAAAGAACTCCATTATTCAACTGATAGGCCACAATTTTGTTCTGGGCTTCTCAATTTCAGAATATAACAGCTATAACACCGTTAGGAAGAGGTTAAATAATTATATTTTTCTAATTACATAATGTTTCATATAAAAAGTATATGAAAATTAAAATTTCTATAAATTTTTTTGTAATTTTATAAAAAATGTTTTTATTATATTAACACATTATTTAAATGTACCCTAATTTATATCTTAATGTGAAATAATTATGTTATTTATAAATTTTATTCTCATTTATCAATGGCAAATGAAAAAAGTGAGGGAGGAAATCTTGCTCAATTATAATGATATCAAGATTTTACTTTTACTTATAAAAGAAGAAAAATAGCTAAAAATGTATTTATGTAAAACATAATGAGACCTGTTATAAAAATTTATCGTATTACTTAAATTTTTCCAGCCATTATGTTTGCTTAGGAATTAAACAAATAAGGTAAATAAATTAAGTACTCATAAATTTTTTAATATGAATCATTAAAATTATAATATAAACTTCGAATTAAAATCAATTTACTCTTTTCAGATATTTAAAAATACAAATAAAACATTTCTATTCATAATTTTATTAGAATCGTTATAATAGTTTCATTATTAATTTAAGTTTGAGTGATATAATATACAAAATTATAATTCATATCAGTAAAAGAATAAAAAGAGAATGAAATTCTTAAAGGTATTTTCATTAGTGAAAGAAATTTTCTTATTAATTTGGATCTTCTTTTTCATATGTTAATAATCAGGCATTTTTTATTCTTTAAGTTATTCTGTTTGGCAACAATACTCAAGCTATGAGTTTAGTTTTACTTTTTTTTTCTTTCGTTTCAGTGCTGCAGTTGAATTAGTTACATGTCACTGTGTCATTTGCTAAATGATTCCAACAAAGCATAATTTAACTATATTATTTAATTTAAACTTTGTTAAGTCATATTAGAGAGAATCTTTTATTTGAATAAGTTATTCTGTAAGTTCTATTCGTTTTTTATCTTAAACTGCAATTTTCCTAGAAGTAGTTTATCGAAGACAAGATGGCGCATATGAGTCCAACTCCAACTTGGGATAAAAATACCGGTATGCCAATGATGTGGAGCAGACCAGTTCCAGTTGACATGGCTTGTTGGGTACTATACAACAACGTAAGCTTGACCTCAAGTTCATTGTATAACTCATTATAGATTGTTTTCGTTAAATTTTTTACGTTTTTATGTTCAAAATTAAATTTATTTACATTGCTGAAGATTGTTCTTGTTCGTCATTCTTAACGGAATAAATTGAACCAAATTTTCATATTACTGATAGTGATAATGACTTATTTGAAAAGTTTTATTGAAATTAATCTGTTTTAGTTCCAGATATGTTTTTATTGTAATAAACTTAAGAATTTAAATGATTTGCAAAATTAAGATTCAATTTTTAATGACCTAATTTGATGTGGCTTTAACAGCTGTCTGATTCGTTTTTGTTTCCTTTCTGTTTGTTAGTATTTATTTTCATGATCATTTTATAATTTTATTTGTGTTTTTTAAATGATTTATCCATTTTATCTTTTCATCTCAATATTCCAGTTGATATAATTTTTTTCAAATTAGCTTTCAATCTTTTATTATTAAATTCTGTTATTGTGTAATCAAATTCTGTTAAAAGTGTGTTTTTTCATTTCTTACATGCATTTCTCTTTAAGTATTCAGAATCATTCGAGATTATTTTCTCATAAAAGTCGGCCTCTTAATTTGCTGGCATCAATTATACTTTCAAAATAGGTATTTGTGTTGAAACGTTCAATAACATTTGTTTTAATCACAACTTGATTTTATTGTTTAAAGTATGTTAAAAATAGTTATTTGTATTTTGTTTATTGATATCTGAATGCTTTGTCAAGGACTCCCTGAACTGACTTGAGGTATTCATTTTTAACTGTTTCTCCCCCTCCCAACCTAATTTCAATGATTTTATGAGCGAGAATTTTGGATTTTACAGGGGGGAGGAGAATAGTTTTTTTTAATTTGCATCAAATTTTCCATGAGGCATGATAAGTTTTATTTTAGTAATTTTTTATAAGCTATTTTTTATTTATTAAAATTGTCAAATGTAAGTCTTATTTTCCTTTCTACTGTAAAAAAAAGTTAGAGTGGTAAAAGCTTTCTTAACCCTTAAAGGATGTTCTTAATGTCATTAAAATAAACTTTGTAAAGCTTGTCTACTTTTAATTAAAATATTTCCATCACACAAAATTAATATATTAGTACAAATATTTATTTATATTAACAAATAAGATTTTTATGAACTTAGCAATAAAAATAAAATCATTTATTCAAATATCAATAAATATACATGAAATAACATCGTTTATAAAAATCAAATTACAAATAATTTCCATATCAATTACTTTAAAGTATATGATCCCTTAATTACTACCTGAATTTAAGTTATAGGACTTTAATCTTCTAGTAGTACAGCAGTATTAAAACATATTAAGATTGCATTTTTGTTCATAAGAATCAAGTTAGAATCTGTTTCAGTAGATATATTATACAATTATCGTATGTTAAACCTTCATCACACAAACTCAAATATGTTTTAGTTAGAAATTTAGTTTTTTTAGTTTCTTAAAGTTTAATTTTGATTTAAATGCTTTGTTATATTTCAAAGGTAAAATATTCAGAACCACCTGTAATTATGTGTGGTTGAAAAATCTGTAAAGCTTAAGTACCAATTAAATGACAAAGAAATTATATTAAGATTAAGAAAATTATCAGATTTAGAAACTTTTAAAAATGATTTAGAAGCTTTAAAAAGCAAGTCTAAAATAACCATTTCTGTACGGTTGTTTGTCCCCTTGAACATTGATGTATATTATTTTAAAATTTTTCCGTTAAATCATTTGTGTTAAAATATATCTTAACTTTTTTAATATTTGAACTTTTTCAACATCCTGAAGTTTTTACATTTTAGTAAATGCTGTTCTTTAATTTAAATATATAATTCTGATAAATTTATTTTTACAATATATTTTATGTCTTGTGTAATCTTATGGGTTTATTTTAAAGACAAATTAATATCTTCTATTATTACAGAAGTAAAGAAAGAGAAGTGGAAAGTTCCATAAATTTCTAAGCATAATTTCGTTATCAATAAGTAGATATTAATAATTATTTATTGAGAATAATCAACAAATTTTAGGCTGTAGATATCAGTTTGTTCTAGCACTTATAATCAAGCAAATAAGTTTTTTTAAAATTGACTAGAAAAAAAATCTGACAATGGAATTTTGTTATGCAGATAATAAAATATTCTAACTTAAAGATAACTTTTGTATTAAAAATATACTGTTTTTTTGAACACTTTTGTATTAAAAATATACTGTTTTTGAACAACAAGTCTTTGCTAATATGAAATTTAATAAAAATAACCTTACACAGTTTTTAAAGGTAATTTTTATAAAACTAAAGTACCGAGTACTTATTAGGATTAAACACCTAACCTTTTAATTACTTAATTTAATTTAATAAACTTGTCACATAATTTTTAATATTATTACACAAGCTATAAACCAATTATTAGAATTTGAAAGATTAGTCCGAATGATTAGAAATTGCTCTTCAGGGTATGAGGTTACTGTTTTGATCCCAGCCACTATTGAGAGATGAATATTAATTTGTCTACATGTCTGGTGTGGGTAAGGAAAACTTGGATTTCCACCTTTGTGATACATGACTATACCTTGCTATTGATGGAAAATCTTTCTGAAAGCAATTTATATTATGGATATTAAAATGCCATGAAAGGGCCTTTATTTTTAAACTGTCCACTATACATTGGTTGAAATGCTATTTAATTTGAATTTGGCAACTTTTTAAAAATCAACTGAAATTGAGATTGAAAACTCAGTAGAGTGTTATACATATATATATATTACGTCTGTTGATTTTGAATGGGTATTAAAATTTTAAGAGTCGTTGAGCTATTTAAATATTAAACAAGATCAATTTCATACTTTTTCTCCCTTTCTTTTTTATTCAATTAAAAATAGTTTAAAATCTTAAATAATTACAAAAGAAACTGTTGATCTCATTACCATAATTATGTAAGATTTTAATTTACCTCATCTCCTATTTTATATTTTTGTAATCATTCTTAGATTAGACCATTTCCATGAAAATTAATCTTTCATGTCCTAAAGAGAACAGTGCAGCTTTTGTTTTTTTTTTTTTATGTAGATCCTTTTAGATAGAAATTTTTTTGTTCTAGAAAATATGCCTTAATTATTTGAAAGCAGGGTCTTTCTGATATTTTACATATTTTCTCTTTTATGTTTGGTAAAAATTGAAATGGATCTTGTGTTGCATTAATATTAGCATCTTTTTTTTTTTTTTTTAACTACAAGTGATGAAAATTTTACTAATAAATCTTTAAATATCTATTTTGTCCATTAATATTTAAAATAAGTATGTGAAAAATGATTTTATTACAGCTGCTCTTAAATTTTTTTAAATCAATTTTTCCAACACTTTTTGTTTTTGTATCTGTGGCTAAATTTAAAGAGTTTTTATAGTTTACCTACTTTATTTCTACACCCAAATAATAAGTTGTGGCTTTTTAAGACTCTAACATATTTTGGTAAAGAAGTTGCAATCCATTTTCTTACCAGTGAAGACTCAAAATAATGTGTTTAAGAAAACATGAAGTTGTTTCTACAATTGTTTTTTTTTTTTTCCTTTTTTTTCTGGTAAAGTGCAATTATTGAAGAATGTTATGAAATGTCATCAGATAAATGTAATAAAATAAATATTAATTACAACTCATAAGAAAAAAATTAATTTTATCTTTATTAGGAAGACTTGGAATTTAGGCAAATAAGAATATCTAAAAAAATTTAAGATCAGTTGTAATAAAATCATTTTTATATACCTATTTTAAATATTAATGGACAAAATGGATACTTAAAGATTTATTAGTAAAATTTTAATCATTTGTAGTAAAAAAAAAAAATGCTAATATTAATGCATCACAAGATCCATTTGAATTTTTACCAAACATAAAAGAGAAAATACGTAAAATAACAGAAGAACCCTGCTTTCAAAAAATTAAGGTGTATTTTCTAGAACAAAAAGGTTTCAATCTAAAGGGATCTACATAAAAAATAAAAAAATAAATAAATAAATAAAAAGTTGCACTGTTCTCTTTAGGTCATGAAAGATTAGTTCTCATGGAAATGGTCAAATGAGCTGATATATGCACTTTTATAGTATGGAAATCACTATAGAAACTTGTTGATTATAATGTATTTTTAATAGCTCGTTAACAATTTGAATGGAAAAAATAATTTCAATATGTATTGATATCTTTTGAAAATTTTTTATACAAATCACCTATCAATAAAAAGTAGTGTAGCTTTTTGAATGACTTCTAAAATTTTTATTTTAGCAGTCATTTATGTTTTCATATGTTACTACTCACTAATCACATTTGTATTAAATGTTGATTAAATATATTATCATAAGATGTTTTAGATGTATGTTTAATTAATATCTGTTAAATGTACATTTAAAGTATTTATATTCAAGTTTTGAATGAATAAAAAATATTTTAATCCTTAAAAAATAACTCCTTAAACCATAGCATTGAGGTTTATTAATGATATAACATTATGACCATTAAGTAAATCTATCCATAGGCCTCTTTTCATGTTATAGATATTAATGCTACATTTTTTAAAATCTTCATTT
Organism: Latrodectus elegans; assembly: GCA_030067965.1. Lineage (NCBI taxonomy): Eukaryota > Metazoa > Arthropoda > Arachnida > Araneae > Theridiidae > Latrodectus > Latrodectus elegans. Next base: position 26,337,990 of record CM057820.1, on the reverse strand, counting down.
GTATAATATTTAACTATCAGATATGATTATCCTAATAAGGGTCATTCCACAGAATTTGAAACCAGGGGAGAAAAAATTTTTTTTAAAGATTAAGGTAGCAAATACTTCTTTTATACTGAAAAAAGTGTGATCTTTCTCATACTTAACTTTATTTTTAAGTCAGATGCTTGGTTTTAATAATACAGTGCATTTTAAATACCCTGCAAATATTTTGAAATCTTACCTTTAAGGTATGACAAAAGTTTGTTCTAATTAACTCATCAATATTTGGTTTAAAAAATCTATTTTGTATTTATTACTGATTATTAATTTATTTTTAATCAAAATGCACCTCATCAAATCAGAAATTGTGTTTTAATTATTTTTTTAGACATAAAATATCCAGATCATATTGAGTAGTCACATACATGACCAAGACATGAAAAAGTTTTTACAGACTGCATTTTTACTTTACAAAATCCATATTTTGTTGCAAAAGTAAATCACTTTAATCTATCTAAAGCCCTAAAAACTTTAATTTAATTCCACTTAATAGTAGAATAGACAATGGTCAGGTTTGTGACAAAACCAATGGTCAGGTTTGTGACAAAATCAAGTGATCAGGTTTGTGACAGTGTTAGTATGTTAGTGTTTGTAATTTTCTCACTAGATGGCTGTTTTCTATACTGATCAGTACTTTCAAATATTCTAACCAGGTGGCAATACTAGTCTTGTTCAAAGCACATGTTGTTTATGTACTGAAATTCACATTACAATCTGCAAACATCAAATTTAGTCTGCATTGAAACAATATCAGAAGATGAACACTGATCAGAGAGCAAGAAAAGCTGAAAATCAGAGAAGATATTATGTGAAAAAAAGGAATGATACCAGTTTTAAAAGAGAAAGAAAAGGAAAGACAGAAAATGATAAGGAAAAGAAAGGCTATAAGTATGACCAAGAAAGAGAAAAGAGACAAACTGAGGAAGCCAGAGAGAAAGACAAAGGAAATGTAGAGCTCTCAAAAAGGATCAAAGTATTTCTGGTTTATCTAAAATGACTTCTGCCTCTATCTCCCAAACTTCACCTTACAGAACACCACAAAGTCTTGGCAAAGCTGTAAAGAAAAGCTTAAAAGCATTACCAAAATCACCTAGTAAACAATTGGCAGTTGTCAGTAATCTGGTAGATAGAGTGGGTTTAAATTTACACAAAACCATGGAAAACAAACTCACTGACATTAACAGTAATCAAGATAAAGCATTGGTAGTAGCATTTTTTTATTTCGACCTGACATTGTATATACTGCTCCAGGTATGAATGATGAAATGACTATATGGGAGAATGGCATTCAAAAAGGGTTAAATAAATATTTTCTTACAATGCATTTGAAGGAGGCATATGCTTTGTTCAAAGAAGAAAAATCCAGGTTTATACATTGGATATTCAACATTTTGTAGTATTAGACCACAGAATGTTCTGCTTATGAAAGATACTCCTTGTGACCAATGCAAGTGTAAAATTCATGAAAATTTCATGTTCTTACTAAAGGGACTAAGGATAATATATAGCAATGACTTTTGGGAGAAAGTCTTGTGCAATTCAGTTTTAAATTCTGACTGTTGGAAAATGAACTGTGTTAAGTGTAGTAGTGGACAACTGCTTAATGAATTTCTGGAAGAAAGGGAAATAAAAGGATTCTACAACTGTTCAGTGGCATGAATGGGTAATGTCAGAAAGCTCACGGTTATATAAAAACTCATGAAGGATGCAAAGGAGAACTAACAGAATTGATACAATCAAACTTCAAGAATTTTCAGCAACATGTCCATGTAAAAAGAATTCAAGCTGCAGCATTCCAGTCTGATATTCAGCAAAAAGATACAGTTGTGTTACAAGTTGATTTTGCCATGAATTATTCATGTGAATGGCAAGGGGAAATACAGTCAGCACTTTGGAGCAGACAAAGTGTGACTTTATTTACAGCTGCAGTTTTGAAAAAATGAAAACTAAGTGTTATCTAATTGTATCCGATACCAAAGATAGAAGTCGAAACAGACTGTTTCTGCTTTTATAACCAAACTCCTTGAGAACATTGTGTTCGAATCTATAAAACCTAAGTTGATAGTATGGAGTGATGGTCCATCAAATGAATTTAAAAATAAGTTCATATGTTACTTCATTCATATTTTATCAAGCACCGAGAAAGATTTTCATCAATTGAATGGAAGTATTCAGCAACTTCTCATGGAAAAGGTGTAGTAGATGGTGTGGGTGGTAGTGCAAAGTCTCGTGTATGCAGAGGTCATGGGTAGAGCGAGCTGTTGTGCAAATGCTGATAGTTTTGCAGCAGTGGCAGCAAAAGTAATGCCAAATGTAAAAGTCATTTCTGTAATGCAACATGAAATTGATCAGTTTCAGATTATGTGGGATCTTGCAAAAGAGGTGTCGGGGAATAAAAAGGCCCATGTAATAAATTACCAAAATAAGCACATATATTTATTTGCTAATGCCCAGTCAATAGATACCCCAATACAGCAAGTTTGTTATGGAGACATTTCCCATGATTGTGAAAGCACACCATCACTTCAATCAACATCTGTTTATGAACAGAATGCCAATATAATAACAGGCACATTTTTGCTTGTAAAAGTATGGGGCAAAAATCATGGAAACCATATGTTGCTCAAGTATCAGCAATTGAAAACTTTGATCTTAGTGTTGTTTTCTTGAAAAAACAAACTGAAACTAATTTTATATATCAAGAAAATGATGTAGCATATATCCAGAAATATGATATCCTTAAAAACTGCCTGTACCAACAATTAATAATCGTGGAGTTGTTGTATTTCCTTACCCAATAATGTAAAAGAAGCAATAAAGACATGTTAGTTCATACTATGTCACATACATGACTACCTGTCACATACATGATACACAGAGTTTTCTTAAATTTATCCATCAAAATACAATTTTAAATGAATTGTGCTTATGTATATTTCTTTGGTACTACTTCAATAATTATTTTTACAAATCTCACTAAATTTGACCCATATGATTCACAGAATTTTAAATAAGAAGCATTGCAAGTGTGATCCAACTTCCATATTTTGTCACATACATGATCATACATATTTGTTTGTTTTTTAAACTTAAAAGAAAACACAGAATATCTATTATTTATTATTATGTATTGTCACTTCATATTTTACTTCAGTTAAATATATTTTCACCTTATTTACTACATTTATGTCTAGAAATACCATAATTGTATATGTATATATCCTATGATTGTCACATACATGACTGTGGAATGAGCCATAAATGTTATGTTGCATTAAGCATTTTATGATGTCATTTTCAAGTACATTTTTTTCTTTCCTAAAATGTGCGATTCAGATTGATATATATTTGCAAGGTCATATTTATTGCTTTTAAATTTTCTAATTGGTCTATAATAAAATTGATTTTTATTGAATAAAACTATTCTTTTAAAAATGTAACTTTTATTGCATGACTCTAATCTTTAAAAAAATATTTAAATATAGGTAATGTTTATAAAATAATGGTAAACAAGAAATATTAAAATCATTAATTTTAATCTATTTAAGTTTTCTTTAATTTTATAAATTTACAAAATGTCTGTTGAGACTATATTATATACAAAAGTTAAATGTTAACTTCAAAACTTTGGTTGATGAGAGAAGACTGAATGTGATCAGTTGTACATTTAAATCTTTTCATTTAATAGTGTCAATATATGTGTATTATATATATATATATGTGTGTGTATATGTATATATACATATATATAAATGAATTTTGACTATGCTTCTTTTATTATAGTTTGCAAATATGGATATCAATGCTGGTGGACAAAATGGAAAACAACCCAATGGTAAGTATATTTACTTGCCTTCTAGCTTTATAAAGAAGGGATCATAGCAAAGCATGTTAGAAATAAGAGTTAAAAGGTTCAAGCTAGAATATTTTCATTTTTAACCTTACCCAGATAATAAATTAGCATTAAAATAAACATCACTTATTTATTGAACAAAAGGGTCACATACATATTTGTTGCCGATATCAATGGAGTTTTAGCCCTCACTGAAGAGTTACTTTACAGAACATTTGAGGGTTTTCATTAGATGTTAGGAGAAAGGTGGTGCATTTAAAAATTGAAATATATAAATTAAAAAATTCTTTTAATATTGAATATTTGGAACTAGTTCGGTATCCCCATATATTGGCGAACGAAGCTAATTTTTTTCGTCGCCAATGTAAGCGCGCCAAGCTAACACGGGAAATTTCCCGAATTTCGATCAAAAAATAAGCATTTTAGAAAATTAAAAAAGGAAAATAAATATAAATGATGGACTTACTTGATATGAAGTTTAGCTGATATGCCGATTGGTATGTTTATTTCAACATTTTTTTCGCTGTCACCAGTGTCACATTTCAGTTTTTTTTAAAGGCATGGCAAAAAATATATTTCTAAATATTTACACTTTATAAAATTTTAAAAAAGCAAAAAAAAGAGCATGCAAAAAATATTATTTTAAATATAAATTTCTTTATAAAATTAAAATTGAAAAAAAAGGATTCAAAAAATATTTTTCTAAATATATACACTTTTAAAGTAAATAAAGATAAAACACTAATACAATAAAAAAAATACATTCAGAATTTAAATAATAAATAGTAATAAATTAAATTAATAAGATAATAATAAATTAAATTAATAAGATAATAATAAATATATATTAAATAAACCAAATAAAAAGAATTAATGTAAAAGAAATTGTAAAAAAGAAAAATTTACGATGATTAGACGCTGGTGACAACGAAGCACATCCCTTAATTGCACCTACAGCAAACTAAAGACAAATGGCTTCCATTTCAAATAGAAATGTCGAAAAAACGTGGGACATAGAATGTTCTAGAACAATGAAAGTCGAAGTAAATTTTAAATATCTTTAAAATTTATGTTAAAGACAAGGAAATTGAATAGTGGCAACAAAAAAAAGTAACTAAAACTGAATTTGGCAACACTAAAAAAAAAACAAAAGCTGAAATCGGCAACACTACGCAGTAAACAAAGGGCGCCAGATTTGGCGAGAAATCTTATATGGGGATACCGAATTTGTACCGAATATTTATTCACAATTTTATAACTTAGTCATAACTCTTAACGAAATTTCTTTAAAGGTCATCCAGCTGGACGTTACGTCCCTCCCCATCTGCGTGGTCGTCAACCTGAACCAGGAGTGGTAAATCCCACACACTGGAACATGAATCAATATGGTCAACCGGCAACAGAACAAAAACGATCTCCTGAATGGCATAATCAAGTTCAAGACTGGGAGCGGAAAAACCAGTATAAACCTAGAGGTAATTTTTGTTAAGAATTTCATATATTTTTGAACTTGTTGCTTATTTTTATTTCTCTAAGAAAAATGTTTAAAAACACTTGAAATTAAAATTCTTAATAGAACCTAATATTTCTGTGTATATACTTTTATTGTAATGAAAGCATTAATTATGCATCATAACAATCTAGAAATTTATTAAATTTCCATTTCTCAACTGTAGAAATATCTATATTTCAAAAATATGTATTAATGTGTGAATACCTTTTGTATGCTGTAGTTATTATTAAAATTCTTTTGTATCTTTTAAATACTTACTCTTAGTTCTAAAATTTTGTCTTAATCCCAGTGATATTAATATTTATGTATTAAAATTTAAAGTTATGCTTTAGATAATTTCAGAGTTATCATATTTTCCTGTATAAAATCTGCGGACAATCTGATGAGAAAAATTTTTTTACCATCAGAAAAGCCTACAATAAAACTTTGAAAAGTTTGTTTCATAAAATAACATATGGTGCCACAACTTGGCTGATTTATTTGATAATCGGTATTGTTCAATGAAGTTCAAGAATGAATTTGAATCCTTGGAATGATATTAGTTGTAATTAACGTCATTTCGCCATCTGCTTTAACCTGATATGTTTCTCTCTGGAAACATTCAAACTTGTGTATTGTCATGTGAAAGTGAAAATGTTTAAGTTACTCAAAAAATTTAAAACTAAGATCTATAAAGAAGACAAAATTAAAATGGCCAAAATTGTGTTGGTGTAAGATGAAAAACAAATCATGCATTGGGTACAAAAGAAAAAAATGTATCCAATGTGCAGTTTGAATATAATCCATTTCTTTCATCTTATTATTAACAAAACATATAAATTTATTTTTAAATTATGTCAACTCAAAACTAAACTATTCAAAACTAAAAATTATGTTTTATTTAGAATCTTCTCGGTTCTTGATTAATGTAGTGTTTTGTCACTTTGTGTTGAGGTGGATCCAAACAAATCTTTTTAATTATATTTTTAATCATACTCTATTTTTTATTTTATTTGACATTACATTGTCAACAGTATTCAAATATTTGCCAAAAAAGTGCTGCGAATTATCAGAAACCCCTTTTTTTTTCTTTTACTCAAATAGTCTTGCCAATAATATGCCACTACAGATTATAAACAGGAAAATACAGTAATTAAAATTCAAGAAAACATTTTCTCTTTATTGTTTTTTTTTATTTTATAGAATTATAGTTTTCAATAACTTATGTATTAAAATTTGGATATCTAAATAAACACCTATTGTCAAAATTTAAGTCTAATATTAAGTGTACTAAATATCATATTTATATGATATTTACTTATTAGTGATATATATTATATTAAGTGAACTTAATATTATATTATAAACTTATATTATATTAAGTGAACTTAATATTATATTAAGTGAACTTAATATATGTATTTATTTAAAAATATACAGAAATTTATTATAGTATTTATAAAACATAATTTTAAAGATGAAGTACGCATATGTATACATAATGTCTTAAATGTGAAAGTGAAGGAAAATATTTGTTGTAGGAAATTTCAAAGATGCTGGTGTTAATCAGACTTATAATCAAATGGGTCAAAATATACAAGAACAATATTTACAAAGTGGAATTCCTGTTGAACAGAGTGATCCTCATAAATTAGTTGGACAAGATGATCTTTCTGGTGGTATGACTATTGTATTCTAAGTATTGTAAAATTTGTATATGAAAATAAATTATTTGTTAATGTGGTATTTCATGAACAAGAAATCCTGAGGCCTATATTAAAATGTGTGGTGGTAAAGTATGGTGAAAAAATTTTCAGTTAATGATTTTGAAAAATTTCAGTGTAAAATATTGTTTTAAAGAGAAGAATTATTAATAGTATTATATTGGGTATTTGTGTAAAATTCCAGCTACCAGAAATTCTTGAGTAATGAATTTTTGTTTACTATAATAACATTAAATTCATTTTTGTATTTAGTTTATCTTGGCAAATAAGCTGCATTACAAATTGTTTTATTTGCATATTCTAAAACATTTGCATTATGTTTTTAAATCTGTTTTAATCCTTGTTAGATGTGCCCTGAGAAAAAATAAAACAATTTGATATCAGTTTGCTAGTATGAGTGTAAATGCTATTCTTTTTATACTATTACTCCCTTTTTCAGTTTCTATTTAAAGCTTTTTTATGTATGCTGGTAAAATTATGAGTAACTGAGTTTGGTACAAATTTTAATTTTCATGCCAGGATCATGTCAGTTATCTTCTTAACCTATATTACATCACTATGTGCAAAATCTGTTTGCCAAATACTAATCATGCTCAAGCTACAACTTTGCAATTGTGTATTGATTTAAAATTCAAGTATCAAAATTTTAAATATATTAACTTATTCCTGAAATTATTTTACAAATGCCAAACATTAGCTCATAAGTTATTAGTTAACTGGCTCTCAATTCTTCTTGACTAAGTCTTCATATTGAGAAAGTACATTGTAATTTAACTGTTGAAAAATCTTCGAATCGTTAGTCACACAAAACAGTTTAAGGAATTCTAATTCCACCACTCTAATTCTTTAGATATACAGAAATATTAAAATGCTAATAACTAGAAACTAATTGCACAAATAATTTCCTCTGTTTGACATCGAACACTCTACATACTCTGAAAACATTAAAGATATGGCCATCTGTGTCTGGTACACTCATCGTCATCATTTCTCCCTGTAAACATTCCTCCTACCAATCAATTTCACAAATTACATAATAAAAATTATAAACTATCATGTAATCTATAATAGGTTATAACTAAGTAATAAAGCTAAATGTGTAACATAAATAAAATACATTTATGGAAACTTGAATTTTAATTAGCTGGGCAGTGGCGACCACTTTTAGAAAAACTTCAGAGTAATACAATTCAGAGCTGCATTGAACCGGCAATAAAGCTAATCTATAAGCATATATTCTTACAAAAACTAATTTCTAATTAATGTTATGTTTCTATTTAGACTTATTCAGAATGATATGAAATTCTTATAAACAATGCTTAATATATAACATAAGATATTATATACAACAACAATATTAATAAAATGTATAAAATAAAACTCTCCTAATTATTGCTTGCAAAGTCATCTACGCCAGTCAGTCAAGACAGGTTTTCAATAATTATGCCACAATGTTCTTGGAATTATATTTTGTGAGAAACACAATTTGAAATAATTCAAAATAAGCTTTACTTATTAGTTAACAAGTTTTACTTAAAATATAAACTAATATTCAAAAATTTAACTTTAAAAAATGAGAAAACATGAGCATTAAATCATTTTTTCAAAAGCTTAAAATTAAAATAATGACAAATTACTAATCAAATGATTCAAAGGTTACTTGTGCACAGAACAAATCATTCTCTCCTTACTTTTGGAGCTATTTTCTAAGAATAGGCCATTTAAATGGTATTCGTGGTGTCAGTTGACAATATCAAGCTGCCCTTATCTGATTTCTTAGTGGTTATCAATGAATTTTGTAAGTGGTAATAAACACTTCAAAATTTGCACAAGTACCTTGGTCATATTTTATCTTGTCTAGGGCTCAAAAGTGAGAATGTGGTTTAAGATTCCTATTGGAAATTAACTTCTTCAGAGTGAATGGGTTCTTACACCTGATCTAGCTCTGCTGTTCTATGGGATGAGAAACAACACAAATTTTGCACATATACACAATCATGTTATGGCATAAAATGTTATTCATTCTAACGGTAAGCCTGTTTGGTGCATTTTATTGCCTGCATTTATACTTGGGCTTCAGCTTTTATGTTCAATCACTTCTTCAAACAAACTACCAGAATTTTTTAACTCATATGTTCTACTTTAATTCTCATTGAATATGTAGAAGAACAATGCGAAATGATTTCGTATCAATTTGGCAATATCTATGCTAATTTTTTAGTGAATAGAATTTTTTGTTGCTGAATATAGATATTTTTGTAACTGTAATTTATGACAGAAAATTCTAATTCAGTACTTTTTATTTAAGTATTGTGTATATTCAGAAAATACTTTTACCTTTGTTCTTATAGTTAAGTATGGAAAAATTTTGAATTTAAGGTTTTCATTATTAAAATTTTATTGCTCTTTTTATTAAGATTATTTCTCATGTGTAAATTATTCAGTTTTTAAAAAAGAAAGCATTTTATTCACCAATTAATAAAGGCATGGTTTTATGTAGACCTCACATTTTGTATAAATACTTATGAAAAAATATTCACTTACCAACTCTTAAATACTGAAAATTACTGTTTTTTGAATTCAATGCAGTTTGGAGTTTGACCCTTGCTTTTCAATCTTTATTGAACTGTGGCATGTTAATTAGGTAAGCAAATTTTTGGATAGTTTTTCTCCCACAAAAATTGAAAAGACACAATGTTGCAAAAACTGAATTATATATATATAATGATACTGTAAAATCAAACTATAATACAGAGTGTGGCAGTTTAACTTCCTTAGTTTGCATTTCAATAACACAAATAGTAATCAAGTTATATATTTATTTAATTTTGCATACAAAGGTTACATATTTATAAAGTTTCAGTTTACATAGTTTTACAAGTGATGATTGCCATTCTCGATACACTGGTTCAACTGAATTCTGATACGACTCTCCAGCACATTGGTGCCGAGCTGGCAGCCGAATAGTTAGCGCTCTTGACTTCGTTTCAACAGTTCGTGGGTTCGAATCCCACCTTAGGCATGGATGTTTGTAGTGGTTTGGAATCCACTTTAAGCCGTAGGTTTCGGTCTAATTAGCCCTTGTGTGCAAAAAATGACCGTTGAGCGACAAACAAACCAGCACATTGGTAGGTATGTTGGCTGTTTCTCTTTGAATGTTTCTTTTCAGATCTTCTAAAATTTGTGGGTAGCCAGTATAGATATGCGACTTTAAATAACCCCATAAAAAGAAATTATATGGGACCAAATCAGAAGAATGCATTGACTATTCCAGATCACTTCTCATTGAAATAAGGCATCCAAGGAAGTAATTTTGCAGAGCAGACATCAATGCTCTTGAAGTTGGCGTTGTTGCTCTATTCTGCTCAAACCATATTTCCCTCAAGTGCATTTCATCAAGCAATGACAAAAAAGAAAAAAATTCCACGATGTTCACACAATGGTTTGAAGTGGCAGTGACTGTCTGTTCATTTTCCTGTAAAAACTATGGCCCCACATTCAGATTGCACCTAATATGGTTACACATAGTAAATGCAAAAGCCTCTGAATAAACTTTTGGGTTTTGTCAACAGCCCAGTAGTGCTTAGTTTGTTTATTGACAAATCCATTTAAATGGAAATGAGCCTTAACATTGAAAAAGACAGACTTGAAGGACATAATCAAGAAGTGCTTCACTTGCAATTCTTCTACCACTAAAGTCACGTTTGGAAGATTTCTGCTTAATGCCTAGCTTTTATGGATGAAAAGAAAGTTCATTGCACAAAATTCGTTTCGTGGAATGATCCGAAATTCCAAAGGCAGATGCATATTTGCACATCAAACACAAAGTTGATCACAAAAATAAAATTTTAACTTCTTCAATGTTCTCTTGTGATCTGATGGGAAATGTCTTAATCTTGTTTCTGCTCTGAAACTATTTCCCATGTATGTTGTCTCTTGTAAAAGAATATATACAGATCCAAAAGGTGCAATATTGAAGTGATTTTTGGAAAGTGTACTAATTTGAGATAACCGATCTACAATTTCAAAAATGAGTCTACAGCAAATACATTTAAGAATATATTTAAAATATATTCTTAAATGTGTATTTGCTGTAGAGGCATTTTGTTTTCCTAAAACATAGTTATATTTACAAAATTTTAAATTTATTACATACCATGTTTTAATATTAATAAATATTGATATAGTTAAATGTTATATATAATAAAAATGTGCAATAGAAAATATCAAATAAGCAAACATTATACATAAATTGAATATTATTAGTTTCAGTTATTATAAATGTGAAAATATTACTTTAAATGAAAATCCTTTTGGTTTGATGTTTTTCATGCATAAAAAGATTTGCCTCTATAATTTTATCAGTCCATTATGTGTATTTTTCTAGGTTATGTTTTGATTTTTCTATAATGAATTTTAAAATCATTATTTGCAAGGTATTCAATTAAATTCTTTCAAAGTTGTGGATTTAATCTAATTAATGCTTTATAATTTACTTTAAAGTTTAATATTTTAATTATGAAAACTCTTTTTATTTACAGCTGATAAGAATATGAGAAATTTTAATACATATAATAGAAATAAAAAACCAGGATCTGATCAATATCGCACTAATACATATCAACCCAGAAAAAATGATGGGTAATTATGTATTTTGATTTTTGAAATTTGACATTTTCATTAATGACATTCTGCTACTTTATTTTTATTTTATTGTTTAAATGTGTTTGTAACATGGTTTAAGTTTTATAAATGTAAACTAAAGAATGTTCAGTACTCAGAAAATTTTATGAAAAATCAGCTTATATATGTGTATTATCAACTAGTACATAAACAATAAATATTAACTATAGAAATAAGAAATTTTAAAACTTGTGAGTAAAAACATATTTCAAAACTTTAACACATGAATGCTTTGAAGTTTTTTAGTTTTGCTTCATTTCACTTGTATCAAATGGTTTCTTAAGTTTGTGATTTATAAATTATCCAAAAGAAAAGGAAATTTAAATTTATTCATTGGCATGACATCAGTTGAGTCTTGCTCTTCTGACTACTTGTCTGATTTTATTTATTGCTGACTATAATTCTCTATTTTTGATCTTAAAAATATCAAGAGCCTCTCGAGTACTATCAAAATTTTTGTCTACCACAAAGACAAAACTTAAAAGTTTGTTCCAGGAACTGTTTTGCAAAGTTGACTTTCATTTGTATTGCATGCCTAATTGATTTTTGATTTCACAAAATAAATTTCTTTAAAAGAGAAATAATAGTTCCAGATTTTATCTTTTGTGCCAAACAACCTATTTAAAAGACAAGCTGGCACCCAAATGGTTATTCTTCTACCTTTCAATTCAAGTTTCTGAATTTGATTTCCATCTAAAGAATGCCGGTGTATGGGGTGGTTCAGAATCTAACTCTGTAGGACCTATATGCAGAAAATATTTGTAGTATAAGCAAATCAAACTGTTAATTTCTTGACAAAAATACCTTTAAGTATTTTTCTTTCTAAAACTCTAGTAGCCATTGATAAATAAACCCTTTAATTATTTTGCAATAATTTGAAATTAACATTTATATTAAAACTTTTAAGTTATTTTTCTGTGAATAATCTACAAGTGAAAGACTCACAAGAAAATACTATATTACTATTGTATTTTCTTGTGGATTTCTTAAAAAGTTTGTTACATTTTTATACTTTCTGTTTTAGTATAAACTACTTGTGTATGCAGTTTAAGCTTGTTGAAATATCTTATTCTATAATCAATAAATTTATATGGACTGTCTTATATTTTTGTGAAAATTCATCTTGTGATGTTATATTCAAGTCATCTATTTAAATAAATATTCCCAAACTATTAACAGCCTTCATTATTGCTATTTTTGTTTTATTTTAAACTAAAGTTCAGATGTTTATAATAAAAAAATAATTGTTTTAAACATAGATCTCGAAATTGGAGAGACCCAGAAGCCAAAATTGACTCTAGAGATAATAATCGATGGGATCGTCGAAGTGGAATGCGTAATGATGATGAAGAAGAAGATTGGTCTAGACCATTGCCAAGAGATGAGCGAATTGAGAGGTGTGGCTTTAGTTTCCAGTAGTTATGTATAATTATGGACAATATTTTATTAATTTACTTTTTTATTCAGGCATGATTATGTTTCTTAAATTGTCTAAACTTTAGCAATAATTCCAAACATTCTTCCCAGTTTTGCCCCTTAAGTAATTTCTAATTATTTTAAAACTAGAAATTTAAATAAATTTTCCGATTTAAATGTTTTATTTTTAATCCCATTAATCTAAACTTTTCAGTTTTACATTTTATTAATCTTAAAAGTAGGATTATTGATTGTGATAAAGGGAACAAGGGAAATCAAAAGCACAAAAGTTAATTTTAATGTTAAAGACTTAATTTTTATTTTCTAATAAGGATATTATTTTTAACTATTTTGTCTTAATAATTTACAATAATATTTTAATATTTTTAAAAATTTGTATTAGTAAATTTTATTAATCAGTAAAAACATTCCTCCTATCTCAAATTTTGTTAAAATTTTAACAACCCTATTATATATTTAACAGTTTTTGAAAAATTATATATTTAATTGTTCCATGATAAATCTATACAGTTTTTGCTAAAGTGGAATGATTTGATATTTTTTAAAAGCCAATCTTTAAAATGTGTTGCTTATCTATGCTATGCAAGTTGAGAAAATGTTTCAAAGCAATTTAGTTGCAAGGAAGTATTTTAATTTGATAATTATTAAAAATTAGGAAAAAATGCAAATAATTTTTTTTAATGATTATATTATTAATTTTTTATATTTGAGTTAATAAATTATTGTTTGGAATATATGTATAGTTATAGCTAATTTGTGAATTCAAATGATTTATAAAGATTTTTGCCAATTTCATAATTTTCTATCCCTTTAAGCTATCTTATTTAAGTTATATATATATCAAACTTAGTATTTTCATTCTCATTTCAATTCTCAATTGAAGTTTATATATAAGCCTATCATAGACTAAAAGTTGGAAAAATGTACTCATGTTTGTTTCAGTATTCATCAAGATGAATATTTTTCTGTTTTATTTATATAAATAAAATTTTGAGCATTTAACAGCTGAAAAAGCTAATGCCATAGTAATTTTTAGGCAATTGTTTGGTCAAGGCCATACAGGTATAAATTTTGAAAAATATGAAGATATTCCAGTTGAAGCAACTGGTGATGATTGCCCAGAGCAAATCAGCAATGTAAGTGGTTTTTACATGCTATTATTAAATGTTTCTACTCAGATTGTTATGCTGTTGTAATGCTTAGAAATTAAAAAATAACAGTGAATTATAATTCTTTGAATTGAGTATGTGCTTTTTAATAATAGATAAATATCATTTGACTTGCACTTTTACTGATAATGATATTTCACATATATGTAATGTTTGGTTTTAGCAAAAGTTGTTCCATTATTCTTACTATGTACATTAAGTTTTTACTCACAAAAATTGTTATTTCATGTCTTAGTCTTTGAAAATTATTTTTCAGGATTCAGCATTCTTGCTGAAATTCATATTTTATGTTTCATTCTTTCTACTGTTTATTGAATGTATTTTGTTTGAGATAAGGGCAGAGAATTTTGAATCCATATTGGTAATTTTTGCTTAGACAAAAGTAATTTATGAAACATTTCATTGCAACTACATCAAATTGATAAATATCTATAGGGATAGGTATACCACTTAGAAAATTTCAGTGAGTCTTTTGATTGAAATGGACTTTATTACATCATATTAATTTTGTTTAATGCATAAGTCAGTATAAGAAATGCCAAAAAAATAATAATAAATAAATAAATTGCTTGTGTAATTATTTCTAAATTTTTAAAAAATTCTTCTGAATATTGGATTCTATAAATATTTGAATATTGACACTTCAGTATTATACAGTAATTACATAGTATCTTGAAATACTTTTAGTTAAAAAAATACATGAAATAACTTTACTCTTTGCACTTGCTATTAGAATAAATTTTTTAGATTTGCAGATTTCTTTATGCAAGATTGAGCTGAGCTTGCAGCTGAATGGTTAGCGCTCTTGCCTTCGGTTGAACAGGTTCAAATTCCACCTTGGGCATGGATGTTTGTAGTGGTTCAGAATCCACTTTATACCGTATGTCCCTGTATAATTAGCCCTCGTGTCCAAAACATGACCATTGAGTGAAGCCAATCATGCAAGATTGAAAATGAAATCAAACCAATCATGCAAGATAGAAAATTTTACAAATAACTTTGAATTCTTTGAGATAGAAGATAGACCTTTAATCCTATTTATGATTTTCCTGTTATTTTTTACATGTAACCCAGTGTATTTACATGTTTTGCTCTCTTAGCCTTACAGTTTGTGGATTTGAATCCCACTTTGATCATGGATGTTTATAATGATTCAGAATCCACTTTAAACAGTATATCCGAGTTTAATTGGCTCTCGCATGCAAAAATGACCTTTGAACAAAATCAAATCACTTGTAGTCATACCACAGAACTCTATTTACCAAAAGGTTTTATTCAAACAAATTAACAGAAAATTTTAAATTGTTTCTAAGATTTTATCTTGGTACTGAAATTAGTGTTTAACTGCAGTTTTAAAATACCCATGAGAATAGTGATTTGTGCATATTAACTTGTCACTAGTTATAAACAGTATTACTAGAATATTTAATTTTACTGTAAAAATGTAATGTATCAAATAATTAAATTTAGATTTAAAACAGTAAATATTGGTAGAAACATTACAGTAAAGGGGAAAATATAATATTATAATTTATAGTGTTTTTAAAAAAAATTCTTGTAAAATATTAAAAGTGTTGAGTTACTGGTGGACCACTAAACAAGAAAAGTTAGGACATCAAGTTATGGTTTTAAAATATGTAATCTTTCTTTTTTATATTCATAGTAAATTTTAACAAAATAGTATCTAAATATTAATTTATATCTCAGATAAAGTATAATTGTAAAGTTCATAATTATTTTCTTGAACTTAGGTTAATTCAAACATTTATCAAAAATAGATTTTATTGTAGTGGTTTTTATGTCATCTAGGTTTAAATGTGTTGTTATACTACTTTTTAGTTAAAATTCTTTTGTCCAACTTAAACTTTTGTTTAAATATGCATTTTTAATCTTCAAAATTAAAATCTGGTTTTATGCATTGCAATTAAAATTGATGCTTTCACAAAATGCTTAATTTTGCAAACCAACTAAGTAGTTGAAATTGTAGTTTGAATATTGATATATTTTTCTGTATTGAAGAGATTTTATATTTACTTTCAACTGATTGTACGAAATGTATCTTTTTCTTTTGTTTTTATTATATAGTTTTTTAATTCTTATATTTTCATTTGAAAATTAGTTTGTGGAAATGCCTCTTACTGAACTTGTTCGCTTCAATATTGAAATGGCAAGCTACAAAAGCCCCACTCCTGTACAGAAGCATGCTATGCCTATAATCTTAAATAAGAGAGATTTAATGGCTTGTGCACAAACTGGTAAGTTAACCTTTTGCCCCCTTTATTTTGTTTTATTGAACTTTTAATAAAAAAATTTAAAAATCTAAATTTTGTCTATAGGTTCTGGAAAAACTGCTGCCTTTTTGATGCCCATTTTGAATCAGATATTTGAAGAAGGTCCTCCAAAAAATCTGCCTGTGGTAAATGGCTAAAATTAATAAAATATTGCCATAATTAAGTCTTATAAAATCATTCTGTATGTATTACAATAATTTTAATCTCTTTAGCTTACATCTTTTTGCTGATATAAAATATTGAATTTTATATTGTTAGATTTTTGAATAGTTTGTCATTAATGAAGAGGTCTCTGATGTTCTCTTTTTTTAATCTCGTGTATTTTTATGTTTATGCACATGTTCAAATGTTCAGCTTTAATTTTTAAAAAAAATGCTGTTGATTTTCAGCAACCATTGAATAATTGTCTTGTGTAAATATCTTGCTAAAATGAATTGTTGGCAAAATTTTAGTTAAAATACTGATTTTTAACAAGATACTGTATTCAAGTTTTTAAATATTTTTAATTTCATATGCATTTTGACTAAAAAATCTTATTGTGATATGAAGTGTGATGAAATTGTTAAATTAGTATCAACGAAGTAAATATAGATCTTAATGTGTAAAAATGATTTTTATATACGTAGTAAAAGATTTCCTCGTAGTATGTAAAGAAAGCATTTTTTCTTATTTTTTATAAAATTTGTTTTTTATTGTGAATCGTTTATTTGCAAAATACATTATTTTTGCAATGATTTAAGTTCTGAGAGAAATTTTTCTTTTAATGCTTTGTATGCATTTTATAACATGATATTGAAAACTGTTTATTTTCGAAGTTAGTTATGACATTTCCTTTACAGCCTAGCAAAAGTTTATTACTATGATATTGTTCTTTTTTTTTTAATATTGGGCACTTGGTGTCTACCCCTTCGCCACCACAAGGCAGGAAACTACTGATTTGTCGTTACTCAATGTGCACCTGTAAGCCAAACCGTGAATTCGAGTAGCGTTACCCATGCCATACCACCACAAACTCTGTGCATATAGGGTGGCTCACATTCATACATCATCTCAGAAGAAAGGACAAAACACAGAGAGAAAGTGACACCACTCCTAACCGGGATTCAAACCTAAGGCCCATAACTAACTACTCAGCCATCTGTTGGCAGCCATGATCTTGTGGATTTATACATTTCAATTCTTAAGTGTCTCTTTCTAATTGCAGTTTTAATATATTTTTATTATAAGCATTCAGAACTTGTTTTATAACACAGCTTTTAAAATTTATGTAAAAAAATCTCTCAATAACAGTTAAATAATAAAGCATATTTTTAGTTACCTCCCTTTGCTCTGTGGCCACTTGTTATTCTACCTTCTATTGCATGAGAAGTTTAGTAATGCTCGAGTATTTTATTGACTGGTTCAGGATTTTTCTGTATTTCATGTTAAATTTTTCATAATCTAATTTTTCTGACAATTGTCTGTGCATATCAATTTATACATTCTATTATTCTAAACTGCTTCAAAGGGCTTATTTTATTAAATTTTTATTGCATATTTAATATAAAAACTTAAAATCAAACTTTTGCTTCTATCATTAATTGCTGGATCTGTATAGATTTCTTTTGAAATTAAAGAAATGTTCTAATACAGGGAATCCAAAAAAGCAGAAATTTGTGTTTTTTTAATTGAAACTAAAAAAAATTTATTCTTAATTTTAGTTTGATTGATGTATTGTAATTCCAACGTGATACTTGTTCATGAAATTTTTGTTATATACTAGATATCTCTACAACAGGCCCCACCCCAAACTCGCTACCCTGGACGCATGAAACAATATCCAATGGCTCTTGTTCTATCACCGACTAGAGAATTGGCATGTCAAATTTACGAAGAGGCATGTAAGTTCTCATACAGATCGCGTGTACGTCCATGTGTAGTATATGGTGGTGCAGATCCTGTGCAACAGATGAAAGACTTAGATCGTGGATGTCATCTTTTAGTTGCTACTCCAGGCAGACTTGTTGATATGATCGAAAGAGGAAAATTAAGTCTTGAAATGGTTAAGTAAGTATTCTTTACATTTTATTTTAAAGCATAACTAAACTTTTTTTTTTTTTTTTGCTTTCTATTACATATTTAAAATTTAGTTTATATATTTAGTTAATATATTTGTTTAGTTTTTCAATAGTGAAATTTCAGAATATTTTTATCACAAAGTTATCAAATGTTTACTGATAATACTCTTATAATTAAATACCAGCAGAAATATCAAGAAAGTGATTTTGAGTTCTAGTAGTATGAGATTTTGTTTGTTAATAGCAATTATTGACATAATTTTTATTAGAAAATTTTATATAGTTTAATGTTATTTTGTTAAAGTTTTCTTTAATATTTTATGTTTTAAAGACTTATCTGTTTGTTAATGAGCATTAATCTTGAAAACTGATTGTGGTGAAAAAAATCATTATACTTGATTAGCTTAAATTTTATTCTGTTACTATTAAGCAAAAAAAAAAAAAAAAAAAAAATCGAATATTTTTATGAATGAAATTATCATAATTTAAAGATATTTGAAACATTATTTGTTTAGGTACTTAGTTCTTGATGAAGCTGATAGAATGTTGGACATGGGATTTGAACCACAAATACGACGCATTGTGTTAGAAGATAATATGCCATCTACTGGAAAAAGGCAAACTCTGATGTTTTCAGCAACATTTCCAAAGAAAGTTCAGGTACTTAAGAATGTGTTATATATTATAACTTATGAATGTCAGTGGTGATAACTAAATTTCTAATATTTTTGATCTTGAAATAGAAAGTGTTGTGTAAGATGCACCCACAGACATAATTAATTGTACCAACCTATGTCTCTGAGTGCATCAAAATGTCAATTTTCGAGTATATTTTGCTAGGTGTTATTGCACCAGCATACTTCTGTCTACCTAGCTCAGTTAGGCTCTACCAATTTGTTAGGTGCATATAAGGATAGATTTTTATAATATTTTCTATCTCTACGAAAAGTCACATTTTTCTTTAAGAAAGCATTCATCATTATAACAATGGATTTTGCACCTGATTAACTTATCTACAGTGTAATTTGCGGTCGGGTTGGTTTTTTTTATAGCTTTCAAGTCATTTCAATTTTTTAATTATTTGAAATAGTATGGATGGTATATTTTTAATTCTGCTAAGGAATTTGAAGAAAAATACAGTTAAATTATTTTAACAAAGATTTTTTTGTTCTTGTTACTTCGAGTTTGATCACATATTAAATTTTATATCCATTTCTGTATCTTAACATGAGCTTAAACTATTGTAATTCCCATGTTTTTGCTATCAAAGTAATTAAAGTGTTTCATAAAGCTTGCTGGTAAAAATGAGCTAAAGGAAAAAATTTAAATTACTTAGCTGATAAGAGTAATAAAGTATTAACATTATAATTCTGCATTTAAAATCTTATTTTTTAATCCCTTTTTCCATCAATAAAAATTGCTTTTGCTCTTATTCTGAAATATAAACTGTAGCTATTCTCAATTTAATGTCAGAAATTCATGGCAAGACAAAAGACAGTTTTAAAAGTTATGTGATGAATGGTTTTCCTTTTTTTATTTTTTTTCTGAGATTTGTTTATTTTTAAAATTTCTAATGGATTTCTAAATTTTTCATAAATGAAAATAAAACACTTTTTAGTAGTTAAATTTAAGAAAATAAATTTGAATATTTTTGTAATATTTCAACAAAAATTTTAAAAGCTTTATAGCTTATATCTTAAAGGTTTAAAATGGTAATTAAAAAATAGTTTAATTATTTGCAGGATTCAGATTTTTGCTACTATTTCTGAAATTCTTGTTGAAATGTGTTTAAATGCTTAAGTTTTTACAGAACTCGTGGGATTTTTTACCTGGACATTAAAATTTTATTTTTTAATTATAAATTATTAAAATTTTTATTTTAATTATTTTACAGTAAATTTATTTTTTAATAAAATTAACAATATTTTTCTATCTTAAGCATTCTAAGGTTCTTGAAATTTGAATGCCAGAATGTATGTTTCAGGGTAGGCTTTACTAAATTTATTGTACCTATCTTTTAAGTGTTGCTAGTGTCGTTCACATATGCTATTAGCAAAATTATAAAAATGACTGTTTGAATGCATTAAGATTTCTTTACTGTTATAATATCTGTCACCTATACCCTTTTCAGTTGCCCTTTAGAGCAATTGAAAAGGGTAGGAGATTTATTTTTTGAAATAATTTTCAGTGTCTCATTAAAAATGTTATTAATTATTTATGAGCACATGTATTTGTTGATTTATCAATAACTTATTACCTTTTTTAATACTGCTGTGAGAATACAAATTCATGAAAAGTATAAATTGCAGTTATAGACTTTTTGTCTAAAGCAATTTTTGTTTCAAACTTGAAAAAACCAATATTTTCTTTTTCTTTTATTCAGTAGTATTTGTATGTGTGTAGTCTTTGATTTTAAATTTAAAATAAAACGGTATAAATAGCATTTCTTGAATTATTTAAAAATGAATGATATTTTTATTAACATAGAAGCTTTTACAAATTAGTGACTTGTTCACAAGATGGTTGTGTAGTCACAATTATTTTAATTCCTATTTACAAATTTAAATTTTGAAAATTGTTGTGCGAATTTTTAGATGTATGAAAATATATCTTTTATTTCCATTAATTTTTTTTCATTCTATTGAAAAATTTTGATTGCTGGTTTCTGATTGCAAGTTTTTGAATTGTGGATACATAGCTGCACTGCTGATTTTGAAAGAAATTTGTGGAATTTCTCCTACTTAATGTATAACACTAACTGAAGGAAGCCAAGATCATTTGTCTGAAAATGAATTTCTTATTTGTTAATAAAGAAACCTTTTGCTAGGTAAAATTTTATTTCAGAACTGTTTGAATAAGGAATTTCAGATATAATTTGCATGTTAGAAGTAGCAAATGATTAAATGGCTGTAAACATAATGAATGGGAAGGAAAAAGAATTATCAAATATGAAACAAGTTTTACTGTTGTGATTGGCTGTAAAATAAGTAAATGAAGAGTCAAAAAGATTGAAGTACTGGAGAAAAATGAGTGGTATGTTTTCTTAAATGGAAAAAAACTGGAAAATAATGAATTTTAATAAAAGTGATTAATTCATGTTTAATCAAGAAAATGAATGTAATCATTTTTAATTTTGACTTTTATTTTGATTTTGTTTACTTCATTGTGTGCATTCTAAATAACTTTGTTTATAAATAAAAAGTTGTTTGATAAAAATTAATTTTAAGATCTATAACTTATTTTTCTGTTTTATTGACTAGATTTTAATAGCTATGCCACTGGTCCCTACAAATTTATAAAAAGAGTATCCACTGCAGTTAAAAACATCTCAGTATTTTTTACTCTTGAAAAAAAACTTTTTCTTTTTATATTTTCTTCCCAGATCAAGTTGTATGCTAAATGATTAGTTTGTTTTTTGATTCAACAAAGTTTGCATTTTTAACTCTATTACATTTGTTAATATATTTTCCAAATGTAATTTTTAAAATGTTATAAATTAATTAAATCACACATTAATTGGATATTTTTAAGTATGTGTTAAATATAGATTAAGCTTTTGCTGACATGTATAACTGAGGCTGTTAGAGTTTGAATCTACCTGTAATTGATCTACGTGTAAAAGGATTCTTCATTGCTCCAAAGCTAAGAAAAAGTTCTTGTATTTATTTTTATAAAACTGAGCTAGTTCCTGTTGAGTATTTTCTAAAATGAAGCATTTTAAATAATGGTAATTAACTTTTCTATCTTATGAAATTATGTTATATTGTTTGTTTTGTTTTAAATAATCAAGTATAAAATTTCAATTTTAGTGATACTTTTACTCTACATTCACCTTGATTAATGTTTTAAAAATAGTGAGCCAAATAAATTTATTTGCTATTATTTTTTATAGTATATATAAATCATTTTAATATCGTTATTTATAGGAACTTGCTCGTAACTTTTTGAACAATTACATTTTTCTTGCTGTTGGCCGTGTTGGTAGTACTTCTGAAAATATAACACAAAAGGTTGTATGGGTTGATGAACATGATAAAAGATCCTTTTTACTCGATCTATTAAATGCTGCTGGATTAAAAAATTCTATAAATTGTAAGTATGTTTCTTTAAAGAAAATTTCAATATTTTGCACATTAAATTATTTATTCTAAATCTGAATAATTTCTAGTTATTACACTTAAAAATTGTTATATTCTATATTAATATATCTAGAACACAGAATTGTATCACAGTACAAAATTTTAGAGCTTATCAATTTAAATCTTATTTAAAACAATTAAGTTTTTTATAGCCCATATATTCCAGAGATTCTACTGTCTTTAATTACTGTTTGCTGCGATACTTTATATATGGTCTAGAGTTGACCTTGCATTGTTGATTTATATTAAAGTAATTCCTTTCTGCAAATTTCTTTTGTACTTATGTTTTCCATACTTATTCCTTCGATATGACTTAAGCAATTTTGATAAAATTTGTAATATTTAAATTGTTGCAGTCTTTGGTATGTACCAAATCCAATTCTCAGATCTTAATTACTATCTTTGCTGAAATAAAATATTTTATTTTGTGAAATTCCAACAAATGTATTAAGTCAATGGGGTTTTAATTTATGTTAGATAACTGTTAAGTTAAATTACTAATAAATGTTAGACCTATTTTAATGTACTAAATGCACACAAATGTATTTTATACATTTGTATGGGTGAGTAATGAATATTCTTATCTTTTTATTTAGGAGAGGTTAGTCACCAAACTGAAAATTTTCATGCAGTCTATTTTATTCCTTAATTTGGTATTTTCAGCTTAAACTAGGCACTGTATTCATGTTTTCAAATTATATTTCTAATCTTCTTTTCATAATTGAATTTATATATATTTACAGAATTGTGAGGGAAAATAATAAAAAGGCCAGAAAAGGATATGTAAAAAAACCTGAAATTGCCAAAAAAGTTTGTCAATTTTTTCTCATGAACAAAAAAAGGTGCTCAGACAGTCATAGTTTTTTATTCTAAATATTCTTTAATATTTTATATCTCGTAGTCAATCACAATATGGTTTGGGTGGATTCTAAGTTAGATGCAACATGAAGGAAAATTTCAAATACGACAACAGAAAGTCTGCAAATGCTATTAATCTTTTTTTTTTTTTTTTTTTAAATTGCTTAACTGATGTATTTGCAATTCATTATTTTTTAGCAAATATATTCCCCATCAATGGAGAAACAAAATATTTAGTTTTGTGATGCTTGTATTTATAAATGCATGGCAATATTTAAATTTTATTTTAGTAATGATTTACCTTTCTTGTGTGTAGCACGGGATTCTTTGACCTTAACTTTTGTTGAGACTAAGAAAGGTGCTGATGCTTTGGAACAATTTCTTTCGAAAGAAGGCTACCCAGTAACAAGTATTCATGGTGATCGATCACAAAAAGAAAGAGAGGAAGCTCTGTGGTCTTTCCGTACAGGAAGAACTCCTATTCTAGTTGCCACTGCTGTAAGTTTAATCTTCAAATTGTCATTTTGAGTAAAATGGATTAAATATTATAACTTACGCAAATTATTTTGAATGAAAATAAGTCTCCACACAATTTTGAACAAGAATATGCTTAATACAGAATATGAAAATATCTAGAGTTTATTAAAAGAAATGCAAAATTAGATGTAAATAATTTCATTATACAACATAGTAAGTTTGTTATTTTTACATATGTATGTATGGACAGAGAAGACAATAAAATGGTTTAATAACTCCTAATTTTAAATTTAATCATAATTTTTAATCAAACTTTCTATGTGGATAATATCCGCATAAAAAAATGGAAAAATAATTTCTTGTATTCTAATTTTGTTCATAGGATTTTATATGTACATAAAAACTTGGTTACTGATATACTCTAATATAAATTTATAATATTTAATTAACCGTAATGTATATTATGCATGTGTAGAATAGTAATACAACCGCAAGTTCAGTGGAAAAATTATTCTTATTTAATTTCCATTGCCCTGAAATTTTTCCATGAAGTTATACAACTCTCTAAATTATTTTATATTTCTATGTATTAATTAAAATATTAAATGTTTAGAAAATGCCCATTTATTATCTAATGTTAAAAGCAAAATATATTTAAATGTTAACTGCATTTGTAATTTATAAAATATTATACTGAAGCTTTAACAATCTTTTTTAAACATGTAGGTTGCAGCAAGAGGTCTGGATATTCCAAATGTGAAGCATGTTATAAATTTTGATTTGCCAAGTGATGTGGAAGAATATGTGCATCGAATTGGTCGAACTGGACGAGTTGGAAACTTGGGTAATTTTTTTTATCTGAATCCATAAATATTAACTGTTTTCTATGTTTTTATTTTCGGTAATGTTAAAGATTAGTGTAAATATATTTTTACACTTAATGAGATAAGTTTAATATAGTGTTATATATTTATAATAATTATATTTAGCGGAGCTCTGAATTGAAATTTTACTTCAACATGTGCATGATCTTTTTAAATAGAGAGATTTTATCAGTCGAGAACTTAAAACTATATGTACATGGAAATATCGGATTTATTTTTGCATTTTTTTTCACTTGTAATAACTACAATGTTCAATTAAATGTAAATCTTAATCTTAAATATTTGATTCAAGCAATGATCGCATTTGATTTCAAATTTACGAAACTATGTTAAACTGATTTTAATATCTTTAAGCTAATGTATAAAGTAAGAAATATTAAGAGAAATCATTCTAGGCAGTTTTGAATTGACATTGCTTTTTAGTAGTTTTTATGTGGTTCATGTTAAGGAAATAACTTATTAATGTTAAAAACAATGAACCGCATATCTGCATTTTATCCAATCTTTCTGTTTAATTCTTTTCATGTGATATTGTTAACTTTGTTAACATGAAAGAAGTAGCAGATATTTTTAAAACTTATTTTGAATACTTGAGATCTAAATAATTATTTATTTTGTAAACAGTTTTTAACTAATCTTAAATTCCATGCAGGCTTAGCAACTTCATTTTTCAATGAAAAAAACCGTAATATGGCTGTTGATTTAGTGGAACTCATTACTGAAACTAGACAAGAATTGCCAGATTGGCTTGCTGCATTAGCAAAGGAAGTACAAGTAGAACATAGATCAAATAATCAGCGCAAATATGGTGCAAGAAGGTATATATTTTGCAGTTTTTTTAAATTATGTATTTTATAATGAGTTAATCTGTTTTTTTTATTGTTAGTTTAGTGCTCTTTACATTAAATGTGTAAAAGTTACATTAAGTAGACATTTCTTGGTATATTTTAATATCTAATTCATTGGGGGTTTTTTTTCTGAATATTTTAAAATTAAATTTATTTCTATATTATATTTATATAGTGCAACATAAGAATAAAATTTTTAAAAGATATACTAAGTAATAAATTTTGAAAGTAAATTTCAAATTTATAATTATAAACTTTTCTTACTTTATAGAACCAAAATATATTTTGTATTATATAACTTCATCTTTAATATGCTGCTTATGAAAGCTCACTTTTAGAATAAAAATTTTTAAGATTTCAAAGCTTATTTGTAAATATGGAGTTATTTCTAATATCTTTAACATTTAATAATGTCATATGTGTAAATTCTATAGATTTCAAAGTTATATCCTTTCCTGCCGGTATATTCTAAAACAGCGTGCCAAAAATTCTTTGAAACTTCTAGTGCTTTTTTTTACCGCATCATTATTTGAGTTTGTCTCTGGGTGATAGGTTAAAACCGATTTTATAAACATTGTGTACAACAAATTTTTTTTGTTTTTCTCTATATTTATGAGATTTTTTAAAAAAAAAAGTCTTAAACCAAAAAATAATTTGCAGCAATAATACTTCAAATATAAGATAATGTTTCTACAAGATAATGTTTTCAAATCTTGTAGAATATGGTCCACTTTACTGAATGCTAAGTCGATAACAGGAAAATCATTGCTTGTTGTATCTATTGAACATTTCAGTGATTCAATTCCTATCTTGGGCTTAGTATATTCTTTCTTTTTAGAATATATCATTACATTTCATAAAATTTCCAAAAACATTTTTTTAATCATTCATTAAAATAGGTTGATTTGATTTCTATTTCTGTATGAAGTATTTAAGTACATTCGTAAATTCATAATCTGAACTTGCAGTAGAACAATTAAAGCTTTAACCTTCAGATCAACAGTTTGTGGGTTTTAATCTCACCTTCGGATTGGATGCTTGTAATGATTTCAAATCAACTTTTTAATTGTATATCCCAGTTTAATTAGTTCTTAAAAAATGACTGAGTGACAAATCAGTCTTATAATGGGATGTTTAATGACAAAAATGCTTGTACAATGAGCAATAATTGTTCATTGTGCAGCAAAAAAAAAAAAAAAAAAAAAAAAAAAATTAATGTTATTCTTGAAAGTAATATAGAGAGCAAATATGCAAACTGTTCAGCTAACTTGTAATTACTTTCAATTATTTAAAATATTTTTGTTACAGGTATGGAGCAGGTGGTTTTGGTTCTCGGGATTATCGACAATTGGGACGAGAGCGTGGTGGAAGCAATGCAAATCGAAGTGTACCTCCACCCAGCTTTGCATCACCAAATTTTGCTGCTGCAGCATATGGTGGTAATCACTTCATGGGTACATATCGTAACAATTATGGAGGAAATTATGCTGCTCCTGCAACAGATTGGTGGGGCAACTAAAGAAAATATCTTACCACTGGCGACAAATTTTCTGTCTAAGCTCTTTCTTTGATGACTAGAAGTTTTTGTGCTTGTGGTTAAAATACTTGAATATGCTTGTTGGATTCATTTATCATGCACAGTAGATGATCATTTAGTTTTAAATTAATCTTTTGAACTTAACATGCATTATCAACTGCAGCATAAAAATGCATGAAGTAAAGTGGTTTCTTTAATAAATATTTTTGTTATGGTGATTGTGCTTTTTGAATGTCATTTTGCTTCATGTATGAAAGTAGTTAATATTTGCCAGTGGTTTATGTTTTTATTGCACTAAGTATGATGTAGTTGTAGTCTTTTTTTCAGTCCCCATTGCTGCTATTTAGTTACTTTATACTATAGTTGTCACTCTGAGGCATCTCAAAAAGGCAGGTGTCTTTATAATTAGCCATCATTGTTATTTATATTGCATAGTGATTAAGTTATGTACACGTTCACTCAGAATTGCACAATTATATCTTGCCATTCCAATGCAAATAACATGAAACTGAATATATTTTAACTTTTATTACTTGATACCATCACAATATTTCATTTTAATTACACCAGTTTTTCATTTTCATACAACCTCACACTCAAATATATATTCAACATTTTGTGTTTTATGTTAACTTATAAAATGTGTTATGTTAATGTTTTATGTACTACTTAGTTTGTTGTATCATGTGCAGTATTTGCATTTTATGGCGCATAAGAGCTTGTGGACTTTAAAGTATATTGTTAGCAACTATTGAGGTCCAGCGAGAGATTTGTTTTCCTATTTCTTGTGTGCTATATGATATAGACTTAACGTTTTTATATTGTTTAATTTTATTGGTGAGATTTTTACATTTGTGTTGTAATGATCTTTATTAACTTAGCTTAATGTTGAATAAAGTATTAGTGTGGAAGTTGTGCTAACAAAATGAATGAATGCATGAAATGGTATAAATGTGCGAATACCTTGTGATTTTGAAAATTTTAATTTAATAGTAATCTCTAACATGCTTGGGTGTACATAACACATTTGAAAAAAAATATTTGTTAGTGTTTGTAAATTTTATTTGAATTTCTTAAAATGTCCAATCATATCCGTCTGATACAGATGGTTGAATTTTAATGATTACATAATGTTCAAAATATACATTAATGGGGAAAATGAGTTTTTGAAATGTTGTAATTTCTAAATATTCCATGTTGCAATATGTGCTTTGTAAAAGGAAGCAGCAAGGGGACCTATATTAATGTTTATAACTTTATATATGAAGTATTAATGTTTAGGCATTATGTGTGTGCCTGCATATAGAAATCTTGCGATATTTGTGACTTTTATGTGTTTTTGCCGTCCCAAAGCGCGGTTTGAGCTGAAGCTCTTGTTTTTTTCTCATCTTGGCATTTACAAGGCAAAGTGACAAATTTCTTCTCTCCTCGGAAAAAATTATCTTAAATGATCCCTCTATTTTCAGATGTTGTGCAATGCTTATTTTAAAAATTTTCTTTGATAGTAAATTGTTTTACTTCTGTACTCTTATATTTTTTGAGAATAACTATAAACTGTGATTCTAACTGAATGTTTTTGCAGTTTGTGTTTACTGTAAATTATACATTGTCACTTTGCCAGTAGTTTTTATTTCATTAGATTGCTCTAGTTATCCCATTTAAGGTTACTTGTAGCTTGTTTTGTCTTGTGATAAACTGTTATTATAAAGTATTAATGTTCTTGTGGCATTGTAGATTTCCTTACCTTAAATGGGATTAATAGTGTTGTCTTAATAATTTTTTGTGTCAGCCTTGCCATTCATAAGAGGTTGATTAACAAAGCCTATGGTATGATAATAATGGCCGCTAAGATTTATAGTTTTATACAATGCTGTTAATTTTCTATTAAGCCTCAAAAAAAGAGGTTTCCATGTCTTTGGCATTTGCTCAATCTGAGTGAAGGCAAATTAGGAGCAGGTAGATATAAAAATTAACTTCACCTGCCTAAACTTTAATTAAAATAATTTATTAACTTAAAAATTTTTACCATATAGGGAAATTGAGACAATTTTGTTTAGATTTTATATAGGTAAAGTGTCTCTGAAACTCCTAGTCTCTTATTTAAGTAGTAAAGTAAATGCATCTGTGAAAATCAGTATTTCTTAGATGAAAAAAAAGAAATTTTACTGAATATATTTTGCAATGTTCATAACGCATCCGGTGATTCAAGTGAAATTTAATATTACTTCCACAAATTTATATATTTTTTTTTAATAAATTGTGCACAGGAAAATTTAAAATGATGTTGCTTACACTGCAATGTTATTTTAATGTGTACAATAATATAAACATATATAAATACTTATGATGAAGAAAAATTAAGTTATATTTATGAAAATTGATTTTTATTAAGAGTTGTATGCTTTGTCTCCTTATTTATGTAAATATGTGCTCAATATTATAAAAATGTCATAGCTTCTAATGTATCTTACTATAACATTATGAAATCCATAAAATATTTTAATTTTAATTATGCTTGCATTGTTTCAGCTTTGTCTAATTATAGCTGAGTGAAAGTATTAGATTTCTGCTAATTTGTTGATTTCTAAATTTTATTGCCAATGTAATAAGAATTTTATTTTTATGCGCTTAGTAACAAGTAACAGCAGAGATGACTGTACTGTGTTACTTTATTTCCCTAAAATATCTTAACTGTGATACTTTTAAAAATATTTATTTTTAACTTTGATTTTATTTATTTTCAAATTGATTGCAAAAAGTGATAA
Source organism: Latrodectus elegans (assembly GCA_030067965.1). Classification (NCBI taxonomy): domain Eukaryota; kingdom Metazoa; phylum Arthropoda; class Arachnida; order Araneae; family Theridiidae; genus Latrodectus; species Latrodectus elegans. The sequence goes on along the minus strand of CM057820.1, from coordinate 26,307,734 downwards.
ATAGATTATACATATTTAACTGAAAAATGAAGTACATAGTGTGGATATTTCTGCATTTATACTGTTATCCTGCTGCCCTTTTCAAACTGTAAAATCTGTACATAATTAGCAGTGGGCCAGTTTTGTTGTAGATTCCACTTATGTGCTTTTAAATGGTCTAATATAAAGCCACGTGTTTCTTATGTTGATTTGCTTTAAAAAGTTCTGTTTGTAAGTGCACATTATAAGTGCCTTTTTGCAGATTTAATCTTTGCATAAATTACATCCTGGCTTAGGATTTAAACAAATGTACCTTACTTTTCTGCTATGGTTCTGAGTTAGAAACTTATTACAAGTAATGTGTTCCAAAATTTTAACCTTATTTGCTATGTAGTAGCTTTCAAAACTAATAAAAGTGAGCAAGTTATTAGATTTTTATAACAACTTTGCACTTAATAAAAAAATTGTAGGAAAAATGTTCCATTATTTTCTCAATTACGTAGCACTTAAACCTTGATGGTGCTTCCAATTTTATTCCTTATTTATATACACTGTATGTTTTTAATTAGAAGCTGCATTCGTTTGCAGTGTTGTTCTTAACTATTGATTAGTTTTGAAAATATTGAGCATTTTTAGTAACATTGATCTGTATATATTATTTATGAGTATAATGTACAGGCCAAACTTTTCATCTATTCATTCGACTTGAACACCCCATCACGCATTGTAAAATTTCTAGTCTTTAATGAAAAAATCTTTACATATGAAAACTTTTCTTATGCATGTTCTTAAGGATTCATTTTTCCCCACTGTCCATCATTCTTTTTGTTTCATCATGAAAAGCATTTTTGTGTTTAATTTTTGTATTGAGATAATTATCTTAATACAAAAATTATCGAACTGTTTTTCTTCAAAATGTCCTTCCTTAATGTATATTATTCCCTTTAAACATTCCATGAAATTAAACATTGCTCAGAATCTTTTTAGTTTGTGTGTGTTAGTGCCTTACCTCGCATTTAAATGCATGATTACTGGGGGTACTGGTATCCTGTATCTAAACCATTTGTTTCTTGTGCGATGGGGTGATAATGAAAATACCTTTTTGTACTTAAATTGTCTGTGATAGCATAATTGGTATGCCACTCACAGTCTAATTAATAGCACAATTGTAAACTAACCATTACATCTTGATGTATGCTTAATTGAGATCTGAGCGCTGTTGGTGAAATTACCATTAGTGTGACACTTCTCTACAAAATAAACTGCAATCTCCCAATGTTGTAAATATATTATTTTTAAATTTTAAAGTGTCCCTGTGGTGACGAAAAAAACTTTAGTGTTATTGTTTTAAATGAGATTTCATATGGAACATTGTATTGAATCTTAGCCAGTTTTTTTTTACAGTGATTTCAGAAAGAAATCAATTTAGTGTCATGTTAAAAAAATAATAAAATTAATTACAAAATCCATATTTAAGAGCTTCATCCATCAGGTAAAGTAAATTAACTTGAAAGCAGAAGGGTACTGAATCTGAACGAAGAATTTTCTGGTCTTTTTACAGAGTACGTGATTTCTTAGAGTAAATGGTAAAGATCTTGCTTGTACATAGGCTTTGTATTAGAATCACGTGGGATGGCAAAAATTAACTAATGAAAATAGTTAATGTATTTGTTGTAATGCATGGTTGACTCCTCTTAAAATGAGGTTTCATACCCCCAATTTTTTCTAATGTAAAACTTGCTGTCAATTAAAGGATTAAGTTAATTGAAATGCTTTGTTCTCTTTCTTAATTACACTAACACACATTTTTAAATACATTGATCACTCTATTTCTTTTTTCATTAAAGATTTTACTTTAATGACGAATGACAACACTATTGTGCAACCATTAAATTTACTGATAAATGTTGCATTAATGAAGTAAATGATTGTTCAACACAAAGCAGTTTAACTCACACTTCATTTGTATGTCAAAATAATGGGAATAAAGTTATAAGTGAGTCATTAAAATGCTTTTGCAATCAAGAACTGCTGAGAATTTCATTCTCTTGTTCTCCTGATTTGTCACTGTAACTTCAATCTGTTTTTTCAAATGAATTCACATCTATGCATTTGTGTGTAATGATGACAAATTAAAAAGTTTTATGCAATCTTACATTGCTTAAAGCATTTGTGTGAACTAATTGACAGAATAATAGTTAAAATCTGCTTTTAGGATTAAAAATTTGCAGATTCGACCCTCACTTGCGCTGTAACTTGACTTTTTCAACCTTGCTTTATAAAACCAACCACTCTCATTTTGGCTTGTACATTTATTATCGTTCAGAGTCCTTTTTTTTAAACCATTTTATGACCTAATTCTCATGTGAAGAAAAATTATTCAGTGACAAATCTTTAAATGAGACTTAGTTCACTTGAACATATTTAAAAGATCTAAAATGTTTACTTACAAAATAACTGACTAGACAATATTAAAAAACTTTAAGTATTTTGAAATCCAATAAATTTATAGGATAATCCTATAATTTGAGGATAAATATATCATTTGTAGAAAGTATTCAGAAAAGATATTTTAAAATTTTACTGAAATATAGAAATTTTGCTTTAATAAAGTAGCTATTTCATTAAAGTTCTGTTTTCATCTTATATTTAATTTCATAAGTGATTCTTTACTTATATGTGAAATTTACTCTTCTAAAAAATTATTAAGTACTAGTAGTTGAGGATTAAACTGGAATTACATATTTAAAATATTGCGTTCCCTTAATTATAAACACTGTCATGTAATTTATAAAGAAAAAATGTTCAAGTGTAAAATAGAAACCACATTTTTATCAGTAAATTGTTTTTCAGTTAAATTTAAAGTGTAATTTCTGTGAATATTTAAGAATTAACAGATGTATTAATTATATATACAGGAATTAACATTGTAGTGTGGCGGAGTTTATTAAGAAATTTCTGAACTACTTCTGGTTAATTGTGGTTGCGGAAGTTGTATTAAAGTAAATGTATTAAAACCAAATGGTTGAATCAAATTTCAAAGAGCTTCCAGTTTGAATGATTACTCCCTTAATGAACAACTTGGATTTATTTTCTACCTTGTCAGTAGATAGTAGTAATTAATAGCTTTTAAAATGGTCTTTAACAACCTCTGTTGTCTTTATAAAACAGTTTGTAGATTTAACTTGTACTTTGCTGATGAATAAAACTTTTCAAATGGTCTTTAACGAACTGCTTCAATATTTGGACTGTGTGAAAGTAATGAATAGTTAACATAAAAGTTGAAGGTAAACTTTATTTTCAACTAATTAATGGGAGGAAAGTTTTTCTTAAGAGGAAGATAGTGCTACAAAACTTGCCTTTAGATAATTTATCTGGTCAATTTGTAAGAAGGAAACTAGAATGAAAGTAGACAATTGCCTTGTTGGAATAGATAAAATAACTAGCTGTAGTTACAAATTTTTCCACAAAGCAATGACATAGTAATATTGAGATTGCCTCAAAATGTTAAAATTGATATCAAGTTGTACATTTTTCAGAAATATCTTATATTCTAGGAAAAAAATGCTTTGTTAGGTTTGCTAAATTGACAGCTGAATGGCCGGTGCTCTTGCCTTCGTTTCAATAGCACATGTGTTTGATCTTGGACATGGGAATGTTTTAGTTGTTTGATGCCCAGTTCAAACGGTAAATTACTGTCATATTAGCCTTCATACTAACCCCAGAATCAACCAATCACTTTAAGTTGAATGTGCAGTAGATAAGATCTAATTTGAAATTTAATTGCAACTTCAATGTAGATTTAAGAAAATGCCCCTCTTGTGGGCATTTGGGTATAAAAAACAAAAATCATGAAGTTTGAAGAATTTAAAATATTTAAGTATTTTAGAGTATTCATATTGAAAAATAATGTCGATATTTTAAGGCTAAAGTAGTACTTATTCAAAATAGGCAAACCACATTCTAAAAGATAACATTGCCGATTGAAATATCTGTAAACATGAGGTAACTTGGTAAAAATATTTTATTTCATATTATTAGACTTGTGTTATTTTTTTTGTTATTTAAATCAGTATTTTTAATTTCAATAAACACTATATATTTTTGTAATGAAATGAGCATTTATAATTCTTTAATGTGGAACTAATTCCTTTTGATTCTATGTGGTACTGTATTTAGACATGCCCAATGTTAAATTAATATTGCGCTATTCTAACTATATTTACACTACTGGCCATTAAAATTGCTACACCAGGAAGAAATGCAGATAACAAAATGATATTTATTGGACAAATATATTATACTATAAATAACAAGTGATTAAATTTTGAAAAAATTTGGCTGGATATAGATCCTGAGAAAGCAGTACCCAGAACAACCACCTCTGGCAGTAATAACAGCAGTTATACGCCTGGGCATTGAGTCAAACAGATTGGATTGCATGTACAGGTACAGATGCCCATGCAGCTTCTACACGATGCCACAGTTCATCAACCGTAGTGACTGGCGTTTGGTGACGAGCCAGTCGCTCGGCAATCATTGACCAGACGTATTCTATTGGTGAAACATCTGGAGAACGTGCTGGCCAGGGCAACAGACGAACATGTTCCATATCAAGGAAGGTCCGTACGATACCGGCAACATGCGGTCGGGCATTATCCTGCTGAAACGTAGGGTTTCGCAGGGCTCGAATAAAGGGTAGAGCCACGGGTCGTAACACACCAGAAATGTAACGTGCACTGTTCCAAGCACCGTCAATGCGAAAAAGATGTGACCGAGAAGAGTATCCAATGGCACCCCAAATGTATTAAATTTATACTAAAAAGCTATTGAAAAAAGGAAGAATTCTTATAAAATAAATTATTGGCCTACGTAGACAAGAGTTTTTGCAATAGCATGCTTCTCTATATCTAACTCTGCGTTGAGCGCGACCAGGAACAGCTGGTGGGGTTTTCGTAATTTAGAAGCAAAATCCAAGCGCAGAAGAGTTCCATACCCCTAAGGTATTAATTCACATGGAGGACATTGCAACTACAAATTATTTAACATATCCCAGCCGTTTTTAGAAAACAATCCGGATTTTCTGTTGAGCCAGGATTCAAACCCACTACCTTCCAATAATAAGAAGAAGCCCTAGATAATCGGACACTTTTGGTCGCCTTTTGCATACTATGAGTAGGTTTTTGAGCGGCGAGTTTATACGGCCTTTAGAACTCGAGCATTTGTTATATAATCTTGAGTTCATTGTTAAGCGTTGGTATATAAAGCAGGACATAATCTGCTTTCCTTCAGGAAATAAAGAAATAATGTGTGTGTATGTATATGTATATATATATAATATCACACCCAGTTAAATTAATTGATTTTAGTCAATTTAATGAATTTCCAATCTAAAATGATGAGGAATTATTTCCTATACGAATGAATGATCGCTTCGTAATGGTACTACTACGACTCTTTGGGAGTATGATTATGAACCACAGTTTATATCGACACTGAAAACAAGAGCAGATTGGAACTTTGCTTTCTATTTTCTGTTTCTATAGAATCTTTGCCTTGATGTATGTTTAGTAATGATTTTAATGGAAGAGTGATTAATTAACTGTTTTAAATTATTTAAATATTATATTTACGATAATATCTGTACATAAGAATGCATAAATATATCTTACCAATAATGTTATCTTGAGGTGTTTTGAATTCTGAAAATCTTTTAAAATTTAACAAAATCTCAGTTTAAAATCAAAGCATGAACAATGGGAAATTCTTAAATTTTAATCAGTTATCCATAATTTTGTTTGCATTTAATCTATATTATAATAAAAAATATATTGTCATTGCTAATCGACAAATGTAATATTTTACAAATTTTCTTAGTTCGGCAAATGTTTAAAGGGTGATAAGACCAAAAAAATAAATAATCAAAAGAAATTACATTTTGATAATTAAATTCATCTGGAAAAAAACTGAATTTGTTTTAAAAAATTTTTTACGAAAGTTTTTTAATTATTTCTCTGTAAGCATCTGCATAAAGTTTTGTTATTTTAGAGTAGACTTATTAAGGCAAACTAGCCTTAACGGAATCGTGAAAATTACTTCAAACGTTTTCTGCAATATCTTGCATTTTTTTTATATTTGATCATATTGTATTTAAAAATTTGCTCAAATAATTATCTTAGAAAAATCATAGAGTCTAAAATCATAGTTTTTATTTCCCTTCATTTGAACTGATGTTATTTATAAAACGAGAAAGTTATTTTCTTCTCTTGCTTTAAAGTTTTAAATTGAAATTATTTGGAAATAGCTCATAATATCAATTAAAATATGAAGTCAATATTCAGTTTCAAAATAAAAAAATTATTTTATAAAGTAATTAATTTCACTGGTAAAAATATTGGAAATGGTGTTTCCGAAATCTTACGTGAACTTTCCGTGTAATAAGTTTGCGGATTTCACATTTTATTTTAAAATCATCCTATATTCCAGGGGTAGCCAACCTGAGGCTCTTTGAAGGATTATTTGTGGCTCTCGCGATAAAATTACTCGAGTTTCCTTTTCAGTTTTTTGTTATTTCTTTTTAAAAAGTTATTATCATTTTCGTACACGTTTAAAAATGTCTTTTAAATTGCTGACGACAAATTTTTGCAAGGCAAGTTTACATTAGATTTTGGAATGCAAACTTTTTACAGCTTAGATTCGCCTAGAAATGGATTCATACAAATGTTGAATAGTTTTTAGAGGAATATTGTACCATTCTTCATGGAGAGAAGTATTTTCAAAAATTCTGAAAGAAATGCCAGTAGAAAATATTTAATTTGACTGAATGCGTCACAAAATAGAACCTTACGGTTTAAATATATTGAGGTTGATTGTCTGCGCCAAGTCCTCGTGCCATCCTCAGGTTCCTCAAACCATAATTACTAAAGTCCCCCCGCTTGTTTAGGTATATTATCATTGTGGAAAATTCCATCGTCTGTAAAAAATAGTTTGCATCAAAGGATGGATATAACGTTAGTTAAAATTTTTCTGCACTTCCCCTCAGTATTTTATTTAAGGTTTACACATGGTTTAGCAAAACATCATGACACTCTTGTCCACATCAAGACAAATCTCCCTCCATTCTTGACAGCTTTAAAAGACAATGATGATCATATATTTATCAAGATAACCTCCAAATGTCCACCCGTACTGTTGTAGGAAAGAGGGAAAGACAATTCGTACATGTTTTTGAGCGTGTCACCACTGTAGACGACATTTGGCGTGAACATCTAATAGTAGTTAGAAAATTGCTACTTTGCCCCAATGTTATGTTTATGAAGATGCCTTCTAAATATTATCTTTGATATTGGAAAATCCAGGGTCTGGTTGAGCGCTGCATTCATATTTGCTGCAGTTATCCGTTTTTTGGGTATTACAATTTGCTTCAATACCCAAATTAACTATGTTTAACTGCAAAAATTTATATTTTAAGCCTAAACGTTGAGTCAAATATGTGAAGTTACAGTTTTCCATGCTACTTTAACACTATGTAACAGATACAATGTAATCACAGTAACAAGGATAAGATGACGAGCCAGTCACTCAGCAGTCATTGTCCAAATGCTTCCTAATGGCGAGAGATCTGGAGATTGTACCCGGCTTTTCGTGAGATTGATTTGAAACCATGAAAGTCAAATTTTGTAAACAGACATGGGTTCTCACCTGATGAGCAACAATCCTGAAAAACTACATTTTGTTTTCTATCAGACTCAAGAAACTTTCATCAGAGAGCGACATTCAAATGCAATTTTTTACATAAGAAACTAATGTACAGTTTCTGCATTTAAGCACACGCTATAGTCGCCTCTTTTGTATGTTAATTCTTTTAAATATACAAAAGATAATCTATTAAAGGCCTCTTTTGTTTAAAAGATTATCTTTGACGTATCATGGCATCTTCTTGTCTTGTAAATTATCCGTGTATAGCAAGTCGCCAACTTGAGGTGTGGCAATTTTAATAACAAGTAATCTACATTTAATTGTTCTATTTTTTAATAGATCCTTCTTTCTTTTGTACTCTGATTTCTTATTAGATAAGAGTTTACTGTGATTAATCTTTGCATAACATATAAATGCATTTCAACTGAGTCCTTAAATTTTAAAACATGTAGCGTTGATTAGAAAATTTCTTTAATTAGCGAAATATTCAGAGCAAAAAAATCGTAGTGATATTAGTGTTGCATGATTATTAAAATAAATATTAATAACTTCCCAAAATGAAAAAAATTAGATAAGGATACATAGTATATCGGTAATGGTATTTAGGATATTTAGTACGCGGAATATTTAAAAACTATCTCTGCTGATGAAATTGTTAAATACTGAATTCGAAACTTCTTTTCCTCCATATTCCAATGCATTTCTTACTAATGAAGTGTTGAGGCAAAAAGTCATTCGCTGAAGAGGTTAAAATAATCATTCTGTATCACAGTTCTAATTTTAACTCCGAAAAACACGTTGCGGGACAAATGGAATAAACATTTTATTTATGTATATAAATAGCAGTTTAAATCGCTTAAGGATCAAAAGGTCGCAAATTCTTCGACCTTTTAAATCAGTTAATACTTATTCCTTCATCATTTAGAATTCTCTTAAAAAATTAATTAAATATGAATTTTTTTAATATTAACATTTGTGTTTTTTGTAATGCTAAACTAATATTAATATAATTTTGAAAAAATAAAATAATGTACAAAAAACTCAAATGGTTTTATACACAAATTTAAGTGGTCTTATTTATGCGACTAAAATATCAAAAAAATATTTGTTATGTAAAACTCTAATTAAATTTTTTTGTAATACCTTGATGATACATGTAGGATATAATGTATGTATCATCAAGGTATATAAAATATATCAGCTACGTTTTCTCAATATATTATACGTGATGTAATAAATTGAGAAAACCTAGAGCTTATATATTTTAATTGCTTAAACTTTTAAATTATTCATTTTATGCCCTATACCTGTAAAATGAATGTTATTTTCAAGAGTATCTCATAATTTTGCGACATTTATAATTATTTCTTCCTTACTGACTATATTGTTACAAATTTATAAATTATTGTATATGTCTTAAAATATCTCAGACAGATCGGAATTACTCACATTTGGGTAAAAAATTGCGGTATTTAGACGTGTTATACGATAAAAGTAGGTTTTCTAATGATTTGGTGACTTGGCGAGAAATAGATATTTCTGGAAACATCTATCACCTAAGCTCTAGGACCAATATTTAGCGAGATAGCCTAGAAGCTTCCAGAACCTTGGCGAAATTAGTAGATTTCCCCGCCAAGTCAGGTATAAATACCACAGCCCGACATAGTCAATTTTGTGAAAGTCAGTGAGTGAAGACGATTAGTCGTGACTGCTAGTTTAAAGAAGCTGTTCTCTGCCTGAGATATTTGAGACCTGTGATTAGAAGCTGTTACTTATTGTATCTGACGAATTTTAGCTGTATAATAGTGATTGTTGCAGCTGGTATATCTAGTGAAATTTTTTTACGAATAAAAGTCTTTTGTTCATTGAGTGGTTGCTTTCTTCAACTCTCAATCCACACGAACCCCGAAGCTCGGTACAATATAAATGTACTGAAGATATATGTTAACACTTTAAAATTTAAAATTCGCACCTCCCTTACTTGTTGGTATTAAAAAAAAATTCATTTAAGAAATAGTTATTTTTTAGATAAATAATATTTAAAAGAGATGATTGGTGAAAAATTATGCAATATAAATTGCATTTTTAATGTTATTAAACATTTAAATTACTATTGGGACTGATTTTTTTTCATAATTTATAGTTAATAAGGATATCATCTTTATAAAAAAAAGTTTACTTTGTAGTGAGAAAATGATGAACCAGGTGACAAATATATACATATCAGATGCACAACAATGAAAACTAATGTGGCTGATATTTGACCCATAATACAATGAACGTAAGTTTTTAAAATTATTTCGTAAAGTTTTAAGTTGTTAATATATCTGATTCTCTCTTTAGTATGATAATTATAAACTGAGATTGATAAGATAATAAAGTCTTTGACGTACTTTTTTGTTTATTTTATTAGTAAGAAGAAAAATTTATAATATGGCGTTTTCCCTCTCCTTCGAAAAAGAAAATGAAATACATGTTTTATGATATAAATTTTATATGAATTTTTCATGACGAAATGTTGCAACTCTTATTTTGTTTCCTCCGTTCCCAAGAAAATAAACTTTTAGAATTAGGATCTTTTCCTTGAATCCTTTCTCATGCATGGATTAAAAATATATAACTAATCAGAGTAAAATAATATTACAGATACTTGAAAATGGAGAAAACAACATCCAATCTAAGCAAGGTGATTCTAATGTAATATAATTAACTGATCAAGTGACTATTTCTTTACAGCATTTTAGTTGCAACAGAAATAAACAGAAATAAATACATCGCTAAATGCACGTTAATACACGCGCTTCGGCGAATGAATCAAGTAAGCCAATATAGTACTGAGTTAATCAATTAAGTTATCATTATATTATCCTTTATTACACAATTTTTTTTATCCTGCTCTTTTACAAAAGGAATTACTAAAAAAATTTAATGTATTATCGAAAAAAAAATTTCTTAGCAAAAATCATCCATATATAATCATATTTAAGAATAAAATTTTGTTTTTCTTTCTAAATAATTTGTCAATTATTTTATCTTTTAAGAAGGGAAGAAATTTTACCATAAAGTTATCAAAAGTGCCAATTACGAAATAAATTTTTGTAACTTTTACTGTAGTAGATTTTTATGACATCGTATAATGTTTAATACCTTACTAAAATAAAACTATTTTAATGTGGTATTAAACTTTCTTAATGTAACCAGCTATAAATTTCATTTAAATATTTCTTTCTCTTTGAAAAGAAAAATATATTAATATTTATGTAGTCTTGTCTTTTAAGATTTCTGATGTAAAGAAAAATACTATTTTTTTAGAAAGAAAAAAAAATATTTATGTTTAGAAAATTTCAATATTATTTTAAATTTTGTTACAGAAAACACAGCACAAGTTGTTTTACAAAATATTGTATTTGACAATGTTATTTCGAACGGAATCATTATTTTGTTACAATTCCTTGGATGCTTATTTTTGTAGCATCAAAAGTGTAAAATTCATATTATGTTTTAACATACAGTGATTATTTTAAAGTTACTAGAAATTTGGAAATTATTATTCAGTAATTAAATACATAGGTGCTGTTTTACCTATAATAATTACGATTTCGTACAAAATTCAAATTATATATTTTACGTTTATAACAATTTTGGAAATTAATAATTTTTATCAATGAACATAATCTTATACTTCAAAATGAAATGGTTAAATGTACCCTTTGTGCATTTGATTAAATGTAAATTATCAAAAGTATTAAATATACTTTTTCAATTTTTTTCTTCATAAGAAAATTAAAATAATTTTTATTCATAAAAAAGTGAATAATATATCACTTTTTCTGACAAATACTGGTACAAAAATTCTTAAATAAAAACAGTAATCAAGTAAAATATTGTTAAACTAATCCAAATTCAGTGTAATAATTTAGTAATATTAATCGATAATAATGTATATCATTAATTGTGTATCTTTTATGATTTCATCAATGTTTCATTTAGGGACAGACATACAATTATTTTATTCAAATAAATCGAAGGGAATATTAAATGTTGATTCATTAAATATATTTATTTGATTTCCTTATCTAATTATTTCTTTCATTTCTCAAACACAAAACAATCTGGAATGTTTTTATTCAATGGAGTACAATTACTGAATTTTATTTCATAGAAATTTTGTAGGTGTTATGAAAAATCCTATTGTGTGTTATCGAAATAAGCCTGTTTAAGTTTTTAATGACTATAAAAGGAAATGTTTTAAGAGAAATATATAGTTTTTTTTTTTAAATAAGCATCAGTATATCCTATATCTCAATTTTTACTCCTGTCTCAATTTTTCATGAACCATTTATTCAAACACTGTATTTTATAATAATCACTGTATTGGTCGAAACTATTTTTAAATTACATAATAATTATTATTATGCACCTCATAAACTGGTCTTTAAATTGTTTCTTTGAAAAAATAAATGAAAGCTATACTGATATTATTTGTTAAGTCATTCAATTCATCAATGTTTGTTTATTAAATCATTTGTTGTTGGAATTTGTTGTCAGTTTATTTCAGAAAAAAAAATAAGAGAACAAAATCAATTTGGTATTCAATGCGTAAAAGTATCTTCTAAAAGATATCAAAATGTATCATATGGAAATTTAAATCAACCAATACGAAATGTTTGTTTCTATATTAAAAAATGAGTTGTAAAATTTTTCATTATACAATATATTTAATGGTTTGAAATTTTCTACAAGAAATCTAAACTGAAGATATTTTTTCTTATTCATATTTTTCAATGTTGCGAGACAAAATTTTCAGATTTCATTGGTAAACATTAAATTAGCCAAATACATTAAATATGTAGACTTTGGAGTAAATGGTATAAGATTAGGAACTAAATCCCAAGAAAACTGAATACGAATTCAATTGAAATGTCTATTTAAATACTATTCAAAAATTAATCACTCTGAAAAAAAAAAGAGATTATTTTCAACTTAGCTTGGGAAAAATAAAGAATTGTTCTTAGTATAATTTCATATACAATTCATTTTTCTTATATATCAATGCTATGTAAATCAACAGATGAGAATATATTCAACTGAAAAAAGAGTTGTTGACATTGTAATTTGAAATAAATGTAGAATATTCTTGTAAAAATTTACTTTTTGTATCACCAATTTAGAATTTATCTGTGAGTACAGTTGAAGTTACTTCCTTTTTCAACTTCAAATTATTGTAGTCTTGTTTCTCCTCTTTTCATTTAACTCATGGATAGTATAATAGAAGCTTCTACAAGCTGTGTGTTGTGTTTCGTCTGATTCATGGGATGTGATTGTGATGGTGAAGTGAAGTAGCCAATGTAGGGTTGGGTTTCGTTCGGTGCATATGGATTACACGAATATTAGCCGGTCTTTGTGATCTTTGTGCTATTGGATATGTAATCATTTGTGAAGTACAGTTTTAAAATTTTGTTTTAAACCTTTCAATACATGGTTTTGTGTAAATTGTGACGAGTTTCCATACGTGGAACGAGGATAACAGACATCATGGCGCTTACCCAGCCGAGTGTCAACTGTAGTTTAGATGACATTGATTTAAATAGTTTAAAGGTAAGGAAATTTAATTGTAAGAGCATGTTAATATTATCAAAGAAAAGTTACTGAATTAACAGTTTTTGCCAAAAAAATTGTATATGATTTGATCTTTTGAGGCATAACATTCTTTTATTGTGTTATCTACAAAATATAGTATTGTTAATTTTCATTAGAAGTTTGATATTTTATAATTTTTTCTTCGAAATTAAATTATAATGAAATATTATTTTAAAAAGATAAATTATTATTGATGGCAATAAAAATAATTTGGATTTACATTTTACATCAGTAACATTTTAGATTAAAAAAATTTCGTAAGCCAATAGGAAGTGTGATTTGTTTACATTTAAAATATAGATTTTTATGTCTAGATTGAAATGATGCGGTGTTGAAAAACTCTTTATTATTTATTTCATAAAAAATATTAATTAATTTTTCAGTATGTATTTACAAGTTACGTACGTTAGAAATACTTGAATTATGAAATTATATTAGATTGTAGGAAAACTCTTTGTCAGAAGTATTTTTGTAAATAAATCGAATAATTAGATAATTTTCTTTTATCTAATTATTGTTTTATCTTTCGTTTTTTTAATATTGTTTGCTGTAATTACCTTTCATTAAGTCTTTGTTAGTTAAAACATTTTTTTTTAGTTTTCTTAAGTTACATATTTTTGCTTTTTAAAGGATGGAATAGTGAGTTTTAATGAGAAATTCGACTTTATATTTTAAAATCACTTTGAATACCCATAAATTTCACTATCTATGTAGTTTGTATTAAGTAGATATGTACTGCGTGGAATGTTAAGAGCAAATGCTTAATATTCTTAAAAGATAGACTTGTAAATGATTTGATAGTTTTTCATGTTTAATTTTGGATAACTACAAAATTACCTATATAAGATAAATTATTTTTACTTATCAATATTTAAACAAATTGAATGCTCCAAAGAAAAACCTGAAAAAGTTCCTTAAAAATATTTCCTTAATTTATTTCAAATTCAATATAAATATAGTTGATATGTTAAATTACTGAGTTACAATATAATTATTCACAAATAAATTTGACCAAAGAATACAATGTAATATTTAAGAAAGTTTTATTTTTAACTTGCAAAAATAATATAAAATATTTATTATAAATTTAGTCATAATTTTTGATTATATAATCAAAATGGGGTTTTGATTATATAATCAAAACTCCATTTTTTGCTGATAATTTTATTTTGCTGAAAAATATTTGTGTTTAAAGTTTTTTTTTAATGAATTTTATTTAACAAAATGAGAAGTATAATAATAATCCAATTGTATACATGTGCTCATTTGAATTTAATATGTGTATTCTAAATACTATAAAATTTATTTCAGGATCCTGCTGGAATTTTTGAGCTTATAGAAGTCGTTGGAAATGGAACCTATGGTCAAGTTTATAAGGTAAAATGTTTTCATGAACAGAGTATGTTATTAGATTAATTCAATTAAAGTTAGCTTTTACAAAGGGATGGGCTTTACCTGGAAAATTATGACTCCTGGCCATGTTGGTTGATTTTAAGTACAAAAATTAAGATTGAATATTCTCTTAAGGATCTATAAATTTTTAAATGTGAAAGTTCACTTTATTTTCTATATTTAGTTTTTAGATCTATAATAATGAATGTTATATATTTATGTTGTTAAATTTCTTGGTCTATATAGTTAATATTTATTATAATTAAATTAATAATTGAAAAAAAAGTGTGAACTGTATTTATGCTAAATATTTCACCTAAATAAATATTTCTGTATCTTCAGCAACAAATTTTTGTTTCACAATAATTTTAAACATTCCATTTTTTGTTCAATTATAAATATTCAAAAACTATATAATAGGAAGAAAAGTACTTTTTTAAATTAATTTCTGAGATAAAGACTTGAAAACTAATAGCATTGTTTTGTAATTTCTTCCCACTTAAAATTAAAGTAGCCGAATATTTAGTTTGTAAAATATATTTATAGTCACTCTGCCTCTTGGTATGTGCTTTTATTGCATTTTTTTATTCATTATGAAGACTTATTCTTAACAAGAATGACAGGGATAGTTATATTTCAATAACTAAATTATACACTTTTTGTTTTTTATTTGAAATGACTGGTTGACATAGGAATTAAAAAGCTAGTTAAATATTTTGCAATTCTAATAATTAGCCATTGAATTTTATCCGAAAGGTATGTCCTTAAAAGTGATTTATAACTAATCATATCAATAAAAATTAGTAAAAGATGGTTTTGATTACTTTAATTTTATGGCAACTGTTCATTTCTTATTTTGGGTGGTAAACCATATAAATATCTTTTTAGTTTTAAACTTTAAAGATCTTGTTTATATTGAATGTGTCATCATAATTTTTAATAGTTCTTTTTTTAATTTTTTCAGTGTCAATTATAAATTTTATGAATTTATTGCAGACATATTAAGAAATGTATTTTATAAATGAATATAGTTTGAAATAAATGCTGTTTGTTAAGCATTTGTTACTTATTCAACATAAAATCTTTGTTAGAATAATTGAATTCGATTTTATTCTATTTTTTAGTTTTATTTCAGTTAGAGAATCACTTTTCACCACTACAAAAAATATACACCTCTAATACTAAATAAATGATATTAAATTTGTCTTGACTTATTTAAGAAATATGTAACTAAGATTTTATTCTGCACTGGATCTATCTTTGGAACTAACCTGATATCCCCTAATTGGCGACCATTGTGACATTTTTTGTTAGCAAGTTAAGCATATTTTTTAACTTGGGAATTTTCCTAAAATTCAAAGAATATGCAATTTATAAAATTTTAAATCACATAATTGTATAAAAATCTAAAAAAGTATTACTGAAAAATGAATAAAAACTTTTTTGTTGGGGTTGCCTGCTCTTCAAAACAACAGGTAAAAAAGATAAATAAATAACAATAATGGACTTACTTGATATGATATCAATTCACATGTAAAATATGCTTGGTGATTTTACACGTAAATATATAAGAAAAGGATTATAATAAATAAACAAAAAGAAATTGGAAAAAGGAACAGTTTACAATGTTGAAATAATAAAAGAAAAATATAATTATAAATTAAAAAAACATATGAAAATTATACAATAAATAAACAAAATAAAAAGATATAAATAATAAATAAATAAAAAGAAATTGGAAAAAAGGTCAGTTTACAATATTTGTATGCTGTTGACAACGAAACTCAACAGCAAGCGTAGAACAAAAAGTTTGAATTGAAAGTAAAATGAAAATTTCAAATACTGTTGTCACTGAAAGGAATCATATATGATGTAAAACATGTGATAAACTAAATCTGGCAACAAAAAATATCAAAAATAGCAAAAACTTAATTTGACAACACTAAAGTCAAAACAATGGACACCAAATTTGGTGAGAAATCACTTAGAATGTAAGTATGTTATCTCCCCCATCGTTTTCTTGGTTGGAAAATGATTGAACTGAAATAATATGTAGAATTGACCATATACTAAAAATAATTTATAATTTATTGAAACTATATTCTATAAAATGGTATGTGTTATAAATAATGCGACTGCTTTTTATTCTATGTTTTATCTAGTTGCAATGTTTTTGAGATTTCTCTGAAATTAATTATTTCTGGATTTGTTCAACCAAATAAATGCTTCTGTGCAGGAAGTAAAATTGCAAATTCTATGTGTATGACTCAATATGGGTTAGGGGTAAGGCAATGCTTTTTTGGAGAATAAGGTGCAGGAGTTGATCAGTCATTGTTAAATAATGAGAGATTATGTTGCGCTTTTGCCTTCTGTATGCATATTTGTCTATTTGAGTGTGGATTATCTTATTTTCTTCTGTAGTTACTCACATGAACGCAGTTAATAATATTATGTATGAAGGATTGGAATACAATTTATGTTGTAGACATTAATAAATGATATTATAAAGTATATTGCAATGTCTTTCAGCAAGCTGCCAAGTGTGAGTCTTTCTAATTTAAAAGTAGAGACTAAGCGTAAAGCCCCCAAAATTTGATCTTCGATTCTGTGAGGTATAATTTCAGTCATTGCAACCCCTGAAACTTAAAATGCCCCAGCTACCTTTAGTGAACATAATAGATTTTGATTAAGTTGAATTCAAATCCACTATCTTCTATAATAAGAACAACAATCTAACCACCCAGGGCAACGTTATTACTTTAGTTTAGTGGTAGGGCAATGCTCTTGAGAACCAAAGCCACACTGGCCTGGTTGGTTAGAATGTTGTTCTCATTATCAAAAGGTAGTGAGTTTAATTCCCTGCTGACTGAAGATTTGTCCTGTTCACTAAAGGCAACTGAGGCTTGTTAAAACTGGTCGTGGTTGCAATATTTGCCAAGTGAAATGATAACTCTGTGGGTGGCAGGCCAAGTATTTACAGGTTTTCTGTTTGGTCCCTGCTTCAAAATTATGAAGACTTTACCTGGCTGTTTCTATCTAACTGGTAGAGACTAACTCAGGTCTGTGTACAGGGAAGTATGCTTGTGCAATAACTGTTCAGAACTATATGTCTGTTTCATTCATAGCCACAGTTGAATAATAGGAATTTGACATCATGCTTCTGCTTGTATATCTGTCAGTGTGAATGAGTGCTATTTTCCAGGTTTTTATCTTGCAACATGCAAATGTGTTCTACTATCCATTAAATGTCCTCCGGCAGTTTGTGCAGTTGATATTGAATTGCCTTACAATAGCCTTAAGCCTTTATGCTGTTTTCTGTAAGTGTTAAATAGTTATACATAAAGTTTTACTGTAGCTCTGTTATAAGAAATTTTCTTGTGAAAATTATTTGTTAAGTTTATTTTATTGATCAGATTAGTTTATTTTTATGATTAGAGCTGTAAAGTCAGCCCCTCTGAGTAAAAGCCATTGTAGAAATTTGGTTATTTTCTTTTTTGTAATTCAGCTTGTTTATTGAAAAGAGTGATTTTTATTGATTGTTTATTGAAAAGAGTCATTCATAAAAGTTGACTTAATAGTTTTTGATATTTATACCTTGATTTTTTTATAAACATTTAAAAATTGGAGGGCATTTTAATTATATGGTTTAATGAAAATGATTTGAAATTAATGTTTAAAAGAAATATTTTGATTTTACTAAAGATACTTTAAAAGATAATTTATATTTTATGATTATTTGTTGTAACTCTTAAATGAAGTTAATATATCTCAGCATTGTTAAAATAAGAAACATAATAGTGGAGTTATATTTAAAAAAGTTTGACATTTCATATTCATTTTGGTTTAAGAAAATTAGATTTCATACTAATAAACAGATAAGCCATTATAGAGCAAAAATATTTTTTTGTCCAAAAAAATGTATGTTAAAAATTAATATTTCAGAATAGTTAACATAGAAGATATTGCTTTTGTTGTGGTCATAAAAAGTTTGCTTTACTAAGAAAAATTGTAAGCGAAAATAAATTTTTTTCAGCAATATTTATTTAAGTAAAAAAATTCTTACAACATGAATGCTCAACATGTTCATTTGCACCATGTTTCTAAAAGTTAATGTCTATAGTGAGAAACTTTATTTATTTAACAAATTAAAAACAATCATTTTATGGGAAAATGAGTAATCTGTTGTAAAACTTTCTAGTAAGAAAGGGATTATTTCATATCACAAGCCTGTAAATATGAATTAGGATCCTTATAGTTTGATTGCATTATTGTAAATTTTACAAGATACATAAGGTTTTTTATAGTAAGTAAATTAATCTTATGTACAAGGTAAATTAGGTTTAATTTAGAAAATACTTTTATTACTCTGAAAAAAAATCTAAGAATATATACAACAAAGGAAACTTAGAAGGTTTATGTTCTAAAACAATCACTTATGTTTGAAATTCTCGGATAAGATTAGTGTCAATGTTTAAGGTTTTGCAAAATTTGGTGCTGTTTGCATCAAAGTCTTTAAAACTCAATGTTTTACTAAATCATCTGACACTTCTATAACAAAATCTGTCCAAAATAAAGTTGCGATTGAATGTTTTTTATGTATCAAATTTATCTTTTTCAATTGAGATTGAAACAAAATAATTTTTTGTTGTGAAAGGATATAAAATAAAAATCAACAAAAAAATTTCCAAGCTCTCAGTTGAATGAATGGTTAATACTTTTGTAATGGTTTGGTTCAACAGTTTGTAGGTTCAGATCCCACCTAGGGATTGTTTTTGGACCTTATGCCATAAAACCCAACCCACATAGGGGTTGGGTGTTTAAATGTTTCAAATCCATTTTAAATTGGTAAGTCTCAGTTTACTTCCTTTTTTTGTAAAAAGTGACAGTGGCAACTAAACAATTTGCAGAAAAGCTTGTTTTTCCAGTATTGGTGTCTAATCTTCAATTTTGCAATTTATTGCCAACTGTAACTTAAAACTAAAGGTCACTCTCAAATATCTTTGTATGTAAAAAAGGAACTAGACTAACATATCATTATTTAACTATTTCTTTATTTGTAAATCATAGTACACTTCTTTTCATTAAAAAAAATTACTGTGCAGAATTAAAAGATAATTAGAATTTCTCTTTACTTAATACTACTTGAAAACTAATGCTACCATACTTATTATACTTACTTCAGATACAATTTAATTAATGTACATTTACCTCTGTTGCAACATAATAATCATTTTCTTCATCTCAATTAATTTTCAGAATTGTGATTTGATGTATTTAGTGCTATATTTCAAGTATCCAGGAATTTTCTTTACAAAAACTGGACCAACAATGGTTTTGTACCCATGTCAATTTTTCTCTGATCTTTTAACTACAAATATTTAGGTGTTACTGAAATTTTTTGTTATTCTTGTTTTGGGTAAAGGTACAGTTTTACTATTGTTATTGTTAGATATACCATTATCTAACAATATTAATTTAATCTCTGAATTTATAGTTTGTTTCATGAAATGTAGAAATAGTTTATAGCATCTATAGAACATCATATAGTAGAGTTTTGGATTAAATGTAATGGGCAAGTATTACTGAATTATTTAAATTTAATTTTTGAGGCTTAACAAACTTCAATACAAATAGTATTAATTGTTATATTCAAAATTTTTATTATAGTGAAAGTATGTTTCAGTGCTTATTTTTCTTTCATCACCAATAAAAATGAGATAAACTTGATTACAGTTTAATCTGCAATAATCTAGCATCACACATGCTAAAGGCATGATCTTATTTGTGGTTATATATTTATCTCTTTGCACATAATATTTTTTTATTATATTTATAAATAATCTTAAATACTTAATTTTATGATCAATAAAACAACTTTGAAATATTTAAATTCTTTAAAAAGTGTTTATTGTGTAATGTAATGAGTAACCTCAAGAATCAAATTTATATTCTCATGACTTATTTTCACAGCTTCTTAGATTGTGATTTATTATTTTTTTTATTGTATAAAGGTTGCTATGATTTATTTTCTTGTCATTATGAAATTGGTATTCTACATTGATTTAATTAAAAGTTCTGTTAAAAAAATGAATTTTCAAATTTATAATATCTTACATTGTTTATTATCTTACTAGTCTCTATTTTTTTCACATGAGTAAATGAAATTTTTTTCAGAAAGTTCTATATTTAAATTTTAAATTAAAATTTTAATTTATTATGTTATAAAAAATTTAATTGTATGATTTTTCAATATTGTAGAGGTGAAATTTAATTTATATTAAATTGAATGTTATATAATCATTGAAAATCTACAATTCATACTAAAAGTTGTCATACAAAAGAATCGCTAAGGAATGGATAATTAAATATATTTTATAAAATATTGAACTGGAAAGAATTTTCTAATCTGTTTGTCTAGCTTGTATTAGATAATTTTGCTTATGTAAAAATAAAAATATAAATATTGTTTTATTGAATAATTTTTTTCTTAAATATTTTTTCCAGTAATTCTAAGAATACAAGTAATTAATTGTATAATGAAAGAAATTTGACAATATTTCATATAATCTTAAATGCTTTCTATCGTTTTCTGATAATTAATAAATTTTACTTTATATTTAATACAATAAGATACTTATGTGAAATTTTTCAGAAAAGTATTTAAATTATTAAGGGAGTATTGATATCTGAAAATTGAAGACTCTAAAAGTAAATTTACTAGAACAATCAAATGAGTGAGCTAATGCTTGTTGCAATGTCTCCCATTCAAACCACTTATGAAATTTTGAGTAAGCGAAAACTTTAATAGCAATGATATAAAAATAGAAAGTAAAAGTGAAGATAAATGAGTGAGTGGATATGAGCATTTATTGAGTAGCTGAAACCAGTTTAATTGATGCAGGCCAAGGACCTTGAGACTTTCCCTGTAGCCTGATATTTTGAGAAACTTGAGAAGGCGAGAAGAAAGGGAAGGGAGGGAAAGTAGATTATATATATACTTTCAAGCTGAGTTGAGGTGTGAAACAGCTGTACACAAGTATATAATTTTTCAATTG
This sequence comes from Latrodectus elegans, assembly GCA_030067965.1. NCBI lineage: Eukaryota > Metazoa > Arthropoda > Arachnida > Araneae > Theridiidae > Latrodectus > Latrodectus elegans. The sequence goes on along the minus strand of CM057820.1, from coordinate 26,285,970 downwards.
ATGCTTTTGTGCATTTTATATTTGAATATTATCTTGTGTCAAATTCGAATTTTATCATACTCGATGTGAACGTTAATGTGGTTTTGGGAGACTTTCGAAAAATTTATTTTTCATTTTATTCAATTATTTTTTTTACGTTTCTTTACGACAGATATTACTTTCTTTATGCTGGTAACTACTGCACAAACTACATTCGAAAAAATGTTTGTTTCTGTTCATTTCAAGAATATTTAGAGATTCAGCGTTGAAATTACAATTTCGATCACAAATCGATACCAGTCGAAGATGAAGTCATAGAGACTTAATACTCGGTCTTCCCTCTTTAATCTCGTCACGCCAATGCTTATAAATTCGGTTTTTACATATTTTATGCATTTTATTTTTTGTCGCGTAATCGCAGTAGAGAGTTGGGAAACGTGAGACATTTGCGGAAATCAAGCGTGTTGCCACCGTCCATTGAGTATCGTTTCCTCAGCAAAACTGCCTAAAAACAGCTGATATTTCTCGTTGTTTTAAACAAAGAAATGTGTTATAACGGTTCCCCTGCTACGCTCGTGAGTCATCCTAGGCGACTACGGATTTGTCCATTTACCAACTTGCCCTTCCCACCACGTCGTCTGGGACTACTGTTTTTTTTTTTTCTCCTTCTTCCCCTCCTATGCAGTACTTCAGCAAAATCGCAGATAACGTTACTCTACCTCTCCGCCCTTCTACCATGTGTGCGTCCATCTATAAACTGGGATTGTCATGAAATCTATTTTCATTATCTATTCATATAAAAAACTACTAAACTTTGTTCTGTTTCAATTTGTTTAGAATATAAAATGTTGATTTCGGATAAAAAATTTTGAAAATGTAATGTTTGATCGCGTGTTTATAGTACATGAAAAATAAGTTTGTTTTGAAAAAAAATTGTCTAAAATTGACAAATGTCTAAAATTTTATGGAATTTTCTATATTTTTGAAAAATTTCAAGTTAAATTTTTCGGTTTGTTTTTAGTGCAATGAAATTGTGACAACCTTGTAGCTTTTTTTAGGTATAATATTTTATTTAAAATTTTTTATTGTTTTAGTTCCTCTGTTAGTTTTTTTTGTATTTAGTGTTATCAGAAAAATAAAAATTTTTTAAACTAAGTAAAAAAAGTTTCAGTGCCAAATGTTTTTCTTTTCCTAAACCTTTCATTTGTTTTGATTTAGAACAAATATAAACTTGCTTGGACATTTGTGGCAGTTCTAAAGCCGTTTGAAACCGTAGTTCCTTGTCAAGATAAGGGTCATGTATAAAAAAGAGTTAGCAAAATGATATGTCTACTTATCGATCTCGTTTAAAAATATGCTATTAAATTTTAATTTCTTATAACTTTTTAGCAAATATTTTTGAAATCAAGCGTAGATTTTAATTATGGAAAGTTCCGAACTCCCTTGATAGTAATTGACATATTCAGTTCCAATCGTTAGATTTCTATTGTTTAGTAAACTCACTTTAAAGTGGTTTTTATACTGGTAAATGACAAAAGGTTTATCATACTTGGTTTATTATGACTTCTTCGTCAACACAATTTGTATTTATTATTCTAAATGGTATTTAATAATTTTATGCCTTTCTTTTTTTTTATCTCATTTGTTGAACATTGAAGCAAAATGTTAAGTTTGCATTGTAACACACTGAACTTCTTTTACGACTTAGAGAGAAATGCTGAGATACGCAGTTTGGAAAGCGCCTGTCCCGATAAGTCACTTCGCGGCTTTTGTTTCCAAGAGCAGTTTTAATCTTGGGGTATTTTGCAGTTCTTGACCTCAGCGGAAATCTTTCAAATTATCTCCTTACCATCTTGTCCTCTGCGTCATTTGAACGACCTTTCGTAATGGGACAGAATTCGAACACGAACGTTCGTGTGTCCCCATCAGAATACTCTGCGTTCTGAGACAGGTTGCTAAGTTTAATTACTGGATGCGGTTGGGGTATTCGTCATTTTTCTTTGAATAAATTTGATTGTTGAAATTTTAATAGATTATGCTGACGCATTCTGTATTTATAATGACGATGTTTATGAGATTTCCATGCTAATAGCGCCTTTCGAGAAAGGAAAATTTTATTTTCGTCTTTAAAAATGGAGTTAATAGTAAAGGTTCAAAAAATAATTATCTCTTTTTATTATTTTAATTACCTTAAACACAGTAGTGTAAGTTTTTTTTAATAGGAAGCATATTAATCTGTTTTATGTATAGCATAAAGAACTCCTTCGAAAAATATTTTAATGAATTATGCATCTAAAATGTCTTAATTGAGGTGATTTATTTGCATTCAGTTTGTCTTGTCATTTTTGTTTTAAATTGCTTCATGTAAGAATTATTAGTGATTATATTCTAATAAAAATTATTCATACTTGTGTTTTAATTTGTACAATTTCTATTTAAAATATTAAGTCGAATAATTAAATCAGTCAACTTATTGTCTCTTAACATATTTTATAAATTTGTTAAAACATTTTATCTTAAGCATTTAATAATGAGTGAAATTATAATTTATTATTATTATTTATTTATATTATTATTACTTATACATTAATAATATTAATGATAAACATTAACAATAGTGAATTTACATAAAAATAATCGTTTATAAAATTAAAGCAATGATTTTTTGAAAAATACTTGCATCAGTCGTATTTATTCGAAAATTTTGTGTTCTTTTATTATTTCTCCTATTCCATAAACTTCTGTGTGAAAGTGATTTTATAAGCCATTCAAATCTTAAAACGAAATCCTGTACTAGCCTGAAAAGAGTATTAAGTACTGCGCAATGTCTTTATTTGAATGTACCTTCTTGCTTGCAGCAGATGACTTTCTTTGTAAAATGTATGCAAATTTTTTTTGAAGTTTCTAAATGACATTTCTAACTGACAGTATATTTAAATGAAAATCGGTATTTTCTTGTCAGCCAAGAGTAATGCTGAAAAATTTCTAACGAGATGACAGAATTGAAAAAGTGCCATTTATTTCCACCATGCTTAGAAGAAAACTGACAGAAGCTGTCGTTTACTCTTTTACCAAGAATATATTAACTGTACATTGTGCTTAAAAAAAGAATATTCATTATGATAAATAGATTTTTGCACTATTTATAATTTATTTAAAAATGTTCGATTTTCATGTTAAATGTTTAATTTTTGCTTATCTATCGAGATAGTTCTAACTTTTTCTATTCAACACTTAGTGGGCTAAATTCTCTCCTCAGATGTGGAAACGGATTAACAAACCAATTTAATTTTGTATGCTTTTGGCATCTTGGTTTTAGTTGAGTGGTTATCGTTTTGTTCGTCACCATAAGTTCGTTTTTCATTTTGAGCTTCGACATATTTGTTTGGAAATCCACTTTAATATCTTATCGAATATATTTTGTGTGCAAATTTCAATTCATTGAGTAATAAACTAATTTAGTTATTGGATGAAAGCATCAAATAATTAGGTTAAGTTTGGTTCGTATATAAAAGATGCTTTTAATGAAAGATTTTATTTTTTGGTATTTCTGCGAATCGCTATTAAAAACTTGAAAATTGCATGAATCCACAATCGTGAAAAGGTGTGAGAAATATCATTTATGTAAAACATTAGTATATTAATTTTAATTATGTGTTTATGGTTACTATTAAATATTAGAGTTATAGTAATATATATGAAGGTTATAGTAAATAAGGAGAGTAGTGTATTGTACAAAATATTGCTAATATTTGTATCATCACAAAATTTATTTTCAAGTAAAATTTAACTACAAAATGAATTTAAAGCAACACAACAAATAAGGAATATATTTAAAATAACTTCTTTTTACCAGTTTGTTTATTATAGTTGCTTATTGTATTCTCTTTGTAAGGTTAATTAAGTGCTACATAACTTGTATTTCATGTTTAAACTTGTGCGTCTTAATGAGTTTTTAAAAGGAAAAAACCAGATATGAAATGGATTTTCTTTGTAATAATTTTTTTAGAACGCATTCTGGTTTGTGAAATCCTCATCGTTAAACTTGCATCCTCTTTTTTGAATAATATCCTATTTATGTGCCATATTTGAATTATAGAACGCTTAGCTTTAAAGCATTTAAAACTATAATAAGGATATTCAGAAATGTTTTATATATTTGTTGATGCATTTATTTCGTATGTATGTTTGCGCAATTCAGTCAACACAACTAAGTAAAAATTCTACACTTTTCTTGACTTCTATAAACCATACTGTTTGTCTACCACCAGAATAGTTGCGCCAAATATTCCTGTTAATGGCGGTTGCTATAGTAACTGTTGCTCATTTCAAATGAGGATTAATATGATATGAAATGGTGGTATTTAGTATATTTACCCATGTTATTTATTCTCAAAGAATTCAGTGAGCCAAATACACTACTAGCCATTAAAATTGCTACACCAGGAAGAAATGCAAATAACAAAATGATATTTATTGGACAAATATATTATACTAGAAATAACAAGTGATTAAATTTTCAAAAAATTTGGCTGGATAGATCCTGAGAAATCAGTACCCAGATCAACTACCTCTGGCAGTAATAACAGCAGTTATACGCCTGGGCATTGAGTCAAACAGAGATTGGATTGCATGTACAGGTACAGATGCCCATGCAGCTTCTACACGATGCCACAGTTCATCAACCGTAGTGACTGGCGTTTGGTGACGAGCCAGTCGCTCGGCAATCATTGACCAGACGTATTCTATTGGTGAAACATCTGGAGAACGTGCTGGCCAGGGCAACAGACGAACATGTTCCATATCAAGGAAGGTCCGTACGATACCGGCAACATGCGGTCGGGCATTATCCTGCTGAAACGTAGGGTTTCGCAGTGATCGAATAAAGGGTAGAGCCACGTCTCGTAACACACCAGAAATGTAACGTGCATTGTTCAAAGCACCGTCAATGCGAATAAGAGGTGATCGAGACGTGTATCCAATGGTACCCCATACTATCACGCCAGGTGATGGGCCAGTATGACTATGACGAATGCACGCTGCCAGTGTGCGTTCACCACGATGCCGCCAAACATGGATGCGACCATCATGATGCTGTACACAGAACCTGGATTCATCTGAAAATATGGCGTCTCGTCATTCGGGCACCCAGGTTCGTCGTTGATCACACCATTGAAGGCGCTCTTGTCTATGACGCAGCGTCAAGGGAAGCCGCAGCTATGGTCTCCGAGCTGAGAGTCCACGCTGCTGGAAACGTCGTCGAACTGTTAGTGCAGACACTTGTTGTCTTCCAAACGACCCCGTTTCTTGACTCACGGCTCGTGACGTGGTTGCACGATCCATTACGGCCATGCGGATAATATGCCTGTCTTCTCGGCTGCTAGTGATAGGTGGCCGTTGAGATCCCGCATGGCGTTCCGTATTACCGTCCTGAACCCATCGATTCCATATTCTGCTAACAGTCATTGGATCTCGACCGACGCGAGCAGCAATACTGCGATAAGATAAACCGCAATCCCGGTACGCTACAATTCGACCTTCATCAAAGTCAGAAACGTGCTGGTACGCATTTCTCCTTCTTACACGAGACATCACAGCAACTTTTCACCAAGCAGTAACGTTCAAATGCAATTTGTGTATGAGGAACCGGCTGAACAATTTCCTCATTTAAACACAATGTAGGTGTCGCTACTGGCGCCTGTTTTGTCTAAATGCGCTGAAAAGCTAATCATTTGCATATCACAGCACCTTCTTCCTTTCGTATAAATTTCACGTCTGTAGCATGTCGGCTTCTTGGTGTAGCAATTTTAATGGCCATTAGTGTATTAGCCTTCTGAATGGTCCTGTCGAAAATAAGACCTAAGTTTCCATGGATAAACAAATTGGAGACAAATAGACAATAGACTATTTCCGTGGTAAACATATAGTATTGACTTCTAAATTTATCTCATAGAAAAACATAGCAGTAAGTTGAGATAATTTCTTTTGTTAAAAGAGTTTCATCGTTTTGTTTTCAGTAGCTTTAATTTATGATGAGTCTTATGAAATTTATGTAGAAAGGTGGCAACCGATACGATATCATATAATTATTCCAATACCTTTCGACCTGTTTAAATCTCAAAAGAAAGACATGAACTTTTGTTTGTTGCAAAGAGTAAGAATTACTTCCTTTTGCAAAAAGTGATCATAGACATAACTAGCGCTTGTGTGTAGTGATAAATTAGTTTGGTGAGATTACTGAGATTTTAACATTAAAATTTATTTTGATAAGGTTCGAAAAATAATCCTGCATATATCATTATAAAATGTAGTATTTTTTAAATGTTAAAATTTATCTACCTGTCTTGAGCATTCATATAAGTTGAACATGGAGGCAGAAGTTATTCCGCTCTGCATAAATCAGAAAATAAGAAATGTTTGTTAATTTCATTGACCCAAAATGCTTTGTATGAGAAATTAGAAATAAGTTATAATATTAGAAAATTAAAAATTGCTTACCCTTTGGCAGGCTTGATTACTTGTGATCGGTTTATTCTAACGCAGCAATTTGGGACTATATATTTTTTACCCTTGTTTGGATTTGAAATTGCCAATTTTGAAATGAAACAAAAATTTAACGTCCAAACAAAACTATTCTGGTAATTTAAGTTTGATATATTTTAGTTTATAAAATTAACATTTAAAATATTAAGTGCCTCAATAGAAATTCGAATATTTGAAATGTTGAAAATGAATTTTAAAAGCAGTTTAATTAAATACTAGTTTTAATATTTAGTTATGTTGAATTGTGATATAGTTGTAATGTTTTTATTTTGTTTGAGGTATAAATGGAAAAAATATGTACCATTATCAAATAAGTGTAAGATTTACTTTACTCAATTTTTGTAATATTTAATTCTGAAATAATAGGTAATTAGTGAAAAGAAGCAGGTATTGAAATTAGAGAAATTATTCTGAAGTATATATTAATGCAATTCCAAATTCATATAATTAATAAGGTAATACAGCTTGTGACAGATGGATAGCGGTGTTCCAAGTGGTGGAGACAGTCGTGCTTTAGCTTGTCGCGATAAAATTTATTTCCTTCCTGTATACTTCCTGTGTTGCCAGTTCCGCAGAATATAGACTCCAGTAAGAGTTCTCTTTGTTGAATTTCAGCTTGTTTTGCTGTGACGTATTTCACCTTCGACATAACACTCGCATCACTATGCCGCATGAAAATTTGCATGATATCGTTAAACTTTTTCTGTAAATCGAGAGCGAAACCTGATATCATATAGGCAATTCTTCATTGGCGTTTATGCGCCTAACGGCTTATTTGTGCTTTTTATTTGTGTTCAGTGTGTTCAAGTATAATTACAAGCTCAAACCAACGACGCCCTTTAGATGGCTAAAAAAACGTATCATGACTAATAGCGTGTTGATCGTTGGTAATTATCTTTTTGCCCTTGTATGCTACAAGTTTTCTTTTCTGAACCCGTCATTACATTGCAAGCTCAGAATTGCAATGGACTGGTATTGCATGTTTACGAAGGAGGCGAATTTCAGAGGGTATTTTGCACAAAATTAATTATTAAATGAAATCACACGGTGGAAATGAGATAGTTTTACGTGGGCATTTCACATTAAATGTAATTGGCTTTCTTAAATGCCAATTTCAATAATATTTAGTCGAGAACAGAATAGGATGGATTGATGTTGCTAGCTTTCAGCACATGTTTGTTCTCATGGTCTAAAATCTTTTCTACTACAAATACTGGTTCTATCGATATATTACCTGAAATATTTACTACCGGTTACCACTATGATGATTTTAATTAAAAAAAATCATAGAATCTTATTCGCTCAAACGAATATAAATTAAAATTATTAATTTTATGGCAACAATGAAAAACGACAAAATCGTCTGCTTGTATGAAAGATAATGTGGTTTTGTTCTATGTGAATAAAACTGTAATTGAATGTTTAAATACAATATTTTTTATATATTGTTAAAAAAACTCTTATTAACTAAAATATACATTGCATCATGATTTGTGACCAAAATTGGACTAAAATTTTTAACCGATGAAATGGGTTTATCCGCGTTAAGTGTACTGAATTTATTTCGCTGTTGTCTTCTATAATAGTGTTTTTGCAATTAACAAAGTATTTCGTTGTAGTCTACAAACGAAGAAATAATTGTATAATTCAAAATGTTCATCAAACTTCTCCTTTAAAACGTTGAATCATCACCATGTATTGTCTGTTATGTATTTCAGATGTTTTACGTAGAAATTGTTACATTTCATCGGTTTTGCAAAACTTTACAGTATTTATAGCTGTATACTGTTTCTGTAGATTTCTCTTTGAAAAACGGAAATTGATTTACAAACGACACTTGAAAAAATATAGCCGGAAATAATTTATAATGATTTATGAGATTGTCGCCTTTCCCGAAACCTGTATGGTTAGGGTGTGGTCGACCTTTATTTTTCTCCCTTCAAATTGAATTTTCCGATATACTATTTTATTATTATTATTATTTTTTTAAAATGACGTTTCCATCTTGTTCCGTAGACCAATACGAATGCACCTGTTCTTCGGTAGATTGACCTCAATATGTCTGGTGTATAAAAAAAAAAGTAAAGGATTTTCGAATTAAATACGTGTGACATGCAATTTGAATGTCTGAAAAGTAAACATTCCCCCTGAAACAATCCGAACAGAAAAATCGTGATTTTCGGCTTTGGGATTTTGTGGAGGAAACCGTGCATCTGCCTCGTCAGAAATGTCTGTTGCACTGAAGCATACATTCTGCATCCACCCATCCATCAATTTCGACGTTCCCAGCGACCTTCAGATTGGAAGCCTAATTTGTTTACCTGAAGTGTTTATCTTATTTCCTCGTGACCTTTCGTCTCCGAGTCGATGTTTGATGTGCAATACAAGGATCTTTATCACTTTAGAGCTTGTTTAGAGATGGATTTTTATTTCACCCAATTATTGAGTTTGGAAACAATTTTCTCGTGTTTTCTTGTTGTTGCGCGAAAGGAATAAAATTATACAAAATGCTTTTAAAACTAGCTAATGTAATATATATATATACATAAATCCCAGAGTAATGTCAAGTTAAGAAATTATTATTGTTTACTCATTTAGAATTACCAATAATGGTTATGATTTTATTAAATGTTTACAAATCAGTAGCATGTGCAATTATAATAAATTTATAATTTAGAAAAAAAATTAAATCGTTCTTTCCAAATTAAACTAATTGTAAAGTGTATCTTTTGTTTGTAAACGTATTAATGACTTGAATCAATAGAAACTTAAGCCGATGTTTCGATCTTTATATAAGAAATAATTTTACCAACAAAATGAACTTCGACAATATTCTCTGGCTTTCGATGGTGAACATCACCTTGCTTGCTGCCGCTCGAAGAATGCGATTTGAAGGCAATGCTGCAAATTCGTCGACAGGTCGGATTCACGACACCGTGTCAATGTGATGTGATGCAGATCAAATGTTATCTGAGCTCATGTCTATTTTAAACCAATGCGAATTATAATAAAGTGATGTAGTCATAATCTCAACTGGAAGAAAAGAAACAACCACTTAATGGTTAAGTTATTGCCTTGTCAAGATGCTTTGTCATGAAAGAATAGTTATCGTGTAGGAATTATAGAAATATTTGGATATTTTTTTAAACGAATATGAAGTGCTATAATAAAGTGAGTTATTTATTACTACTACTACTTAAAATTGAGCATGACATTATTTCTTAAAATAATTATCGTTTAAAATTAATTTCTTCTAATCTAAGCTCATATATTCAAGAATCTTGCAATATATTGTTAAAGAGAAAGTGCTGGGTATTTATGGAATACAAGGATTTCATTTTAAATTTTATTATCACACTAAAGAATATTTTTGTTGAATGGAATTAATATTTGTCAATGAATTGGAATATTCATATGTTAGCGAATAAAATTGTTACATCATTAGATTTACTGTAAAACATCATTAAGGCAAAGATAAAATACTGTGGCAAACAATTTACAATAATGAAAAACTTGACATTTTTTAAAATCTGAAATAAATGAATTATTTGCATATTGCGAATGAAAATTTGTGGTTCGGATTATTTATCCTGTTAAAAAACCTCTTAGATATTATTTTTGACGCTGCCTGAGGGTTCTTGACTATTTAACACATTTTCATAAATATGTTCTGTAAATGTTCTATGAAGAAACGATGTTGAAAATCTCCAAAAATAAGCCCTTATTTATCAATTCTAGAATTTGAACTGCATTTTAAATTGTTATTAAAGCTAATTTATACAATCCGGAAGAATATTTCTGCCTCAAATAAGTGGATTAGTAAGAAAATTGATCTCTGTTTTCTTAATTTCCTCTAAAGTTGAATTATTCTCATAAGAATAAGGTTCTCCCAAACGCAGATTGCTTATCATATCCGAATGAAAATCTTTTATTCCATGTAAAGTAGTTAATGAAGGATAATGTTTGTGATTGATAGTCCTTAACACGAAAATAATTAAATATTTGTATTTGTTAGGAATGTTCAAAAAACAGATGTTTAATCCAAACAGAAGATCAAATTTGACATTTAGAAAGCAACTCTCACCTTTCGCTAATTTATTTTATTAAATAGATCGTTCATGTTAATGGACGCTAATAATTAGGTGTTGTAATATTTTAACTCAAGAAGTCTAGATACTTGGTGACATGAAATCTACATTACAATGTATATTAAAATTTCTTTTACGATATAAACGTATATATTTTGTGTCTATTTTTCGAAAAGTAATTATTTAAACTTCAATTAAAACATATCAATCAAAGAGCCAACAATAAAAAACTAAAATACATCACGGATCTTCTTTTTTTTTCTACACTCCAAAAGTGTAACGTAAAGGATAAAGATATTTACTGTTTTTTTTCCGATTTAAAAAAAGTATGATTTAAAAAAAATAATGATTTTTTTTTTACCTTCTGTAAAGAATGTTTCTGTATATTTCCCTACATGTCGTCAGTCGAATATGAATTGAATTTGCTGATGAAAAGAGTTCCGACAACAAACGATATTTAATAACTTGATTAAATGTCTCTTAAGTCTAATAGCTTTTGTTGTTTCCAATCCCCGTGATCAGCAAAGCTATATCAGGTCCATAAGTCCATTCACCCTAAAAAAAAAAAAAAAAAAAAAAAAAAATCAAGCACCAGATGGGGATTCCGAATCAGGTCTTGCTTGGTAAGCCCCAAACAAGATAAAATGTGGTCAGGCCTGCACCGAAGAACACTTAGTGCAGGCCTCGAAATGTTTGTTACCACCTACGAAAGTCATGGAAAGTAGATGACCTCTAAGAAAACGTGCTAGTGCAGTTTGATCTCGTCTACTGCAGCTCGGAGTCAAGGAGCCACCAGGACACCTCACCTGGTACCAAGGATGTACAGGTGGGACAATCCAGGTCAAGCAGGAGACGCCGCTGAGTGTGGCAGTGTCGTCCGCTCGAAAGAATGGCAATCCTGTCGATGCATAGTACAATAATCTGTGAGATCACTTGGTGTAATCGCGTTCTCTCACTGGGTTTAAATAAACTAATAGCTCTTTAAGTCAGTTATCAATCAATCAATATATATATATATATATATATATATATATATATATATATATATATATTATATGTATAAACGCAGGTGGAACTGACTAGTAATGCGTTTCCATCCTGTCCACATTTCTTTTACATAGTAATTAGAATTCTAAATTTTCATTCGACAGAAACTCGATAATCATTTCTTTTAGACTTAATAATTTTATTGAAATATTTGCAGTTTTTGTGTAAAAGTTTTTAAAGCTCATTGTCTTATTTGAATGAATGAAATGAGGCAGCCAACACATTCTGCAATTCATGTAGTCAAATGATGTATGTAGTTGCTGTGGTGAATTTATTGATATATATTTAACTCCAAATATAATACCAAATTTTTTCGTCTCATTCTTTTAAAGTAGAAAGTAATCGCTCTTGTGTAAAGTAACATTGTAGAGCTTCTTTATATAATATAAATAAATGCATCATAAAGAATGTCCTTCTATATTTCCAAATGTACTATTTAATCACGCAAATATGCCATTTTCTTTCGCTTAATATTTCAATAATTGACCTATTTAACATCCAGTCTTCTCACGCTATTGAATAATTTCTCTTTGTAAGGAAAATAGTCCACCAATACTTTCATGCAATACCTTCTTAATCTTAAAACTCTTTTTATTGTATTATTCCAAGATGGAAAACTATTTTAATTTTATTTATATCGTTGCCCTGTTTGTATCACTTTTTTATTCACTGACAAATTAAAATATCGCCATAACTCCTAATTCAAAAAAATGCCAGAACAGTCCAGAAATGTAACTTCAGCTTTGTTCGTTAATTTCTGTTTTCTTCCTTGTTTTCTCGTAAAATTTTTTTTTCTATTTTTCTTAAATGTTTGTTTTACGACTTTCTGATTATGCGTGAGTCACAGGGCGGTCTTTTCAATACTGCATAAATTCTAATTTAATCTTTATTAGATGACCCATTCCATTACCGGCCATTGAAACTGCTTGTTTTGTGTTTCACGGTGTCACCGTGTTCGTCTTGGCAGTGTTACTTGATCGCGAAAGACCTTGGAAGGTTTTTTTTTTTTATTGTTCCTCGTACATTATTGAAGTATTTTTTTTTCTTTCCAGTGGCTCCGATTTCGAACGGTGATAACAGCAATGAGCTCTTATTATTCCTTTAAGAAAGAATCCTTGCCTTTTTTAGAAGCACAATGGAAGTTCCTTATGTGCTAAAAGCTAATTTTTAATTTACCATTTTAGTAACTGATACCAGAATATTGGTTTACACTTCGTGTAGTGCTTTCTCCGCAGGTTTTGTTAGTGTTTTTGGATATTGTTGTAAAAGCCTTATTTTTTATTTATTTTTTTTTAAAACAGTTTTGATAATAATGGATTTATTTATATCTTCAACAAAAAATCGATATAAATTAACCCAGTTTTTTTGTTCTTCAGTGGAGTAACCCATTTTTTTTAATCAAGTGTCTTTATATCTTTTGTGTAGTGCTCATACCGGATATTGCATTGATAAAATGATAAAATTAATAGGAGTAAATTTTTAATGACAATTATCTAAAAAATCGATTAATTTCATTAATGGATTTTTAAATTAAAATTCTTTTATGGGACCGGTACCTTTTTGTTTCACGAATTAATTTCAATTTTCAGAATGAACTGCATTTGCCTGTGCTAATTTGGAAGAACATCTGCCCAACAAAATGTTCTGTTGACAACGAAACAAAATTGTTGCTTATTGATTCATTGCCGCCTAGTTTGCTAGAGTTGATGTGGTAAAAAAAAAAAAAGGATTGATGGTTTTATATATTTTTTGTGGTAATTTTTTTTTATGTTAGCGGGAATGCACATAGATAGATCAAAAGTTTTTATGCAACATTTGCAACACAAGTCTCCTTTATTTATCTGTTGAATTTCTTTGCATTTTTTTAAGCTTTTATACTTTGTATATTTCTATATTTCATTGCTTCCATTGTGTCAGAATGATGTACGCTCTTATTGTCTGTTTCTATTTTAAAATTTTTATTTTCTTATGTCAGTATAATTGCTTAGTACGCATTTATATATTTTCTGGAGTCCATACTTCGTTAAGAATGAAATAAATTACTGTAAAATAATTGTATGTTTCTTGAGAAGCTCTCAAATATATATGTCAATTTACTTTGGCATGCAGGTAATAAATTGAAAAATTTAATGTAATGAACAATAATTTCACGGTAAATATTCAAATTTTTACAACAATATCCGACAGATTATTCGTTGCGTGTCGAAAAAATATTTTTAATACGCAATAACAGCATGTTTTCTTGAAAGAAAAAAAGAAAAGGTTAGTGTTACAAATATCAAGTCTGTTTTACTGAAATTAGAACTGATTGTTCCTTATAAATATTTCCTCAAAAATTATTTTTGTAATTTATTTTTTTAGTTGAGATTTTTAGAAACTTATAGATCTAAAATTATCTGTTTTTGTATCGACAATTTACATTTATGCATAATTCTTATTACATACATACAGGGTGTTTAATACTTTTTTTTGCTTTTATACTTCATTTACAACTGTGAATTAAAATTTTCATTTAATGGGAATTAATTAAAAAAAATAGTGCAATTTTTGTTACATTTATCGCCAAATCGAGTTTATTGGTACCATTTTTATAATGGCGAGTTTATTTTAAATTTTGTTTTTACTCTGCTTTGAAGTTCCCCCATTTTTACACTAATTCTGTTTTAGCTCACTAATTGTAGGCTGGTTTTTGATGAACAAGTCTTGTTTTTTTATTATTTAACACATATAGCTGATTTGGACATTTTCCATCATATTTCCAAAATTTAAATAAAACTAGCAATTTTTTTTTCCATTTTGTTCAAATGTGCATTTTTAACGTTCTAGATATATTTAACGTTTTTGAAAATAAATTTTTTTACGTTTTTCCCTCCTAGTTTTCCATTGATAAAATTTTTTTCAATCGAATTGCTGTCACTAGGCGAATTTTCAAGCTCTTTTTATCGCCAAACATCACAATTATTAATTTGGTTTGCTGTTTAAAAATAATAGTTATTTTTTTGACAAGTATTGTATTTTTCTGTTATTTGAATAATTACTGATATTGAATTTTATGAATGTATACGAATGCCAAGCATTTGGCTACTTAGTTATTACCCGTGATCTAGCTTCCCAGTTCTTAAGATAGCTTTAGAAGAGTGCAGTGGTTCTATGAACTTATTGTTTCATGGACTGGTTGTACCGAGTTGCAGCGAGTGCAAACCGAAGAAAACGTTCTTCTAAATTTGAGATAAGTATCAGAATATTCTCGAAAATCTTCCCTTACTAAACATCTACATTTAACTGGAATTTTCTCTTACTGAAGTCAAATATTTGTTTTTTTTTTCTGCCCTGAATAATGAAAAAATATCTGTAGGAGTTATACACCACACTTGCATGAATACAAACTCTGCTTAAAAATCGCGTTGTCTTCCGATTTCGTGCGACTTTAATTTTTCCTTTCGTGCTAGACGATGCGGTGCATATCAATGAAATGGACTTGTTCTTATTGATTTAAGAATATGGCAGTTTTCCAATGGCCTTGCTTGTTTGATTCGTTCAAACTGAGTGCCCACTTCTCTTGTAGTAAATTTTTTTTTAATTTTCTACACGGTTATATACACAGAGATGTATTGAAGAGATGGGTAACTTTTTTTGATGAGATTAAGTAATGGACATCCTTCACACATCATACATTTAACTTTTGCAGCGCCTACTTTTTAAATAGTGCATCAATTCATTGATATTGAAGTCTCAATTTCTGAATTGTGTAATTCAGTTGTAGCTATTTTTAGTGCTTCTCAGTTTGTATATAAAAAAATAATAATATTCAACAATTTTATGAATAGATATTATCTTCATATTGTTTTATTTAAATGACGGAAAACATTCGAAAACGGCTGCGATTTTTTTAGAGAGAAATTTGGCTATTTCTTTTCTAGAAGCAATTAAAAAAAAAAAAAAAAAAATTCTCAAACACTAAATCTGTATATATGTGTGTGTGTATATATATGTGTGTGTGTATATGTGTGTGTGTATATATATGTGTGTGTGTATATATGTGTGTGTGTATATATGTGTGTGTGTATATATGTGTGTGTGTGTATATATGTGTGTGTGTATATATGTGTGTGTGTATATATGTGTGTGTGTATATATGTGTGTGTGTGTATATATGTGTGTGTGTGTATATATATATATATGTGTGTGTGTATATATGTGTATATATATATATGTGTGTGTAATGTATATGTGTGTGTATATATATATGTGTGTGTGTATGTTTATATATGTGTGTATGTATACGTGTTGGTATATGAATGTATATATATGTGTGTGTATGTATATGTATGTGTGTGTATGTATATGTATGTATGTATATATATGTATGTTTATTTCATTTTTTTAATTGTTGAAACATTTGTAGTATTCATGCAGTTTTATAAATGTAATACTTCAAAGTATATTATTTAATGTTTGTTGATTCGTTATGATGGATAATTATGGTTGAAAAATCCCATATTATACTCTAAAAATGGTAACAATAGTTTTGAGGAAATAAAAAAAAATTATCAAATAAAATAATAAAATATAAAAAAAAGTTAAAAAAAAAAACCTAGCTAGTACCTTAATGTGACGAACGCTCTTGCCTTTGTTTCAATTGTTTGTGGGTTCGAATTCCACTCTGGGCTTACATGTTTTTAGTGGTTCAGAATCCGTTTTTAATTGTAGGTCCTGGTCTGATTTAGTTCTGATGTGCGAAAATGTCCGTTGAGTGGTAATCAAATCATATTAATAAAAAGGTAACAGTTCCTGGTTTTCAAATTATTAGAGAAAAGTATTCTGTTAATATTTCTTTTTACTACACAATCTATCGCAATTAGTTCTTGGAAATTATACGTTTTCATTTTTGCGAAACCTCAATGCGCTACATTATCGATAAAAATTATTTTTCAGAAATGAAAATCGTTGCAATTTTCTTCGACCGTTGATTGTTCGCTACGCGGTGTCAAAAGTTAACTTGGTAGCTTGCAAACGAATGTGCTATAAGTTTACAAAAAACGCTCTGTAAGAAATTTTCTCCGCGGTAATGAGTTAAAAAAAATGAATTTTGTCGCTTTAAAATCTAGAGATGCTAATCATCAAATGTTATTAAGTTTTCATTTTTTGAAAAGGATTTTAAGGGAGATTTTAAGCTATGAGGATTCATTGGTTAGAGAAAATTTTCCATGCAATTTCATGATCTAGAAGCAATTTTTTTTTTACTCATAGATTTTATTAATTATGATTTTTATTATTGTACAAAATATTAACCAATACCTTGGACAAATTTATAACTTTATTTCTTTTTCTTTTTTATTTGGTATGAAATACAACAGATTATTCCTGTTTCGTATTTTTAGATATTTTTTTAATATCAAATATAAGTATTTTTTTACACCAAGTACTAGTTATTATAAATTTAAGTTCTTTTGTCTGAATGCAACATATCTAGCAGTTATAATTTAACAGAAGCATAATTTTGCTGAAGTTAGCCTTTCCGCAGTGGAAGCCACTCATGGAAGCCCCACAAATTATCTTGTAACTTTCAATTTTTTTTTGATATCGATCTTTTTCGCTTAAATATTTTCTGTATTACGAATTCAAAACGACATTCTGTTACATTGTGACCATTTTTTGTTTCCTTGTTGCTTCAGAATGGAATTTCGATGGGGATGACGGGATACTCGGCGCATGATTCATGTCAGGCTGCTCAAGGCAGTCTGAGATGCGTTGAAGAGGGGGGGGGGAACTGCCTTATCTCTTCTTGCAACTCTGCTTTCGAACCTAATGTTTTGCTCCAAGGCAAGCAACTTATGAAGAGAAATATTTTCTCATTTATTTTTGAATTTTTTTCCTTTTTTCGTTTCCCAGTAAGCGGTCCCATGTTTTGATGGCTTCCTCATTGTGTGGAATCAGGTTGAGTTTGAAATCAATGTCTTGAATATTTTCAGTATTCCTCATTATCCGCTGTTTTGTTTATGATTTTCTTTTCTTTTTCGTTCTCAATCTGGCAGTATTTGATGATCGCCAAAAAGTTCACTTCACATGGTATAGCAGTTTCTAAAAGAAATTGCCCTAAATTTGAAATAAAATTCAAAATTTTGAGATCGTAGTAGAAAATTAAAATGGAAAGTATGGAGTATTTCCATTTACTTTTTTTAACTTTTTTCCTGGTGACCACAGATTCTTTATCATTGATTTTTCCATCTTTTTATATATTTATAAATTTTTTTTTTATGTTATTTTACTGTAAATAACATAAAAGAAAGCCCATTTTACTGTAATTCGATTTAAAATATTGGTATAATTGATATAGAGGTATTAATATTACTTAAATTAAAAAAAATATTAAAATTTTAAATCTTCAATCCCAGTTGTACCAGCCATTGTATTCAATTAGGTCGTGTTATAGCAATAATCAAAATAAGCCTCGAAATTTAGAAAGAATAGCACACTATAACTTAAAATTCACTTGATGAGGAGATTGTTTCGGAATCCTCTTCAATTTTGCCACGATTTAATTATTTTTTTTTTTTTGTTTAAGAGTGACCATTGAGTTACAATCCAAACTTCAAAATTCATTTTGCTCTTGCAGCTATATTCTATAGTAAATTATAATTAAGAGCAGACATTAAAGAGCATTTTCTTATTAATTTAATTTCGATTAATGCATATTTATGGAAACATGGACGCTTGTGATTCTGTGAAAAGGTTGACTTAAAGAATCAGGTTTTTAAGACAATTATTGTTTTCAAATACATCTTCATAATTTATAACCCAACGATACCATATTTACTTTATTCAACGTTTGTGGCTATTAGATGGACCTAAATATTAACTGTGCAATTGATATCTACTTTTAAATTAGTCATCGTGGTCAAAAAGTGATCACAGAACGATAACCGCAGATCCACGTCTTGGTTACTGCTCAGTTATTCTCGTAAATTAATGGGAAGTAATTTGAGTCGTCTGTTTTATTTATTGGATTGCGAGCTTGAATTGATGAAAAGAAATATATTTTAACTGTTTACTTCTCGATCTATTTTTTTAAATTCAGTACATTATTTTATCATCTGTTGATTGAAGCATGCGCCAAATGTTTCATCTATCACCATAATAAAAGCTTAGAAATTGGGACATTGGATTCTTGGCGGTCGTTTGAGTATTCTGACTGTCACTTGGAAGACGAACTGTTGCCCGCTTAAGCTGTCACATGAAAGGTGACACCCGTGACTCACTGCTAAACATTTTAATAATCCCATTGACCGGCGGACCCACGTGGATTTTCTTTTAGTTTTTGTTCTGCTGGCCTAAAATTTGTGGTTTGCATTTCGAAGAAGATTGCGGTGCGTTCGACCGACCTCATCATCCAAAACTCAACGCGCTTTTGAAGTTCACCAGCCACGCTTCGTCGCCCAAAACGGATGCTTGGCAAATAATTTTCCTTATGGGAATTGTTTGAAGTTAACACTGTCAATTTATTATGAATGTTTATTTTTTAATTGGTTTACTTAGCATATTCTTATATATATCTCTCAATCATATATCTAGGGTTTTCTTTTCTGATTGGTTAAAATAATTTCGGGTTTTATTATTTTTAAATATATTCCACGAACAATATTGTTTAAAAATTATCATGCCGTGCAATTTTGAGCACAATGCATTAGTTACGAAACGTTTTTATTTCAAATCGAATTCTACCTCATGGTTGTATTTGAGAAGATAAATTAAAATACCCTTATATAGAACTGTAAATGAATGCGTTGGTTCTTCTTTTTTTTTTTAGTAAATTATTCATGACACGAAATTAATCGCATTTATTGTGTTTTTTGTTTATAAATTATCGTTTACGACTTAATATATAAATTTCATAGAATGCTTTAAAAAAAAGTCTTTAAACTTTTTACTTTTATAATAATGTTGTATAAATGATCAAATACAGTAATTTTGAACGTTCAGTGTTCTAGTTTTAAATAATTACTTCATTTTTGAAATGTGGAAATAAATTGTGCATTTACATCAATTAAAAAGTTGATGTTTGTGATTCGCTCTAGAACACTTTCAAAAGTACAGATATTGAATAAGCCTAATGTTTTTAGAGATTTGTGTTTTTAGGAATTGATTCATTTACTTATTTTTGCCGAGCTGGCAGCCGAATGGTTAGCGCTTTTACCTTCGGTTCAACAGTTCGTGGGTTCGAATCCCGCCTTGGGCATGGATGTTTGTAGTGGTTCGGAATCCACTTTAAACCGTAGGTCCCTGTCTAATTAGCCATCGTGTGCAAAAAATGACAGTTGAGCGACAAACATTTACTTATTTGAATTCTTTTTAAAATTGCTGTTATGTTTTCGAATTTTGATACATTCATATTTTTAAGTTTTGTTTTATATTAGTACATTCATTTATGCTTAAAAATCATGACCAGTTAAACTATTATAAGAACATTAAAATGCGCAAATATCTAGTAGATTAGCTTTTCTAATGAAGTGCATTCATTTTTTAAGAAATCGTATTAACTTAAAAATGTATGAAGACATTACGTTGCGTTATCGCATTAAAAAGAAAAAGCTTTTCGTATTATAAAAAGTGAACAAATTTCACAAATTAATGCAATAAAGGGACTGGAGGGAAAATAATGTGTATTCCTTTGACCAATAAAGTTTCAAGTTTGGTATTTGATACAGCTGAAGACTGTCATGCATTTAAAAAAAAAAAAAAAAAAAAAAAAAAAAATCCTTTTAGGTCCTGTGCGCCGCCGATTGTATGTGTATTGAGTGGTCTCCATCGACGGGAATAAACAATCGGAGATATAACCTAACTCATTGTAAAAGAAAGGAATATCTCAAAATTTTGAAAGAAGGAATGCAATTCCAATGTTGCTTCGATTCGTTGTTTGGGGGTAATTCTTTACAATATGATTACCAACTTCATGAATAATTCAGCCAGAGAAAATAAACTGTCATATTATTTAATAAGCACATGGAGCGGCTCCATATTACTTTGTAACTACACGAGAATGAGTGACACGCTTCTCAACTGTAAAGTATATCCTGAATCATGTTTAAAATGTTTTACGTTGACTGTACAGCAATGCTTTTTTTTTTTCTTATGTGATATTTGTTACGATAAAATGAATTGTCAACTTGTTGTTTTGCTGATATGTTTTTGAAATTGGAAACGGTTGATATTATATATAGTAAGAGTTGAAGAGAAATTAATTTTATAAATTTTTTAAAACATTTTATGAGTTTAGGGAAAGTGTTGGCTCTTTCTTTTTTTTTTTTTTTAGTAAATTATTCATGACACGAAATTAATCACATTTATTTATACGAAATTAATCACATTTAATCACATTTTTTGTTTATAAATTATCGTGTATGACTTAAAATATAAATTTCATAAAATGCTTTAAAAAAACATTAATCTTTTTTTCTTTTATAATAATGCTGTATAAATGATCAAATACAGTAATTTTGAACGTTCAGTGTTCTAGTTTTAAATAATTACGTCATTTTTGAAATGTAAAAATAAATTGCGCATTTACATCAATTAAAAATTGATGTAAATGCGCAATTTATCGCTTCCGTTTATCTTAACATATTATGTTAAGATAAGCGCTGAAGCGAAATGAATTGTCACCTTGTTGTTTTGCTGATATGTTTTTGAAATTGGAAACGGTTGATATTTTACTATATATATATAGTAAGAGTGTTAAAGAGAAATTAACTTTCAGATTTTAGACTAAATTTCTTTCATGTGATGTAAAAGGGCAAATCATAATAAATGTAGAATGGCATTTCATAGTCTTTAAATAATAATTTAAACAAGTATGCTTCAAAATTAATGCATGTAAAAAAAAAAAAAAAAAAAAAAAACCAGAAAGTATTATGAACTTTGAGAAATTAATATTTTGTCTGCTTACCATTGGGTTTTGTCACATCCTTTAATTAGTCTGTCTTCCATCATTTTGTCAATCTGCTGCAATGTTTCATGTCTTTTCTGGTTTTTTTTTTTTTTTTTTGAACAGCTTTTTGACTCATTTTCTTTTTGAAGTGTTACTAGAACTGAGATTTTGCTATAAATGTACTAGATTGTTGACGATGTGCTGCTGTTGTCAATATTTCATCAATTTTGATATTTACTTTTGATCATGTATCTATTAAAGTGCCCAATTAATAAATAAGCTTAACTTTTGTCATGTAACCAGTAAGTAATTTATTAATTTTCTCTTGGTAGATGTGTAGTCGCCGAATTAATAATCGAATACTTAGCGCTTTTGTGCCTTCAGTTCCACAGCTCGTGGGTTCGAACCCCCACCATGGTCTTGGATGACAGTCGTGGTTCGAAGTCCACTTTAAACTATAGTTAGGTCTAATAATCGTGTGCATAAGATGAGAGATCGTTGAACGGCTAACAAACTAAATATTTTATGCAGATAGTCCTGATAAATCTTGCTCTTCTTACAAATCTTGCGGCTTATAATATCTTTTGACTCTATAGCAAGAATATTTTAAAATACTTCAACATCGTTTGAATCCGAATTTAACTTATTTAACAATAAATGCAAATTGCTATACGTTTCGGTTTCCAAAAGAGAAATTTCTTGAACTGTATTCATTTCATTAACGACATATTATAACTTTACTAGAAGTATGCAATATTGTTGAAAAATAATGACTTTCCACCAAATTTTAATATTTTTTACTTTTTTAAAATTTGTATTCCCATGATAAGAAATGCGTAAAATGTTTTCCAAAATCTAACTTTGGTAAAATCGTATGTTATATTCTTTAAATTTGGGAATTATTGATGCATAAAATTTTTTTTCTTAATATATATGAATTTCTTTTTTAATTTTAAGTAAACCCCAAGTTAAAAAAATAACTGCTTTATTTTGTACCATTAGTCAAACTGACATCTGAATGGAGGTTGTCTTTCTCGTTTTCAGTCTAACATTTCGTGAGTTCGAATAACACTTCAGACAAAAATTATAATTTTGAATCCATTTTAAGATGCAGGTTCTGTTTCAGTTAATCTTAAGCAAAACATGATTGTAGAGAGCTTGCAAATAAACCAAACAAATCATTGGTTGGTATGTGTAATAAAGTGTTTCTTATTAAAATGTGTACTTTAATTTGTGAAGATCGCCGCATGGCCCTGAATCTTTTAAGTAGCAAAGACGATGCAGTTCCATATTTTACTATTGTATTTCGATCGAAATTTTTTCATTTGGGGTACATTTTTTTGTTAAATTTAGAAGTTAGTAGAATCGTGTATAGTCAAGAGTACAACGCCTTTTAAGGGAAAAACATTTTATCACTAATTTATCGTTCCATAGTTTCAATTTTGACCTGACAGTAAATGGCGAAAAAATGGAAATCCACCCCACAGCACATAAATGCTACTGCAAATTCTGTTCAAATAAATTTTAGGTCATGGTGTCACGCGAAATGAGTCTCGTACTTTACCTGTGGCTTTTTCAAATAAATTTTGTTTGGTGAACTTTTTTTTGTTTTGTTTTATTTCATCAAGAATTTTCCCTATTTTTCATATTTCTTTTTATCCGTTCATATTTTATAGTCGAGACCCATAGTATAGTTTTAGCACGATGACAAAACTAACAAATGACCTTATGTTCATTTTACAATAGCTACAATTCGAATCATTTTATAATTTTCCTTAGTATCATTTATAATGCTTTATCATTTTCTGTTATTTGTACTCTAAATAATCTGTAGAATTTAATGTGTGTGTATGTTCTGATTAAAATATTTCAATTTTTTTTAATGTGATGATTATTTTTCAGGGCCGCCATACGAAAACGGGTCAACTTGCGGCGATTAAAATTATGGACGTAACAGAGGTAAGCCTCCATTCAATAACTCATTAATTTAGTTTAAAAAAAATTCTAGATCTTTTAAAATAATCAAGGAAAATTTGTTCGTTTCTTAGTAAACTTTAAGGGGTACTTTCTTTAGATAACTAAATTCTCACAACCAAGATATTAAAATAAAATCATATTTTCATACTCATAAGTTTCTTTGCTTATGTGATACATAATATTTACAGACAAAGTTAAATGAAAATGATAGTTAAAAAGCATAACTTCATAAATTTTTCTGCTTAAAGAATGTAATTAAAAATATGTCAGAAATTATATAAAATTAACTTTTAAACATTCTAAATGTGACAACAGAAAATAAGATTTCTTAGAAATGTTTAAATGTATTTTTAAAGATCAATACATTTTTTTTTTTTTTTAAAATTTATCTACATTTTAGAAACAGAGTGAGTATTTGTATTTTAGATAACTAATCTGTGGATTTTATGCTTCTCAGACTCAGATTTTTCTCATTATTCCCCCCCCTCCTTTTCAATTCTTAATTTTAAGCTAGTATTTTTTATAGTAGCAATTTATTATCCACTTAGAAAGTTTGAATATTTTTAGAATTTTTCTTTTTTATAAAATAGTGAGTTAAAATATAGTTCAGTTAAAAAGTTATGGATTTAAATTTGTTTAATTTGCCTGTTAATAATACTTAATAGGTTTAAAATCTTAATCCTATGTATATTGCAGTTTTAAATTGTTTTTGAAGTGCTTTTTTTAATGTAAGAATGTAACGTTTGCAACTTTTTTTTTTTTTTTTTTTTTAACTAAAAAGTGCTTTTTAGAAGCTTGTTTAATGATTGATAAAAAAAAAAAAAAAGCATAAAGTGAAAACACTTAAATCAACACTTGTTATCAAAATTATTATATGTATTCATATAGAATACCATTATTTTAGTAATGTTGTGGTATTTACGATATTGAATGAAAATTTGCCCACGTACTTCAGTCGCTGCCTGTTTACTGAAGAAATATTATGAGTTACTTTTGCTTTTTTGACGGAGATCATAAAAAAATAATAGTAATTTTGCTAACGTAATGTTAATGAGTTTGTTTAAAATGCTACATGAGGCAATTAGCGTTTTATTATATTTTATTTTGATGAGGGATGCTCGCGTACAGATTTTGCAATTTTATAGTTGTAATCATGAATTCAATTTCCATTTCTCTAAAAAAAATTTATTACTATATTTTTCCTGTCTTTTAAATACTATTGAATGCAGACATCTGAAACAAATTATCCATTAAATTTTTTAATATTTGAGCAATCTATATTCTTAAAATTTGCCTGCAGTTCACAAATATAGCACTCAATTTGGAACAGAGTTTACTAGTTATCGTGTTTACCTTGTGGTTCGTATTAAACATCAAACTATTAAGTAAATATTTATTTAAATTTATATGAAGTTGCATTTACTAAATTCTTGAGCTGGCAATAGAGTTAGTTTTTGACTTTTACTTCAAGAGTTCGAGTGTTCGACTCCTACCCCAAGTGAGGTCATTTGTAGTCGTACGAGATCCTTTTTAAATTGTAGTTTATAGTTGTCAGCCAAAAGTGACCGTTGATCACTTAAACACATCAAACCATTTTAGAAGTAATTATGCATCGTTATTATTTTTTTGCTCGATTTTATGTATTTAAATACTATTTTCAATTTCATGGTTAAAAAAATTGTGAAATAGAAAACTAAATAAAAATTCTCATAAAATATAAATTTTTTTAAAACCGATTTTAGTTGAGCATTCGAATATATTTAGTACAAAAATGATACCTTCTTTTCTACAAAATATGTTAGTTCTAGAAAAAAAAGTATCAGTTGTTCGGAAAAAAAAAAAAAAAAAAAAAAAAAAATTGAAGATGGAATAATCTTTTTCAGATTAGCCTTATTACTCAAAATTTGGATAGTTTATCTCTGGGGAAACAATTGCGCACCTCAAAAACATGATTTGCGTTAACATATAGAAAATCAAAATGAAACTAGTCTGAATTTATTGGTGTATCCTGTTTATTCTTTGATTATATTTTATTTAATTTTTTGTCTGTTCGCTGTTCTTTTTATCGTTTTGACATTTTCATATTTTGTTGAAAACGGCCTGTTTGTTGGTAATATACAAAAGTAATATAAAAAGGATTTTTATTAAATTGTATATTTGCCTATTTTTTTTTATCTTTTTTATTTTTATTAATAGTATAAGAAAAACGATAGTTTTTATGAGATATTTTAAAACTATTTGCTTATTAAAGAAAAATGTAAGTTTTAGAAATTTTACTTTAAATAATCGTTACGACCGTAAAAAAAAAAAAAAAAAAAAAAAAAAAAAATCGAAACCTTAGTATTTTATAAATTTTCTTAACCAAAAACAATTGTTTTAATATATATATATATATTTCTGAATAAAATAGTTTTTTTTAGTCGAATGTTATTGCGTTCTGTTTATAAAGATAGAATGCCTTAAATATCAATATGAACGTATACACTGTTACGTAGTGTCATGTAATTCAGGTAAATCTATTGCAATCAGAATGTGTACCTTCAAAGTAATAAGTGTACAGCTGCTGTATTCGGGCATCTACTTTCTCTATAGGGTGGGTGCGTGGGAGTTTCATAGATTTTGGCATTTTTGAAGAGTGAACTTAGCTAATTAATTATCTAGTTTTTCCTTGACGTGACATTATAGAGTGGGGTCTGACAATAGACTTCGGCAGATAATCTAGCGTTTACATTGTATCAAAATACTTTAATCTAATATAAACTAATATATTCACCTAAACTAATCCTCATGTTTTTGCTATTTTGCTACTGTGGACTAGGCATAAATTTGTTAAATTTTGAAATTGAAAATTTTAAATGTAGATCCTGTTCACCGTTTCGTGATTTTGATGTGTATCGTTTTTAATATGTCTACAACATTACTTAAAGAAAATATTTCAAGTTGTGTGAATATTTTTTAAATTTTAATTTAATATTATTTTTGCTTTTAGGCGTTCTTTTTTTTAAAAACATTTTTTTATTTTAAAATATAATTAAATAGAAACCTTAATTTTAAATCTAATCTCACTACTCTAGTTTCCTTAATATCCTTAAAATTATAAAATAGATTTCATGGATGAATATATTTTATATTAAAATATTTTTATAATACAAAACATATTTTTTTATATTTTAAAAATTATTATTCCAAGAGCTACATAAAAACAGATGTTTGTTTTTTTGAATATTTTCGTAATAATGCAGAAAAACAAGCAGGTTTGTTTTCTATTTTAATCAGTATGCAAATCTAAATGAATTACCTTTGTTTCAATTTTAATATTGAAACCTTAGTTCGATTCTATGTAAATTAAAATTTCTGTACTCTCCTAAATAATCGTGGTGGAGTTTCATAAAAAAAAAGAGTTATAATTTGAACTTCCTCTTTTAATCTCTTTTATTTCATGGCAATAAATATTTCACTGCAATTGAGGTTTGGTTGAAAATGATACCTGCAATTCAAACTACCTGAAACTTTTTTATTTTGTAACGTGAAAGGATTGTTTAAATAAGCATGCCTGCCTTTCAGTTTGTTTACACACACAGAGAATGAAATGACGTTATCTCTTGTTTTATATTGTTGGTCTTTTTTTTTTTTCCTTCCGTCGGTCGTATTTTTAGAGTGGCAACTTACGGCGAGCTAGCAAATTTTTGAGCTTGAAAACCGCCGGTATGTCGCTCCTTGGGGGCGAGCGCTTTGCCTCATGCCTTTGCAATCTATTTCTCCTCGCGTTCTCTTCTCATGAGTTCAAAATAACCGTTACGAACTCGCGAAAGTATCGCACTTTTATTTTTACGAGAAAGCTGGCCTTCGAAGAGAAAGTTTTCTGCTTTTAAAAATTAGTTTGCGCAATGTTTACATTTTTTTTTTATTCCTCTCGCAAACGACATTTTATTTGTTGCCAGCTTTTACAGCAACACGTGCATCCTCTCCAATTGGAATACTTTGAAATTGATACCGTGCTGATAAATCTGAATTTCGTCATATGGAATGAAGTTATATTTCCTCTGTACATTGCTACCGCTTTTATCTGATTAGCAAATGTCGGAAGCTGAGAAACTCACATCCTGCACTGGAACGCGACGGAGTTGAGGCGTTCGCCCCATGATAACAACCGAGTTCATTGTTTGTTGACCCCAGCTGTCTTGAAATGCTTCAGATATTACCTTTTTAGAGCAATTATATTCAGTTCCTGCACTTCGTGTTTCACTTTTGAAATTATTCTTTTTTCCACAAATGGCTCATTTTAAAAGCAAACAAAACTTAAAAAAATGTTTTGAAATATATTACGTAATTTTTTTTTTTTATCTTAAAGAGATGGATCATAAAATTGAAATGAATTCTCATAAAGGTAGAAATAGTTGTCAGAATGACTTAAAGACGTGTACAATATATACAACGCCGGAAAAAAAATAAAGCTGCTTTTAATGTTTTTATTTCAAGCTTTTTTTCCCACGTGGCTTACAAATGAAAATGAAAAAGAGACTTGCTGGTTTCTAAAACTATTTTTTTTTTTAAAATAACATTTTTTGGAATGTGTTTCAATGCGATTATTTTAGAAAATGTGTAAGAAATGATAAATTTTGTTTCCCTTCATCCTTCATAATCTGTAAACGAAAAGATGTTAAAAAAATGAGTTTACTGGGGAGAATCAGTCATTATAATGAATTTTTGAAAGTAAAATCTGAATCGCCCGCGCGAACCTGGAGTTGAATTAGATAATCGATGTTTATATGGTTCGAAATCAACTTTAAAGATTTAGGTTTGAAAAAAATAACCGTGAAGTAAAATAATAGCTGTTATAACTGAAATTAAAGCCACTATTGTAGGTCGAAAATTCAAAATCCGTTGAAACGCAATTATTTCCTTTTTATTTCTTGCAAATTTTCGGTTGATAATTTATTAATGTTGAATTAGATTTTGAATTGCGAAAAGGGTCGTTTGTTATCCCAAGCGCTCTGTAAAATACTTGAGTATCATCCTTCGCGGATTGCCTTCAGGGCTCAGCTTTTCATAGATAGTGGGCGGATGCGTGTACCAAGGAGGAAACCCGGTAAACTCCCAATCATCCACTCTTCATTGAGGTACATGCAGAAAGTAGAAACAGAATTCCTATTTAACTGTAGATGGGATCGAAGACTGGAGCTTTCACGCTGGAAGTCCCGTCTGCAACCTCACTAGTGATTACTTTGTTACGATGAGCCTTAGAATAGCATGTAACTTTTAAACTTTTTTATTAAAGTCGCAAACAGCGTTTTTCATGTTTATGTCCCCATTACTTAAATGTTTTCGTGCACGATATGTTTTCTCACAAATAGATCCCGTGTTAGATATAAATGAAAGAACATTTCTATAGTTAAATATTATATGAACGATTTCAAAAAGATATTAAATTTTTGAACATTCAAACAAATTTTCTAATTCTGTTCGTTGTGAGTTTTGAGCACTGGTGTTTAAACTGGGATACCATTTGAGCAGTATATGCTACAACGAGGTTTAATTTTATATTTGTGTTTCATTTTTAAGTTTGGCCGCCCATGCTGTCTAGTGGTCAGAGTTCCTGAGGCTGCGGATATGGATATCATGGGTTCAATTCCCAGTTCGGACATGGATGAACTTTCTCTCTCTGCCAATCCTGTCTCTTTGTCCTTTCTCTGCATGAATGGATTTTGAATGGTTGACTGCCCTACAAACGGGTACCTATGGCATGTGTCTACTGAGGAAGTCCACACCAAAATATGGTTCAGTTGGAAAAGCGGAGCAGCGCACCCCATAATGCCAGCCTAGCTGGCACACAACTTTTAAGTTTTAATTTTTTTGCTAGAAGAAAAAATAATTTACTGAGTAAATTTATTTGAAAAATTTGGCAATTTATGGTTATCCATTCTATTTTTCTTTACTAAATGGGAAGAAAGTTTCTTATGTGAAGTATTTTTAAAAATAACTTAATGATATTGACATTCTTTGGTTAAATTTTGTTAACTAAGCAAATGAAAAACGATGCGATGGAAAAACTTGAGCTGTGCATGACAAATGAAAAGAATAATCTGTATTCTAAATCGAGTTACGTAATTTTTTCTTAACCTTTCGTGCACGACAGGTGAACGATTCCTCGGTAACATCGCCGCATCCGTTTGAATGATTTGAAAAATAACTATTTAAACAATGAACATGGATCGGTGAAATACCATTTCCGATGAATACCGCGGATTAATGAGCGAAAGTGCAGGCGTGGATCGAGGAACAGGCTTGCCTCCTTACCGTAAAGCTTGGCCGGTGAATACTGATTAATCTGGTGTCCTTGAGAATCGTGTTCTATAAATCTTTGACCTCTACTTACGATGTCATCGGCTTTCTGGTATCCTGTAGCTGTTGTCTACTCGGCCTACCCGCATATTTTTGGAAGTGAACAAAATTCGTGGAAAAACGACCCAAAATCCGCCACTCCTATTTTGACAGCTAGTTGTCTCTCTTGTTTCTTGGGTTCCCGTCTCCTCCCCTGTTGCATCCATCATCAAAAGAAATTGGAATTCGGCGGAATTGTGTGTGGGCTGCATTTCGTCGCCACCGATTTTAAATAATTAGGAATTCGTTGAATGGCTCACCTAACTTTTCTGAACTGTAATCTGTTTGCCTTGAATTGCGTCTACATACTAAACGGTTTGGTTGCATTATTTGCAATTAATATGCAAATTAAGGGAACATTTAAATAGTTATGTCATTAATTCATAACGTATCTTAATGTTTTTTTTTATCGGCGGGGGAAAAATAGAATTTGTACTTTGGAAAATCGTTGTTGGTAGTGTTTCGGACTTATCCTCCAGTTGTCATTACGTGGCATCAAGTAGTATTAATGTATTTTGATACGTCTTTACAATAATAGATTTGTTCCTTGTTTTTTTTTAAATGCTTGTACACTTTTAAAATTCAATTTAAGACCAGAATTTGAAATGTTTAAGCAAATTCATTGAATGCATTAGAAATAACTTTCACAATAAAAGGAATTTTAAAATACATTAGACTTAATTAAATACATATGAGTGTATGTATTTAGAAAACAGTGGATTGCTTGAAACAATGATTATTTTAAAGTGTTTAGGGTGGTTGAAATTTCATCGACTTCTGTTGGTATTTATAATTAATGTTTTGATGTGAACTGTCATTGAGATAAGTGAAATTTTAATTTTAAAAGAAATAAAGAACCCCCTTTATTCACAAACGATTTTTAACTTAAAACATTTTTTGATTAATTTGGCAATAAAATTAAGACGAGAACAAAATGTTTTTTCTTCGGCTGTGAGATCTATCGAACATTCTGTTTGTGGAGAAGGTTAAACAATTGTTATAAAGCATTGAAATTAATAACATGATTTTTCTTTCTATATAAACTGCTCAAGAATTATGCAGGATTCCAAGAAATGTCACAATTGATGCCAAACAAAAGTCCTATTTTTAAGCAGATGCTAATCGTAAAATTCCAATAATGTCTTTGGTGTTTTTTTTTTTTTTTTTTTTTTTTGAATATAAAATATCTTACATTGGAAGTATTTTTATATAAAATATCTTACATTGGAAATTTTTTCTTTCCTTCTTTATTTTTTTGGATATTTTCTCGTGTTTTTAATATTAAGGAATGAGAAACATTAATATGTGAAATTATTATTTTTATATAAAAAAAATGCAACATTTTGTTACTAATTAGAGTAATGAACCTCAAGCATTTCATTAGAGAGCTGAGACACTTGCAGCAATTGTCAATAGGTTCATCATGAGGAAATGAAATATCTGAATGGTCATTCAGTTAACTTTACAATCACAATTTTTTATTGCATGTTTGTCATTTGAATTCCAGCTCATAAAATAGAATACCAAATTGCATGTTACATTCAGAATCTGTTTCCTGAACTCCTAAAGAATAATTTTGTTTTGTGATTCAGCATACGAACTTATATTTTAAGTATAAATTAAGATAACTTTAGATTCATATTAGTTTCTCACTAAATTTCTAAACATGTTATATATTTACGTATACTTTAAAAGCAACTTATGCGGAACTCCAGTGTTGCATTGAAATCGAGTTTTGCTTGTTTTTTTAAAGAAAGAAATCGTGTAATATGTTTTATTTTGTTGCTTCTTTTGATTATTACATCATCTGAATACATTTGAAAATTGATATTTCTCAGTGAAAGTTAAGTGTTCTAACTTAAAAATATCTAACCTCTTTGTCTATAAAGGTTTTTAAAGCACAGTTTTACCAAAATTATTTTTTTTTTTGTTACAGTCAGCTGTAGAGATTTTCAAACAGTGATATAATTCAATTTTTTTAATCAAAAAGTGAATGTTGCTATTTTTTTTCATTTTTCGGTGAAACAGAATTTTTAAAGAGGAAAAGGATGAATTATCGTAAATGTTTTTTCTTTATGTATGCAGATTAAATTTTTTAGGTATCATAGATTTATCATGTCTCACAATTAATCAATTATTCGAGAATTTAATTTGAGTAGTGTCTGTTGACAGTTTAATGTTTCAAGACAGGTTTTTTTTTTGATTAAAAAAATCAATTTTCCCAAAATTATGTGAAGTGTAAAGCAACAGTTTATTTTTTCGCTAAAAATGAATATTGTAAATCACATCTTATTCATACTTAATAAGGAAAAAATTATTTTTCCATTAATGCCTATTTCTTGGGCAGTCTTTGTTTCCGGTTCTTCCCGCCCAGTTGACCAATGAATAGTCAGCCTTTTAAAATTATGTTTAACAGTTCGCGGGTAACTTTTCTCACGCAACTGTTTGCACTGATTAGGTTTTGTTGATCAATTAGCCCTCTATGTAAAAAGTTACTGTTGAGTAACCGAAACAAATGCTTAGTTTA
The DNA here is from genome assembly GCA_030067965.1 of Latrodectus elegans. Taxonomy (NCBI): domain Eukaryota; kingdom Metazoa; phylum Arthropoda; class Arachnida; order Araneae; family Theridiidae; genus Latrodectus; species Latrodectus elegans. The sequence continues at coordinate 26,253,503 of CM057820.1, read as the reverse complement.
TTTATTTGTTTAAAATATGCTATCTTTAATGTTAATCATAATGAATTCAAATTAATAATCCACACACACACAATTAACATTAACTTACCAGCTAAAATATTTCAAGTAAAATATAATCTATTTTGTAATTTATATATATATATATATATAATTCTCCACGAGTGTATTAAAAAAACGTTGAATTAAAAATTTTTATATTATGCTTGAAAAAAAAATTGTTCTATTTCTTGAAAAATATTAGAAACTTTTAGATTAAAGAAAATTAGACACAATGAAATTAAAATTCACTGAAAATGATAACTTTTATTAAATGTTTCTATAATACATTATATTTTTGTTGTGTTATTAATTTTTGTATGCAAATCTAATCTATTATACTGTTTTATGGTAAACCTCATTTTAGGGTTAATATTTTTTTGTAATTATTGCATATACACATATATTACATTTATATGTTTATATTACTTTAACTTACCAACTCTGAGTTATATTTAGTTTTTTTTTATAGTTAAAATCTAATGCAATGCGTGTCCGCTTAAATATAAAATATATAATAGTTACATATCTTTATACTATTATATATTCGAAAACATGTATTTAACTTTCGGTGTGGGGAATAGCGACTGAGAAAATTAATTTTGTTTGAAACATTTTTTTGACTGTGACATTAAGTCATAGATTAACTATAAAAGTAAATGCGGAATCGGGGGGTGGAATGACTAAAAAATCTTTTCCGTTATCGAAGGTATTACATATTGAAATCAGGGTTGTTTTTGACAGCATTTAATGCATTTTTGATGGGCGATATATTTGAAAAACCGAAATCTCATTTTCTGCAAAAATTCCCACAGTGAATATTAAAATTTTATTTGTTTATTTTTTTTATTTTTAAATTTATGCAGTAGAATGTAGAAGTGAAATGCAATGCTGTATGCATTGTTTCTCAAAATTTTCGGTTATTACATTTTTAAAATTATGTGAAAACCACTCGCTTTCATTCTTGAAGCGAGCAGAGTTGCAGTATAATTTGTTTCACATAGCATAAACATTTTTAGTCGGACTGAAATCAACTTATGAATTCTAACTCGTGCAGACTGTAAATTTTAAATTAAGAATGTTGCGATCGAAATTCCGAATTGAAACATGGACGTTTTAATTGATTCTGAGAATATTTCGATGTAGTAAGTTTTCATTCTACTTAGTGCAGCCGTTCCTATTCCAACCACAATCAAATTGGTAGACAAACGGAATAAATATTTCGTTTATTTCGACTATGCAAACAATGTAAAATAAATAAAAAGAACAAATTCTCTATTGTTTTTTTTTTTACTTGTGAATCTTCGATTTTTTTTTTTCATAAGTTGTATTTCAAATTTAAATTTTTAACCATTGTTTATAACACTAAAATTTTAAATTTAATATGAAAAAAAAAAAAAAAAAAAATGCATCATTGTTTTTTTTTTTCATATTACATTTAAAATTTTAGTTTAGCATATAATAATGTATTTTAAAAATAATAATCAAATCATATTTTGTCAATTGTTTTGAACTAAAAGAACATGTTATTTTTGCAATCGCAGTACATATTTACATGAAATTTGCAATATTCTAAGTTGCAACAAACTTTCAAGATAAGTAACATGTTAAATTGTTTATCCCGAGAAACGTAGCTATCCAACTTGTTATAATCACGTTTTCGTTGGACTTCATACGCGCGACGAGTTTTCACGAGTTCTTTTTTTTTTTTTTTCTTCGGCTGTTTACGTTTTGGGTTAAAGACCTCCTTGTACTTCTCTTTGTGCCTGCTGTTTATTGCCGAGTGTGATCAAGGCCTGCTATCAAACTCGTCTCGTATTCGACTTGTACTCTCACACCCGAGGTTATGACCATATGCAGAGAATAGTTTGTTCCTCGTAATATCATTATTCTCTGGAAGTCCTGCGCAGATATCGTCTGTGCAGTTTTTTTAAACTTAAGCACTTAGGAACCTTAAATGGAAATTGTATATAAAAATAGCAGTTTCTTGATATTTTTTATCGTTTAATTTATAGAAATATTAATAAGTTATTAATTTTCACCATTATTATATTTGGTGTAAAATGAAGAGTTTAATTAAATTTTTAGAATGGTTTGATTAAATAATTCTTAATTATTTCGAATATTTTTTAAATTAAATCATTGTAAAATAAAATTATAAAACCCTTTAATCTAGTTTTCCTCAATCCATCATTATAATTATATTCCGAAATTCTAATCAGTTCATTAATTTTAACTTTCGAATTTAATAATATTCATCGCTTGTGCGAAGTAAAATTTTTCGGAAATTATATTCTTTCTCGCCTTCTATATTTAATAATTAATCTATTTTAAAAGATTTTCAAGTCCTTAATTCAATTGTGTTTTACGGAGGAATAAATTGTAATCACAGTCGGGAATTAAAATTTATAATCGAAATTTCCAAAAATGTTTATAACTTAGTATAAAATAACCATGTAAATTTTTATATGATTTTAAAGTTTTTCAAGCAATTTTTAGTGTCTTTTATTTTTGTAGAACTAATTTGTTTAATATTTTTGATACATTCGTTTTCTTAGTATAAATTTGAATATTTTTATGAATTTATTTTAAGATTCCTAATATTTGAATGCGGAACTGGTAGATGAATGGTGAACGTTTTGGTTCTTCAGTATATAAGTTTTTGGAATTTCTAATTCGAACGTAATGATCATGAAATGTCAATTTTTATTTAAATGTATTAAACTCAGATTTAAATATTCTAGAATTCTCTCTATAATATTTTAACTTTTAGAAACGCTTATTTTTAGAACAAATTACTTTAAAAACTCTTTGGAAAATGCCTTTGAAATATTTAAGAAAACTCGTAGTGGCGTTGATATTTGTTTTAATTGCATTCTCCTCAAATGATTGGTTTCATAATAGACAAGCGGTATTCAACCAGATAGATGATTGATATTCATAAATTTGTTTTTCTCAATGAAATGAAAGTTCAGTTCAGCACAAAGTGTTATTATAAATAAATGTATGTATGAATTTAGGATATTTTTGATATTTTTTTCTTTAAAAAAAATTATGTGAATTTTTATGTTTTTAAAGGAACAGATCTTTTATTGTAACGAAAGAACGTTAATTTTTTTTAAATTTTGAATTCAGTTGGTAGAAAATGGTTTAATAATGTTATTTATTATTCAGCGCTAGTTGATACACAGTTTGAAGATAATTTAATATTTCTCGTGGTAGATGCTTGTTTGATCATAATTGCAGCGTAATTTTTCCATAACAAATTGCACTTTTAAATAAAAATTTAATATAAATTATCCTCTCAACAAAGCAAAGTATTTTATTTTTATATTTTGAAATTTCCAACAATCTGCCATACGTAATTCTTTTAAGCTATTGTAGTAAATTTAATATAATGTTATTTAATTGTGAATTCTTAAATTGTGTGTTTAATCTTACATTTGAAAGGCGGCTATACTTATTTTTTGAATTAAAGTTTATTTTTGCAAGAAAAGTGCCCAGATCTATTAAAATCTTTAAATTTTGTTTCATTCGGCTTTTTTGCAAAAGAAGCATAACTCTCGACCAGAACATATAATATTAAGTGGATTCCAAACCATTGTAATATTTTTGTCTGAAGTGGGAATCAAAACTACGAATTACTGAACTGCGAATGTAAAGTGCTAATCAAACGCATATACTAATTGTTTAAATTTCAATTATATTTTGTTTCTTAAATATTGAGATTTTTTCAATTTGAGTTTTATATGCGACAATACAACAATTTTTTTTTATTTGCTCTAATCATTGTTTACTTATTTTGTTCTTCGAAGACCTTGTTTGTTGTTTAACTTGAATGATTCCTAAAATAGTTGATTTGTGGGATGGTGGCCATGTGTGAAACAAAGCACACCGTGAATCAGCTTCAATAAAATTCTTTGCGCGAGGCCATCTGAAACAATATTTCTTTTATAAAGGTCTTGCGCTCGTCTTGTAGACGCGTCGCCTGATAGTTAATTCCTTATAAAATGATGAATATGTGTAAAATATAGGAGTGACCTTACCACTGAATTGTGTGTGTGTGTTTTTTTTTATAATTAATATTCGGATTTTTCAATTGAGTGGTTTATTTGAATTGTGCCACTTTAATTTGTAATTGTTTTTAAAACTGTATAAATTTTGATGTGACATTAGTTACGCCAGTTCAAAACAGTTATATTTTTTAAATGGTAATTTTAATTTCGATGATACTCATTAGAACTAGCCTGTATTTTTGAGGAGCTTTTAAAATTTTAGCACAAAATATTTTAGTTACCTATGGGATTATTTTTATAACATTCTCTAATTCAACTAATTTCTGATAATATTTAAATTTTGGCCAAACTTTATTATCATGCAACGGTTGTTCAAATACGGCTTATTGTCTGTTTCACTATTCTGCATCTATTTTGACCATGTTGCAAACTATAATCAATTGACTTCCCACAAACGACTTCATTTTGTGTAATGAATAACCGGATTTAGCTTGTTCGATTTGAAATCGTTCAGATAAATATTCATGGGAAACATCGATTGATGCGCGGACGTCGTAACTGGTTCCATACCAATTTCGAATTGATTCGAGTCATTCAACCAAGTTGAATAGATTTAGATACATCTAGTTTAGTTGCTGAATCGAAGCTGAAACAGTTGTCCTAAAAATCGGTTCATATCAATTCGTGCTGGACCAAACCGAGGTGCACGAATCTGCCTCATCTCAACCTAATCTTATGTCTTCGGGATTTATGAAACCATTTCGGGTAATAACCCAATAGCATCGACTCGTTAGATTCGAAAGCAAAAAATTCTTGAAATTCATTTTGTGCGAATACATGAATCATTTTCTAATACTAAACATGTTGTTGGTTCAAACCATTCAAACGTTGACAATATAACTGGAAAAAGAGAAATCCTTTTTTATGGTTAAAATGTCAATGTAAAATGAAGCTTTAAATCATTTTTAAAATTCCCCCCCCCTCCAAAACTCATACCACTTTTAACCTTAACTTAAACCCTTAACTTTCTAACTACAAATGAAACATTATTTTTAAGTTATGGCTTTATTATATTTTAAATTCGAAAGTACGTTCGTAATTTATTCATTAAGGGAAAATGCCCTTGGCAAAGTTTATGAATATATGCAAATATTATGAATCAGTGATGAACCTGGTCAAAAATAAACACGATAAAGAAATGTAATTAAATATTGTTGGAAAAAAAAAGTTACCAAAACAAGAAATAATTTTGCTTAGTATCGAATGAAAACAATTGTCTATTTTTAGGGAATCTGTTTATAGAACTGTTCAATCTTTATGATATTTGTTATTGTTTTTAACTTTAAAAATGTCGGTTTTGATTGAATTTGAAATTTTTGTTGAAATTGTTAAGTAAACAATTCGGAATTATGATTAATTTGGCGTCAACGACTTAGTTTCATGTATTTATTGATTTTTCTCCAAACAAATGTATCTTCTTTCACTTCCATAGCATTTCCTTAAGTTTCAAATGAAAATATTTTTATATCTTTATTGCATTTAGCTATGATTTATTTGTGGAAATTAAAACGAAATGGTGGTACTAAAGTTTCATGTTTTTGTTGTAAATGGAATTGCGCATCTGGAGACATTTATTTTTACATACATATTTAAATGAACTTTTCCTCTGTGATATTAACAAAGATTTTTTCCTCAATAGTTTTAATTGCATTTTTTTAAATGACCAAGCAGTTATTGTTAATCATAAAAATTTTAAAGTGGTTCTACAAATGATAAATATTAATAGAATATTATGGGCATCAGGAATCCATAAATTATATGATTTGGAATTTCTTAGAGGAATCCATTTATGACGGTTTTTCATATAACAAAATTAGTTGAAGAAATTTTAAACTGCAGAATTATTTATAAAATGATTAATTATAAAATTAAGTATAAAATGCATCATGCCATATATTTTGGCATGATGCATTTTTGGAACAACCACTTTTTTAAAGATGGATGTTTGAAAAATTTGATTTTCTAAATATTGGCTCTGAATGAAACTTGATATTTTAATAGTTGATGAAAAATGTTGACTGTTTTAATTTATAAGATGTTAAATATTAATTTCTTTATATTAGTGAAACTATTTTATGTTTAAGATTAAAAATAAAATTTTATTAATCAATGCTAAAAAATGTGCTTTTAAAATTTTTTAAACATTTGCTTATAAGTATTGTATGAGAATTCTATTGTAGTGAGCTGTGAAAATCTTTTATTTCTATTGATGCTTATCAAATTTTAATTTTAGGATGAAGAAGAGGAGATAAAGCTTGAAATAAATGTTCTTAAAAAGGTAATGAAGATATTTTCTTATTATTAAACCTCTTATTTTTAATGTTTTTGATTTTTTTTAAGATCTGCTTTTTTTTTTCTAGTATTCACACCATCGAAATATTGCTACATATTATGGAGCATTTATTCAGAAAAGTCCTCCTGGTAAAGATGATAAATTGTGGGTAAGTTTATAAATGTATGAAAATTATTTATTTTGATTTATTTAACTTATATAACATGTTTTTTTCTTCTTTTCTTTTAATTTTGCATTTATGTATAATGTTACGATATATATACATATTGCATCTTCATATCTCTTATAATTATATATACTATCCAAAAATTACAATATTTAGTTTAAGAAATTGATTTCATATAAAGGACATCATAATTTTAAGCTTCTCAAATTTGTTTTCTTCACTATGATGTTTAAATGCATAAAATGTGCAATATTTTAATAATTTAGTCATTATCTATGCACTTAAGCTTTAAAATAAATTATTATACTTTCCAGATTAAAGGTCATCAATATTTTAAATATTAGATTTTTATCAATCCAGCTAACAAATATTTTTCAAATGTATTGAACAGCATCAATCTGATAAAATTGTGATTTTTCAATTACATCTATTTTTCTCATTCTCTATTTCTTTGAATAAAACATTTATATTGTGGAAATATAATAATAAGAATTAATTTGAAAGTGGAATTAATCCATTTGATAGAATTCTTTGATATTCCTTGCTGTTATATTTATTGTAAATTGCTTGAAGAATTTTTTAAGCTACAAACCTGGATTCTTATACAAAAATTATTTTTTTATAAATTGTGTTAATAGCAAATAAAGTTAAAATCCCACTTTGTCCTATCTAAATTAGTCTAGTTGCATGTGAAATCTCAGACAACATTTTTTAGATTGAAAATAAAAAGACAACAGTTATCAAAATGTTATTAAGTTAAAAAATAATAAATTTTAATTTTTCTGTCTATTATTTCTGCTATTTTCGTATGCAAATGGAAATTTATTAAATTTTTGTGCATTGTTTAAGATGCATTTTTTTTCTTGAGTAACGAAATATGTTTATCTTATTTTTCTCTATATGATAGTGCAGTTAACATTTAAAGATGTTTGTTGCTTCATTTTTCGTTTTAAAATGCTTAAACTCTTTTTAATATAATTCAGAAGTTTCTTTGTATGCGGAAAGTGAATGTTACTGTTGGTATAATAAAATCTTATTTTCAAAAAAATTTAAAGAAAGTTGATTTTTAAAAATAATTATATTTCATTATATGAATCTTCAATTATTAATGTTTGTAATTTTTTATATTTATTTTCAAATTGGTTTATTTTTAATACAAATAATTTAAACATGGTATTGATATTTTTATTTTGTATATTGCTGCAAATTCTTAAATATGAAAGAATGAATATATATATATATATATATATATATATATATATATATATATATATATATATATATATATATATATTGTTTTCTTTTTGAAAGCTTTCATATTTGCATAATCTTAACATTTTGTAAAGTATGATGCTTGTTTAAATGTCTGGAAGTCAAAAAAGGGTTTAAAACGTTGAAATGTCTAAAGATTGTTGAAAACAGTATTAATAAAATTACTAATTATATATATTTTAATGAATCTCGTTCATGTTCACTGGTGATATACGTTTGTTCCTTTAAAAATTTGTAAGCTAAACTGTAATATAATAAGTAAATTGGATTTCCAGAAACTGTTGTGCATATTTAAAAAAAAAAAAAAAAATGAAAACTAAAATTAATTATGTTTATCAAATCTTACTTAAACCTTTATGAAGAGGTTGACTGAATGTCTATGGTGTATAGTTTGATATCCTTTTTTAACTGTTTGTTCCTATCTTTTATAAGCCCTCATATGCAAATAATGGGTTAACAGCAAACAAACTATATTGCTTTTCCTTTGGAAGTTTTCAGTGTGTTCATGCTATACCACAGGAAATAATCAAATGATCATGGAAGATATGTAATTTATTGCAACCATTCTCTTACCTTTTCATATTACAATATTATTTTAAAATAATTTTTACGGGCAGTGCTGTTAGAGATATCATTTGTGGCAACAGGCTGCATTAGTTATTTTTTACTTTGCTCTTTTTTTTTTTCTCTTGAAACATTAATCAGTTTTATAGTGATCTAAAGTTACAAACAAAGCTATTTATATTTAAAACAGTTTATCTCACTATGTTAGAAGTCAATTTGAAATACTTGTCCTGATTTATTCAAATGCAGTAATTATTGTTAGAAGGAAGCAGTTGTTCATTAGTATATGCAACTGTCTAAAGAGATGAATCAAAAATCAGTTTCTTATTTGAAGATCTTTCAATGATCATTTCAGTGTTTCTTTTCAAGTGACATACTTTGTCTGTTATAGAGCAAATAAATTTGATTTTCCATCATTTCTTGTACTGATTTGAGTATAACTTTTCATTGGTTTGTCAATATTCTGTAATCACTGAAGCTGGTTTTTCTATTTGGTGACTTAAAAAATGAAACAAGGTCTTATTACTTTCAATCAATAAATCATTATAATTCTTTTAACATGTGAATGTGCTTCACTGAAAAGCAAGATCCTTAAATTTTATTTTAATTGAGACTCTAATTTGGAATTCATTTTGTTAATATAAGGATTCTTTGCAATAATTGTGGTCAGAATCATCTCATGATTTCAGTTAAGAATTGGTTACAATTACAGCATTGTCGTTTGAAAAATGTTACTAAATTTTAGAACCACATTTTCGTTTGTGAATTTTTCAATAGTAAAGTGATCTTTAGATCTGTAACTTAAATGATTTGTTTATATCTTATATTAAAATTGTAATTTCTTTGGTCTATTCTTCATTAACATTGCAATATATATATATATATATATATATATATATATATATATATATATATATATATATATATATATATATATATATATATATATATATATATATATATATATATATATATATATAAATTACACACACATAATAATCTTTACATATATAAATATATATGCACTGGCATGCTTTATTTTTTAATGTATTGACTATTCAATTTTATCATTTCAACAAAACAAATTGTTAATTTATTAAAAATATTTTATATTCTTGCGTAAATAATTTCCTTGCTAATACGCATGCACATATACATGCACTTATATATTGAACTCTAATTCTTTTAAATGCCTAACAATATTTTGACATTTAATTCAAAATGCTACGTAATATATTTATTTCTAATATATATAATTATCATTTCATATGATAGTTAAAACTTTTACTTTCTGTAGCTTGTTATGGAATACTGTGGAGCGGGTTCTGTGACAGATCTAGTAAAGTGTAAGTAAATTCATTGATTATTTTATAAACTGTTTGCCTGTTTACTTTTTCCAGATTTATTTAATATATTGTTCTGATGCTGAATTTAATTTACACCGTGAATTTATCACACAACATATTAGCAATCAATTTTTTATTTATCATCTATGATTGCATATAACACATTCATTTACAGGAACATTTTTTTAATAGGAACACCACCATTACATTCTCAACATAGCCGTTCTAAATCACTTTCGAATTTCGCCAAACAGCCCGCTATTCTCTTTTTTTTTAAAAAAAAATCTTGTGTTGCTGTCTCCGCAGCGCCATTTCGAGTTGTCAAAATCATTACAATATAAGTATTTGTAACTACATTAAAAAACAAGTATATTCATTTTTATTAAAGATTAATAACCGTAATTCAATTAATGCGTTAATTTATCGCAATTGATACGATATGTAATGTTAAAAATGCTACACTTAGAATACATTTATAGAACTTCATTTATAGTCTATAGTTCATAAATTTGTTGGGCTACCCTTGTTGCATATTGAGCAACATGCCTTGGTACAGAATCAGAATACATCTCCTTAGAGTTAACAGTATTCCTGTTTAACCATTTGCCATTGTTAATCTTTAAAACACAGTATTGGCAGTCTATGAAAATGATGTCCAATCATTTCCTAAACAATTTTGATTTGTCGGAGATCTGAGAAACAGGTGGCCAAGATAGCACCTAAATGCTTTGTGGCTCATATTGGCAGATTCGTCTTTCTAAGGTTTGTTATCCTGTTTATATATTGTTTTTGCATCTAGTGAAGAGTTGCGATATTGAGTGGAACACATCCACAATATTGTTGTGCCTTCATGTTTCCATCAATGCGAACTTGGGATGATTTGCAGTCATTGAAGAAGCCATGATGCTGCATTGTTACATGGTGTAGCTTTTACAGTTGTGGCTAGATTGCACCTGTCTGTAAGTTGCTACCAGGCTTGGCTGCTTTAGCAAATGTTTGATTCATCTGAAAACATTGTCATTCAAATGCTCATGCGACTCTATCTCTATGTTTACAAATGGAAGTGCTTTTGTTCATGACACATTCTTAACATATGTCATGAATGTTAATTTTGAGACACCAATTTGCAAATAATGATCTTCCTTGATAATGGGATCAAGAGCATCCTGCATATATTGATATAAACGATCTGCAATTTCATCCGCATGAGCTTGCTAATGTGTAAGTTCATTCTTGCTGATTCATTATCCCCGTAATAAATTATTCTGGCTAGAGCAACACTAAGTGAAGTCTTTGAGTATTCCTCAGTGAAGTCTTTGAGTATAATGTTTTTCTTTATGTATAATATAAATTGTCCCTTCTACAAGATTTCTTTCTGTATATTTGCACAAATGAATTGAAGACTCCCAAACAACATGTGCATAACTTGTTTCACTGTGTCTACCTTACAATTTGCTTATTTTTCTGATTTTACTTTCATTTTGTTCCATTTTCACTGTCATGAGGTCTACTTTTTATGTCATTCGTAAAATATTTTTAATAATCTTAAAGATAGGCTTTGTAAATTTAGACCTTTTAATCAACTATGAAAATTATCAGGAATTAAGATACTAATAATTATCACTTTTAATTTAAATCCTTATATATATAATATTCAAGTTTTGCACAAATGCAAAAATTTAATCTGATGTCTTTTTAATTTTTAGCTACCAAAGGACAATGTCTGAAGGAAGAATGGATTGCTTACATTTGTCGAGAAATCCTCAGGGTAAAGTAAATTTTGCTCTTTGTTCTAAATATTATTAAAAATGCTCTTAATTTTTTATAATCAAATCTACCTTTCTATTTAGTATTTTAATAAAAATTTTGAAAATTTTAGATTATTTAAAAAAAATATTGGAAGCTATTTATTATAAATTTTTTTAAATTTTAGTTTAATGGAAATATTTTTTCTAAATTTTTAGGGTCTAAGTCATCTCCATGCTAATAAAATTATCCATAGAGACATTAAAGGTCAAAACGTTCTTCTAACTGATAATGCTGAAGTTAAATTAGGTAAGTTTAAATATAAAACTTAAATTTAGTAATTTAAGTAAGTTGTGTTATTTTAATTAGTAAATTTATGTGTTTGTACTATTAATGGGTTACATTTATACTATTTTATTACTAACAATTATTTTTATTAATGATTTAAAATTATCTAAAATTATTGTAGTTTACATAACTTTCCTAGCCTAATGCATTACATTAATTTTAAATACTTGAATGTAATGAAAGTGTTTTCAGTGACTAGTTTATTTTGATTGAACAAAAATAAGGATCAGTAATATGTATATTGAAATGTCAATGTAAATATTATTGTTGTAACTTACATTCTAATTTGTCAAAAAAATTCTTGTTTCTTAAAATAGTTTTTTCTTATTGTGATTGTACTTTTTGGTATGAAGACATGGTTAAAAAATATTGAAGAACCCATAAACTGATGGCTGAAGCATTAATATTTGCCATTTGTAAATGTTCGGTTTATGTGGAAAGTAAAATTGTCCTGTTATAAATTGCTTTTTACTTTAAAAATTTAAGATTTTACGAGAAATACATATCAATTTGAATACAGTAAATGCAACAAAATTTTATTGTTATGATTTTTCACATTTGTTTACAATATTCTTTTTTTAAAATTGACTTATTATTCCATTAACAGTAGTTAAATTAACTAAATTAATAAGTTTACTGAGACAATATTGTTTAAAATTTAATGTTTTGTTAGAAATAAAAAACATTTTTTAATGTAAAAGTCTAAACTAATGGCGTATTATTTCTTGTATTAAAATAAAATAAAAGGTAATTTATAAGCATATTTGATACTGTAACATACATTTTTACTGCAAAGAATTTTTACATTTTTGTAAAGGAATTATTATGATTTTTTCTTGCTTGGTTCGAGTGAATAAATGTGTGTGTAAACATTTCCATTCTTTTTCTCCCTTAAATAGTACAAAGATTTTGTATATTGAAAATGCAGTATAAATTGATTTTTAATTTTTGTTCTGTATAATTTGTATTTTAAATTTTGTTTTGCTCTTTTAGATTAAAAATTCTCTATTAGAGTAAAAAATTACCAATTGCAGTTACAAATTATTCAATATTTCTTTATAATGTAACTTGAGTTTTTGAAATTATGAAAATATTCCAAAAATCTTTTTGAAAATGTTTAAATATCTTTTTACTTTTTTTTTTTAAAATAAGAGAACTTTATTAATTTACTTGTACAATAAAATATTGACATTACTGTTTAACTTTGTGAATCTTTTTTTGTGCATCCCCTTATTAAATGTGATTAATATTTTCACATAAATTACTTGTAATTGATCTTTTCAATCTAAATAAATATGTTAATGATTTTATGTGTAGTTTTTAATATTAACAACTGAATAGTTTATAATTTTCTAAATTTTTTACTTTTTTTCAGTTGATTTTGGTGTCAGTGCTCAGTTAGACAGGACTATAGGTCGAAGGAATACATTCATAGGCACACCATATTGGTAATGAACTCTATATATAACATATTGTTTAAATTGAATACTTTTGAGTTTTTTTTTCGATGTTACTCTGGTTTGTGAAAATAAATTTTTGTTGTGCAAAGAGTAAAGGTTTGCTTTACAGGATGGCGCCTGAAGTTATAGCCTGTGATGAAAATCCTGAAGCCACTTATGATAATAGGGTAATTTTTCACTTTTTCAAATACAAATGTTAATATTGATATAATATTAAAATATGTGTTCTTGTTCAATAATTGCTGCATTTTTGATTGATTTTACACAATTTGTAATGAAAGTCATACAAACATACATTTTTATATTTCAGAGTGATTTGTGGTCTTTAGGAATTACTGCTTTAGAAATGGCTGAATCTCAACCTCGTAGGTTTGATTTTGCGTAACTTTAGAACTTTTCTTTTTTATGGAAAACTTTGTGTCTCTTTTTTAAATTTGGCTGTATACCAGTTAGTATAATTTGCATGTACTATAGACTAAAGTGTTTACTGTTGTAAATTTCTTTTATTGTAGTCCAAATTTCACAATTTAAATTTGTTTTACATTTTTTACTTATATCTTTTTTTAAAACTTTTTTTCAAAATTTAAGAGTTTTAAAATTATATAAATTATTTATGAGTAAATTTTTGATTATATATTATGTTAAGTTATTTTTCTTCTGAGAAAAGTCATGTTTTATGTGTTTAATTATTTTCTGATTATTCAGGAGTTTTAAATTATTTGAATGTCTTTAATTAAAATTAATTTGTTTTACTTAAATCTCGAAAATTTTATTTATGTTGGAATAAGATAATAAGCCATAGAAAATGTTTTTTTTAATTATCTGTTTTGCTGGAATTCTCTTATTTGTAAAGATTCAATAAGATATGAAATAAATGTTACTAAATATTGATTTCATAGCTTATTGATGTTATATATATATATTATAAACATTCTCTTTCATGCTCATGTTAACTATTTTTGTAAATTAAAAAACAATACATTATAAAATTTAAAATACATCTTGAAATTTCCCAGATTTATCCATATCTATTTGACAGCTGAATGATTCTGTTGTTAATCTTCAATGTAATAGTTTGAGGGTTCTGTTCCCACTTTAAGTCTGTTTCACATCATAAGATGTGAAACAGTTACACTTAAAGTGGTTTACAAACATAAAACATGGTGAAAACATGTGGTGAAACAGTTACACTTAAAGTTACACTGTTTCATATCATAAGATGAAGAGCTGTATCATTCATTCTTTTAGGTTTCTAGATGGCAGCCAAAATCATAATCACTCTGCTCTTTCACAGGATTAGCAAAACATGTTTTTAATGTCTGGAATTTCCTTTGAACTATTGGTTCCTGTTGAGTTATTCCTCAGACAAGTGCCCATAATGGAAAACCGAAAGCTGTTTTCTGTATTGCAAATTTCTGAATTTGGAATTGATATATTATTTTTGAAAGTGGTTAAAAAAATAATTTGATTTTCATTCTTTTAATTTATACAAATGAGATTTTTTTTTTCAATTTTTCAAATTCTCAGAGTTGAATTGTGAATTTAGTTAATATAATTGATTTAAAGAAGTACTATTCCCATGAAGAATCATCATTTTTAATATTACCTTATTTTACATTAATAAGCACTTATAAATAGTTAACTGAATGATAATCTTATAATGAACGATCTTCTGATAATTGTTGGTGGGACATTTATGTAACTGTATACAGTGAAATTTTGATAATGCAGCTTCATCTGTTTTTTAGAAGTTCTAAATTGTTGATGAATTAAAATGTCTTACTGGAAAGTGTCATATTCATTGGTATGAAAATCATTCCATTAATAAATTGAAGCTTTTATATAAGTAGCAAGGGAATTTGTTGTAACCTCGAACTGTAATATAAACTGCATTCCAATACTAAATGTTTAGTAAATTTATACACCAAATAAATTTTGTTGTTGAGCTTAAGTAGAAAATCTTTTCATTAGCATGATTTGTGTAAAGTTATATAAATATTTTGAACACCTGTTCTGACTTAATAAATTATAACTTGCTAGACATAGTGAAAAAGTAGTATGCATTCTTTTGCTTTTTTATGGAAAATAAAGTAAAATAGAAACAAAGTTATTTTCTTTTCTATCATTTTATTTCAGGAAAAGGTAATTTCATGTGAAATATTTATTCAGAATTTCTTTAACTAATACATTTTTATCTTTAGAATAGATTTATAAAATGGTTTAAATTTAAAAAGAACTACTGTATTTTCTATTGGCAACATTTAGAGCTTATATTTTTTTTTGGATATAAAATATTTTTTATCTACTTTTGGTTTGTTTCTTATATAGCAATACTCACTTATTTACTACATTCATTTGCCCTCAAAATAAAATCATTATAAATATAATGTACCATTTCACAATTTAATATATAATATTCTTTAACTTTGTTTTCATTTGTTGTGTGTTTGAATTGATGTTTCACATTGACTACATATCTTGAATGAATTAATTTTGTGTGTAAAATTTGATTTTTAACACTGATTTCAAGTGTGGGAGGATTATTAACTTCTCTTAAATCTGAAGGAAAAAGTTGAAAATAGGAACATTTTGTGAGCAAATATACTGTTTCAACAAATTATCATTGACTTTGTTTCTGTATTCATTTGTGCTCATGTTGATAATGCATTTTGTTAATTTTTCTTAGCATTATGTGATATGCATCCCATGCGGGCACTGTTCCTCATTCCAAGAAATCCTCCACCTAGATTAAAATCTAAAAAGTGGAATAAAAAATTTCATAGTTTTATAGAAACTGTCTTAGTCAAAGATTATCAGCAGAGGCCATATACAGATCAACTGCTGAAACACCCATTTATCCGTGATCAACCCACTGAAAGGCAAGTGAGAATACAACTTAAAGATCATATTGATCGATGTCGCAAGCACAAGAGAGGAGGTAAAGGTGCTAAGAAAATCTGCTGCTTTGTTTTGGTTTTTTTTTTATCTGCTTGATTTTTTTGCCGTTTTTAGTTTTTCTTTTAATTTTGTTGAAAAAATTCCTAATGTAAGCTTTCCATTTAGGTGATATTCAAGAAGAGTATAGGTATAGTGGCAGTGAAGGTGAAGAGGAAGATGTTGGCTTGGCTGGTGAACCAAGGTATAGAAGGATTTTTAATTTTCTTATTAATGCTCATTCAATATGCTTTATTTAGATTAAGAACACATCACTAAATATTGAATTTTCTAAAGCATTTTTAAGTTTAACATTGTAGTTCACATTTATAATGATGTTAATAATTATATTCTTTTGTTCATTCTAACAGAGCATTTGATGTAGCAATTTCAACATTAAATTTTAATATTTTAGTTCGATTGAGCCTGTGCAACAAGACTCAACTTTGAGAAGAAATTTTCAACAGTTGCAAGAAGGGCGAACTTTGACATCAAATGAGTCTAGAGCTCCAAGAAGCAGCTTCCAGCCACCTTCTGCCCCACCTTTGCAAATAGAAATGCCTGCTCCTCCTCCAAGACACCCTGTTCCACCACAAAGACTTATTGGTAGGAATTTAAATAGTAATTTGCAACTCTATGGTATTTAAACTTTTCTTACTTGATAAATTACTTGGTCAATTTTTATTTTTAAAGTGTTAATATATAAAGATGGTTAAAAAAAATTTTGTTACATTTGTAGAATTTTTTGTGATTACTGAATTCATTTACAAATTAAAATTTTTTACCTGTATAAAGTTTTGCATTCATATTATTTAAACTTCCATAACAACATAATTTTTTTTATATAGATATGGAGGAAATTGTATAGCTGTTTTTTATTAAAGCTCTAAAATGGGAAAATATGAGTTGATCTTTTTTAAAGCTATTAAATTAAGATAAGTTAAGCCTTCTATCTGATGAAACTGTATAATATTAAATTAAATAAAATTGTTAGTATAATAAAAATGCAATTTAAATGAAAAGTATTATGGAAGTTCATTTAATGAGCTATGAATGTAAATATTGGATAAATATTAAGTTTATGTATTAAATAGAAATAGATTGCAACAAAAGTCATTGATATAAATTTTAAGAATATTATATTATTGCTCAAGATATATGATTCTGTTAGAATCAAACAAAATTTGTTTTTATTTCTATATTAAATGTTCTCCAACATTTATTTTTTAATATTTTAAGAAATTTGTCATTTAGTATTGTGAAAATTGTAGAAAATTAGAAAATGAGTAAGATTTTTTGCATGTGAATTTACACATAAGTTAAACAATTAAGTGCTTATAATTTGCATTACATATTTTTATTAATTTTCATAATATATTTTTCATATAGTTGTTCCTGACCCTCCACCACCTAGTAAACCTTTGCCTCCTATTCCTATTGATGGTAATAGGAAAGCTAAAGCAGCAACTCCACCTAGAAACAATCAAAATCAAATGATTCCATTTCAGTCCTCTCAGCAGAGCAGAAGTTCTGGTGTATTTAAGCCACCTGCTCGAAGACCAGAGGTACAGTGCTCTTAAACTAATGAATATGTCAGTTACAAATTCATGTTGGAATAATTTTGACTGAAATAAGTATATCATTTTCTTTTAATATGAATTTAATATAAAATTATGTTTGAGCGTTCAAACCCTTCCTCATCAGATTCTTATTAACTAAGACATTTTCCTTTTTTGTTCACTATTTTCTATTTAATTTAGAAAGGAATATATACTTTTAATAATTTAATTCATTAGGTTTTCTTTTTAAATATTAGATTATTCTTAATACCACTGCATTTTAATATTTATAACTTAATGGAATATCTGTAAATTGTTATAAGTATTGAAAGATTCTAAATTTCTCTCATTTGCTAGTTGTAAAATATCAATTTACTATGCTGTGATGTTGCTAAAAATGCACATATTACACTTCTTATAATTTGCTGCCAACTATGTAATCTTATTAAATATTTTTAGAAATATTGTGTAATTATTAATGTATTTAAAAATCTTGTTAGGATAAAGTTTTAATTAGTGAATCATGTCTGCTTGTAAAATCATTTAACAAGAAAACTATGCATTTATGATTCTAATTTTATGTCTAGGAATTAGAAATTTTAGCTGCTCAGTTAAATGAACTTGCTATTGGAGGAGGTGAGAATTTATCTAATAGAAACAACAGTAGACTATCACCAAATTCAGTTGAAACCCCACCTGGTGTTAATGGAATAATTAGTGATAAATCTGGTGGCACCCGTAATGGGTCTGATTCTGAAGAAGAGGAGGAAGAAGATGAAGGCCAAATTCAGAATGATGGAACTCTGTTAGCATCTGATCCACCTCGGCCATTGTAAGAAATCAAATTTTTTATTAATTATATAATTTCAAAATATAGTTGAACTTGTCACAAAAGTACATTCATAATAGTAGAATGTTTTTTAAAAATGACCTATTAACTATAAATATTAATTATAATAATTATTATATAAGTAAATATTTTAAATTTTCTTTTAAATTTCTTTTATTTATTTTTTATTTAAAATTTCTATTTAAAATAAAGATAAATGGAAAATGAGTTAAATTTGTATTTCACTCGTTAATTTAAGAGTGATTACCTAATCATTTTAAATCAATAAAGTTAAATATATTTTGTTGCTCATTTCACATATAACAAATTTTAAAAAGTTAATTTTTACTTTCTGTTGCAAAATTTCTTAAAATAACATTTCTTACAAAAAATTACTTTTTTCTCAAAGTTAATGCCATCCTTTTAAATAAATTTTGCTTCTTTTTGTATTATTACCTCAAATTAAAAATATTAAGCTTACTTTTTCAACAAGGAATTTTGTTATAAATGTGATTTTATAATATAAAGAGGCTTTTTCCTGTTAACTTTGAATTTCTTGTATTTTATAATTTATTTAATTTTTCACCTCTGAGATTAAAGTTAAGGGATAATCTAAAACAATGTATAAATATACAGTGGTGGCTAAAATTGTGGACACTTCTGGAAATTTTTATGTTTTTGAACTCTGTGTGCTTTTAGAAAATGTTAGCTTTCGCAAAATGCAAACTTGTATATATCATTTTAAAGAGAATTTATTACTGAATTCAATACAAAATTAAATTATTTACAATACAAAAAAAGTTAAACGATAATAGTTATCAATATACATTAGATAGTGATGATTGCAGTAAGTTATCAGTACTTAGTAGAGTACCCATTATTTTTGATTACAGCTTCACATCGAAGTTTCATTGAGCTGGCTGCAGTTTTAAGCTCTTCTTTCACTATTACATGATGCCAGGAAACAATTATAGCCTCAATCAGTTCCCTTTTATTTGATGGATGCCTCATTCGGACGAGAGTTTTCAAACCTGTTTCTTATACACAGCAATTACAAGTAGGAATTTTTGTAAAAATTTTTAATATTTATTCAAGAAGCAATGACATTAAATGAAAAAATAGATTGGACACCTAGAAAGAGATGTAATATTATTGTGTTACGAGAAAGTGGTCTTTCCTATGCTGAAATTGCAAGACAGGTGGGTGGTTCAATGAGTACATCTGGAGTCCGAAAGCTTTGTTTACAATATCAGGAGACAAATTCAATAAAAAACAAAGAAGGGAAAGGCCGTAAAAGGTGCACCACATCTATTGATGACAGAAAAATGAAAAGACTATGTCTCCAAGATAGAAAAATGTCATCAGAGGCCATCAGAAGTGATCTGAATGATGCTGGTGTATCTGCTAGTTCAAGAACAATCAGGAGAAGATTAACAGATGTTGGACTGAAAGGTAGAATTCCACGAAAAAAACCCTTATCTTAATATTCAACAAAGATAAAAAGACTACAGTGGGCAAAGGAACACATTAATTGGATAGATAATCAGTGGTCACAATTTGTATGGAGTGATGGTGATGAAACTAAGCTATTCTTATTCTGTAGTGATGGGCGAAAATATATAAGATGTAAAATAGAGAAGATCTACATCCTGACTACATTCAAGCAACTTTGAAGAGAACCCAGTTAGTGTTATGATTTGGTCATGCATGTCAGCAGATGGTATTGGTCGCCTTCATGTCATCGATGGAACACTGAATGCCAGAAAATACATTGTCACTATTCTAGAACCAAAAGCTCTACCTTCCATTAGAGATCTCTTTCCCAACAATGCCTTGTTTATTTTTTAGCAGGATTCTGCTCCTTGCCACACGGCCAAAACATCAAAAGAGTGATTTCGTACAAAGAGCACTAAATTGTTGTCATGGCCAGGAAACAGTCCTGACCTCAATCCTATTGAAAATTTGTGGCACTGTTTGAAAACTCTTGTCCGAACGAGGCGCTCATCAAATAAAAGGGAACTAATTGAGGCTATAATTGTTTCCTGGCATCATGTAATAATGAAAGAATTGCTTAAAACTCTTGTCAGCTCAATGAAACGTCGATGTGAAGCTGTAATCAAAAGTATAAAGGGTACTCTACTAAGTACTGATAACTCAATGCAATCATCACTATCTAATGTATATCGATAACTATTATTGTTTAACTTGTTTGTATTGCAAATAATTCAATTTTGTGTTTTGTATAGAATTCAGTAATAAATTCTCTTTAAAATGATGTATACAAGTTTGCATTTTGTGACACGTAATTGCTTCCTATAAGCATACAAAGTTCAAAAACATAATTTCTAAAAGTGTCCACAATTTTGGCAGCCACTGTATGTAATAGTTCTTTATGTGTAATAAATATACTGCTTTTTTAATTGTATAACTCGTGCTTGATTATAGGCTTACTAACAGTGTTATAAAAATTTATTATTTTATTAATACTTTTATTGTTTTAATTATAAAATTGTGAATAAATCATTACGTGTCCATTAAAAAAATTTTTTTTTTGTATTTCATTTGAGAATCAGCATTTTCTAATGCTATATAAATATGTAAGTCAGCATATGATGTAACTAAGTTTTTTAAAGTGTAAATATGTGGGATCTTTACATGCATGCTTTTGCCATTTCATAATAAATTATTTCCTCCTAAGATTCTCTTTTAGTTAGCTTGTTTTTGAATTTTTTATTTGATGGGCTTATGTATGTGTGGTTTCTAACTAAGTTGCTATTTTATGTAATTTTGTTTCTTTTTTTGTATGATTCTGAATTTTTTATTGCTGTTAGTTATTTTCTTCCCTTTTTGTTTTGTGCTTTATTTCAAGGGCCACTGAAAACCACAATGAAAGTAGGATAGCAAGGTAAGCTATAATACATAACTGTAGCTTGATTAAATGTAAAAAAAAATTAGTATTTAATATTATTGCGTTAAGAACTTTAAAAATTATTATTTGGAATTGTTATATACCATACTTTGTGTTTTGTTAAGATAGTTTAGAGTACTCAATTAATTGAATATCATTTTTAATTATGCAATTTAACAGAGCATAAGTGTTATTTTGTCAATGTGTTTTATATTGAATATTCAGATATACTAGAAGTTTTACATTAAAATTAACCATTGGAAGTATTTTTTGAAGTTATGATGAATGTGTGTGTGTGTGTGTGTATACATATATATATACACACACACACACACTCAAATTTGACTTAGATTCTAATCATAATACTCTTATTATAGAAATCTTATAATGAAATAAGGATTATTGTGTAATGTGTAAATCAGATATATAATTCCAATATTGACACTTAAAATAAATTTAAATTTTTCCAACTTCATAAATGCTGCTACAGCAATAAAGTCTTCGAGAATATATTATTGCTGTAGGAGCATTAAAGTGTTCAAGCAATAAAGTGCACGAGCGAAGTGCTACAGCAATAAAGTGTTCGAGAATATCTCTTGCACCTTTTTTATGTCTGCTATTTTACAATTAGCATTGTCCTATACATTTTAGAATTCATTTTAAAGTTTTAATTCTAGTGAACATTTGAATACAGTTGGAAAATAATTAAAATTTATTATAACTAATTACAATTTTTAAGAATTTTCCCAAGCTCGCAAGCTATATCATTAGCATTCTGGGCTTAAGAAAAAATATAAATCGCACCTTGGTTGTGTTTTGCATTTATAATGTTTTGGAATCTACTTTAAAGTATAGATCCCCATCTAATTAGCCCTTGTGTGCAGAATATGATCCTTGATCAAAAGAATCTTTAAGAAATTGAATTATATATATTTAGTGTTTCTATTTTATATAATGTTCTAAAAAATATATTTTTTATAGAAAAAATTAAATATTTTCATTACAACAATTGAATTAAATTTAAAAGGAATAAACTTGGTTTATAATGCCTTATGGCACAAAACTTAGCTAAAAACATCATGAATAATGCATTAAAAATTGACTTAAAATTTTGAAAAATAAAACCTTATTTAAATTTAAATCATCAACAGTTGTAAAATTGTAATTAATAAGATTTTGCGAATTGTTTATTAACTTTTTAATAATTTTTTGTCATATGTTCTATTCCTCTTGAGATTGTGACAGAAGTTCTATTTTATCTTGATCAAGTTAAGTGTAATTTTATTAAGATAAAATTACATTCAATTCATTATTAAGTTTATTGAATTTATATATATACACACACTATATATATACACATTACACACATAGATCAGAATATTCTGCACATTATTACACACACATGTAATAATGTGCAGAATATTCTGATCTATGTGTGTAAATTATTTTGAAACTATAAAAGGAAGGAAAACATAATGGAAGAAATATTTCAGAGCTAACTATAAAGAAATTTTATATGATATATTTATTAATTCTGTACCCCATGATATTCTACATTTTAAAGGTAATTGAAAATATTAAATATGTTAAAAACAAAATAAATTCTTTTAAACTGAAAATACAAAGTAGCAAAATAACAATGTCTGAAACTTTTTCAAAAGTTGACAATTGAAAATTTAGAAATTAATACAGTGAAATTGTCTGATTGTATCTAATGTCTCATTTGTAATTTAAACAATATTGTTTTATGTAATTGCTACTATTAATTATGTTGTTGCTAGGCTAAAATAAAGGTACATTTTGTACCTTAAACAGTATTCTACATTAAAATTATAACATATGTTATCAGTAAGATGAAATAAAGGGTATATATCTGTAATTTTATAGGTAAAATACAGATAATCTATCCACTTATCCATTCAAATGTATGCAATCAATTCAAACATCATTTGATTAACTTTTTGTATTAAGAAAGTATTTATTTGTAGTATTATAGAGTGAAATTAAGTTTGCATAATTTATTTGAATTAATAAAAATTAATTTTTAACATATTCTAGTTTTTTTAAAACATATATTTTGTAGCATTTTATTAAAAAATATTGCTGAGAAAAATATTTTGTAAAGAATTAGTTTGCTTAAATTATTAGACTTAAATTACTTTTAATAGAATAAAATGCTTCTATAAATGTTCATTTGAAAAGCCATTGAATTTAAAATTTTGATTGGATTTAAATATACTATTAAATTAAGTTTTTTAATTTGATCTTGTTTATGTATTTATATTTGAAAAAGTGTATAATGATACGTATCTCCTTTGTATGAAATCTTGGTAATTAATCTTAGTTAGTTTTATGGACTTCCCTTATTTTACATAGGGGTTTAAGGGATAATAAAATAATTCCTACTAATTCAAAAACCTGTTTAATTGATAATCTTGAAAAAAAGCTTAATTTTTCTTGTGAACTAAATTTTTACAAATATAAAAATTTAAAATCAATAAAAAGTGTTATATATATATATATATATATATATATATATATATACACATACACACACACACACACACACACACACACACCACACCACACACTTATAAATAGAATACACCATATTCTATGTAAGAGCAATGAGTCTCTTATTTACTTAGAGCAATTAGTCACTAATTTTAAATTCATAAAATATTTAAATTTAATTAAAAAAAAATAAAAAACAATACTTACGGTTCTCCTATAATTTTAACTATGCACTCTTTATAATATTTTGATTTGTATGCTCCTGTAATTGAAATTTTAACTATGCAATCATTTATGATATTTAAATTTACCATATAAAATAGTTTAAGGCATAACTGTTTCAGTTATCTGGTTGTATATTCATTTCTATGTGAATAAAAAAATGATTTTAGATATAAAGATATTAAGGGTGAAATTATTCCTTTAAATTTGTAAACTGAATGGAATAAAAGTAAAAGCACATTAGAATATTTGTTTTATTTAGGAAATTTTGTTTTTTAAAAAAAAATTCAAAATCCATTAAATTGTTTTTTATTGCAAATATGCAAAGCTTAGAAATTACTAAAGAAAGATGAAAATGTTAACATTGTTAATCTCTCAATGTATTGCAAAAACATCAGAAGTTATTTGCAATTTTCTGTAATTAATGTATCTATTTTTTGCACAAAACAAAAAGGGTTTTTAGGGCAATTAGTACTTCTAAACTCTGTGGTTAAGGACTATCTTTATCTCTATGTTCATCCATTAACACTTCTTTATTAAATGTCTTAATTATCATATGAATTCTTTTATAGACCACCTGAGGTATATAATGATGCCATTCGAAACTTAGTAGACCATGATAAAAGCAATGAAGGTATGTTTTTATTAAACTATTAAAGAGTGTGAGATTTAGATAATCATTAGAATGTTAATAAATTTAGAATAAATTTGAATTATCAAATTAAATTTTTTAAAATTATTAAAGGTTTTATATATTTTATCTATATTGCATGCATAAGAAGTTCTTTGTAAACAAAATACATTTAGAAAATCTAAAATTTTTCTTTAAAATTTTATTAAAGGAGGCATTTTGAGTGACCACTGAGTGAAAATTTAAGAATCTATAATTTCTTAAAGATTTATGTGCTATTAAGTTTAGTTTTTAAGGAAAATTTGATACATGTGTATTATTCTGTCAACTATTTCATTACAAAATATAACATTTCAAAATGATAGAATTTAATGCAAACACCAACTGATGCAATCTAAACAGACAACACTTATGTTATTTCATAAGCTTAAGTATCACATTTTTTTTTAGTCTGTGCGAATTTTCAATTTATAATTACTTTTTTTACAATTGTACCCATATAAAATTAGAATCTGAAATTAAAAAAATTAATATTTTATTTATTAATTTCATTGTTATAAGTTAAACTCTTGTTTTACTTTCATTTAAAACATTGATGAAAAATATATTTGCCACTAAAAAAATGATGAAAAATATATTTGTCACCAAGTATTTATCACATTACACAAAATGAGTCAAAGATTTTTTCTATTAAACCCCATCATTTTGCAATAAATTATTATTTATTATTTTTTACAAAAATGGTCGACAAGAAACAGTATGTAAGAACCAAAAATTACTATTTTAGAAATAAGATTTTATACAAATAAGAGCTGGACTAGTTTATTCATTTTGTGTTTGGATCATAAAATATTACATATCACTTGTCAGTAATTTTACTAGTCAAAATGTCGTGAAAGTCAAAGTTCTTAGTTTAAAAGTGTGTAAATGGAACTTTTAATATAAGAAAAAACTGATTTTGTAATATTATCAATATAAACATGTTTTTAGGAACATAATTCTTTGAGATAGGTTCTTTAAATATTTAACCATTTTCACACACACAGAGACAAGAGACAAGTTTGTGAAATATGTAAAAATGAAATTATCATTAAGTTTTTAAAGGATTTTCATTTTTTGTTATTCAAAATAATGAAATGTGTTATTTTTAATTACTTTTCTCTTATTTTAATATGTGGATATGTTATGTAATATGTTATGCAAATTTAAAAAAAAATTACCAAAATTGCAAAACATACTTGAGAGATATTGTTGGTTGCTGAATAATAATTTCTGCTGTGCCATTCAGTTTTATAATTTATGAATTTAACTTTCATTTTAGAGATAACTATTTGTCGTGGATCTTAATAAATCAAATTATCTATTACGTGTAAACGTATCTGCAAAATAAAAAAAAAAACTTGCCAATCAGCATTTTGTTACTAATATATAAATTTATCTGCAGTCAAAATTATGTAACTCTTGTATGTAAATGAATAAACTTAAAATTTTATGATAAAATAATAGTTGTCTCAAAACTTTAAGTCAAATCTTAATATATTATTTTAAAATTTTATCGGAGCCTCTAATTTGAGTATATTATTTTTCTGTACAAATTTTGAATCAATCTTAATATTTTCTTTAAATATCGCAATAAAATCTGAGTAAATGTCTTAATAAATGGTAACAAGCAATTTTTTTAAAAATAAGTTTCTTATAGATAAGTTTTAAATTATAAATAGAAGCCATGTGCACACATTGTTTATAATCAGTTCATTTTGTATTGTTCACTCATTAAAGTTTTACCTCTTTTAATATTAATGCCCAAATTACTGAGTATCACAGATAAACTAAAATATATTTAAAAAATTGCAGTGAAAGATGTCAATTTTTGTTACGGTTATATCATGGGTATTTCTTGTTTGTCTTGTGTTATATATATACATTTAAGTTTATGACAAAATCAGACTTTTGTTTGTTAACATACTATTAATATGGATATCTTGTACTTTATTATTCTATTTGATTTCATGAGTTATTTTTTTATAAAGTTGGATTATTTTCATTAATTTTGAGTACTAATTATTTTGAATATCAATTTAAAAAGTTATATTTAATTCCAGTTTCTGGGTCAACACCAGTAAATCATGCACCTCATCGGCCTTTACCTCCTACTCCTGATGAAGAAGAAAATAACGATAGAACTCTAGTTTTGAGGAGGGTATGTTTTATAATAGCTGTGTAAATAGCATTAATATTTTATACATATACTATTTTTTTTATTTCTTAGTTTCTATTTTAATTGAAAAAGTATCTCATATTTTTTGAAAATTCTTCACAATAAAATAATGTACAAAATACTTAGGATTTACTCTTAACTATTTAATATTCAAACATTTCATTAATTGTCTATTATTAATCTGTGTAATTCAAATATCTTTATATTCCCTGGTCACCATTGTGTAGTTTTTCATTGACTTTTGACTAGCCTACATTTTCTTCTACCATTGAACATAAAATAATATCTGTTCTTGCTGATTGTGATTAATATTATATACTTGTAATCATTCAAACTTTAGAATCTTCCTGAGTTTGAAATACTAGAAACATTTTTAATTTTTCTAATGTCATTTTTTCATTCTTGTGTATGAATTTTACATAAAATCAGATATAATTTTAATTGATTTCTTATAAAAATAAATTGTCTTTTTTTTTAAAAATCCAGTTTTTGAATGAGATTTGTAGAATGCGCTTAGAAATTTTACCTATGACTAAGTGGTATTATAACATGAAATTTCATTATAATAATAAAATTTCTCTTTTCATTTTATATTTTATTATATATTTTCTTGTCTGCAATATATATTAATCAGTTTAAAATTGAAATACTAAATGTATATCATTTTTCTGTAAAAACTAAGAAAAATATCCGAAACATACATATTTATAAATCTCATGTAAGTAATCTAATTGTCAGTGCATTTGATCAATTTATTTTTTATTGGCTACTAAGGTTCTAATTTAATTATTTACTTTTAAGTTAAAAAAATTTTTTTTCCAAATATTAAATAGGTTTTCGAATTGAAACATAAGTTTATTTAAAAAATTATGTTGAGAGAAAAGCTTCAAGTAAAATTTTAGACACTGAATACTAATAATGAGCTTATATTATTCAGAAAGTAAATTTTAATTCATACAATTTTTTTAATTTAAAAAAAATGTTTTTATTGTATTTATTTTTGTGGAGTAGTTTTCATGCTAAATGTGTTTCTGTTATTTTCATCTGAATTTTGCAAGGAATTCAATACATTTGCTACTTTTATTTACTTAAAATATTTTAAATAATTTGCCAAAATTATCAGTATTAGGATAAATACAATTTACAAGCGTGTGTTGAAAGTTTGGAAAATATACCTGCATACTTATTTTAATTTCAAAAAGTGCAGCTCTTACTTATAATTAACACTATTACAGAATCATTCAAATAGACAAGAACACAACAGGCGTACAAGGACTGAAAATGAAAATAAGTGCCAAGAAAGGGCCAAAGACCGCTCAAGTATTAATTTGGAGAAAAACCAACGAAGGCGAGATTCTGGTCCTATTGAACGCACAGATGCTAATAAATCTAAGAATAGTGAAAGGCATCGCTCTTCGGCTTCACCCTTACATAAAGCTACATCATCACCTTTTCCTTTAGCTACCTCAACACCCAATCAAAATGGGGAATCAAATCATAAAAAAGAACGTAGTAATAATTCTAGGCATGAGTCTAAGGTTAGCATTTTATTTTAATTCAGTTTTATCATTTGATATACTTTAAATGCTTTGTTTATTCAGTTTGCTATTTCATATGATTTGTGTTATTGATTATTTTGTATTATTTGCTTCAAATGCATAGTTTGACAAAACTGTAAAAAAATATTTATATGGAAGATAAAAAAAAAGTCTGAAATGTTAGAAATACACCTTTTTTGGAACTGAATGTTATTATTTTAAAGATTTTTAGTGCATTTTAAATTTTTGGGGAAGAAAATAATTTGCAAATTACAGATTTAATAAAAATTAGGAAAAAATCCAGTGAACTATTTCCTTTGCTTAACATTAGATTTGGCACTGATCATACATTTTTTTAAATTTAGTTATACTTTAATTCCATCTTTTTTATGTGGGGTTGGACATTTGTAGTTGATATTTTTACTTCGACTTGTATACTTTTAGTATATTTATGTTTGATTTAGAATCACAAACACTACAGTTCTAGAAATAATTGCAGAAAAATGATGTCTAAAAAATTAGTTCATTAATCTGAAGAAGTATAATTATATAATTAATAGCCATCCTCAGAAAAAAATGTGTTTATAGTGTATTTTTATATTGATATACTTTTGTCAACCTATGCATTTATGAACATTTAAGTAAAATTTGCACATTGAAATTGATTGGAACTTATTGTTTTCTTTAAGGCTTAAAATATTCTCTTTTAGCATGTCTTGAAAATTTGAATGTCTGCTCTTTTATTTAAATTTTATGTGACAATGGTTTATTTTGTTATTTAGTTTTAAATTTGCTTTTAAGTTTTTTTAATTACTTTTTATCAGTTTGGCATGAATGAATTGGGAAGAATTAGATTTATTTTACGAGTTCAAGCATTTTACTCAGAAAAAAAAAATTGAAAATCTTATTTTCTCAGCAACAACACAGTTTTTTTTACATGTAAATAAAGAAACTTAATGAATAAAGGTCATTTTAGCACATTATACTGTTAATGCATTCATTCTTAGCAAACATTTTATTGGTTTAGTTAGTTTAATTAGTTTATACAATATAATCATTCAGTACAAAATTTAAAAATAAATTATCAAAAAGTGTTACTGGGAACAAAGACTCCCAGAAGCATTGTTTTAAAATAATTCAATTATTTAAACAAGCACATTTATTGAATAAAAAATCGGTTTTATGAAAATATTTTCTATAATTTTCTTCATGGATGTTTTGTGAAAAATAGTGCTACTATGTTGTGTCATATTATATTTATTAATATTTTCATTTTATTGAAAAACTTGATATTTTCTGAAGATAACTTTTTTTTAATTTTAAAAATTATTTTTGATTTCCACATCATAAATGTGTTCTTATTTATGTTGGATGGATGATATTGAGTATTTCTTTTAGTTCTGCCATTCATGTGGATGTGAATTCAATCAGCATTTAATATTTGTTTCTTTTGTTTCTAAATTTCCTTTTGTTCTCATGAGACTTGGTGTGATATTTTTGCTATTGATTTTTTTTTATGTTACTCAAATTTTAACATGTTTGAACTAGTTTGATATTAATTTTGATTTAAAAAAATGTATTTATAAATTTTTCCAATGCTGTAACTCATTGTATGTTTTATGCATTTTGAAATTTCCTTCTCACAGATGTTCTTATGTAAAAATACATTTATATATCTTAACATATATTCATTAAAATATAAATTATAAGCAGAATGAAATATTTATTTTAATGTGAATTAATTTTTTTTTAAGATTGTTATATAGTACATGCATAAAATAACTTTTTGAAAATTTTAATTTTATTATTTTATGATAAGTATTATTAAAAATATTATTAGTTTAATCAATGCATTTTTTATGCTTATTTCAAATTCATTTCCTGCTAAATATTTTGTATGTAAATTTATGCACAATTGACCTCTTATGATCTGTGATCACTATCTGAAAGGTTTCGTAAAGGATAAAGTCAGTTTTGTTTATTTCTCAATTCATATGAAACATTCAAACCTATAATTTTATTTTGTATTAGTGATATTGAATGTTATGTTGAAATTTATATTTTGCTGTTGTGGTAGATAAAATCTCTTGATGGACTCATAAGGAATAATATTTTTTTCTTGCCAAGGGAGTCATGATTTTGAAAACTGTGCAGTTTGTGAAATGTGTGACAGAGAAATACTATTAAGCCAGTATACTATGTTCCATTAATCATAGAATTCAATGTTGCTTGTGAAAGTGGGTGCTACTGTCTTTAATTGAACATATAATATGTCTAATGCAACATGGGGTACCCCATATATATGTATATAAGCAAAGTGAACATTTAAAGGATGCGTTTCAAATGAACCTTTAAATGATGCCTTGATGTTACTTATGCATTTACATAAATTATTTTCTGAAACTTGATAGAAAAAAGTTTATTTTTTGTGTTGCAATTTTTGCAGAAGTTAATTATTTTTTATGCTGTAGTTTTAAGGGTTTAACTACTTTTCTAATTCAAGAGAAACTTAAATTAGAAAATTTTATTGAATTTACTAAAGTGTACAAACAGATTGATAAGAAACTTTAAAATTAGGTAAGCATAAAATTTTGATTATTCTTCAGCTGTTTTGAAGAAACTTACTATTTATATAGAAACACTATTTCAGTTTAAAGCTATTCTAGCAAACAAATCTGAAAAGCCTAGTACAGAATTAGATTTCATTTTCTTTAATATAATAACAATAGTTGGAATAATTCGAAAATTTAAAAATTAGTAATTTAAGCATTGAATTTTTATTTTAAGTGCAGAAGACAAGATATTGTAGTTTTAGAATGTTTTTCCATGACTAGTTTCAGTATCTTTTGTTTTAATTGATCTGTGTTAAGCTTTCATTATATTGAAAGTTGAGCATATCATGCCATTATATACATTTTTAAAAATTAAAAATGTTCTGAATAACTATCTCCAAGTAATAAATTAATGATAATTAGATTTATATTAATTCAAATTATAAAGAATTACAAGTCAAGTATATGAACTGTTTTACTTATAAAGATGTCACCAAAAATTTATTTCTTGATTTTATATTTGTATAAAAAAATGCAAAATAATGAAATATTAAAATTTCTATTATAATTAGTCTACATCAAATTTTATGTTCATTGAACCTCACCAAACTTTAATATTTACTTGATCACTTGATTATTTGTTTTTAATTTATTGTTTTTATTTGATTTTTAAAATTTTTGGTCAATAATTATTTTATTTTGCAATCAAGTCAATTATCCTCTTTCTAGAATATTTTTTTATTATCATCCAGTTATTGACCCCAGTTCTTTTGTTTTTAGAATAATTAATGCTACTTTTAAGTAAAATTTATTGAATGATTAACTTCTTGAAACAACACAGTTTCTGTTTTATGTTTTTAATTTTGTAAACATTATCATAGTAATTTTGGCATTAATTGTTTGAAAGTGTAGCTTTTAAGCTTTTTTGTTTTTTTTAAGTGTTCAGTTTGATCCTAATCAATGTATGATTATTTTGTAGCTTAATTTATTTTTAGTTTGTTTCCTTTTTGAGTGTAACTATTTAAAAAGAATATTTTATATGTAAAATTTTAATTTACATGCGTGACCTAATTAAAAAAATTTTAGCAAAACAAATTATGAAACATATTTTTTTATGTTCTTAATTAAAGAGATTAGACCAAAGACTTCAAATTTGTGGACAAGTAAAGTTAAAATCTATTATAAGACTACCATTCTATAGATAAAAATTTGTATTAAAAATTAATATAAAAGGTGAAATGTTAAAGTCTCACATTATTGTAGAAAGTTTTTTATTTTAATTAAGTTATAATATATTATATTTTGAAACAGTTTAAACCAATGTACTGATTACCTCAAAATGAAATCAGTATATTTCAGGAATATTTTGTTATAAGTTTTTGTTGTTTCCCTATAATATATAAATATGTATTATGGACTAAAAATGTGTTCATTATAAAGCATTTATCCATTAATATGTATACTAGAATGAAAATAATAAACATTTTTCAGGTTTGATATTAAAACGAGGATTTTAAGCTTTAGAAGAGCCATTGAAATCCTTATTTCCCTCTTTTCTCTTTCCCTCTTTTGAAATATTGATTGAATAGTTAATTTATATATAGATTAAGGAAAAAATTGGATAGAATTTTATCTGAAAATTACTGTTATTGTATTTGAAAATTGTAATTTTGTCATTAAATATAAATGCAGTTTTAATCATAAAATAATAACTAAGGTGGCAAATATTTATATAAAATGAATCCATTGACCCGAGTACCACAATGCCAAAATTTGGTATCATAGCATGATCTGATGTATTAGAGGAAATTTGCTTTAACAAAGAAAATAATTATTAAGTAGAGTGATTTTTAATTATTAAATGTTCATAAAGAATACAAAATTGTATGTTGAAAAATGTATGTTTCTGGTAATCATTGCTTTGGAAGAAAAGAATAATTTATTGCAGTGTTTTAAGTTAATATATTGGTTTGATATTTGACAATGGAATGAATATTTCTATTAGAATTAATATTTTCACAATGAAGTATTTATAACAGTTTCAACTGTTATAAATACATCATAGGTCAAACTGTTTGGCATAAAACTTCATTGAGCTCTTTGACATAGAATTTTTTTATTTCCAACTTCAAAATTAAATTTTGTATTCATTTTCAAATCACATTGTTTCTATTTATCAAATATTTCAAACCATGCTATTGATGTATTTATTTTGTTATACCAAGATTAATTTGTTAGAATCACATTTTAATAAAATATGGAGTAAAAAAAAGTAAAAAATGAGAGAAGTTTCTATGAACTTACAATGGTGCTGTCGGCAAGAATGAGGATTTAAATCTTAAAAGAAAAATTATCAATTGTACAATTTTCAGCATAAATTCTTCAGATGTAAGAATTTTTTTTTTTTTTTTTTTTTTTGCTTCAAATGAAATATATTCTAAATATTAATTTCAAAAGGCAAAACTTCTCTAGTTTTTGATTTCTAATATGTTGTTTCTCTTGATATGTGTAATGGCAATGGAAGAGCTAAAGGTAAATAAACGAAAGAAAATAATATTTTAACAAAATATATGTTTCTACTATGCTAACTTAACCCAGTACTGTTACAAATTTTTCAATTTGCTAATGATCCTGAACTCTAATTATGATTAATGAAATTATGGGATATTTAAAAATGTTACAAAAGATGACAGAAAAATATTTTTTTATCTTTTATGTTACAAAATTCTTTAGTTTCAGTTCTTCAAAATTCTTTTCTTTAATTAAGCTGAAAACATTTTGCTATTTATGTTACTTAATATTTTATTCATTTTAACAGTTTTAAACATTCTGTTTTCTTTTCCATTTAAAATTTGCAGGGCGATAGAGAGAGGACAGATCGAAGTTCATCTAGTGGTGGTTGTGATAGGGGTCCAGGACAACGTATGGAATCGTCACAAAGCTCTCCTGGCAATATTGGTATGGCTGCTACACGTTCCATGGGCGTTTTGCCCGACCTTTTGCAGCAGCATGCTTCTAATACTTCTGGTCATCAATCTTCTCCTCAACATAGGCTTCAAGATTCAACTATATCAGATGAAGTAAGTTTAGTCATAACTTATTTGCAATTGATTTTGTTCTGTAGATTTATAATTATAAATTAGAGATATTTTATAATTATGAATTTAATATATTTGTGATATATCTCAAATGTTTCATTAAAAGTATTCAATATTTTTATTACAGATATATCAGGAAGTAAGTTGTGCATGTTTTTTTCCTTCTAAAATATATTAGTATTATTTATTACACATTTATGAAACATTTTTAGTATAAAACTATTATTTTTATCTTTATTAAAAATGTATGGCTGAAGCTGTCTTAAAATTTCAAACTGTAGTAAGAGTACTACAGGAAAATTCTTTATCTATTTACATTTTAGTACAGGCAAGCTGTTGGGAAAGCTCCACCTCAACTGCAACATAAACAACGTTCCTTTCTTACATTTGGTTTTGGTGCTGGTGGTGGTACTGGTCCCTCTCCATCTCCTAGGAGAGAGAGCCATGTCAATGTCAATGTCACACCAACATCCCATGAA
The DNA here is from genome assembly GCA_030067965.1 of Latrodectus elegans. NCBI lineage: Eukaryota > Metazoa > Arthropoda > Arachnida > Araneae > Theridiidae > Latrodectus > Latrodectus elegans. The sequence continues at coordinate 26,218,714 of CM057820.1, read as the reverse complement.
TCTTCAGCAGACACTCCAGAAATAAGGAAGTACAAGAAGAGATTTAACTCAGAAATTCTCTGTGCAGCCTTATGGGGTATGAGCATCTTTCATCTGGAAATAATGTTGTAATATTTAGAGTACTTGAATTTAAAGAATAGTTGCAAAGACAGTAAAAAGTTAATATTTAAATAATGAACTAAATTAAAAGTTTTTGATCTTTATTATAAAATTAATATTTTGTAGACATTTGTTTAGTATAGCACTATACTTTTGGTTCATAAGTTTTCAGTTAAAAAAATGTTTAGAAATTTTAGTCCAGTTTTATGTAATTGAAAATCTGAATGTGTTAAAAGCTCTAATATATTTGATACGTTAAATATTATCTATCATGAGTTTTCAGTTATTAAATTAAAAGCATGACATCAATCAATCAATTTATTATATGAAAAAAAAGTGTATGTTTATAACAAGTACAACATTTATTTAAATGTTATTTATGTTTTGATTTCTTATTGGTAAAGCTTTTTTATCCCCCTGACAAATACCTCTTCTCTTTTCACATCTATTTAAAAAAAAATATGATTAATTTTCTATTTTTTATTTCTTTTATTTATTTATTTCTAAAGTATTCTGTTATGATAATTTTTTTACAAACTTCCTCCTTTCTTATTTTATTATTTGTATAACTTAGAAAATGCCCAGTCATTCCATAGTTCCGAGTCTTACAAGATTTAAAGGCCAGGTTGTCTCTACTTCTTAAAAATTAAATAAATAAGTTTGTCAAAAGGTTGATTTATAAATTGTAAAATCTGCAGATATCTATTACTAGAATCTCTCCTAGTCAATAGTCATAATAGATTATTATCAAAATCTGTGGAAAATCAATTTTTGAATGATAATTTGCAAGAAACAATTGTTTTCTTTCTATTAAAGAATAAAATAAGAAATTTATCAGCATGAAATTTTAGACTGTTGTATTATTTTAAGCTAAAATGCATTTTTAGAATGATTAATAGATATCTCAACAGAAATCTGTTTCTTCCTTTAGAATTAAATCAACTCTTATCTGATGTAAAAAGAATTTTTATTTTCCTATCTTCAATATTGTTCGCTTTCTTTCTATGCTGAATGCAATGAGCTGTAGTATCTGGTTTTAAAGGATTGTAAGCCTCACAAGTTTGAATTTTTTAAAGAGTAACTGTAAGAATGAATTGAAATAATTATTGAAGAGTTGTATTGTATGATGAAAAATTTCCAAAATATTAAATTTATACTAAAGTCAAAGATGGGCATTTTATGTGCACTTAAGAATATCGTTATTAAGTATAGAATTATGTAAGTTATATGTAATTAGATAAAATAATTTCAAAAAAATCTCTTAATTTTTTTTTGGCTCATTTTAATTGCTTAGAATTTTTATTTCATAACTTATCTTCAAATGAAAGTAAAAGTATTAAATATCATTGACATAATAATTTTAGATTAAAATGTTTAATTTATTCTGTCAATTTATTTCATATAAATTAGCATATGAACTATGTAACGTATATATGGGAAATTACACAGTAAATTTTTTTCAATATTTTTTTATAAAATTTAAAAAGATTCTTTTTTATTTTCTAGGAGTAAATCTGCTGATAGGTACAGAAAATGGACTTATGTTACTTGATCGTAGTGGTCAAGGGAAAGTTTATCAACTTATTTCTAGGAGAAAATTTCAACAAATGGAAGTCCTAGAAGGCCAAAATATTCTTGTCACTGTCTCAGGCAAAAAATGTAGAGTAAGAGTTTATTACCTCTCCTGGCTGAAGAGTAAAATTCTACGCACTGATGGTGTAAGTTTTATTTGTGGTTTGTTAACTTAAGTGTGTCATTAAAAATAGTTTAAATCGAATCTGAGAAGTTAATCTATTAAAGTAATCTTGTTATCTAATGTAAAAAAAATTTGTTTTGAAATTAAAGTATCTTCTTTAATTGCTTCACAGCAAAAGTAATTTTTGACAGGCTTACAGATGATCATCAAAAGTATTTAGTTTGCACATAATAGTTATGAAAGTAAATTATGATAAAATGTATGGAGATTTAAATAAAATTATGGAATTCTTTTTTATAATATTTATATCACAATTTTCTTAGCCATCAATTTAAAAATATTATTGCATTAGAAATATGTAATACTGTAGAATATAATTAACTTGAAATGTAGCTGGAATTAGAATTTTTATTAAAACTAAGATAATCTGTATATTTCTAAGCACTTGCCCCATGAAATTTGTGAGTTTCTGTTTATATTTTTAAAACATATATTTCTTTTGTATTTAAAAGTTTCAAAATTAAACTTTTCTTAGTATATTGCTTAACTTATGCTGTGTAGAATAATTTTTTATATTCTATCAGTATGTACTCCCCCCTTTCTTTAAAATCCTGAACCTGTGATAGCACTTAAAAGAAAAATTTGTAGCTAAGGGAAATATATATTTGAATTTAATTCCATAAAGTAAAATTGTTTGAAAACTCCTCGAATTATGATTTTTTTGAATAAATTATTTCAAGATTTATTTTATAAAAAAGTAAAATCTTTGATATTAAATTATATGTACTTGTTTTAAATGTTTAGTTCTAGTTCTCAGTGAAACCATATTGGGGAGTAGAACTATTTATTGAATTCTTAGATATCTAAATTCATAAAAAGGTTTTGGTTTTAAGTTGAATTATTATACATTTTTTAAAATCGTCAAAATTGCAAGTAAAGTTTTCAGTTTTTTTCTAGTTTATTGACTAATAATCAATAAACTAGAAATAATTTAATAATTTTGATTGTTGTTTTGTTGAATAATTAAAAGTAATTTATATCATGAATTCCTAGAACAACGTTATCTTTTTAAATTATTAAAATATTTTTTGCTGACTTAAAATTAATTATATTGTAAAAATTTAAAATGATAGCTATTTTAATCGTACAATTTGTTCTTTAAATTTTCATTTAATTAATATGCATTGTTATAAAGATTTTTAATAGTTTTGGTCTAACATAACAGTTTAAACTTCCAGTTTTCCCTATATTTTTCCCTGTTTTTTCAGAGAGAGTGGAAAAAAATAAACCTAGTTTTAACAGTTGTATTTATTTATTATTTTTTTTAAGTAGAAAGATGAATGAATTTTTCATGGATGTGAGATAAAAATATGCAATCTGTCTTTATCTCTATATAAAACTTCCAATTTTATAATTCCTTTCCCTTCATTTGAAATTTCCGTAATGTATTCATACATATATTTTTATGACCTCTTAATAGAAATAAAATGACTCTTTAAAGAAACTTTTTTTAAATTGTGCTGGTGCTGCATTTTATTATTTCTTTTTGTTTTATTTTGCTTTTGAATCTCAATGATTTGTTGGAAAAACTAAACTCGTTTAAAAGCTTTGATCAAGGAAGAAAGTGTATAACAGTGACTGAATGATAAGATATTACTTTTCAAATACTATTGGGGAGTTCTTTTTATCGAAAATTCAATTCCTTATTATATCACTGAATTGATTTAAAGCTTAAAAGAACATTGTGGCACATCTTGACATTATTAACATTAGGAAATTGCTGCTTTTATAGAACATAAGCAAATATATTTAAAATGTATATGATACTGTAGAATGAAAGATACTTATCGAATAATACTCTGAACTATATGCAAAATGAGGTAACATTTTAATACTCTTTTAGACTAAAGTTAAGTCTCGAGACTGTTAAGCATGTTGAGTTGTTGGTATGTCAGTTTTATGACCTTGCACCACAAAACCAAACCAGCTTGAGTTAATGTGATTTTGCAAGAGTAAACATTAATTAAAGCAATATATTCACACACTTAAAATTTTACCCAGTTATGTCAGTTAAAACATATATTTGAGTGAAACACACAATGTGATCCAAGGCTGAGAAACAACTCAAGGTGAGTATATTCAAAATTTCATACCAAAAAGAAATAAACACTTTTTGTTCAGAGTGATTGAGTTTAATGATATATTTTGAGGGCATTTGGAATTTTCCAAAAACTTTCATTCATGATCCCATTTTAAGTACCAATGTTTATTTCTGGCTAAAACTGTTTACAAGTGCATTGCTGATCGATTGCGTAAGTATAATATAATAGTACATTTTCCCAGTGAAACAGTTAAATTTTGCTATATTTAGTTGGGTTTTTTTTGCCATTGGTGGTTTGTGACTGTAATACCCCTTTTTATCAATAAAATTATCGCAGAACAATCTTTTGTACCAACCAAATTTAGCTTTGTACAGCATTTAGCTTGTTTGTTATCACTTTTTAATATATATTAAATTTAATATAAAATTTTTAGCCAATGAAATCATTTTAATATTGTATTATTTTCATTCTCTGGTAGTAAGAAAAAATAGCTTTCTTTAGGATCATAAGCTGTGGTATAATGGAACAGTACCCATTTTTTAAATTTGCAATTATATATTTTATATTTATGCTTTTAAATTTGCAATTATATATTTGAAAGCTAAATAATTGTTTTTTATATTCATACAACATATTTAGTCATAATTTATTTACATTCTGTTATATACATTTTTGTTTATATTTATTTTGGCATTTGTTTATATTTCTTTGGACTTGGGCATGTCATACATTGCAAAATTTTTTATTAACATTCTTTAGATTGAAAAAAGAAGTGGTTGGATAAATGTTGGCGATCTGCAAGGAGCTGTTCATTTTAAAATAGGTAATTTTATGCTTTGTGGTGTATTTATTTATATTTATGCTTAAAATATTTTTATAAGCTGTTTACTGTTGCTGATTTGAATAATTAAGTAATGGTTTTGTTTAAGTGTTAATATAATGAAGGAAATCAGTTTTAGTTTTAAAAATTTAATTTTAAGAGGAAATGTTTGACTTTATTACATACAGTCTTACAGCAAAAATATTATTTTTTTATGGAAAGAAACTAGTATAAAAATTCTGGTACGAATATATAGTTGATATTCCTGTTTATTTGAAATTTTATGCAGTACAACAGCTCTGAGAATTTGGAGTACGATTAAAATGATAATTTACATTTTAATTTTTGCTAGCATATGTTAAAATAAATTAAAATTTAGATGTAGTTTAAAAATCTTCAAGTTTTGGTTACATCTTTCTCTCTTTTTTTTTTTCCCCCATTATGAAAAACTGATAAGTTATGAAAAGTTGAACATAAGCGCACTGCCCAGTGTTCCTCCCATAACTTCAACACTTGACATCAGATATATTTCAACAAAATAACAATTGGAAATTTTCATCAAATCTGCTAGTAAATTTGACATACATGCTAACATTTTGTGACAGTGTTAAAAAAATAGTTTGCTTTTAAAGATTTTTCATATAAGACTATTTAAGTTTGTTCAGAATATTTATAAGATTTTGATTTGATACCCCATGGGATTTTCTTCATTTAAGAACTTCTGATTATTTGAGAACTCTAATATGAGTTGAAATATAAGTCTTTAGCATGGAAAATGAGAGTGATATTAGGTTTATTTTTCTTTACAGAAAATAGGGATGAGTGGGCAATGATAATTTGGAATTTGAACAATCGAACACAAAGGCTTATATTTTGGTTCCATAAATTGTGTGTTAGAATATTATCTTTGTCTGAGTTATGTATATATTAGTTCAGATTCCACTTTAAACTACTAATCCCCATCTAATGAGCTCTCACTTGAAAAATATAACTATTGAGCAACAGACAAATCAAACTCCTCTTTTGAGTAAATAAGTTTTTAGGTTGTGCCCAATAATGCACCTAACATACTTTAAAATCAAACTTGTCACATTTAAATTAAAAAAAATACCAAATTTATTATTGCAAGTAATTACAAAAGCTTATCTGAACTTATAACTGTTAAAATTTAGATAAATTTTATCAAATATTTCCTTATTTTAAATGCTTATTTTATATAGAAATTAATATATATATATATGTATGTATGTATGTATATACTTTATGCATGTAATAGTATTGGGTTGTTGTATTTAAATATTTTCTCTGCATTTGCTTAATTTTTAAAATTTTCATTATAGTCAAATATGAAAGAATAAAATTTTTGGTGATTGCTTTGAAAGAAAGCATAGAAATATATGCGTGGGCTCCCAAACCTTATCACAAATTCATGGCCTTCAAGTCATTTACAGATTTAGCTCATAGGCCTGGATTAATTGATATGACTATCGAAGAAGGTGTTAGGCTCAAGGTGGTATATGGCTCCACAGAAGGTTTCCATGCAGTAGATTTGGATTCTGGTGCTGTATATGATATTTATATTCCTGCTCATGTAAGTGCAATTTTATATATTAACTCTATGCATATATTTTTTCAATTCCTTACTCAATATATCATGATATAAATAGAACATCTAATAAGCATGTACAAAAAATTGCTTTGCCTAGGCATGGGGAAAGTGGGTTGCGTTTTGATCTTATGAAGTATATATCATATCTAATTCTTTAAATTTAATAGAATTTCTGAATATGATTTTAGATAACATATTTTTTTACTGGGAGACAATCATGTATTGAATCTTAGTTTATTTATATTGATAAAATATGTGTTGCCTTTTATTAGTGTCATTCATTCTCAGTTATTAACTCATCATTGATTAATCTTGTTCTAATTTCATCATATGTAACAATACTTATGCATGGTTTCACTTTATTGACATTTTAGTTTTTAAAACTTTTGTAATGATTTCCAACAAAATCGTTGAAACATTTGTCATTTCTCTTTTCTCTGAAATCTTAGTAAAAAATATTTAATTTTGTTAAAAAAAAGTTGTTCTTCTGACTCTTATATAATGAAATAAGCCATTGGGTTCTTATAATTGTGTATCTTTGACATCGTCAAAAGTAAAAATTTCATGTTGTAAATTGCTAGAAGAGATTAAAATATTAAAAATAAGCCTTCATGAATTCAGACATTAAGAGATTTGTATTCATTCAAAAGGTAAATTTTAATATATGTTTTTCAGCTATGAATTACTTATCATTATTTAAGTGTAAAATGTTCTTTTTAGTGATTTTATTTAAAAATCTATGAACCTTTAATCAAACTGATTATAATGTCTAAAAATATTTACATTTATTAAGTATTAATAATTTAATTATCTTATTTATTATAGAAATAAATTATAAAATATTCTACTACAAAATATTTTAAATTATATATTTCTAAGCAAAATTTGTAAATTTTATAATAATCAAGTGCTATATAAAATGAGATCTCAATCAATACTTTAAACTTCTATATTAAAAATAACCATATAATAATATTAAGAAACATATTAAGCAAGATAATGTTTGAACAAATCAAGTAATGATTTGGTATATACCTGGAATTAACAGTGCAATGTAAAAATATATTTGTTCTTGAAATTAATGCAGAATTTGAAAATACATATTTTTTTCACCAGTTAATTTAAGATAGCTTTATAATGCAATATTAGAAATGGAAATTTACTCAAAATTATAATTATACCATGGTTTAGGCTGTATTCGGAATTTTCATTTAAAATATTTGAAGTATGAAAAATGTACATTACTCAATTATTAAAATGTAACAAGTTTGAGATCAAATTAATTATTTAGTAAATGAAAAAATATGATGCATTGTTTCTTAATTTCATCCAAAGGAAAAAAAATATTAATTTGGAAAAATTTTATTTGCACCACTAAATAAATTGCTTTAATTTCATATTTAATGAGATTTTCAATTTATAGTGACAACTGGCCTTTCTATATAGCTTATTTTGCATTTTTTAGAGAATTCTACATACTTTTATTTTTGCTTCTAGAGTTTTTTCCTTTTAATTTAGCTTTGCCTACTCTTTCAAATGCATTCACTTGGAGAATTATTTGAGCATCATTGTTTTAAAACATTTTTGTGACTTCTTTTCTAATAGTAAAGGCACTTAGATTTTTCAATTTATGCTTTGATAAACCACCATCTTTTATTTGCACACAAGCTGCACATTCATCACAATCAGTTATGGTATTTTAAAGTTTAAAATTTTCTCTTTCTCATGCTCCTGTTCGTGGATAGTTCCAAAAACGGGTATGTGTCAAATTATTACCAATGCCTATAACAGTACATGTGAACTTTTCACATAAACCTGATTTTGTTTATGAAAATATCTTTTGAAGCACAAAATATTATGTAAATAAATATTTTATTAGAAATTATGTTCGAGGATTTATTTTAAGTTTGCTTATTATTTCTAATCTTTTATGTACTTCATTTGTTTCCATTAGTTTGTATATTTATAAATATTATGTTTCAAGTTACTTAACTTTTTCATCCTGTTTGTTCATGTAGAATCTTAGGAATGAATAAAGCTCATTCTGAACACTATTTCGATTTCTACTTCATGTAAAATATTGTAAAAACTAATTTCCTGAGGCATTTTCATTTTTATTGGAGTGTTTAATTTTATTGAATTTCATTCTAAAATGCTATTTAAAATGAATAACATTTTAGGTAAATGTTTCTTATTCTGAATAACAGTTAAATATTATTTATAATAAAACTCCCTTGTGATCAACTTAGGTTTTACTATTTAACCAAAATAATCAATAAAAAATATTATTATTGAAGTAACTTTAAAATTATTTTGTATTTCTAATCATTTTAGTGATTCTTTTATTTTCAATGCATTCTTGTAAAATGATATCTATATTAAATCAAAAGTGGAAAAGCATATTTTAAAAGTGATTCTTAAGAGATCAAGAAAATATTGTCTTGCAAGAGAATGCATTATTAAATTTGTAAAGTATCACTAAAAATTGGATTTATAGTAAGAAAATAATATATTTGTTGAGTTACTGGTCATTGTGTTTTAATTTTAAATAATTACATTTTATCATATTAAATAATTATAATTAAGTAGATGGGTTTATATTAAATCGATTCATATATTACCTTGCTGCATAATTTATAACTTGGACCAGCAGAAACTTGATTGGCCAAGAAATTGAATCAGAGTTTGTACAACTTTTGGAAACTCGTCAAATTTGAATATTTTTAAGAGCTCTTGAAACTACTGAAACTTTGATTTGGACTCCTTGAAAATCATGAATTTCTCCTGGAATTTTTACTTACCTTTATGGATTTGTTTTTTGTAGAAAATATAATTTTTTTAGAGTTTCTTTTTATTTAATATTTTAAAATTTTCAAAATGATATTACCCCCAAACCTAAATGAGTATTGGCTTTTAATTTACGACCAAGTTGTGGCACGATCGATATTATATTGTTGTATTCATATTTGTTGATTAAAATAAAGATCTAGTTCAACCACAATAAATTGATGATGATCCATTTTGTTCAGGACCAGATGTAATTATTTAGATTTATGTGTGTGAAATAGAGTATTCACCAATAAGATGTGGTGCAATCAGATGAGCAATTTTAATCGATTCTTTTTATGTTTGTTTCTGTTTTCTTTATATTGTATAAAATTCGCTGAATATTAATATTTAAATATAATATTTTTGAGTTAAAATATATTTTCCTTATCTTTGGAGAAAGTTCAGTGAATGAAGTTTAATTTGTTTATGAATGAAATAAAGTCTAAAATAAAAAAAAAAAAAAATTATATTATATGCCATGTTAGAAAGTGTCTTTTTCATGAATAAACTACACTTGAAAAGCCATACAATGATTAGCTATTGTGTGGTTCTGAAAGAATTTCATAATTTTTTGAAAGAATTGAAATCATCTGTAAGATTTCAAGATTGTATTGATGAAAATTTTGATTCTATTAAGGATAGATCAGAAACTTTTTATTTTAACTTATTCTCAAAGAGACAAAATTGTCACTTATAGAAAGTAGTTAATTCGGTTTTACTATTCTCTCAAAAATCATGTGTTGAACATGGGTTTTCTGTGAACAAGCATTTGATGGTAGATAATTTTAGAAATCAATCAATTGTGGTTAAGTATGTCATTGATAACCTTGTCTAAAACATAGGAGGACTAAATAGTATAATAATTAGCAAAGACTTACTTACTTTAGTTTCATTGTGCCATACAAAAGTGTGTATAAATTATATTTAGACAAAATAATAAACTGAGAATTGACTGAAGGCAACTGTGAACAGAAGGAAAGCAAAAAGCACTCGAAGAAATTGAGCTAAAAATCAAAAAGAAGCATTTGGAAGGTGACGTAAATAAACTTGGAAAATCTACAATAGAATATGCTGAGGAAGCTGAAAGAACTAGTAAATTAACATTAATTGCTAAAATTAACATATCGCCATGGTGTTTCAGAGAAGCAATAGTTATTACTCAGTATTTATTATGAATTGAAAGTGAAAGCATTAGAGATAGAAAGTTAGCATTTTCTGACAGCAATATTTCTCTTATATAAATAACCAAGAAATGTGAAAATTTATTAAATGAATAAAGAAATAGAAAAGTCTAGAATATGGATATGAAATTGTATAGTCTGAAAGGAGTTTAAATGTAAACTCAGAAGGAAAATTTAGAATTGCTTTTATCAAATAAAAATTATCTTGGAAATTTTATATAATAGTTGTATTTATTTATTTTGAATAAGTACATTAATTTGACTAGTGGTTATATACATCTTCGAATATTCAATAAAATAATAGATAGAAACCTATTGAAAATATTCAAAACTCTAAAATTTACAATTATTTTATATAATGTATAATAATGCAAAGAATATTGATTATATAAATTTTTTTTCTGTTTAAGTTGTAAATTCATTGAAGTCTTTTGAAGTAATCATTTACTATTGTAACTGTAATAAAAAATATTCTCACATTAATGTTTGCAATAATTTATTTATATTTATAAATATAATTATGAAGTGTTGCATTTACATAATTATATTTATATTTGGTTAAGAACAAATTTTAAAATGAAAGACATTCAAGTAACATTTTCTTATGTCTCCTGGAATTTGATTCCTGGAAATCTTCAGGAATTCTGATTAAATTCATGATCCAAATTTAGCAATGATCAATAAAAATAAAAGTATATATTATTGTTTAATGACTTGGTATATTGAAATGCATCTCATGATGATTCCCCTTTCTCAAAATAATTAAATTTTCTTATATAAAATTTTATTTCTGTAGTTTGTATGTTTATATATATATATATATATATATATATATATATATATATATATATATATATATATATATATATATATATATATATATATATATGTATATAAACTTAATTTTCATGTATTTTCAGAAAAAAACATAGTAATTTATATCCTTACAAATGCTCAAATTACTATTAGTGATTTAATAGATGATTTGTAAATGAAATTTGTTTTATATAAAATTTATCTACACTAAAAATTATTCCTTGTTGTCTTGATTTTTTTTTCTTCTAACTTTCAAGTAATTCATTCCATTAGAATTTTAGATTCTTTACAACTGATTTTAATTTTAGTGTTTGTATAAAATCTAGTGTTTTATTTATGTTAAGGATAATATTCTTTATTTAATTTTTGAAGTTGAATATTGATTTTGAAAACTTTATACTTCTGGTTAAAAAATAAAAGTGAAAGGTATATTGCGAAACAGATATTGTATTTCCATATTTAAATATGCTTGTGTTGTGGGTGCAAGGGTGTTTTTTACCCCCTCTTGCAGCTCATAGACATGAAATGATCTCCCACAAGATAAATGTGGGGATATGTAGATCTTTAACATAGCATTCAGCTTAAAAACTATTGTTGTGTTATAGAACTATAAATCATTTAATATTTTATAAGCTTTATAAATGGCCTGTAAGATAACTTTTAATATTAAAAGTACACATACGACTTTTTATTATTATAAACTACTCTTCTCAATTTAGATTTATAATTTGTTGCACACACACAAAATCTTTCCTTCTTAATAGAATGCATTTGAAGGTAACTAATTTAGAATTAATTTCTAGAATTTTTTCCTCAATGCTCACATGAAACTTGACGCAATAAAAATTAAGCAATTAATTAATATCAGTTATTTCTTTCTAATTTCTCTAATAATTTGATATTTTAATCTATTCATATATGAAAAATCATAGTGAATATATTCTGTAAAAACCTTTTCACAGTTTTGATTGAAATAAAAATCTTGGATCATACTGTTTCCTAATTTAATTTTGTTAGTGCATATGTCTTTCAAAATTGTATTTTAATTCTCAAACTCTTGTGTATTTTTAAATGCACACTTTAGTTTTTGAAGATTAAATAAATTTTTTAACCCGTTATTCATCAGTACTGGTTATTATTTAATAACGTGTTATCATAATTCTTTATTTCAGTCTCAGGGCCCTATTGCTCCTCATACAATAGTCACTCTTCCAAATTCCAAAGGCTTACAGCTCCTTCTGTGTTATGACAGTAAGTATTTTTCCAGATGTGCATAGCTTACATTTTATTAATGTTATAAATAAAAGTTAAATATTTTATTAATAAATATATCAACTAAAAATATTGAGTGTAACTCAACAAATTTCTGTGTAAAACTAAAACATTTTTCTTTAAATGATGCTAAATTCTTTATTTCAGATGAAGGAGTTTATGTAAACACCTATGGTAAAGTCAGTAAAAATATTGTTCTTCAGTGGGGAGAAATGCCAACATCTGTAGGTAAGGTTGATGAAGTTTAAATAAGCACCATTTTAATTCTGTATATCAAGTAAAAATGGAATCTTATTTATTGTACTTTATATAATATTGTGCAAAAAATTTATTTTAACAAGTTAGTGTCTTAAAACATTTTCACACCCTTTTTTATTTCATATTCAAGCATTTATTACTTAATGTTCACAATTAAAAAAAAATTATTTTATTGTTTAATCGAATTTCAAAAGTTTGTGTTAATTCTATAAGTTTACTGCATTATAAAGTTTTACTATTTCATGTTATTTATGTTTTTGTTGGTTTATTTTATTTACATTTTAGTGTTTTAATAAGCTCTTTTTGGAGCACATTAAAGTTACATAATTTTAGAAACTCAATTAAATTTTTTTTTCTTTTAGCTTATATTGGCACAGGCCAGATAATGGGATGGGGCAACAAAGCAATAGAAATACGTAATGTTGAAACTGGTCATTTAGATGGTGTTTTTATGCACAAAAAAGCTCAGAAATTAAAGTTTCTTTGTGAAAGAAATGATAAAGTAAGTGATAAATATTGATATTTCATAATTTATTGAAAGTAGCATGTGTATTTAATGTTATCACATTTTGATCAAAATCAAATTGTTTACTGCTAATATATGTTGGAATATGTATTATACTGGTATTTATTGTGTAAAATTCTTAATCTTTGTTGCACAAATTTCTATTTTATATTGAAGCTTTTTTTGATTTGTAATAATTGATATTGTTTTTACATATTTAAAATTTGAATTGAACTCTATCCAAGATTAAAATTACAAATGATTAATATCAAAGCTTTTATTTGAACAATTGAAACCTGTGTTCTCATTTTACTAAAAATTTAAACATTTTGCTAACAGACTGGGAAAAAGTCATAACTTTCTTAAAATTATATTCTTACTATAAAATAAGAATATAATTTTAAAAAAAATTATAAATATTCCTTACAATACAGTTTTTAAATTTTTTTTTAAATAAAGAAAAATTATTTAATCATTTTGTGTTAGGGATTTTTAAGATATCATGACTATTTCAAGAAATGGGTCTTTTTTAAATAGAACTCATAATCAAAATTCATAATTAAATTTTGGCTAAACCATTGAATGGATAAACTGAATGTACATACTTTAAACATATTAATTTAAGATACAAGGAATTATTTGGTCATATTAAATGAGTTTGAATTCATTTGTAAAAAGTATTTATAACAAATATGCAAATCTTCATTTAGTGACTTCATTCTTATAATATTTTTACATCACAAAAAATTATCTGAGGGTAAGTAAACACCAAAGTTTTTACAAAGAAAATAAGCATAATAAGTAATCTTTTCCTTTAACTTTTAAAAAAGTGTGGAAGAAATTATTTAATAAAATTTGTCATTTAATTCTTTGTAATAAAAAATGATAGATGAATTATTTCTTGTATATGAATTAACTTTAAAGGTACATGAAACAAATTCTTAAGTTTTTCCTTCTATGTTTAAATACTGTCTTAAAATGTCAACTTTAATGTCATGTATATGTTAAGTAGTTATTTTTTTCTTTCAAAAATAATTAACTTGCTAGTTTCTATTGTGATGATTCCATCTTTTGCAGTTCTTATGATTTCTTTTCCTTTAACTAGAAGACTTAAATCCTTTGTTACGAGATCTGTTTTATTTTCTTCCTTCCTAAAATATGACTGAAATTTTGTAATTGAATGATGTCACCAGAAAATGTTGCTGTTACTTAAGAAAGCAAGGTAAATTAACTTAAAGGAATTTCTAAGTGCTTGAAACAATATTCTTCACAATACAGCTAACAAATGGAAGAGAGGAAAAAAATTCCCACTTGAAGAGAAAAATTTAATAAAATAAGGCAAATTTTTTTAGCATAAACAGTGTTGCTTTGAAAATTATTCAAAAAATAAAATTTGAAATATTAAATACTAATTCTGAGTTTAGAAGAACTTGTATAACATTCACTATTCATTTGATGGAGTTGGACTAATCATACATTTTGGCATCATAATTTCCAGTTGTTACTTTATAAATTAAAATTCGAAACACTGTTGTATAATTTTGTAATTTAATTATTAATAAAAATTGTGTATAAATTTGTATATATTTTTTCATATCAATTTTTTTGTATAATATCTTTTTCACCTCTGAGATGACAAGTGAATTATTACCAATTTGGATTTCAGTTCAACATTTTATGTGTTTGATTGCTTTTCTTGGTCATAATTATTTGCAGTGATTCAAAGGTCCACTTTAAACTAGTTCCCCATTGAATCAAACCAACCAATCATTTCATTGTATTCAAAGCCATTATAATCCTTTTTTGACTTTGTTGACATGTCAGATCATTGCATTTGAATGCATTTTTCCTATTTGGCAATGTATAATATATATTTGAATTCTATGAATCTGATAAATGTTTTTACTCTTTAGGTTTTCTTTTCATCAGCCAAGGGAGGTTCTTCGTGCCAGATCTACTTTATGACCCTAAATAAACCGGGAATGGCAAACTGGTAGCCAGAGGACAAAATAAAAGTGCTCCTGCCATTCACTGAAATGGTGCTCTTAAAAATATTGGGGGAATATACTTCCCTGTTTTGCCTTGCAGTCAGTCATACCATGTATTTCTCAGTTTGTTGGAAATTGTTTTTATGATTTGTGCTTTCGAATTTTTCACTTTATTTTTTAATTGCTCAATAATATTTAAACATAAGTTGCATTCTTCACTACCAGCTGCTACAAGAATTGAGTAACGTACAAAGTATTACTAAGGTACAAAGTGTGTGTAGAATACTACATGACTGATTGTAGTAATATTAAAATTATATATATAATAAGTAGCATTGATACACTTCAGATTGATAAATCAAAAATTTTTTAATGGACTGCTTTTATCATTACTAAAATATAGAAACAGTTATTAAATATCCATAGAGCAGCTGGTATGAAAGAATTTTTAATGCATTATTAGCATTTTTGAGACATTGTAAATAACTCATCTCATTTTTACCATATTTTAAAATGAGTTCTGTTTTATTCTAATTTTGTGTAAATTAACTATAAAATTGACTGTTAATGAAGCTTACAGTGTGTTTTGTATGAAATATATTCTATAGTTATAACTTTAAGGTTGTTTAATCAGAGTATTTAGACTGCAATTCGTTCATTAGTTTGCTAATTGCACTAATAGTTATTTTTTGAATAAATTATTAAAAATCTTATATGCATAAACAGCATATATCGCAAAAACATTTATATTATTAACATTATTAACTTGATTTAAATACATATGTGTATATATCATGTAAACTGCTTTATACATAATTTCATTTTTTAATTTTGTAATCAGCAGAAATCCAATTATTTCCATTAATTTTTTGAATGAACAATAAAGGAAAAATTATAGAAATGCCTTTTTCCCCCTCCCTTCTCGATTGGTCTGCATAATTATATTTGTCAGAATTTCTAAAATAGAAAGGTGCTTAACACATTTTATAGTCTAGTATGAGTAATCTTTTGTTTCCTGATTGTATATGTAGTCAAATGTGTTACAGTGTGTAAGAGTTTCTTTCTCTGTATTTTATTCAAAGTGTCGATTGAATTATTTCACTCAATTCTTTTCTAAAAATATTAAATTTATTTATTAAATGACTGGTAATTTGTCCACATAAACAGTTCATTTGCCATATTGCATACATATTTTTACTACATTGATATGCGACTTAGATATTGAAATACATTATTCTAGTTATGTCATATTTGTTGAGATTGCTGTGAGAAAAAAAAGATGCTGACATGTGAGAAAGTGTTAGCATTCTATATTTTGTGATAAAGCTATTTATTAAGAAATTTTTAAGCTATCTTTTGAACTCATGAAAGCAAATTAAGTTTTGTGTCAATATGTTTAAACTGATTCCTTGCCATCTTTTCCATGATTTTTGTTGTAGTTTTGAGTAAGACTGCCGTTATGCCAGAAATGGCTCAAAGAGTAAAATTAAGAGTGTTACAATTTTGTACATATAATGTGTACATATATAAATATATATATATATAAAATATAACAAATATTAGTCTTAACTATGCACTTTTTTTAACTACAGCAAAATAATGAAGCTGATTGTTTCTTCCATCTGATATTTTTAAGAGAAATTTTTAGCTATAAGAACTTTTTTATGAAATGCATTTGTTGATGAGGAAGCATATGAATAATTATTTACTAAAGAATTGTTTTTCCAAACCTTTTTCTCCTTTGAAAAGTACAATTTAAAAAATATCAGCAAATAAACAACGATTTTCTAAATACAATATGAATGAATGTCAAATGAGAATGCTTATTGAACTAGTATGGTTAGAAATAAGAAAATTTTTTTACAATATCTTAATATGGTTGCAGTTTACTAATTTTTGTTCTCCATAGAAATTTGAAACTATTTGATCAATTTATTCATTTAACCTACTAAGTGGCATTCTTTTGCACATATTGCATGGAAAATGAAAGTCAGTCCAGTTTCATTTTCTGAGCTGACTTAACTAGAGTGATACAACTGTGGCATATTGTACATAGTGGACAGATATTTAATAAGAGTTATCTTCCATTAAAAATATATGTTTTAGTGATTGTTTTGTAATTTGTTGCTTATTTTAAGTTGTGAGTTTCAGCAAGAAAGTAATTCTGCCTAGGCTATTTTTTAATTACTGCAATTATTTGCTAATTATTAATAAAAGCAATGTAAAATATGTTTTTATATATTACCTGGTGGGCGAACAAAATTTTTGTAAAGTGTTGCTAGACCAGGAAATGTGATGAATAAAATGTCAATTTGATTTGTGCTTTTGATATCATTTTAATCATATTTCATTATTCACTGCATACAGAATAAACATTACATATTACAAATTACCTTATTTCATTACTTAATATTAAATGTATTTCTTTTAATTTAAAGTATGCACATATTTCACAAATTTTGTCTATATTTATTAATGCATATTGTCAGTTGTTAATTATGATAGGAATTAACTATACAATAGCTAAACATAACAAATAGTTATTGACATTTAATATTTAACATCTTGAAATAATACAAAATAAAGAATAAGTTAATACTGAAATTAATGTCTGTGTAATTAGTTTTATTGTTTTTGAATGCAAAGAAATTTTCAGTATTAATTTTCTACAAACACATGCTTCAGTTCTTTTATAATAGAGTGTCACAAACTTTTATTAAATCTATTGAATTTTTATAACACTTTATGCGACATAAAAATTCAATATTTTAATATGGACTTAATTATATTAATAAAGCTAACATATCAAGAACAATAATATGTTTTTCATGTGACACTCAACTTATGAATAATTTGCTTTTACTTGTGCATTCTGGAGGAGTTTTTTTATTCAAAAGTTTTTTCTACTGACATAGTTGTGGCAACAGAAAGTTAGTTTACAACAGGATTTTTGAGAAATCTTATAAAATTGTGATGTAAATTGTAAATTTATGAAAATGTGTGAAACTGGTCAACTAAAAATGTTATTCAACCATTCATAGGTGTCTTCATTGAAGAGGGGTGAGTTAATGTTTAACAGGTGTCTGTGAAGTCTTAGCGATTTTTTATAGGTAAAATATTGGGTACTTCATTGTTCGATCACGACTCAGGCCTAGCGCCATTTCTTTTTTGAAACTCTAGTTTTCAGTTTCCCCACGTGACAATATTAGTATATAGTATCTTAGATATTAAATGTAATGTAACAAGTCATAGAAAAGCCAATTTTATCATTTGTATAAAAAGTTAAAGTATTTGATGACTGTTATTGTTTTAAATTTTGAATTTTTTTTTAAAATTGGAATTAGCTCTGTTTAAAATGCAGGGTTGACACAACTGCTGGAAACTCCTTAAATTCTTAAAAAAATTTTAAGGGCCCTTGAAACTCCTGGAATTTTACATGACTCTTTGAAAATCATGAATTACTTCTGAAATTTTCTTTTACCTTGATGCATTTGATTTTTTAAAAAAAATTGAATTTTTATTTTAATATTTTAAAATTTTCAATAAAATTGTCAAATAATTTAGCATTAGTTTCTAATATTGAGATATGATGGCGGCACGATCGATATTAAATCTTGTATTCTTAACTGTTAATTTGTATTAACGATTTTAAGATCTAGTTCAACTACATTGATTTTATAATTCGGTTTAGTAGTATTTAGATTTATGTGAAGTAATCACTAAACAAAATCATTATGTTGCTTAATTAAGACTGACAATTTGAATTGATTCTTTTTCGATATGCTGCTGTTTTCCTTTGTTTTATAAAATTCTTTGAATATTAATTTTTAAATATCAAAATTTTAGTTAAAACATACTTTCTATGTCTCCCTTGATGAAAATTGCATATAATTTAATTGAATTGGGATAAATTTGTTTATTAATGGAATAAAGACTGAAATAAAAATTTAATATGCCTGGTGGAATGTCTTTTCAATGACCAGTGGATTCTGGAAAAGCCATACAAAGATTGGCTTTTTTTTGGTTAAGAAATAACACATGCCCATTGTGTCTATTTTGCAAGAAAGATTTCTGTATTTCAAATGAGTTAATTGGCAATTAAATCTCATGTGAAACAGAAAAAAGATTTTTAGAACAAGCTCTATCTGCTGATCCTATTAAAGAAAGTGAATCCAAAGCATGCTCTGACATTTTTGATACATTTGTATCTCCAAAAGAAGTTTTAAAGTCTGAAATTCTATGGGCCCTTAGCCCTTAAAGTTTTAAGCAGTGGATTTAGCTACAGTTTTTACAACAATATAAACTACTTCTTTCAACTAATGTTTTCTGACTGCTATTGCAAAGCAATTCAGTTGTGCTGAAATAAAGAGTGCTTATTTAACAGTTTTTGGAATTGCCCCTTAATTTTCCAACTTATGTAAAGGAAAAGTTAAGAATGTTTCTAATTATGTGTTTCTGTTTGATGAAAGTTTAAATTATCTACAGACAAAACAATGTGATTGCCATGTAAGATTTTGGAGTAATGATACTGTTAAAACACAATATTAGTACTTATCAGATTTCTCAGGTCATTCAACTGTAATATTTTTCTTGAAAAAGTGAATGAGAAGTGCTTAGAATTAGGAACTAGTGGATTACTCCAGTTGTCAATGGATGGCCCAAATGTAAACTGGTCTGTTTTGAATAAAATGGCTGATTTTTAAAAAAAGTGAACATCATTCAAATATTGTAAATGTCAGAAGCTGTAGCCTACGCATTCCACACAATGCTTACGTCATGGATGTTCTTCATATCCAGAAGCTGAAGTAACAGCAATTTCAGTTTACAGACTATTTAAGGACTCACCCGCTCATAGGAATGACTTTGCTGGCCTTTGGCCCAGACATAAAATTTCCTTTAAACTTTTGCAAACATTGATGGTTCGAAAATGTGTTTTCAACAGATTGCTTGAAATGTTAGCAAATCTTAATGTCATTTTTCCAAAACAAAAAATCTCCTAATTCTGGTATCAAAACTCTTATATTCAGCTCACCACATATACTCTTATACTCACCACATATTCTTGTGATAATTGAAAGATTGTTTGTATTTGTGATTGGTTAGTTGTAAATTGTGGCTTAGCTTTTTGAGTTGGTGAGGTAAACTTTTCTTAATGGCATCTATAGAATTGTGTTAAATGAAGAACGAGTTTCACACCAATTTACATTTTTACAAATTTATGGAAATTTATTTCCTATACAAATCATGAATAATATGGTACAAAAATTTAAACGAAAAAAAAAAAATGTTATTAGATAAGAATAAAATCGCCAAATAATCATAAAAAATTTTTTTACTTAAAATTAAAAAAAATTGCTTAGTAATAAGGGTAATTTGCCATCTAAAATGTACTTCTTCCATGCCTTTTTTTAAAAAAGTTTTTTCCATTACTTGGGAATTCTGAATATTCTTTAGAAAGAATGCAAACTAATTGTGTGTGTGTGTGTGTGTGTGAAACAATGAAAAGTGAGTATGCTATGGATATTTGAAATTGCTTTTAATTTTGCTATGTTCAATTGTTCACATATTAGAAAAATTTAATGATGAGAAAACAATAGATAACGAAGGCAATTTTATTTTATAAAAAAAATTATTTAAAATAACAAGATGTATGCTTTTGTCATTTCTTGAATTTGCTATTTTAAATATTATTTTACATAAAATTCTTTATTAAGAGTTGAATTTGAAATATCGGTATAAATTTTTTTTTCTTTTAGGAAAATTCATATTTGAATTTTTTTTTATTGCACAAAAATTTGTTTTCAACAAATCATTGATATTGGAAAGAGTGATTAAGACTACAAACCCTTCTTTCTCTTTAAAATAATTTGTGCATCTGCAAAAAAGCTAACTTGGTCTCTAGCTTTCAATATGAATTTTTTAAAAATTGTGTTGTCTTTTCTTCAAAAAATAGTAAATATCTTCTCATAATTAACTACTTATGTTTTTTTTTTATTCAGTAGAACCTTTTCTGGATTTAATTAGGACGAAGTTTTTTATTTTGTGCAATTTATAAAAGTAAAATATCTTTTTTAAGGTTAAATAATCATATAGTCTTAGTTTCATTAAATTTCAAAAATCTCATTGTTGCACGAAACATTAAATAAAATGTAAATTTTATTTTGCGGACTCCTTTTACTCAAAGTTAAAAAAATTTATCCAGCAGGCAATCATTAAATATGGAGTTTATTTTATGCATGTATGGAATTCATGTTTTCAGTAAATTATAAGATTATTGGCTGTACTTTTTCCCAGATTAATAAGGATAAAATATCTTTAGTAAAACCTATGAATAGAAAAATTTTTCTCTAATAAACGGATGCTTATCAAAAAAAATGTAAAAAAATAAAAAATTTAAGTTTCTTATTTTAAATATTACCCTGGTATCCTCCAAAAACAGTTATGATCTATCTTCAAATACTTCCTTTCATATAAACTTTAATATAATTGTCTTAAAGTTTCTTCTAGACTTTATCGCTAAGAAATGAAAAATTATTAATTATGTAATGATTTTGCTTTTTCTACATATTGCCACATTTGTAAGATATTTTTTGCTTTCAACGAACTCTCCAAATATATTTCTCGGACTTTAATTCGAACTCTCCAGATATATAAGTAATTCTAACCATTCACTACATTTAAAATTTCTTGAGTGCAAAATAGTATTTAATAAAACTCTATTATTTTGATTTTTTCTTGTCCATTTTTTATCTCAAAATCTTTACTCTAAATTTCATTTAGAATTCATGGGTTTTCATTTTCTTTGCTTTCCAAAACATCGCCGTGTTATCAGCTGAAATAGTTAGCATTCAGGTCTTCAGTTCGGAGCTTCGATTTTCATCACATTGATTTTCATCGACTTCAAATAATAAGTTCCTTAGGCTTCGTAGTGTGCAAAAATGATCACACTGCAACTAACTAAATGTCTTGAAACATCCTGATGTATTTAATATTCTGATGCGTTTAGTATGCGAATTCATTACATTAATATGTTAGTAAGAAAGCTCAATTTATAGGATAAGAACGTGCAAATTCATTTGATTTTACTTTCTTTGCAACTCATCTGTTCAGTAATTTACTTTTAGGAATACATGAATTCTTTGGTTTTATTTACTTTCCAACACATCTTGTTTATAAAAATTGTTTAGGGAACTCGTTGATTCATTTTCCCTCCCAACATATTCTGTTCAAATAATCAAATATGCATTTCATATTTCCCTTTTACATTTCCAATACCAGATAAATGATTCCAAAGCAGGACAGAAAATTACTTTATAAAATACCGTCGACATGTTCCCGACAGAAAGTACAAATTGTAACTGTAAAGCCTCAACTAAACCAAAGAATTGTCTCATATTTCCTTACCTGAATTGACTAAGTCATTTGCTAATTTGCTCTCGTATTAATGGATATTCTTCACAATTTTCAAAACTTGTTCTCTGAACTATTCTTAACTACATTGCCAATTCGTCGTTCTTTCGATCTCTGATTTGGGCAAAGGAACCAGATTCGCACTCACCCGCTTTCTCTCCAGTCGATAGAGAAAGGTAAATTCTTGTCATTCTCTTTCAATCGTGGAATAGATAATGAATTAGGGGTTCTAAAACATTTTATAAATGCTTCAGATGTACAGGAATTCCGTTCTTTTTTTAAATAATTCTGGGATATAATAAAAGTAAACATTTGATTTTTATCTGGAAGACTAGGGTCAGTCTCAAAAGTTTGTCTTCAGTGTAAGCCAATGATAAAATGTTAGTGAATTCCTGAGCGTAGTGCTAGCATATGTAACACAATGGATTTAGTGAGGATAATGTGCTATTTATACTGGGATTTTATTTTTCAAATATTTTAATCCAGAAATGGGTAAAATCCCGCTATATTATATATACCAGTATACTGGGATTTTACCCATTTCTAAATTAGAATATTGGAAACTTCTGGTATTTTGCTCATATGATATTTTACTATTAAAATAAGTATTAACATTCCATAATTGCTCTGTATTATCAAAATATAAATGTTGAATGTAAATTTTGTTTACTTATTCTATTCTTTTTTACGACACTTGCTCAGTATTTTACAAAAAAGAAAAGTCTACAATTTGAGAAGTTTCATTTACTATTTGTCAATTATATGATTAATCATAATAAATAAAAAATACCTTTAAAATCAGAATTTTTTTCAATATCTTATACTGATGTTAATCAAACATCTATTAACAGGGCATTTTTGCTTAGGAATGAAAAAATTCTATTTTACTTCTACATTTTAAATATATACTATAGTAAATGTAAAATTTGAAAAATAATATTCTGTATATGCATTATATATCGATCACGGGCAAGAACTTGGAGAGATATCTTTATAATTTCTGACTAACTTAATAACGATCTACAATTTTACCATCAGCTTACAGATAATCCACAAATCATAAATTGTGCAACCAAACTGTATAAGGTGATAGGTATGAATAACATATTAAAATATTCCATCATGATTATTTAAATCAGAATTCATATTTACATGTTAATAGTCTTTTTGTAATTGTTTATTATATATCTAAAAAAATTTGTGGAAGTAATAGATATTACATTTTTAAAAGTGATGCTTTGAATATTAATTTTTTAATGAAGATGAAATTTTATGATTTCATCATTTTACATTATATATTGAACTAATATTTTTAATAATATAAACACTTCTTGCACAAAATATTCACACATTTTTAAAGCACATTAATTACATATTTTATTATTCTAAGCAACACACAGAGGATATAAATTTAATTACAATAAGCAAAGTATATACAAAGTTGTAAAACAATAAAAACAAGTATAAAAATAAAAATATCACAATTAAATCGATGATACATTTGTGTATCTAAAGATTGTAAAGACAAAATGCTGAAAACATACAAAAATATCACAAATAAATATATAGTACTTATAAAGTACTATAAACTCATATATTATAATTGCATTAATAAAAAATTAGTTTAAATGATAGACAATTACATTCACATGTTTACATCAAATATAGTAATCTTGTTCATATCGATTACATTTATAGGAGTAATACTGCTTTTGTTTGTGTATAAATCTTTCATCTTGACAAAGCTAATAATAAAATACATGAAACTTTATTATATATTGATGCTTTTCACTTCATACTAAGAAAAATATTATATTCATAATTGAGGGCAGAGCTTAAATTAGCTAGACTTTAACAAATGAAATTAAAATAAGAGGCGAAGTTACAAATTCAAATTGAAAAACATTTGATAGGGAACACTGATATTTCTTGCAATTTATAAACTTTCCAAACTACATTATCTTGAATAAAGTTATAATAAAAAAATTAATATTAGGTTATAAGACTCATATATCATGTATTTATAATTATACTGATTAATTTTTTGTATATTTGTAAATTATAAGGACTTTTGCACTTTTTCGAATAATATGCCCATTTTTTGTTTAAAATATTATGTAATTTGATTTATGGTGTAATATAAAAAAAGACTTTTTGTGCATGTTGTAAATAATATCTATGGGATACAGTAAATTTGCCGAATATATATTTTGAACTTGTGGTGTGGTTGAGAAGTATCGTTATACAGGCAAAAAGGATTGTTCTTATTATACAGATGGTCTTTTTCACACATAGAAAATAGTATAATGAAAAACTACAGAGTAATTAATTGCATTACAAAATTTGATCATTACTTCGCCAAAAAAATAAAAAATAAATGCAAATACCAACAATAAAAAATTTCATACTAGAATGAATTAACAAATTATATTTCAATACATATTAAATAAAATGCAAATTGACAATTTGTTTCTCAGAATGAAATTCATAGAAAATTTTTATTAGATAAAAAGGATTTTGAATAATAAGTTTTTATGCCAAAAAAATTTCATTATAAATAATAAATTTATACATAAAAACAACCACATTATGAATGCTATTTTTGTTTTTAAAATAAATATCAGAATTCTGCTTTTATAATAATGAAATAAATGTTAAATCACAAACAACCTCAATCATTCTGCATAAGGAGGTTGTACAGTATTTCAATAATTTCAATTATGAATAAAATTCTATCTATATAAATACATCAAAGCAGTAATGAGAATTTAAAGAAAGAACGATAAAATCATTCACAATATAATTTAATTATTATGTAAATTTAATAAATTATTTTACAATTATATGGTGTATTATTTTACAATTAATTATATTTTAACTAAAAATATTTTAACTTTAAAAAAAAAAAAAAAATCCTGAAAATAAAGAAATTGTTAGAATAATACTGATCCAATAACTACAACCCTTATTTAAGATTAAATAAAAAATGATACCATTTGTGATTGTTTTGAATTTTGAATATATAATATATAAACATTAAAAAAAAAAAAAAAAAAAAAAAAAACAATAATATAAATATATTCCCAGACCTATTTGCACTAAAAATTACTTTTCAATGATTTATAAATCATTTTAAGAAAACCTTTATTCATTTAATAGCACCTTTAAAATAGAAAAGACTAAGGAAATTTGCAAAATTACTTTGTACACTAAGGTGCATATTTGAATTATATATATATATATAAATATATATAAAAAGTATCTTGAATATGTTTTAATATAGCATGTATACAATTAAAAGGTTAGAAAGTATAAGAAATATCAAAAGTTTATATGCAGTGAACTTTTAAATTTCAAGATCAGTTAATATTTTCTTTGTCTATATCAAAAAACCTATTCTTAAATTTGCGTATATTTTATATTTATTTATATTTATATAAAAATTATTTTTAATAAATACAATACAGATGTATCAGATTTGTATACCTCAATGAAAAGGCAGTTCATTTTTTTTAAAGTTGAAATGTTTGTATATGAATATATATCTAGTTAATGTATATAAATTTGACTTTTAACAAGATTTGACTATGCGAAAGTGAACCTTGTATATTTGCACATATATAAAACTGCGTGAAAAAATAACATTAAATATTTCTAGAGTATAAAAATTTTTGGAAAAAAAAAGCATTAAAAGTTACTTTATTTAAATGAAAAGTGTTTTGATAATAATGTTAAAAAATCAATAATTACAAATATTTATTTATTTATTTATTTTTTTAAAAAAAAGCTTTGTATTAACAAAAATTATACAATTTTTGTTTTTTTGATTAGAAGAATTGAAGCAGAAAAAAGGATGAATTGTTTCATACCTCAATTTGTCTGCATAGAAACTAAATTATAATGAAATTTGTTGGAAAATTTTAAAAGTTTAGTAATCTAAGAATTTAAATGATTTTTAATCTTAAAACACATCAACAATAAGGAGGAAGAAACTGTATACGTATATATAAATAAAAGTGTTCCTAAAACATAAACTAT
Organism: Latrodectus elegans; assembly: GCA_030067965.1. Lineage (NCBI taxonomy): Eukaryota > Metazoa > Arthropoda > Arachnida > Araneae > Theridiidae > Latrodectus > Latrodectus elegans. Next base: position 26,192,091 of record CM057820.1, on the reverse strand, counting down.
AAAAATTAAGTGGAGAAATGCCCCAAAATTTATTTTTGATACATTTTGAAATAATGATTCAATTAAAATTTGAAAAAATTAACCCCTGAAATTTTTGATCATGATTGTCTCATGTCATTGTTTGAACACACATGATCTGAATAGTTATGATTATACAGTATTCTGTTAGATACATTATCTCTTACTAAGACACAACATTTAAGAGGAACTATGTTAAATGATAAATTTATCTTACAATGCAAATATTGTTAAAAAATAATTTAACAGATCAAAAATGTAAATATCAAAAAATATTTAAAAATGAAACAAAAAAGTTAGAATTACCATTAATTAGCAAGCTTAAACTGATTTCTATCAATGAACATTACATTTAAAATTATTTACATACATTTATAGTAACTCTAAATCTTAATTAAAATTAAATGCATTATATATATATATATATATATATATATATATATATATATATATATATATATATATATATATATATATATTTATAAGCTTATGAATAATGAGTTAAAGTATGGTTACTGAATGATCTCACTAGCAATACCTACACACACAGACTATTATAAAATCTATATATAAAATCAAATCTTGCAATGAAATTTTATGAGTAAAAAGGAAAAAATAATTGAAAAAAATACAGCATTTTATACAGTGGAGAAATTGTTTCTGAAAATCAAAACAATTTAAAATAAACATATATACATATAAATCTATCTAGATGCATATACATCTATAAAACATATGCAATATCCACACATTTTTCCTTCAATGTATTTTATTTTTTCCCCTAAAGCTAAATGTAATTTAGGTAAATGTTAGAAAAAGATGCACACATTTAAAACTATTTATAAAAATGTTTATCCTAATACATCCCAGAGGCTTTATTAAAAAGTACTTTATATAACAGTAAATAGTATGCTTTGACAATTGTAGAAATTCAATCTCATATTAAAAAGCATATAACAGTATTTTATGTGACAAAATTTTTATTAGATTCCATATATATAATCAAATATATGAAGGAATATTTTTAAGTACATTAATTACATTTTTAATAAATGTAATTTCTCTAATTCATGAGTTGTTGCAAGTTTTTAGAAGAGAGAAATCACATTACTTAAGCATCTTTCAGATAAGCCTATTTAGGGATGATTTAGAGTAAACTTAGATTAGTGTCGAATGAAACCATTTCATTCCTTTTTTTTTTAATCATTTAATGTATACATATAAAAATTGATTAAAATTATGAAACATGAAGCTACTTGATTAAATTTTTACACCAAAATAGTTTTCTTAAATGTAATTGAAATACACAAATTTATATCTATTCTGCTTTCAATAAAAAGCAGTCCATTAAAAGTTTTATTCTTTGGTTTTACAAAATATGTAAACCAATTCAATATAAAACATAGAAAATTAACACATTAAAAAATTACAATTCATACTTTAATGTTTACAAAAAATTTGATTAAAGAAAACAACAACAATCTATTTTTAAATATCTCTATAAATAATGACATATTTAATTATTTAACAATATTAATTTTCTAGCTTTTTGTTTTCCTTTTCAAATATACTATATATTCTCTTCAAATATGACATCTAATCACTAAGACTAACATCAGAATATTTGGAAAAAACCAACTCTTACTCTGGAAACAGATAAGAAATAATAAAGTACATAAAATTTTATTTGTTTTTAGTAGTCATAATCACATTAAACAGAACATAAAGATTTATTAATTTAAAAATTATTAAATAATAAATTTTTACGCAAAAATATAAAATAATCTGCTACTTAATTAAATTTTGCTTACAAGAAGCAAAATATTAGACTTCACTTACTTCTGTACAACGGCTGTGATAAAACATTGTTACTCTGCTAGCTAATCTTCGTAGTGAAGCACTGATGTAATGAAACGTGTTGCAAGTGCAAATAGATAACTGTCTATAGATATAATAAACTTTGGGGCTTTTCTTCAATTCAAATGGAGTGACATAATCACGAGCTGAACCAAATATTTTGGGTAAGCGTAGCAAAAATATAAATGGATTGATAGCACTGAAACTAGCAGATAATAACAAACTTACAGTAATTGCTTCCCTATTTTTTATGTTCGTATCTTCATCAGCGTATAACATTAATAAGGCAAACGGTGCATTTAAGATGAGAAATATGAAACTTGATATTAAAATCATTGATTCAGTTTTCAATCTAGCACCTTGTAATAACTTCAAAATTCGACGTCGAGAAACCTTATAGCAAAATTTACAAATATTGTATATAATTTTGATGCATATTAAAACATATATTAATACAGGTACCGCAAATAAAATTAAAAACAAATACCAAAAATAAAAATGTTGCATTTTTTCGTTTATATAATACCATTCAAAGTATCTTGAAAAATGAGATGGAGAAGTTTTAGTGCTTAAATTATGAAAAAAGATCTGTGGCAATGTTAAGTTTAAGGATAATACCCAGCAAAATGCAGAATAAATTTTTTGTGAATTTTTTTTGCGGAAAGGCCATACAGGAAGGTTGTTTAAATATAATGTTAACATAACCCACATATATGTAGAAGATACCAGAAATAGCATCTGAAAAAATTTTAATAGTTTATTATTAACATTATTTTCAATCCAAATTGGAAGATCGTATGATTCAGCATAAAGTAAAGGAATTAAAACAAAAACTGCAAACAATATATTAGAAACTCCAATATGTTGATAAAGATTTACTTGTCTAAAACCGCGAAAAAGTACATTTCTATTATAATACTTATAAAGTGTTTCGCACATCATTAGCAGGTTACCTGCAATTGAGCATGGAATAATTATCCACAAAATTATTAGTCTTACAGAATGATAATTATGTAAAACAATATCATTTGGTTCACAACTTATATTGTTATAATTTATTCCAACAAATTCAAACATTGTTTCAGTCATTATAGATGGTTTTACAAGAAAATTGTAATATTGTAATCAAAATTTTTATTTTAAAATTTTAGAGAATATAATTTGAAAACATGAAATGTTTAATATAATAAATGAAAAAATATTAGTTTTAATATGAAGTTATTTTGCAGAATAAAAGACAGTAAAATATATCATAAATATATAAATAATTGATTTCAAATTTAATGACAAAAAGCAGTAATGTGAACAGTTCTCAGAAAATTAACAAATGTGCTTTGAAAGACTATAAAATTTTTCATAGTAAATATGTCACTTTTTAATAAAATTAAATAATTATTCGAAAATACCCAAAATTTATAACTGTGAAGTATACATTAAATAACTCCAACAATAATGAAACAATTTAACAGATTAAAGTAAGGTTGATTTTAATAATAGATGCTAACAGCAACACTTTAATTTAAAATTTCCAAGATATGAATCCAGATTTCCTAGTTTATGAACAGCAAAAATTTCCTACAATGTAAAAAAAAAATTAATTATTTTTTTACTATCTAAGTACAAATACTCAACAAAAATTAATTTTAAATTATACTTTGAGCATGAATTTAACAAAATGTCAAAGGAAACAAGATTTGAATAAAAACATAAGATTTAAGTAAATATAAACTAAGATTAATCCTTGATAAAAATACAACAATTGAAATGAATAAATAGAAGTGAAGTTAAAATAGATAAAAGTCATAATAATTGACATCAAATGAATTCCATAAAAACTTAAAATATGAAGAAATCAAAATACTGAAAATATAACATTAAAATATAACCGAAAAGTGAAGATAAATAGTTTCATTATCAAGAAAAAATAATTTTAACACTAAATTATTCAAAATATATATACAAGAGAATATAATAAATCTTTATAAGTTATTTTTTTACAGAGCATAAACTATATGAAACAAATAGTAATAAAAATTTAATTTAATTGAGAGAAAAATAAAAGCTATTTATATAAACAACATACAAGGAAGTAATTTAAATGTAACAAAATTGCTAACCATAAAATATGTAATATAATACTTTGGAAAAAAAAAATAAATAAATAAAAAACATCCACTTGTAGGAAAAAGTCCCTTTTAAAAAATTTATTTGAAGTTAAATAAGTTGCAAATTTTTTATTATTATGCAAATCTACAGGTAAAGTAAATTTTTTACACTCAACAAATTGCACTTTGTATTTTACTTTGTAATTTTACAAATTACACTCTGTAAAAATGTAATTAACTTAAGCTAAAATGTTACTAATGTCATTATAACCACTTAACTTTTTCAAGCAGTTTCCACAAGAGATTAGCTGACAATTTTTTTTTATTAGGTATAGTTTGATATGCTTGTTACTTAATGGTCATTTTTTGCACACAAGAGCTAAATAAGCTGTGACTTACTTTTAAAAATGGATTAGTAATCACTGAAAATATTCAAGCCCAAGGAGAGATTCGAACTCACAAGCAGCTGGCTGAAAGCCAGAGTACAAATCATATGACTGCCAACTAAGACAGTAACACTCAGTTTAACCTTCAGTTCAGTTAAATTTTACGAGTTATTATTAATTACTCATAATCTTTAACAGAATTGAATTTTAAGCTATTTAAAAGTGTATAATAATAGACTTAATTTCTAATAGATCAATTCAAGGTTAAAATCAGTGAATAGTTTAACTAATCAAATAGCAATATACTAAGCAAAGGAAAAATGATAAATATTCAGAGTTGATTGATAAAATATTACAAATTGTTTTTCCTGCTTCATCAACTAGCAGTTTCACAAGAGACAATAAAGGTATAGATTGTATAAAGGATGATCTGAATAGCCCCCCCCCCCCAAAAAAAAAAAAAATCCTTTTCAATTGACAATCTCTAAAGGATAACTTAATCTCAAGTACTTTTAGGGCATCAATAAATTTATTTAATTTCAGTCACACTTTTTTCTGTTTGGTAAAATTTAACTTATTTAGTAGAGACCCTTTAGGATCTCTGTAATGTAATCATTAATGATTATCATTAGTGCTCTTAGGTGCAAGTAAAATTTAAGTTTTATATAAGCAAGATTTATAGTATTTTATTGTTTTTTATTTTGCACTTTAAATTTCACAAATTATGTGATCAATGATGAATTTTAATGAAAGGGTGATTAAAGTATTTTAATCTGTTGAGACCTTAATTTAAAGAAAACATTTCAGAATTTCTATGAGTGATACATTCCCATGTTGGAACATTAATGTTGATAAATAGAGCAACTATATGATGAAAACAATGTTGAATTTTCATAAGTTATAGGATGACACCACAATGGAGTTTAACAAAAAGAAGTTTATACACAGGTAAGTGTTATTCAAACACTCATCTAAATATAAAATTTATACCATTTGATTACGAATTTAATTAATGATATAAATGTAGGATCAACTACTGCAAAGTTAAATTATCATGACTTTAATCTTGTAAACAGACTACAAATCTATGAGGAAGACTGTTGCAAGAAAATATGTACATACAATATATCCCAGAATATCTTACCTGAGAAATTCTGATGGATAGAGCATATAGTGCACTCTATATGCATTATCTCCTAATTCTATATAGTTGTTGATGATAAATATTCTAAGGGTAATTTTATTTGATAATCTATATTATCGTATATTGAAATAAAAATAGCGCTGATTACTATAGCATACAATTATACAGTGAGGTATTGGACTTCAACCTGATACAGTAAAACTGCCATAAAAATACTTCTATAGATCTACAGATCTGTGACATCCAACAGACTTTGCTGAGAACATAATACATTTACATTACATAATGGAGAGCATTAAGGTAAACGAGAAAATTTTTTAGGATATTATACAAAACAAGGTATATATAATTTGTTATAGAAAATCTTGCATGATGCTCTAATGTAAACTGCATATGCCTTATATTATGTACATTTGTCATTGGATGTCAAGGATCTAAACTCAACTATTAACATGATGTTGCATTAATTGGACACAGTTCAATTCATTCATAAACTTTTAGCATCTAAGCATGCATAATATTATAATCTTCAATGAATTTTATGTCATTACCAGAGCTTCATTCAAACATATATGTCACTTGTATCAAGTCAATCTTCAACAAGAGTTACATTAATCAACTGCAGAAATTAGAATCCTTTCTCAACCAAACATGGATCTTTAGACAACTTTAAGCTTTGAAATAGTTTCTATAACTGTGAAAATAGGAGTGATGAATGTCAAAATGTAAAAATCTATTATTTAGAAAATATCAAAACATTAAAAAAGTATATAATTTTAAATATTAAAAAAACCATCTAAGCAACTATTTTTTCAACCTGACTATAGTACAGTTATGATTGAAATTTGAGTTAATCAAAATACAAAATTGGATTCATTACTTTTAAAATTAAATGTATTTGAAAAATAATTTAGGCAATGAAAAATAAATAATGAATTTCGGATTACACAATTTTTTTTGGTTTATACGATAATTACACATTTTTTTTACATACACACATTTTTTTTTGTTTATACGACAATTACACAATTTTTTTTTGGTTTATACGACAATTTTTGAAATACATAATTGCTTATTGTGATTATATACAGATATTTAATGATATTGTATTTAGATGTTATATAGATTTAAAATAAAATAGCAAATTTTAAAAAACATCATAAGTATACACGTATTTTTGATTCATTTTGACTTGTTTAATTTAAATTTGATAACAGCAAAATTAGTTTCAAAAGGTGAAAACTCTTATATAAAATAACTTTTAAATATTATAAATTTCTTATAATGTGGTACGAAAATAATGAAATTAGTTTGACACAAACAATATTTCATTTTAGCCAATTAATAGTCCCAAAATTAACAGCTACAATTAAAGATTTTTAGGCAAAAGATCAAATAAATTGAAAAGTTTGTTATAGTTTAAATTTCATTTTTAAAAAGATAAGGAGAATAAGTTTCTGTGGATATTTATTTTTAATATGTCCTTAAACACATTATGATAAATTTTAACACGAAAAACTGTTATGAACATTACTTACAAGTCGTTTCAGACTTTTAATAAGTTATTTTCTTCTAGATTTTGATTAGTTAACTTGGTGCATTACAAATTTTTGATAAATCAAACAAGAAATGCTAATCCAATGACAACAACATATGGTTGCTTTTTTGATTTTAAGTAATAATAACCGTGGAAATAATTTACAGGTTCTGTGCTACAAAGTAGTAAGAATATCTTTTGTTTCACTCAAAGTTATTTAATCAAGTATTTGACGTTTGATTTCAAATTGACAATTAATCATGAAATAAATAATTATTTACTTTTCAGTTTAGTTAGTTTCGTTTTCATAAACCATGAGTTACAGTTAAGTTTTCAAATCTACAAGGATTGAAATTATCTAAAGCATTCATTTTACACGAGCTCCACGCACATTCACGATAACGTTCCTCTCTTTCAAGAAAGGCACATTTGAGAAAACGAGAAACATAATAAATGTCGATAGAAAAGGCCTTTAACAGGGCTATTAAAATATTTCAAATCGAAAATTTTCGAGAGAAGAAAAATTAGTGTAATTGCATCATAAAATTTATAGATTTCTTTCACACATGTAATAGTTGAAAGCGCGTCCAAATTAAAAATGAATAATGTTGCATAAAATATAATTTTGGTATAAAGTATTTACGAAAAAAAATTTAAAATATCTAATTTATTTATAGCTCATTATTTAAATATCTCATTTGTTCTACATATAAATTTGTAGACAATAAGATTTTTTTCTAGTACTTTATTACTATTATTTCCATTTGAATATGTTCTTTTGTTCTTTTTTAATGGAATTAATTTGATACGCACACACATCATCCAAAATTTTATATTTAAGAACATTATTATCTGAACCATCAATCAAAAGTATTTTAATTTTAGAAGTATGCATTTTTTCATGAACTATTAAACATAAAATTAGTTTATTAATAATTGTAATTTGTGTGTGTGTGATATATGTTTAAACTACAATTATTATTTTATTAATTTTCGAGTTATTTGGAATGCTGAAGTGGTTCGAAAGCAGTTTGTAACAATTATCATTCCTTATCCTTTTCACACTAACATAGATTTTTTTAAAGTAGTATCAACCCAGACTGTAATTTGGTATTTTGGAATTTAAAGCATCTTAGATTTGTTCCTGGGATTGATATACATTCCAAATTCAATAACATTGAAAAATAAACTTGTGATGTAAGTTTTAACATCACAAGTTTATTTTTTAAATTCTTTTTAGTTATTACTTTTAAATCCAACATTAAACTTTCGGTATCAAATGCATGGAGGAGTTTAATATCACCGTAAATTCTAATTCTAAAGTAGAGAAAAAGGATCGTTAATATGGCTGAGAAATTGCTGGTTCGATACTGAAACGATTCGAAGACCGCTGTATTGAGAGAGAATAGTTGTATGCTAAAAATTCCGTGGAGTCCAATATTATTAGAACATTGGAATATTATTAGAATATGTTCACTAACTTGGTATATTCTGGAAAGATGGTAGTTTAGTAGTATACATTTCTACAGTTCATCTTCCGATTCAGGTGTGTATGTTTATAATAGCACGCAAATATTTGAAGCTGTGTGTTCTGAAGAAATTAATCCTTGAGGACAAAAAGTGTCAGTTAAAAGATAATCAAATCATCAGGTGAATCCCATTTATTTCAGATGAACCTTCAATAGTTTGGCTAACGTCTGTGGTTGGCAAATGCACAGTCTGTAAATTAGTTTCTTTCTTAAGATGTATGTCTTTATAGTGAATTGGAGCTCAATTTAAACTGTAGGTTCGGTTGAATTAGCCCTTGCGTTAGTAACTAATTGATTTAGCCAATAGTTGCGAAAAGTAATTAAAGGAGATAGAAAAATACTTTTCCACAAATCTCTTAAATTTAATTGAGCTGGTAGCGGAATAAATAACATTCTGGACTGCAGTTCAAAAGTTCATGAATTTGTTTTCTACATTAAGTGTGCGTGTTTCTAACGGTTCGGAGTTCAAATTAAACAGTAGATCCCGATCGAATTTTTCCTTGCAAAAAGCATCTGTAGAGACAAAAACAAAAAAAAAAAAAAAAAAAAAAAAAAAAATACAGTTTCCTCTAACACTTTAATATGACTGAACTGGCAGCTGAATAGGCGGCATTCTAAATTCAATTTAAATTGTAGGTTTAGGTGGAATCAGCCTTCGAGTGCAAACAGTGATCGCTGAGAAACTACTGTACCAAACTATTCAATGAATCTCTTTCATTTGAGTCGGCATGACAGTTGAATGAGCTATGGTCTGTCTTATAGTATAATAGTTTGCTTCCTATTTCGTTCATGTATGTCTATAAATGTTTAGCTAATATATAAAAGCATTGATTGGACTCAAATCGACAGTTGAAAGAATGTACTTTCAAATATCGATTTCTGTTTAAATACAGCTTATGGGAGAAATATAACAGCAGAACAATAGACAAGTTAAACTATAAATTCAAATAAATTTTATCTATTCTGAAGATGTTCATCTGAATTGTTTGACAGTATGTTTAATTTTATTCATATGGAAGCATAAAATAATTACGTGTTGAAGTTTTTTCAAGGGAGATTTCCATTCATGAAGAAGTTAAATGTCTCTGGGATTCAGATGAAAAATAACTAATTAAAGATAATTTTGTAAAAATGTTATTCATCTTCAAAAATTACTTTCGACGGAGAAAATGCTTCCGAAAAAGATAAAATATTTTTACGCATTTTAATTTTATAATTGCAAGTACTAGTTTTTTCCTCCTGTAAAAGCAAATTGACTAAAATATACGCTACTGGCCATTAAAATTGCTACACCAAGAAGGCGATATGCTACAGACGTGTAATTTATACGAAAGGAAGAAGTTGCTGTGATATGCAAATGATTAGCTTTTCAGAGCATTCAGACAAAGCAGGCGCCAGTAGCGACACCTACATTGTGTTTAAATGAGGAAATTGCTCAGCCGGTTCCTCATACACAAATTGCATTTGAACGTTGTTGCCTGCTGAAAAGTTGTTGTGATGCCTTGTGTAAGAAGGAGAAATGCGTACCAGCACGTTTCTGACTTTGATAAAGGTCGAATTGTAGCGTACCGGGATTGCGGTTTATCTTATCGCAGTATTGCTGCTCGCGTCGGTCGAGATCCAATGACTGTTAGCAGAATATGGAATCGATGGGTTCAGGACGGTAATACGGAACGCCATGCGGGATCTCAACGGTCACCTATCACTAGCAGCCGAGAAGACAGGCATATTATCCGCATGGTCGTAATGGATCGTGCAACCACGTCGCGAGCCATGAGTCAAGAAACGGGGTCGTTTGGAAGACAAGTGTCTGCACGGTTTGCAGCAGCATGGACTCTCAGCTCGTTGATGAACTGTGGCATTGTTTTGAACCTGCATTGGGATCTGTACCTGTACATGCAATCCAATCTCTGTTTGACTCGATGCCCAGGCGTATAACTGCTGTTATTACTGCCAGAAGTAGTTGTTCTGGGTACTGATTTCTCAGGATCTATCCAGCCAAATTTTATGAAAATATAATCACTTGTTATTTCTAGTATAATATATTTGTCCAATGAATATCATTTTGTTATCTACATTTCTTCCTGGTGTAGCAATTTTAATGGCCAGTAGTATATTTTAAATAAATTTATTTTTTGTTGTGAAAGTTTTATTGTGTGTTAAAACAAATTCTTCTGTTAATGAGTATTCAAAATTTAGTTTAAACTTTAGAAACAAGTTATTCAATTTAAATATCGATTAAGGCTATCTAAAACTGTTATTCATGACAACAAATGAGTGAAAGTAATGTGAATTAAAATAAGATAGACGGAAAATAGAATGGATACTGAGTTAAAGAGAAATAATTTTTGTATCTGAAGTCAATAATATGCTTTGACAAAATAAATGACGGAGAATTTATGTCTGATGGCAAATTCAGATCGAAGTAAGTTAAATTTATTTATAAAGAAATATTCATATACGCATATGTAAACTATAAATAGGATTTAAAACATTATATTTTAACTAATTAGAAAAATGTTTTTAAATATGTATCCTTAAGATATGTAATAACATATCATTAAAATTTATTATTTTTGATCTCTTTCAATTTAATTTTGAAGAAAAATAACAATAGTGTCTTTGAGTGAATGTATTTCGATTCTATGAAATAATCGAATATATATATGGTTCTGAAATATAATAAATATTAATGTATTACACAGTTTTATAATAGAATAATTTTAAAATATTATTTCCGACATGGTACACAGTGTTCAGCAACAATATTTATTTTGTTCTAAAATGTATCAACTTTCAGTTCATTAATATGTGATGTTCTGGTAGAATAATTATTCGATTTTAAGAAATACGTTAAAATAAATTTTCCCACAGGAATTTATCCCTATCATAAATTAAGTGACCTTAGAGAGCTACTTGGCTCGTGTTTGGAATGTTGGTAGGCAATTTTCTTTAGAGGATGACTTAAAAAATTCTGTTCTTGTAACTATAAATTGCAAAAAATATCCTCTTGATAAAGGGCTACCCGTGTACACAGATGACTCAGCAGAAGATGCTATTAAAAACGCTGGTACTGAAACTTATTCAAGTGATTTCAGCGTTAGTTATCCTGTTGGAAAGAATTCCGACATTTTTAACAGTGAAATAGTGACTGTATCATTTGGTATCTATAAACAATGATTTGCGATGTTGCGAACACAATACTGAGTTTTTATTTTTATCGACTTTCAATTCGCTATTTGGTCACTTACAAATTTGAGGTATAGTGAAATCGCACTAGTCCATTCCTGTAGAATGAATTTAATTGAACTTAAAAAGTCTCGGAAAAGCATCGTCCTCTAGTGGATTCCCAGCTATTGGGACATTTTTGGAAACGAACAGGCTGATAAGCTTACTAAAAAGGGATCTTTCAAGTCACAACTTGACTCTCCTCTTCCTCTGCTCAACATCAAAAGAACACTCTGCAGTAAATAATAATAATAATAAAAAAATTAGTAGAGCTTCTGTGTATAGTGATGCAATTGTTAGTAAGAGGTGGAGTGAATTGGTTAAAAAAATTATTAATAACCTTAGTTCCTTGCCTCGATCTGTTAGAGTTGCTTGCTATGCAGGACTATTTGCAGTAGCATTTATATCTTATTGGAGTCAAGGATTCCATTTGTTGCCTTTTACGCCACAAGGGTGATATGGATGGTGATCCCCTCCAGCATTGCCACATACTTTTAAAGAACACTCTACGGACAATAATGAAGCATAAAAAGAATTTTAATTCTTTTTATGCTTCATTATTGGGCTGCTCGTCAATTAATCGCAGAGATGTCGTAGACGGGTTTAGAATAAAAAATATTTTAAGAAAAATATTAAATTCCGATATTTTAGTATATAATGCTCTCATGGAATAAGATACTATTTAAAAAGAATCATCATTACTGAAAATGTCTTTTACTGTATTTGATAGTGCCAACAGGTAATGCAGTTTTTTGAATGATACACGAAAAATAGTGTAAATAAAATTAGTTTTGACTTAAAAATATACTTTTTTCTTTATATTTTGATTTCTTCATCCAACATTAATTATTAACATTTCAATTAGTGCAAATATTTTTCATTTCAATTTCATGTGTTTTTACATTCAATTTTTAGTTTTAACTATTGTACACGATTTACTTGCCCTAATTTTTACAATTTAACTATAGCATTTATATTAAAATTTGAATTTATTTAGTGTTTAATTTATTTTTATGTGTTAGAAACATATTTGATAGTCAATTTTATATTGGGTTTTTCCTTTTTATATTAAAATAAATATTGATGCAATTGAATTTTCTTTTAGAATGGTTTTAGAATGGTCAATGGAGTTATACCAAATCAATAAAGATATTCTATTTTAACAAAACAATATTTCGTTGTGGAACATATCATTAGTGAATGACTGCTTATTAGATGTTTTCTTGAATTATTTCAAGCAATTTATGATATTTTTCTCCCACATACTTATGCTTTTTATAGAGATGGAATATGTTCCCAAAAATTAAATGTGTCTGTTTTTTTTTTCAGAATATTATACCCGACAATAATTTTAAGGTCATAATAAAAAATATAGCAAGCATCTGTCTAATATCATATTTTATATTTAAAATCAAGTACATTTTCTCATGTACTTTAAGACGAGAAACATATGCTAAGTATTTTCATTCAAATATTTTAATATAGTACAGTTAACATTTATGATTATAAATTTTGTCTTAAAATCATTCGTATATGCAGAGAGAGATAAAAATTATTTTTTCTTTTCGCATTTCCAAATTTTACATAATTTTATTTGATGCCATCTTTTTGCTTTTCACATAAAATTTTATCACTTTTTGAAGAATCAAGGGTGCATAATACCAAATATAAGAAACAACACTTCCAACGTTCGCTTATATTTATGTTGGAAAATATCCTCATGAATTCATGTATTTTAATAAAGTAACTAATAATTTAGTTTTATGAGCTTTTGGTTTATTTAATGTTTTTATATGTTTAATATGAAATGGCCGAATCATTTATTCTTTAAAGAGTCAATTGTAGAAATATGTTTTTGGGGAAAAAAAAAACATTTTAGTGTTTCAATATATTTTTGTGTAATTTATTGTATTAGTTATCTCGAGAAATTTTCTCATACCTTTTTTTGTTGCTTTATAAAATATGTATTTTGAGTAAAAACTAATATTGAAATTCGCTATTAACAGTTATCGTTATTTATTAAGAATATATATATATATATATATATATATATTTATATATATATATATATTTATATATATATGTATGTATGTATATATATATATGTATGTATGTATATATATATATATGTATATATATATGTATGTATGTATATATATATATGTATGTATGTATGTTTATATATATATATATATATAAAGAAAATAATACAAAAATATAGTAAAACAAATTTCCACATTTATTTTTATTTTTCGAATGAATATTTGAACCATAAGGAAAATTGTTTTCATATATTTTATAATATTTAAATTATTAAGTTAAAAATTTTAATTTCAGAGATAAGGTAGTTATAAACTATTTTTATTCATTCAAACAAACTTATAAATCCTTATTTTAAATTCTGATATTAAAATAATGATTTAAAACGTTATATTTTTCCAAAAAGAAAAACATGATACAATTGAAAAGTAGTTAAGCAATAAATTAAAAATATTTTTTTATTTAAAGCTCTTGTAATAAAATGTGTTGGTAAATATGTAAGGAAATTTATGTCATATGTGTGAAGAATAATTTAACACACGGCTAGCTTTTATTTCTATATTTATTTAACATTAAAAAAAACACAGGTAAATCACACACGCTACACAGAAAATGAAAACAGAATATTAAAACAAGGAAAACTCCGACAATCATAATCGAGCAGCATTAGGCTCTAGGGTTAGAGCTCGTCTGGTACTCTCAGTTCGCTTATGATCGCTAGAGGGCGTTGCTTTATTACAGACTCCCCCTCTGGCTCTGAAATCGTCTCGATGATGAGCCAGGATTTGACTGTCTGATTTTTGGAGGTCTCCTTCATTTTCTTAAGGGAGCAACTGGACCTCTGTCTTTCGATGAAGGTAGTTGGTATGGCTTTATCACATTCGTATGATATGTACCTAACACTTGATCAGGTGCAGCAGGATCTGCAACATCATATGTGGTAGGAGACCTGTTTGTAAATATGAGGTATGGACCTTCACGTCTTGGCATAAATTTTTTACTTTTCTTGTTCCTGGAATTACTTATTTGATGTAGAGTAATCCACACTTTGTCACCTGGCTTATAGTAAGCCTGTCTATGTCTTTTGTCAAAACAGACCTTTCTTCTATCTTGTTTTTGTTCTACTCGCTCCCTGATTTGAGGAGTCAGGCGAGCAAACCTTTTCAAATAAGACGTTATTTCAGGGACAAAGTTATCATTATTAATAATTGATCTCATGTCATGACGAACATCATCCGTCGTCCTAAGCTCTCTGCCGAATTGCAGATAAGCGGCAGTGTGACCAGTGGTGTCACATCTAGCTGTATTCATGGCAAAACGAATCATTGGAAGATGCTCTTCCCAGGTATCATGCGCATCGCCTACTAAGATGGCTAATCTAGGTTTCAAATCTCTGTTCTTACGTTCAGAGGGATTCGCTTGAGGATGATAAACAGGGATAAGGTCCTGTTTGATATCTAACAAATGACAAATTTGTTGCATGACGGCACCAACAAATTGAGATCCGTTGTCACTGATTAATCTCCGAGGAAGTCCATAGCGTAGATAAACTTCCTCAAGTAGCGTTTTTGCACAGTTTGACGCTGTGGCTTCATTAAGAGCAAATAACTCAACCCATTTGATACTCGTGTCTTATACAATAAATATCCATTTCTTTCCTGTTGAAGTTTCTGGAAGAGGACTAAAGAGATCAATAGCAAAAGTTTCGAATCTTTGCGCATAAATAGGCGTTTTAAGCAGACCAGCAGGTTTCTGATTTGTTGGTTTATACCGATTACATTCCGCACATGTTTTGACATAATCAGAGATGTACTTCCTCATGCCTGTGAAATAATATTTGGAAGCTATCTTATTGTAGGTACCTTCTATTCCATAATGACCAGCTGTAGGAGCATCATGGTATTCTTGCAGAATTCTTTGTCGTTCTTGGATAGGAACAACCAATTGCGCATCGTCTGAATCCGTTTCAGGCGAATAACGATACAAAATACCTTCGTTCATTATATATCCTCGACTGATATAGTTAGCAAAGTTTTCATCCTTATCATTGTTTTCCAGATAATCGATAATTTTCTTCAGATCTGGATCTGCCAACTGTTTTTTACGAATATCACTTGATTTTCTAGTTGGCATATCGACAGAGATTGCATTCATTTCACAGTTTGGATTATCATGAAAGTAAGTTGATCTTGATAACATATCGGCCACAACATTTGCCTTTCCAGGTGTATATTCTATTTTTAAGTTAAATGATTGGATCTTTAAAGCCCATCTTGCTAAGCGTCCCGAGGGAGACTTTATGCTCAGAAGCCATTTAAGAGGTTGATGATCAGAAGCAATAACCACTTCTTGGTGGTCAATGTAGCCATGAAGTTTTTCCAATGCCCAAACTACTGCTAAAGCTTTACGCTCAGTAGTGGAATAGTTGCGTTCTGCTGGGGTCAACAAACGACTCGCATATTCGATAACGTGTTCTTCTGGGCTATTTCCTTGTAGAAGAACTGCGCCAAGGGCATAGTTACTAGCATCAGTGCGAATTACAAAAGGCATAGATCCATCCGGTTGTTTTTTGAAAGAATGTTTGACAACACAGGGGCTGTTGTCAAACATTCTTTCAAAGTTTTGAAAGATTTTTGCTGTTCGAATCCCCACGACCAATTGACTTTTTTCTTAGTTAGGTAGCTAAGAGGCCGTGCTATGTCCGCAAAGTTCGGAACATATCTTCTGAACCATGAACAGGTTTGTAAGAACGATTGGAGTTCTTTGACATTATTTGGAACAGGAATTCTTTGGATAGATGCAATTTTCTCTCGATCAGCTCCAATTCCATTTCTGGTGATCCAAAATCCTAAGTACTTAACACGTTCACAAGAAAATTTGCATTTATCTCTATTTGCATGGAGTTTAAATAAAGTCTCTCAAAAACAGTCTTTAGGTCTTTCAAATGCTTGTCAAATGAATCCGATAGGACTATGATATCATCTAAGTATGAGAGTGCGAAGACATCTTTCAGACCACTTCTGAATTTGTCTATTAGGCGTTGAAAGGTGGCAGGTGCATTTCTTAATCCAAAAGGCATACGTAGATAACGATAAGTGCCAAAAGGACAAATAAAAGCAGTTTTGTCCAAATCAGCCTCATCTACTTGAACATGATGATAACCAGACTGTAAGTCAATGGCAGACATATAGGATGTCGGTATCGCTTCGTTCAAGAGATCGTCCATTCGAGGAAATGGGTAAGTGTCAGGTTTTGTAACAGCATTGAGACCTCTGTAATCTACACATAACCTGATTTTCCCATTGGGCTTTTCTACGAGTACAACAGGAGCAGCATAAGCTGATTCACATGGTTCGATTATATTCCTTGTTAACAGTTCATCAATTTGTTCTTTAAGCATTTCTCTCTTGGCTGGAGACATACGATACGGTGGAACAGATACAGGATGAGGGTCTGATGTCTCTATTCTGTGCTTAATGAAAGGAGTGGGCTCTCCCCCTGGTTCAAAGCAATGCTTGTAACTTTGATGTAAGCAATTTAGTTTGCCTCTTTGCGTCTCTGTTAGATGTCTCCCTTCATCGCTTCTCAAGTGAATTATAGTTGTAATTTCAGGCACCACTGAAGTTTTAGAAATGTTTGATGCTTTTCTTGCATTAGTAGGTTTTACATAGAACAAATACTGTCTCTGTGGATTTTCGCAAAAATGCCAGGTCCCATTTTGAACATCGAGAACAATACCAGCTGCATGGAGAAAATCTCTTCCTAAGAGTGTGCTGTTATCCTTGGCTTTAGATAGAACGAGGAAGTTCTGTTGACACACATTTACCTTCTATACACAGATTGACGATGGTTTTAAGGGCAACCATGGACTGAAGTTTTCCATCAGCAAGAGTGAACGAAATTTTCTTGTTTTCAAAAGCAACTCCATTATCTCGTAAAAAGTTATATAACTTTTCTCCTGCAATAGAATGTGAAGCACCAGTATCTGCGCAAACTGCAATCTTCTTACCAAACAATTCGAAGACAATCATACTTGACATATCTGTATTTATATTATTAATGAATAAGTTCATGCAATTAACAGTTGTATCTTCATGTTTAGAACTTGTACAAATAGAACATTTTGATCTGATAACTCCAGGCGTTCCGCAACTGAAACATCGGATAGATGATCTTCCATTTAATCTATAAGTAGAGGAACGAGTTATTGGAATTTTCGAATATCGATTTTGAGCGTTTTCTGTAGCATGGATCACAGGACGAAATTTTCTATCTGGGATAGTTTTCCTGTTTGCATCTCTTGAATATGTTTCCCTTTGAGACTGGTTCAGTTGCTTCTTTGTTCCTTGCCGGACATTCTCATAAGCATCCAGTTTTTCAGCTATATCTAGAGGATTAATCCAGTTTGCCCAAGAAACAAGAAAATGATCTTTGACTTCTGGTGGAGCTCGTTTCTTAATTTGATCAGCAATTATTAAGCTTTTGAGTTGATCAAAAGTTGTAATATTCATTTCTTTTATCCATCCCTCAAAATAACAGGCTAATTCAAAGTAAAAGTCTCGCCATGTTGTATCAGAACTTTTTCTGTGTTGTGAGAATAACTGTCGAAACTTATCAGCAGTAACCCTAAATCTTTTAAGGAGCATTTCCTTCACCTTTTGGTAATTTTGTGCATCTTGTTCATTTTCTCTAGCAAGCAGTTGTGCTATTTCAGTTGGCAAAGATCCAATTAAATATGGTATCCAAGAAGACTCGGGAAGATTCATAAATTTCAACTGTCTCTCGAATATAATTAAAAATAGACCAATTTCATCTTCTTTTGGATTAAATTTAGGAATGATACGATTAAGTTCGAATTTTTGACATTCAGAATCAGAAGCGCCTACAATGGAGGTAGATGCCTTTTGAGCTTCGAGCTGGAGCCTAAGCTTTCCCAATTCAAAACCACGTTCATTTTCTAAACGCAATTGTTCTTCAACTTGTAACTTACGCAATCTTTCTTCTTCAATTTCCTTTTCTTTTGCTAATCTCTCAAATTCTGCTACTTTTTCAGCCTCTAAGCGATCTTCTATTATAACACTAAGTATGTTTTTCACAAGTTCTTCATCATAATTATCACTTTTAGTTATAAGTTCTCTAAGGTCAATTATTTTCATCTCATCAGACACAGCCAAACCAAGCTCTGTTACAAGAGTTCGGAGGTCTTGTTTTTTAGATTTGTCTAGAAAAGCCCTTTTTACCAAAGTCTTTCAATATTAGTGAAATATTTAGAAAATCAAATGATACCAAAAGAAAATTCTTAAACATAAAATTATTCAAATACCAGAAACATCAAATCAAACACTTCAGTATAGCCATTTTAAAAGAAGATAATGTATTTCAATTATTGGAATAACAAAACAACAAGTAATACTTTTGTAGTAAATAATTAAAATAATACTAGAAACTAGCCAGTACAATTACTAAAAATATTAAATATATAACACAAACACTGTAGAATCATCACTACCTACTACTTCATACGAAAATAATAACCTTGTGAATTGTATATATGAAAAGTATCATTTAAATTTTAAAACAATTTTTGAATATATAGAAAACAATACAAATATACAGATTAATTTCAGAAATATTTTTCATAGAGTATTTAATATTTTCTTATTAGTGCACAGAAATCATTAAGAATATTCATAAATTCTTTCAAATAGATTATTTAATTATTTCCATAGACCACAAACATAAATTATATATGCAGTAACAGATAATTTTATAATGACAGATACTCATTCTCAGAAATATGAATCATTAGATAATGTAACTAATATACAAAAATACACATTTTCCACAACAATAAGATCAATACAAGAATCAAAAATAAATTTTCAAATAAATTTCTTTTAAATAATACTTAGCAATATATTGCTTTAATAATTCAATACTTTTGTTTTTGATTTAAAACAGAACATGTATGAAAGATTACATATTTATAAAATTGATAAAATTCTCTTTTGTTATTCCTAAAATCATTTAAATGCAATTAAATAATTAAGTAAATGTATACAAAAACAATATTATATATCATATAAGGAACACATATGACTTTATTTATTGAATAAGTTTCAATTTCAATAAATCTTATACTTATTTACTATAAAATAAAATATACATTCATAGAGAAATAAGATTCTCTTTTAAGAATTATTTAGCTATGAGAAAAAAAGGACCCCTTCCTTCCTTCGAAAGGCACTTGAAAGTAATAAATTTCTGTTGCGGGAACAGAATCGCATTCCTAAAAGAAAAGAAAACAAAACAAGTGCGTAGCTTCTCGGCGGCAGTGGTCTGGGTGACTAACTTATTTTCCAACAATTTTGCGAATTTCGTTTTTAAAGTAACCTGATTTCGCCTTTAATATTCAGTATAAATGATTAAATTATACGACTACTTAAACACATTATATATATATAAAATAATATTAAACACTTCACACATTGATACAAAACAGAAGCAAAATAATCATAAAATAGAAATGAATAACACAAAGAGACATGTAAGCGGATCTTCTGCTCGAAATATATTATATATATATATATTTTTTAAAAGCTTGGATAAGCCAAAGTTAATTTATATATGATTGTTTGGATAAACAATATGAATTTAGATTGTATGAGTTTGGATAAACTCATCAACTCCGACGATTCAACAAAATGTAAATCACAACAAAAATATACTTATCGTTTTGGATTCAGCCCCACGTTGGGCGCCAGATTTTCTATGTCATATGTGTGAAGAATAATTTAACACACGGCTAGCTTATTTCTATATTTATTTAACATTAAAAAAAAAACACAGGTAAATCACACACGCTACACAGAAAATGAAAACAGAAGAATATTAAAACAAGGAAAACTCCGACGATCATAATCGAGCAGCATTAGGCTCTAGGGTTAGAGCTCGTCTGGTACTCTCAGTTCGCTTATGATCGCTAGATGGCGTTGCTTTATTACAAATTTTAATATCAGTTTTGTGATTTTTTATAATGGACCTAAAAAATCAATTTGCTATTTAAACATAACTTTAAATTTCGTTAAGGTCAATATCTCAGAAAAACATTTTATCATGAATATATATATATCTCATTAGAGACTCCCTAAAGACATAAATTAAAATTTTCCATTTGCAGATATGCTTAAAAATTTATTTTAAACTTTAATATTGGAAATTTGCATAAACGTGTATAAATTATTAATAGGTTATACAGAATATGATCAAAGAGAACAAAAATTAGATAATTTATTGATAATAACAGTAGATTAGTTTAAATTTGGTACTTTATAATTTGAAATTCAGAAATTGTTTACCAAAGAAGCGCTGATTTCAAAAATGAATTTAAAAAACTTAGAGAAAACTAAACATTATTTTAAACATTTGGCTTTATAATGTTTTAATATCTATAAATATATATAACTATCAAACACATCAGAAAAAGGATAAAGAAGTTAAGATATTATAGATCTATTTCATTTTCTGAATAGTTTCTCCCTTTCTATAGAATTACTATCATAATATCTTTTTATTTTGTTTATTATTACTTTTATTACTGAATTCAGAAAAATAATGAGAAATAAAAATATTTTTTTGTTAAGTGCACTCACACACACACACACACGCACGCACGCACGCACGCACGCACGCACGCACGCACGCACACACACACACACACACACACACACACACACACACACACACACACACACACACACACACACACACACACACACACACACACACACACACACACACACACACACACACACACACACACACACACACACACACACACACACACACACACACACACACACACACACACACACACACACACACACACACACACACACACACACACACACACACACACACACACACACACACACACACACACACACACACACACACACACACACACACACACACACACACACACACACACACACACACACACACACACACACACACACACACACACACACACACACACACACACACACACACACACACACACACACACACACACACACACACACACACACACACACACACACACACACACACACACACACACACACACACACACACACACACACACACACACACACACACACACACACACACACACACACACACACACACACACACACACACACACACACACACACACACACACACACACACACACACACACACACACACACACACACACACACACACACACACACACACACACACACACACACACACACACACACACACACACACACACACACACACACACACACACACACACACACACACACACACACACACACACACACACACACACACACACACACACACACACACACACACACACACACACACACACACACACACACACACACACACACACACACACACACACACACACACACACATAACTTTGTAAAAAAAATTCTCAGTACGTTTGGATTGAATAGTTCTACATTTTATAAGTTGAAGATAATATTTTTCAATTTATGAAGAATACTTTGACTCAGAAAAATTCTTTATTTCTTTTTCTCATTTTTATAGAACAATTCAAACATATTGGAACTTTAAGAAATTTAAGTTTAACCAGTGCACAATGGGATTATCTGATAGGATGTTCCATAATTTCATTATCTAACACGATTTTCTTGCATCAATTATTAATTTTCTTTTAGAAAAAGGGAAGTTCAGAAGTCCACGAATGTGAGCATACTATTCAATAATTACCTCAGTGCAGTACAGCACATTACTTGAAATTCTCTTAATTCCTTGAAGGTTAAAATTACTTTTTTTATAATTAATAAATTAATCTTTGATTTTTGGTTTTAAATATAGAAGATAAGACTCTTTTCTATGATTTTTGGAGGGCTAATTCTTTATCTAATTATTTTTTTATTTATGTGTTTTACAGTACTTACATGCTAACCAGAACGAATTATATTTTTGATAAAATATTTTATTAGCAAATGAAATGTTTTTGGTATACATTTTTGTTTCAGCTCTTCTTATAAAGGGGAAAGAGTAAGATATCTTCTTTCAATGACTGGTAATTGAAGAGATCAGATTGAAGCTTTATCTCTTCACCAGGAATCTGATTATTGAAGAAGTTAAATCGAAACCTTAACTTTATTAGGAATTCGATCATTGAAGAAGTCAGAATGAATTTTTATATCTTCTTCAGGAATTTATCTTCACTTGATTATTGCAATAAAGATAGGAAAATCAAATTCACCGTGGCCTAGTGTCAGGACAATGATCTTCAGTGGGAAAGGTTCCAGATTCGATCCCAGTCCCAGTTGAGCAGCGGCAGCAGATGTTCTGACTTTTAAATGGATATCTGTCAGGGTGGAGTTTTCTGAGTATTCTTTCTTGCGACACGCGAATATCGCCCACTATCTATGAAACATCCTCCCGGGAGGCAAATTGCATGATGGACGTTAAAATGCCTTACAACAGTCTTAGACCATTATCAGTACATAATGTGGTGTTCAAAGATAAGAAGAATAACAATTACGACAGAAAAAGTACCAAGGGAAGACCCTGAAGTTTTGTCCTCGAGAAAGGAAAGAAGAATTTGTAAATTCGTATTCACAGAAAAGGCTCCAGTCAGAAAGCTGAATTCAGTCGACATCTAAATGCTTTATAACAACCGTTGTAAGGCGTTTTATAATCTATTGGGTAATTTGCTTTCAGGGAGCATTTTTTATAGAAGTGGGTCATATTCACGTGTCACAAGGGAGAAAACCCCAGAAAACACCATCACCCGCTCTAATAGACATCTATGGAGAAGGCAGAAACGAAACCTCTATTTCCCGTTGCTTAACAATGGCTGGTTGTTATGTTCCGAAGTATCCTACCGTTAGGTCGTCAAGACGGCTGCCGTATGGTTAGCGCTCTTGTCTTTGGTTCAGCTGTTCGTGGGTTAGAATCCTACCTTAGGCATGAATGCCAGTAATTGTTCGGAATTTACTTTTTAACAGTTGGTCCCAGTCTAATTAGCCCTCGTGAGTAAAAAATGGTTATTGAGCGACAAACAAATCAAATCTTCCACTAAACGATGGTGATTCCGACAGTAAAATGTTTGTCAAAAGTGTTGTGCAACACAATTAGAAGGCCTGGAACTAACATTTGTATAGCCAATGCAACTAAGCAGTAGCAGAGGCACCAAATAGAACATTTAAGCATCAATCAGAAAGTCATGGTTTTAGATTAAGAATAGAAAAAATTTGATTTTTCCTGATAACAAATTTGGATTTCGGAATGACAAAGGAGATGGAAGTACTACTGAATGATTAATATTAACCCGAGTACCAATGGGTTAACGATACTGTGCTGATATGGAGGTGCTTTGCAAACAGATATGTGATTTCATCTGCATCTAATATAGGTTAAACGAATTTACAAGTATGCCAAAGTGTCTTAGTCAATTAATTTTTTACCGAAAACTGAGTTTTTCAGCTAAAAAAAAATTGGAAATATGGCAAAGAAAAATATATGCGAACAAAAAATGCTTCTACATCAACAATATGAAAGCATTGGAATCTCTATATCTTCGATTTCAACCTAATAAAGAATATATAATGAGATTTATAAGAACAATGTATTTAGATATTATACATTCTTTATATAAATATATTATATATTATTTATATCATATTATTATCTATATAGATAGGAGACATTAATTACATTATAAACAGAGCTGATATCAATTATAGAATATGAATGGTATAAAATAGATTGAAAACTTACTTGGAAACAAATATTATCCAAGAAAACTAAAATATTAGAACTACTTTGAAAAAAATAACTCCTAAAATAAAAATAAGTTACTAAAAAGAGCATTTTTTCTTATATATTTTCGATGTTGGTCTTAAAATATTTACCCAGACTGTTTGTACATGTGTGCTATGATATTTTAGGATGATGGTGATGAAATACTAGAGGATGAATTTTATTGCCTTATTATTTGTATTAAAGAGTAATTATTACCATCATATGATATTTTAATTATATTATTTTCTTTTTTTTCTAGAGTTCTTACGAGTCTTAAAGTTTTTACTCAGTTTTACTAAATATATGTAAAACTTCATAACTTTATATAATTATATTTAACTATGATTATTTTACGTTTTTATTGACAGAAATTAGATAAAAATTAATCAAACAATTCATATAAATGTGGTTTTCCTTATTATGTCATATTTTCTAATTACAATTACCAATTATACGATTACCATATATAAACATTTGGCGAGAAAATAGATTACTCTAAATATCTAAATGATACAGAGGTTGTATTTAACTATTATAAGCTATTAACGCATGCAATAAAGTGAACAATATCACATTGGGTAACCATTTTTATTGCGAAATGCCTGTCTATATTCTATTTTATTAGTATCTATAAACATAAAAAAGGAAATAATATTTTTTTGAGCAGCAGATGCAAATGACTATTTAAGAAATAATGGTTATCCATAAATTTAAACCCCATGCAGTTAACTTCGCTATTTGTATTATACCAAAACTTAGACTTAACTAGTTAAAAGATTCAGTGAAGGAATTCTTCAAATTACTAATTTTATATTTTTTTGCTAATGTTTGTGCAAAAATATAGCAAAAATAGCATATTTATGATTCTATGTTATTGTTTCCATGTAAAATTATTGAGAAAAACACAAACTAGACGAAATTTTTAAATTCGTAATCACTTGGAGGTATAATTCATTATTTATAAAAATTAAAACCATTACAACGTTTTGTTGTGATATACAATTATTTTACAGTTAAAGGGAAAGAGTTATTATAGAGAATTTATGCTGTAATATTTATCTTCATAAATGTTAATTTTACCATAGCAGAAAATCTTATTTTAATTTATTTTAAAATAAATGTTTTCTTATAAATAAAGAAAAATTTTTGCACAAATGAAATAAATTGACTTAAAAGAAAAAAAAAAAAAACTCGTACTTAAATTTTGATTGTTTTCGATAAGGAATTTTATAGAAATTTCTTAAAATTGTTTTCTGATTAATAATTCAAAATGACAGAAAAATCCCTTCGTTTGTCTGCCATTTGTTTGCCTTAATCTCTTCTTCATCTGTTAAAAAATCTGCATTAAAAAAACTAGGTTATTTGTGAGAAAAATGTAATGTATGGAAATTTTGAGGAATCTTGAAAAAATAAGCAAACGTTTTCTTGTTTAACATTAAATTTATCTACTTAGATGAAATAAAATAATGATTTGCTTACACAAGATGGAAATAAATAAATGTAGTTCTTAATACATAGTCTTTAAAAAGCATAAGAAAAGAATCAAAGTTAACTTCAGTTTTACATTTGTTTCATGTAATATTTGCAAGATTTAAAATAAATGTATTATGTTTGTGTTATGTAAAATACAAATACAAATGACTTAGATTACAATTTGATCAATC
Organism: Latrodectus elegans; assembly: GCA_030067965.1. NCBI lineage: Eukaryota > Metazoa > Arthropoda > Arachnida > Araneae > Theridiidae > Latrodectus > Latrodectus elegans. Next base: position 26,165,744 of record CM057820.1, on the reverse strand, counting down.
TATATTAAAGAATATGGGGATTCTGAGATTCGAGTAGAGTTAAAAAGTATTGTTGTAAACATATTTGTAACTCATGTGATAAAATATTTTGTCATTCTTTATCAAATTACGGAAATTACGAGCAATAAAATCATGCCAGAACTGTTATATTGAATTAAATAAAAATATTTGGATCAATTACTTATTAGAATTTTCATATATAGGCAAAGTACACTTGCCTCTAAAAGATGCTGTAATATTTGTTTGCGTCTAATTTGCAACTTTTTAACTAACTTTAACTAACTTTTTGCGTCTAATTTGCAATGAATGTAGAAACTCCAAATTTGAATGATGTGCGCAAAAAACAGGTATGTATTGGTAGCAGCTCAGAAGTTTAGATGAAATCGTATAAGTGATTTACAACAAAAGAGTAAGCTCGATGCGAAAGTTAATTTGTGGAAAAAGAATAATCACAGATTTATGTAGTAAAATGTCATAGAAGTATAACGAAAAGGAGTTTTAATAACGGACATACCAAACCTTGTTTTGAATGCATTGGCTTTTCATGTTCAAGTTGTCGGTTACCGAAATGGGAAGCAAAGAGCAGACAAAGAGTAAGCTGTTTTACAGCTCTCCTACAAAATTTAGAAAAGGACTAAAAGCAGCGACTTATCAACCAAGATAGTCCCACGCATATTCTATAGGATTCAGGTCTGGAGATCAAGCTGGCTGTTCCATTCTCGCCAAAACAAGACCCCCGAGATATTTCACAACAACTACATCTAGATGAATACGGGCGTTATCATCCATCAGAATGAAATCATTGCCAATTGCACTGGCTTATAGGAGGACATATAGATAACTCATAAGAGGGACACACACTACCGGTCGGTCCTCTTACATAAATATCAGCATGATGAAGATGCTTTTGCACCATATTATTAGATGTTTTTCTCCCTGATGCCACAGAGTGGTCTGCAACAAGTTGCGGCATAGAATTGTTTCTTCTCCTTCAGATCAAAAGAACTATAAAACGGTCTGCTGTAGATATTGTGGCTCGTCGTCGGCATAAAACATGTCTTCTGGACACAAACTTTGGTTTGATATAGATTCCAGAGATGGTGGACCACACTGCAACGCACATTAAGGCGGTTAGCAGCATCAGATTGTAACATTCGCATTTCCATCCACCTCAACGAATCGAGCAAATTGCTTCTCTGAGATCCTGCAAGACTTCACTGACTATTGTCAATGACTCGGAAAGGAAAGTTGAAAATCAACAAAAGTTACACATGCAGTTAAAAAACCTCGATGTTTGCATATCTGATTTCATCTCGCTTATGTAATTATCTATTTTTTCTAATTTATACAAACCTGTTTTTTTTCTATAAAAAAGTGGTAGTTTAAATAAATTAACGCTTCCCATAATTTTATGTAACTTCATCTTTATCGTTTATATAAACTATGAATTTTAATGTCATTTTTTATGATGACCATCGAAAAATATGTTGTTTCTTAACTTTTGGAAGCTAAAACGCATATCGTATACTGCATTGCTTGTATTTCTCATACGTATTGCTTACAGATATTGTAGTAGGATCAGAGAGATTTGATTTATTATATTTAATTACTATGCTATGATTCAAATTGCTTTTTTAAAAATATGAGTACATATGAAATAATTTACATTGTTACGAATTTTGATCAAAGCTTCCCACATTTAAAAACCTAAACATTCTAAAATTATTTCTCACTATAAATTTAATTGTGAAACTATCTGCTTTCAACTGTAATGTAATAAAAATGATTTTAATTTTATGTTTTTTGTGTGTTTTTTTAGAGAAAATATTGGGAAGAACTTTCATAAAAAAAAGTTAAAAGGCGAAGAGAATAAAATTTATTGGAAAGAAATTAAATTTATAGAGGCACTTAAATGCCTACTAAAATAAAATTAAACCCTGTATAAAAATTAAATTTTTTTAAGATGAAATCGTAAGAAGTGGAAGCTATTTAAACGCCAAAGATTAAGTCAAGTGCTATACTTTTTTCAGAAATTTAACTTATAAAACTGTTTATTATCGAAAATATTGATGGAAATAGTGTTATTTTAAGAATGTTCACGCAATTGTTTCTCTTAGGTAAATGGAATGAAAATGATAAGAATTGCATTTTAGAAAATGCAGAGAAATTTTGGTTTAATTAAAATAATTTTCTCTAAGGGCATGAATGAATTTTGAGAGTATTTTCTTTGAATACTTTATATGAGAACAAATGTATTTTATTTGAGAAAACTCTTTAATATTTTCTCAAATAAAATTAAAGATTTTATTTGAAAAAATTAAAAAGGAAAAAATACGCAAAAATAATTTTATATGTGCACTGCTGGCCATCGGAAATGCAACACCCTAATAGAAGCATGCAAATAACATGAAATTTATAATATGCATTAGCGGAGATGAGATATGCAAGTGATCAGAATTTCAGTACAGACGCACATCACAGGTGGCGTCACTTCAAAGTGCTATTTATGGCCTGAAGATTTCGATGATTTCCATTCGTCAATTGTGTTTTTCTTGAGGTTTTTTTTATTTTTATTTTTTTTATTTTTATTTATTTATTTTTTTAATGATCAATTATGCCTTATCGAAAACAGTGATCATTCTTTGATCAAGTATCCGAGTTCGACAGAATGGCCTACAGAGATTGTAGATTATCTTTCCGCGAAATTGGTTGTCGTCTTGGGCGAAACCACGCAACAATGCGGATATGTGATCGTTGGAGGTAGGAGGATACGACAGACCGACGTGTTCCATCGCATCCACCTCAGTGACGTGATGACAGGCAAATTGTGCGCATAAAAATGACGGATCACTCAGCCACATCACGAGCCATAGCACAGAATATTCAGTCTGTAACGCATCACCCAGTGTCTGAGGGTACCATTCGACGATGTTTACAGCAGAGTGGTCTGTCCGCAAGTTGTCCATTGCTTCGTCTACCCTTGACGCAGAACCATAGACGTCTTCGCGGCCAATGATAAGAGGAAAGAAGAATGTAGACTGCAGAATAGAATGAAATTGTCTTTACTGACGAATCATACTTCTGTCTGCAACAACGCGTTGGTCGCATTCGAGTCTAGAGACAGGATGCTGAACAGCTGCGTTATGTTCCGCCACATTAGTCCTGCACCGGGTATTATGGTATGAGGTGATGTTGTATATCATTCTCGCACTTCTCTAGAACTTATTGCCAGTACTTTGAATTGCCAGTGCTACAGGTATTGGAGCCTTTTATCCTTCCTTATCTTCAGGGCTTGCCCACTGCCATATTTCAAAAGAATAATACGAAACCACACGTGGCCAGCATTGTCCAAGGGTTCCTCTTCAATCGCCAGACTGAATTGTTCCCTAGTCGGCTCGCTCTCCGGATCTTTCTTCTATAGAAAACATGTGGTTCATGGTTGTTCAACGATTGACCCAGATTACATCCCCAGTTGCCATACCAGATCAACTTTGGCAACTTGTGGAAGCTGCTTGGTCTTCTGTACCACGAGAACACATGCAAAGTCTATTTGAATCAATGGTGAGGAGTGTGAAAGCGGTGATCTCCACCAATGGTGGCTACTCTGTATACTGATTTTGGCAGGAACCACTCTTCACAGAAGTCTATAAAATTAATTATTTGATACTTCAATCTCTCAGCATGTTATCTACAAAGTAAATTTTGTTGTGATATCTCTTGTTTTTCTTGGCGTTGCAATTTGGGTAGCCAGCAGTGTATTTATAAATATTATTTATAAAGATAATACTACAAGGTAAATAAAATTATTATATTACTATATATTTTTTAATATAAAATATAGTGCTTTATAATATTATACACATTATTCCTAATATATATAATAAAATATTTTGAAAGCCGTAAATTGTGTTTTTTTATAATAAAAATATCAGTTTAGGATTTTCAAACAAATTTAAAAATAGAAACAGAAATTATTTATACGTATTGAAACGCACTTTTGATTTCTCTTAAAATGGAAATCAGCTAAAGAGTGTATTAAAGTTTACAATAAACAGTTTTCTAATTTTGGTGAAACATTTTGTATACATTTCTTAAAAATACGTAGTTAATTTAATGTATCGTATGTGTGTGTAACATATAATTTACTTTTCTATTCCATGACAATTAAATTGAATTGAACTGATTCAAAGTTACAAATCGTACATAAACCGACGATTAATTCGTTTGATGATTTCTTAGACTTAAATTTTTAATTTCGAGTCTTTTTGATTCAAGAAAGACAAAAGCTATTAAGAAAATTCAGCATAAAATGAGGAAGTTAGAAGATTAATTATTCCTATTTAAACATACACTTCGAGTAATGAATAATTGTAACAAAAATACACGATGGATGATGAATTGTGTTTCATAAAAAATAATTTAATATTAGAAAAAATTAACGCTAACTAGTAGAGTAGCGTACAGAGGGTAAAATGCGCCAAGAATGCGATAAAGTGCGCTAGACTGGTTTACCGGTTCGGATTACGTAGGTATGACGTCCTTTCGTTTTAAATGCGCGTTTTGTATGTAACCCTTGAAACTATTACAGAATAATCTTGAAGCATTGAGTTTCGATATTCGATTTTTGGTGTTTTTGTGTTGCTTGCGAAAATTAATAAGTATGGATGAGGATATATTGATTTCACGTTTTCGCGGAGTAAGTATGGAGAAATAATCATCAGGAAAACATAATAGAAGATTATTTAGATGCGATAAAAATGGTATATTCACCAAAATTCGGAGAGCGATGAAGATTAAGTGAGTAATTTTATTTTTCATTACAATTTTAGTTATATTAGAAACTAAAGTTTTATAAAAATGAATGTTTCCATAAGTAAATGAATGTTTAAGTTGTGTGTATTGCATTTTTCATGTTAGTGTTAGAATGTACCGTGTATTTAAATTTCTTTAATGTGGGCGTAACTGCTCGTTATATTAAAATTCAATTTTAAGCAAAAAAGGAAATTTGTTAACGTTTGAAATTTAGCTTTATTGCTCTGTTGCCACTGTTGTAGGTAGCGCTATACTGATGTTTTTTTTAAGGTGGGTGCCATTGCTTGGTATATTAAAAATCGAGTTAAAATAAAAAAATGAAATTTGTTAAAGTTCGAAATTTAGCTTTATTGCTCGGTTGCCACTGTAGTAGGTAGCGCTACATTGATGTTTTTTTAAGGTGGGCGCCATTGCTCTATATATGAAAAATTTTATTTCGATTTATTAGAATTTTAAAACTTCTACAGTATTTAGTTATTATGAAATATTCAAATTTTTAATATTTGGAATTCGGAAAAACACGCGATTTCAAAGCAGAAGTTCGCACGCGATCGTTATTGGTTGACGGCTATCGGGCGTAGTGACGTAATTTAGGTTGGCGACAGAGTTGTAGAGTGCTTGGTGTGAAAATTTGAAATCACGCCAATCTGGTACGGGTCTGTCGTCATTTACCAAAATTAAATGAACCAAGATTTGGCTAATTATGTAGTTTGAAAAAAATGTAATTTCGACTTTAACCTTATTAAACATCTACCAAATAAGTACTCTGTAATCCAATTCAACAGCTTATAGGTCAAATTCTCATCATAAAAATGGATTTTTAAAAATGTTTATAATCCATCTTATCTCGGGATAAATAAGACTCTTACAAAAATAATTGTTAATTTAAAAAAAAAAAAAAAAAAAAAAAAAAGCAAGCTATATACTTTACTTTGTAGTATGGATTTATATAAGGAAATGGAAGATAAAGCTTTTTTCAGCAGTTTAGAAATTTTAAAACTTTATTGATAAGCTTTGAATAAAAATTATCTCTAAGTGAAAACTTATAATAATTTTTTTTCTAGTGCCCAAGTGATCTTAGGATTAAATACATTCAGCGCGACAAAAGATAAAGTGAGGATAATTTATGAAGTGGATACTAGCAACACCCCCTAGATACAAGGCCTGCTGGCTGAAAAGAAAAAGGGTCGTGACGTCACTCTAGTAGTTGAGCGGTGGTGATGAGAAAACCGGCGATCGCCATTACTCTACTAGGAAAACAACCTGTTGTACTGTGCTTTTTGTGTTGATAATAGGATTAATCCAATAAATAAATGTAAGTTGATCATTCTCATTACTTATATATATTTTAAAATGAATGTTGATTATGCTAATTAACTGATCATTTATGTGGAAAATTGTTATCACTTAAAAATTCCTACTATTTAACTGTATTTTTTGACATGTATGATTTTGTATTCTGTATGATCCGGTCGTGATGGCTTACGATCAGTTAATATAAATGTAATAATGATACTATACAAATAGCATGTAAACTTTAAATTGTTTGTGATGAACTAATATATTTATAAATTTAATAATAATCCGTAAATAATGATTCAAAAATATTTAATTTAAAACTAAATCATTTAGATTATTTTTAGATTTTAATTTTTACTTTATGATCCAATGAATAACTGAGCATAATATAAATTTCATTTTATTAAATATAAATATTAGTATTAAGTCCTACATTTAAAATTATTCTTGAGGATTTATTTTTATTGTTCATTAACTTGTGTGTTTGTAAACCTCAATTATCTAATTCATTACTTTACTTAGAAACTGTAAAAATATATTTTATGAAAAATGTATAAGCTTGAAATATAAATTAATTGATTCCTAATTCTAATGCATTAATAAATTATAATAATATTCACTTAAAAACCAATAATTTTATTTATTTATATATATTTTTTTACTTATAGATGCCCTATTCTTGCTGTGTTCCAAATTGCCGTGGAAACTACACTCCTGAAAACAAGAAATCTGTTTTTAAGTTTCCCCAGGATCTGGTGCTCCGAGAAAAATGGACTCAAGCTATTCCAAGAAAGAATTTAAAAATAACTGATAACTTTAGGGTAAATCTAACTGCTAACATTGAACTGAAATGTTAAATGAAGATAAGTATGATGTTTGCAATATATATATATATGTACATATATTTATTTAAATTTTTAGGTTTGTGAAGTTCATTTTAAGGTTTCAGATATCATTAAAGAGGAGAGTGTTTTTGACTCTAAAACTGGCAAAACCACCATCAGCTCTTTTTTGAGACCACGGTTAGTACCAACTGCAGTTCCTACAATTTTTCCAAATTGTCCCTCATACTACAGTAGGAATGTGCCTGAGCGAGAAAGTCCATCTGCGAAAAGAAAAAAAATTGGAAGTAAAAATGCTTGCTCAGGCATATGAAGTAAGTAAGCTTTCTGCTAAAAAATATGATGAGGGAACACAATTTTGGTAATTTGTCGGAACTGATAAACATCCTATCAATTCATCAAATGCCAGAACAGTGGGTTAACCTTGGTAAAGTAAGTAATAAGATTATTTTTCTTATGTTTTCTAATGATGTACCACAAGTTTTATATTCTGTAATAATAAAAGAAAATTTGGAATTATATATATCATATAAAGGTCATGTATTACCAAAATGTGATGGTGTAAAATTACCTATTACAGTTGGTAATATAAAGTATTAAATAAATTGAAAGCACAACAAAATAGTTCAGATGATGTAAACTGTCACGTTGAACTTATTGAATCATTGTTGTGTTCATCAAAGGAAAAGTTGGATGAGCATCAAATCATTCAAATTGATTTTATTGCTGAACAACTCAAATTACTTTCCAATAAGCCAGAAAAATTTCGTTATTCTACAAATATGTTAATATTTTCTTCATTGCTGTTTTATATATCACCTCAAGCGTACAAGTTCTTAAGACAGTCTGGTAAGACAGTATATTGCCAGACCCAAGTACTATTCGCAAAATTAGTGCAAAGTCACACATGGCACCAGAATATGAACTACAAGACTCAAAATTCTTGTTATATGCTAAACAAATGATATCGTCACTTGAAGAGGATCAATGTACTGTTGTCCTGATGGTTGATGAAATCTACATTCAACCCTCCCTTGATTATAAAGGGGGAAATATTGTTGGCATGTTCTATAACAATAAAGCATTGGCTTCTAGTGCTCATGTCTTCATGATACAGAGTATCTTGTTTTCATTCAAAGGAGTTGTTCATATTGTTCCTGCCAATAATATGACAGCAGAAAATTTGTTTAGTTTGCTCAAAACAGTTATCATTGGCTTAGAAAATACAGGCTATAGAGTTATTGCTGTAGTTACTGATAAGTTATTGCTGTACTTACTGGTTTTCCAATGATCTTTAAAGATTTCACTTCCTTGAACAAAAGATATGACGAAGATTATTTTTTAAGAAAATTTACATTTGTCTTACTTTATCATGCTTAAATAATTTGCAAGCTAATGATTGTGTGATTGTACGTATGTTGGCCCTCTGCGTTGGGGTTAAGATACTAGCAAGACAATGTTTGTGGTTATATGTTCAGATTATATATGATTTATAAACAGTATAACATAACTAGTATAATAATGGTATGCTAATTTTAAAATTTGATATAAATGCTTTAAAAAATCTGGCATTATCACCCTTAAGTTTTGATTCATTTTTTGATTAGTTTTGGCAATCTCATTTTCTTCAACCAAAGCTTAAATTCAAATAACCTTATAATTAATATAAGAATTTACTTTACACTAATATTATTGAATAAATGGCTTTTCAAATATCAATGAAGATTTTTATCATGTGAGGTAAAGCTTTCAATTAATGTATTTGATTATTTTTTCATATAAATTACCATACAAAATAAAAATGTGTAGCAATTTATTATTTAGTTTTAAAATTTATATTTTTTCCATGTGTAATAAGTATTGTAATCTTTATAATGTTTATTTCCTTTCATATACCAAAACTAAAAGATCTTTTATTACTTTTTAAAAGAGAATATCGATACTTTGTGTTTGTATATTATCAGCATGTTATGAAATAAATTTTTGTCCACAGCTTCAATAAAGTTTTAAAAAAAATTTAATAAATTGCTTTTCTATTTTTTGATGTGTATATATTGATTAATAAAAGTATTTTCTTCACCTGTGTTTTCATTTTTCCATTTCATGGTTTTTCACAACTTTTCAAATAAATTTAATTAAATTATTTTGTATTATTACTCTAGTGCATGTATTATATTTAAAACTTCTTAATATATTATATATTAAAACCAAAATTATATAATTTGTTCTTGGGGAATATTATATTGAAAAGTTGATTATACATGTATAATAAAAATTATTGAAACCATTTTATCTATCATATTCCTCATTTCTATAAAACAAGAACTAAAATAGTTTCATAAATTTTAGAATGTTTAAAAGTTATTATAAATCATTAAAAGGGTACACTTTTTACTCTAGCCGGTTTGACATATTACAATTAAATAACATAGCATAATAGATAGCTAATAATAGTAGTATTGATATGAAAAATTTATGTTAGAAAACATAAGTTGTATATATACATTTATCTATAAATAACATATTTCTTTTAATTAAAATCTAATACATGAAACAAAATTTAGACATGATATATGAAGAATCTTTAATAAAGATTCTCAGAGTTAAAAAATTAAATATATTTTACAAAATTCGCTTCACACTATCACTAAATGTATCGATTGAAGCTAGTTTCGTTTTTCGACTCAACTACTACAGTGACGTCACAAAATCAGCCAGCAGGCCTTGTATCTTGGGGGTGTTGATACTAGGTATGTCATCTTTGCCCCGAAAGTAAAAGGATAGCGAAACAAACACAGAGAGAGACAAAAGAACATCCATACCCAAATCAGGATTCGAACCCGGGACCTACAGTTTTGAAGCTAAGATTCCACCCTTGGTTGGCACTAGTGATAAATTAGTGTTTATAAATTAAGTGGAAAACAGAGAAAATTGATGATGGATACATTTATAGTAACTATGAATTAGAGGAAAATGTCGAAGATTTGCTTTTTTTTGTAATTTTGTTTGTTTATTTTGTCACTCAACGGTCATTTTTTGCACACGAGGACTAATTAGACCGGGACCTACGATTTAAAGTGGATTCCGAACCACTGCAAACATCCATGACCGTGGTAGGATTCGAATCCGCGAACTGTTGAACCGAAAGCTAGAGCGCTAACTATTCGGCTGTCAGCTTGGCTATTTTTTATGAAAAGACTTCTGGATAATTCAAAACATCAGGCTCCATTTGTAAAAATTCAGTAAAGCAAATTATGACTTTTCAGTGGCTAGAGCAACCGTCCATTCAGAGTTTCAGCCTAGTTCACACGATTCTCCTTTTAAAGATGAGAAGAAAACAATATGCACAATTCTAGTTGATAGGCCTACAAACCACCTTCAAACAGCCTTTTCCGGCTTATTCCTAGGTTCCAGTAGATAAAGTGCGCCAAACTGGTTTACTGCGTCGGAATGATTTCTTGTGTTTGTGTGTCGTAATTTGCTTCTCATGATGTATCATGATTGCGTACATGCTTGAAATTTTTTTGCACGCAAGTAAACTTTAAAACATTTGATTAGCTTATAGTTTTTATTTGATTGCTTGGCCCGAAAATTGGAAACCATGCAAAACCCTCAAGGGATCCTGGGATTTTAGCCCTTTTTCTTTTATAATTCTGGCTGATAATGTCCTTTTAAAGAAAACAAGGATGGATCTGAACTAAAGTAACGTTTCAATCATATTGCGATAAGATATATGTTGTGAATATATTGGCAGTCACAGTAAAAATAACTAAAGTTGGTCTTTATTTTGGAAGAATTTCAAGAGGCTAAATTATAAGCTACACCCAACCTAAAAGGCTTATAGTATCTTGCCTTATCACAGTGCAACAAAAATGCTAATAAGTAACTTATGACTCCATGAAGTGCTTCTGCATTAAAATGCCACTTCGAATTTATTTTTATGCTTTTGCCATCGCTAAATTACGTAACATATCGATGTTCAATTAAATAGCAATTACTCCTAAATATTGTGATTTTGAAAAAATGATAGTAGGGCTACACTTTTGCAGTGCTACTTAATTCTACTTTGTAATGAATCCAAATTTTATGAGTTTAGAATTACGTTTTGAATAGTTTATATTGATTTTACAACTTAATGCCTGACTTTCAGAAACCATTGCACTTATAAATATTCTTTTTTGTATACTTCTCCTTTTCTATAATAATTTTATTTTACCCAATCTATAAAACTATATATATTTCTCCTAAATTATTAATATTTTGATTTGTTTTTAATTTTTTTTAATTCTACGTCTTTTGATTGTAACAATAACAATCAAAAATTCAATCTATCTCATATTTTTCATTCCGGCTAGTCTAGACGAAATCTAATTGAAGTCTAGACAAATTCTATGCATAGTTAAAAAAACGATTTACTTATCAATGAATTTTATAGCATTTTTTTAGAATTGAAACGTTTTCATGAGCTTGGTAAAATTTCCATAGAGATTCGCTTTCATTACCGCATAATTATTTATTGAAAGCAATATCATAATCTTCCTTTTGTAACACATCCTGAGTTATAAAAACAGTAAAAAAGGAAGAAAGTGACAATTAAAGGAATAAAACTTTAAAAAATACATTTAAAAGTAAAAGTTTAAAATTTTTCTATCTAAAATGTACACTGAATTTCACAGCTAACATTAATAAGACTAGACTGCATATGTAATTCCGGTAATTATGTAAGAAATATATAAATAGCGAATATCGATTTAATAACTTTGTAGAGACTATATATAATTGATCATTTTATTTTTAATGATGCTTACTGCTGTTTGTAAATAAATTATTTTACTAAAGAATAGTTTTAAGAAGGTCTAGGCATAAAAACAAGAATAAATAAAAGAATTTTGTGTGTGTGTGTCATTAAATGTAATGTTAAAAGGAAATCGCAATTTATAACCTCGTCGCTTTATTCAAGGATTTTTCTGCTAAATATCATCTCTTTTAAATAATTTAGAACAATCTTTAATCTGAATGAGCAGTAATTCAAGCAAAATACATTTTTTAAGAATAATTATGGATTTATATCAAAGTTTTTTTGCAAAGATCTTAATAAAGTTTATAACTTGGTGTGTGGGTTTATTAAAGTTTATTATAGACTTAGAATATTGCACTTAGTGAAATTCATCACAAAATTAACTGAAGTCAAACTTGAAAATTATGAATAAAAAAAGGATACCTCTCCCTTTACAATTATTAATTTAAAATAAATATTGCAAATCTATATTATTTTCTATTTTTGTAAATAATGAAAACAAATGTAACAAAAAATTAACTTATTGAAATATAATAATAACTTTATTACAATTGTTATTCATTTTTGATTAAAAAAAACCTGAAATAAGTTAAAATTAAATAAAAATGAGTTGTTTTATTGTCATTTCAATGAATAGATTCTAATTTTTGTTTCATTGGCTCACAGCTATTGGCTTTTATTCAGAAAGGTTATTTTATTTCAAGTAATTGTTATTTTATAATTTTTATCTTAAGAATTTTTAATACTTTTTCAAGTCTTAAACATACAGAATATAATTACATATTTATTTCTATTTATAAAAATTTTTTTTATGATTGAATGTTAAATAAAAATTACGTTTATTTTTTTAATTTTTATTTTTATTCCTCTTTTTCAGTGTTAGTTATTTCTGAATCAAATAATCCTCTTTTGAAATAAATAGTAAATACATAAATTTATATACAGATAGTAAACTAAAAATAAATCCATTTAAGTATAAATAGATTTTAATGTTTACAGCACATTATTTTCAAGTTTTACATGCATATTTTTCTTTTGTAAAATTACTCTAGCTATATAAAAATGCATTTGAAGAGATAATTAAAATTTTTTATGTTGAGATTTTAATCTTTTAAAAGATAAGATAGTTTCAAGAAAAGCTTAAACATTCTTGAATAAAAATATACAGTGATTCAATGACTGCATTTATTGAAAAAGAGATTTATATCGATAATTTTATTTTTAAAAGAAATCTAAACTTGTGAAGGTGGCATATGCAGTAAAAAAAGGAAATGATTAAGTTGTGAAATTATATATTCTGAATCTACTGGAGTTAATATATCCGTGTTTATATGAACTTGTATTTTGTGATATGCTGTTGAGTATTAAAACTATTTCGGGAACTTTGAAAGGATGTTAAAATTGTCAAATTAAGGTTTGAGATATTAATGATATTTTTAACAAAATTTAATTCATTAATACGAAATTAAAACATAATTTTATTAAAATCTATATAATATAAAATGGAATCACAGAAATGCTTAGCCAAAAAGCCTGCAATAAAGGATATTGAAAAGGTGAGAATGGTTCGAACTAAATTGCTTGGAAGTTTCATTTCACAAATGCATGGGACGTTTATAGCAAGGGAGATGACACAGAAGCAAAGAAAAGTAACCTAGATATATAAAAAAAAGATAATCATCAGCTGTGGTTTGTGAATTGATGGCTACAGGAACGCATAGAAAAGCAGCCTTAATGAATGAAAGGTGACCATCAGCTGTGATTTGTGAATTGATGACTACTGGAATGCCAATAAAAGCAGCCTTAATAAATGAAAGAAGGGGACCATCAGCTGTGATTTGTGAATTAATGACAACAGGAACGCAAAGAAAAGCAGCCTTAATGAATGAAAGAAGGTGACCATCAGCTGTGAATTGATGGCTACAGGAACGCAAAGAAAAGCAGCCTTAATGAATGAAAGGTGACCATCAGCTCTGATTTGTGAATTGATGACTACTGGAACGCCAATAAAAGCAGCCTTAATAAATGAAAGAAGGGGACCATCAGCTGTGATTTGTGAATGGATGGCTACAGGAACGCAAAGAAAAGCAGCCTTAATGAATGAAAGAAGGTAACCATCAGCTGTGATTTGTGAATTGATGGTTACATGAACGCAAAGAAAATGAATGAATGGATGCATTAAGCTTTAATAGCTTTAACGAATGAAAGAAGATGAGCTTCATCTGTGGCTTGTGAATTGATGGCAAGACGAACTTAGAGAAAAGTAGCCTTAATGAATGAAAGAAGGTAACAATCAGCTGTAGTTTGTGAATTGATATTATTCTGAGTTCATTCTTTTTGGGCCAGATATTTAATTCTGAACACTATCACGATTTCTTGACAGCGAGGCTTATTCTTGATGCCTACCACGAACTTTGGATCCGAATGATTTCAACAGCATACATCTTGTTCATATTAAACAGGAGACTCATTGGACTTGCTCTGAAATCACCGAGGTAATCGTATGATTGCAAGAGGTTTCTCGAATCGCTTTGACTATATTGTTTTCTGTATAACCCTGATTAATTGTTGGACTTATTATATATGAGGTTACATTAAAAAATTCTGAAATACCCAAAATCATAAAGGAGCTATAAATTATGGTGTAACAAGTAAGATAGGGTCAATATCAACAGGACTACCTAAGCAGATCATCGCGAATTTTAATTAGTCTTTGCTTCATTGTCCTTTCCGAATGCCAACATTTTGAGAAACATTTCTTTTAATTTTTTTTTCATGTGTAAAACCTAAAGAGTGTAATTAAAAATATTTTTTACATTCAAACATTCTTATATGTTTATTGTTATAAAGAATGCCATATATATATATATATATATATATATATATATATATATATATATATATATAAAGGAATTTACACAGAGAAAGAAACATATATATCTGTGTAAATTTTTAATATCTGATATTTTATCACTAGTCATATGGAATTTATATATATATTAAGTGGTTCACTAATACTGCACAATTCTTATTTTATTTTTATATTTAAAATTGTTAGATATCCGCTAGCTCACATATTATACTTCTAAATTAGAATAGCTGAATAAAATAGTAAATATTTGCAGTTAACTAAATTTTTTTTTAAAGAAAGCTTAAATCATAGAAATTATTTTCAGTACATTCGTTTGATCTTGTGTGAGGTATGTATCAAAGTAGCATTTTACTTCTGGAAGCATATGTGCATTAAAGAGATTATTTTCGTCTCAAATGAGCGCGTGCGCGAGCACACACACACACACACACACACACACACACACACACACACACACACACACACACACACACACACACACACACACACACACACACACACACACACACACACTCACTCACTCACTCACGAGTGTAGTGATTGATTGATTGATTAATATAATTTGAAATTTAAATCATAATTTTGAGGTAAATTTCAGTTTAATTTTCTGTTTTTAGACGGTCTTAATACATCCATATAATAAAGTTACTGAATATTGATAAAGATGCATAAGGGGTTAAGAATCAACGTTATTAATTACGAGAAATTGTAAATTAAATCTCATAGTTTTAATATGGAATAAGAACCTAAAATAAGTGCTTTGAATGAAATTATAAATGTTTCCAAATGTACTGTAAGAAACTATACGAAACTATTAATTATACTGAATTGCACAAATAATGAAAAATTTGCTTTATCAGTAGATCGATCTTATGATTAGGAGAAATGTTTATGATTAAACATAAAATGAATTTTAATCTAAGACCGGTATAAAAGTTATTTTTTCCCCAAAAATATTTTTTCGTATTCAAGTTTATCCTCCAATGAAGTTTTGCGAACAATGGTACAGAAAAATGCCGCATTAGAGAGAAAAATCTTTAGGAATTTTTGTTTGAAAGGAATATTTTTCACAGGTGAACGATCAATTTTGTATGCGAGGCTAATTAGACCGGGAAATATGATTTAAGGTGGATTCTGAAGCACTAAAGACATTCATCACTAAGGTGGGATCTGAACTCACGAACTGTTGAACCAAAAGCAATAGTCTAATCATTCGGCTATTAGCTGGACCAGACTTTTATCTAGAGAATTGTCTGGAGACATACATGAAAATTTCAAAAGTATTTAGTGAAATTTAAAATTGTTTTTAAAATATTAATGTGTTTTGTATATTCAGACTTTTGTGTACTCATTGTGAACTCTTCATTAAAACTTAAAGAATAAAATAATCATTGAAATTTTGATAGACTCATCATGTTAAAATTTGCCGAATTAACTTGAAGGCTGTACACTGATTAAATGTAATTTGTGTATACGAATGACTGACAAATAAATTTATCTCTCACTCTCCTTCTCTCGTGTTTTTATTTTTAATCAGTTTTTAAATTAAAAATAGTATTACTTTAAATTTGAACTAAAAATAAACAATAAAAGTTTAATCATTATTTTCAATACACTTATAAACACTTTTTTGTGTATGGAAGACAATAAGCTATAATTATAAAAAATAAGCTACGTAATAAAAACAATAAAGAATGGAATGAATCATAGAAATAATAACGGAGAAACAATTATGAATTCACTACAAAAATCAATTTCCATCTTTTGTTATTAATTTAAGATCTCTTAAATAATAAGACACCTGGAATTGAAATTTATTTCACGCAATAATTCTCATATTTCTCTATATCCTCATACAAGACATGTTTTCATGATCTTTGGTTGTAAGTATCACCATCCTACAAATGATTGACTTTAGAAAACGAGTTCCTCTCCTGCTTTAATTAAATAAGATTGGCCTAAGACATTTTCTACTCCATTTTCTTCCAAACTAAGGTATTTAGCAATTAACTATCAGAGGCTATTTATAATACAAGGGATTCTGTTTCAGGTAATAAGTTTCCATTTTAAATGTTAGAAGTGTCGCTTAGTTTTATTGTAATGTTAATGAATCGATAAAAAATAATTGTATTAATTTTAGAATCTTTAGCGTGTTCGAGAAAATATGGACAGATATTTAATTGAGTACTTAAACAATCATTTTGATTCATTTGAATGATTTTTTTATTCTATTAATAAAGTAGAGATTAAGAAAGATATTTAATTGCTTTTTTGATTTATTTATTTTTTGTTAAATGAAACCATAACTATTTTTATAAATGCACTTATACGTAATTAACAAAAAATCATATTGGGTTTTTTGGAAAGTAATTTCTATTTTTTGTGGAAATGAAAGACAATTTTCGTCTAATAAACAAATACTTTATTAAATTATATATTATCCGTTCTGGTCCAACACAATTTGCTATTTTTTCTGGTAGTAGCGCAGTTTCACGATCATAAAATTTTTTGTCTTTGCTGGCAAAAAACTGATCGAAGTGGTTTTTAACCTTCTCATTTGAGGTGAAGGTTTTACCGTCTAAAAATTTTTTAGTGACCGGAACAAATAATAATCCGATGGTGCCAAGTCTGGCAAATATGGTGGGTGTAGCAGTGTATCCCATTTTAGCTTTAAAAGCTTTTGGTGAGTGACCAAACTTGTGGGAAGTCTTGGTCAAACACTACACCTCTCTTGTTGATTAGTTCTGGTCTTTTCTGTTGAAAGGCATCATTCAGTTTGTCCAGCTGATGTTAGTAAACTTCCGAATTAAACGTTGTGTTATCTGGTAAAAGCTAAGAAAAAAGCAATTCTTTTAAAATCCCACCAAACAGACAGCATCATATTTTTTGGTGAATATTGGCTTTGGAAATGGTTTCAGCCTGTTCATCTTTTTTGCTCCATGACCTCTTGCGCTTGAGGTTGCGTTGTACACAACCCATTTTTCGTCACCAATGATGATGCACTTCAAGAACGGATCATTTTCAGGATGTTTGAAAAGCGAATCGCAGACGTCAATGCGGCGACATAGATTTCTCTTTGTGAGAACATCGGGAACCCAAAAATCAAGCTCCGAGGATAATCCCAGGCTTTCAAGTGGTCATAAACTGTTGTTATTCGCCTGTTCGCATCTACTAATGCATTTATCACGTCTTCATCAGCTTCAACCGGTAATCCCGAACGTGGTACAGTTTCGACATCAAAATTGCCGGATCGAAATTTAGCGAACCAGTTCTGGCCCTGGCGTACTGTCAACACACCTTCTCCACACACATCGGTCAATTTCTATCTGGCTTGAACAGCATTTTTACCCTTTCTGTAGTAAAACAGTAAGACATGTTGAAAATGCTGCTTATCGTTCTCTATATTTAAAAGGGCACCAACCGAAAACTACAGCGGAGAATTAATTGGAATTGTTAAGACACAAGCCTTGCGATATGAGCTCTCAAAACATATAATAGTTATACGGCTTAAGTGTGAAGTTGGGTGCAAAAAATATTATAAAATCCTCTGTCGAGAGAAAATGAAATTACTTTCCGAACAACCAAATAGATCAAGAATGTTACAAAGGAACTTAAGAAATCCCTTATTCACATTTTGCTTTGCATTAAAAAATGAGAATAGATATGAAAAATTAATGTGCCACGTAGTGTAGTAACCTGTTGATTCAGAGCAAGAATATTAATCTTTATGAAGGAATGTCAACGGCTCACTTTAACAAATCGCTACTCAATCGATAGATGTCGTTGCTCCAGCATGCTTCACTTTACCAAACCCTGAGTTGAGCTCTACGAGTTAGATAGTAGCAGACGGGTAGTCTTCGGGATTTTGAAGCAGGTACCAAGCAAAAGATCCCCAATAATTAGCCTGCCACCCACCAGGGGGATCATTTAACTTGCAGAACAATAGAACCACACCCAGTTTTAATGTGCCCCTCCTGCCATTAACGAACACTAGGATTACTCGGTTTTTCGGGATTCAAACTTACTTCTTCTGATAATGATAATGAGAACTACGCTTTAACCAACCAGACCACCGCGGCCCAATTGTCCAGTAACCAAATGGAATAGAAGCTTACTTGGAGTTTTTACTGATATGACTTCCAAGCAATCCGTCATAGTATTGTGTAAGATCGTACTACAAGTTATTGCTTTGAAATATTCAGGCCGGGGAATTCAGGTCAATGAAGCCGACTTGCGCCGATTATTCACAGTTTTTGCATTTGAAATCCCCGAAATTTATAGAAAAGAAGCTACACAGATTAATTTAGAAAATCTAATAATAAAAAAAATAAGTATTAAAAAGACTATTTACAAATAATTCTAGCAAGTAATTATTAAAATATATTCGTTGCATTAAAATGGAATTAATTTTTCTTGCATTTTTAAAATGACAATCCTTCCATTAAACATTTTTTATGAAGCGTGGTAAAGTATTTTTTTGTACTGTTCATGTTCAATGACCGCTATAGGGATACATGTCCTGCCCACTAGTTCAATTTCTCAACCAGTTTTTACTACCAACTTTCAAACTTCTCTTCAAATGGTGAGAAACTTAGGCCCACCACTTTTTAAATTGACAAACTTTATTATAGTGGCGAATATTACAATATTGTAAAAAGTTTTAATTTTCCATATATACTATGCCATATATTTGTGAAAATCATTCTTAATTTATTTCTATATTACTTTTTACATGTTTTCTATGTAAAGGGCAAATCATTGAAGTTAGGAAAGATAACTTATTTTTATTAACAACGGTTTTTACTTTAATTTTCACAAGGTAACCAAATTAGGATTTTGCGTTATTAGCTTTAATTGCCTACTTTAGAAATTGTGTTACAAAAGGAAAAGTTACAAATAATAAGTTCGGAAGCAATTATTTAGAAAAAACGAACATACGAATCTTTCGCGCTTCCAAAATTTTCTTTCAAATTATTTGTTACTACAACTTTTTGATCACTGATTACTTTTTAGGGAAAAGATTATTTCATAAGATGTAAAATGTATGGTCTATCTTAAACAAGATGGATTCTTAGAAAGAAATGCGGTTTTCCATTATACTATGTGTGTGTGCCTGAATCTGTCAATTAATTAATATCAACAGTAGAGTCCCAGGACATTGTAAATCACTGCTGTTAAAGACTTAGATAAATCAACATTATGTTTCATGCATTCAACAATCAGGTTGTGAAAATCGCAAGTATTTAATCGGCAAATATAATTATATTATTACCGCTTTCTTCCTTAGGAATATATCGTCTTTAACAAAAAATACCCTCAATAATTCAACATTTTCTCGAAATTCAAACCTATATGTAAATTTGTTTTTATCTCATAAAGTAGGCTCAAATGAAAGGTATATTTTTATTTGTTTGTTTCTTAATTAAAAATATATCTAAGAATAAAACAAATACTTTCAATCACACTGAATCATGCTTTATTCATGATTGTTTTAAATGATATTTTAGACTGTAAAAGCTTTCTTTCGCAGTATAATTTGAAAATTATTAAATGAAGTATACAGTTTGGTATTCCTACTAATCTCATAAATATATTTAACAGTTACTTTCTGAATAGAAAATTCCATATTAAGCACAATATTGCCTTTCCACCACAAGACCTATACGTGCTGATTTCCCATTGGGCAGTATACTTGGACCTATTTTTGTTCTATGTTTTTTACTCTTATGACTTCCAAGTTAATTATGGTATACAACATGAACTGCATTTTATGCTGATGATACAGGTATTGTAGTACCATCGAAGAACCGCAACTTAGCCATCTCAAAGATTAAAGACAAGATTATTGATTCCGAAGATTGATGTTCTCTTTAGAAAGTCGCAATCAACGACTCAAAATCGAAACTTATAAAAGGATGCAAATTTAAAAATCAAAGAATCACCAATAATACTTATATTTTTAGAGACAAATTATAGAAACAGTTAAAAAGCTACTTTTCTTGGTATTAATATTACCTCTCAGATTAAATGGACATTAAATCAAAAATTGTCACAACCTGTTATACTTTTAATAAGCTAAGAGCTCTGTTATCGTAAGATATTTTAAACTTTCGCTCAAATTAAAATGAGTTTCTCCCATCTTCATCATTAGACCCATCATCACTTATGTGTTTCCTGAATTTTACTCCTACTCCAAAGCTGGTGCAAATATTTTAAATACTACTGAAAACAAAATGCTTCAGTTTCTGGCAAATGCTCCTTATTATCTCCGAAATCAAAGCGTCAGGAAATACCTAGAAATCTAAATTGAAATGACTGAGCTTATTGAATACTTAATATTGATTTCTAGAAGCAAGGAATCAACTGCATTGCTGGTAGTTTAAATAACCTCTTCGAAGTCGAAAATCTCCCCGGGAACCCCCAAGTCAACCTTATTGCAGTATTTTTTACATCTCGTGCAATAATATTTAAGGTTTTTGCCTTCCCCCTTATATTCCTAATTCTCTTTAATTTATTTAATTTAATATTTAATACAAGCCATCCCCTTCAAGAGTCATTTTAACTGATATGAATGTGTAGAAGCTTTAGGGCAGAAACACTCACACACAGTTTAACGAAATTAAAGTTTCACACAGTCTTCTTTCGCCCAGTACATTCGGATTACAAAGCAGAATTTGAATATGAGAAAAAAAGTAGTTCAGAGGTTATAAGTTGAAGGTATATATACAAATTTAAAAAAAAAAAAAAAAAAAAAAAAAAAAAAAACTGAGAATGCTAATTCGAGTACAAGGTATGTTACGAACTGATAAAAAGTCTGGTTTTAAAAATTATTATAAGTACGGGAAGTTACTCAATTAAGTTTAAAGATTTATGAGTTAAATATTTTCTTCTCTGCAAATTTGCAAACTAATATAGAAAATATAACAAAAAGTAAGATAGAAAAATTTAGTGACGGTGTTAAATATTCTTTAAAGATTTTCTTATCCCTGTTCCTCTCTTTTGCTTTTCTTGATAGAATATATCAAAATAATGAAGCTGAAGTGTTCGA
Organism: Latrodectus elegans; assembly: GCA_030067965.1. Lineage (NCBI taxonomy): Eukaryota > Metazoa > Arthropoda > Arachnida > Araneae > Theridiidae > Latrodectus > Latrodectus elegans. The sequence goes on along the minus strand of CM057820.1, from coordinate 26,144,073 downwards.
AGTTTGACTAAAATGTGTTATTTGGGAAATTCCAATTAAATGCAGAATTTTTCCTGCTTTTGACTCACGTTTTCGAACAAAACTATAATTCGAATTTATTTCTTTTATTCTGGATATCAATATAACACATCCGTCATTCAAACATTTAGACTAATAATCTAATTTCTTAATTTGTTGATCCCTGACACTATACCTTTGGAGTACGCATTTATGTTTTAATAAAAAATAAGTTCAATTTTTTATTTTTACAAATTACAATGCTAGGATATTAGCTAAATCTATTAATTCCAGGTAGAACACTTGAATACACTGAAATATTTGGTGTATTTGAAATCTATTTGATTATGCACACATTTATCAGCAACCCACTTTTAGGAAAATACTTGTTCCTTTGGATAGTAACTTAACATTTATCTTTTGTACACGAGGGCTAATTTGACCGCGGGACAACGGCTTGAAGTTGATTCTGTACCACTACAAACATAGATGACCGAGGTTGGATTCGAGCTTACAAACAATTAGAGGCAAGAATGGCAACGATTCAGCTACTAGTTCTGCATACTGTAATTCTGGAATAAAATTCCCTTTGAGAAACGAAAGATATATTCAACATTGTAAACTAATTATCTTAATTTCGCATTTTTTTATCTTTTAGCTTTGCATTTTTCACTTGTATTGGTGAACATAGAAAATAGATGAAATTGACCGATTGTGTGTGATTTTTGTTATTACTCTGACGATATAGTATCAAGGAAATTTTTGAGTAAATAATGTATGAGAAAATATGTCTTTGATTACATATTTTTTTCCTTGTCTTGGGTACCACTGGTGGATTATCCACTCGCGATGTTTTTGCATTACGTAGCCGTTGGTAAGGCCGCTAACACCTATGAAGACAGACAGTTTGAAACCGGAATACGCCAGACTTTCATTCATCGAATAATATTTAATGAAATACAATGAGAAAACATCAATTCAGATGCCCGTTTTTAGTTTAAGGCTGTAAAATGTCCGTTGCGTAAAGAAAAGTTCATCACAGAGATATCACTTGAACCTGTTGGGCCGGAAAAGTACAACTGTCGCTGCAGTAACACCCTCGACTAGACAAGTAATTGCACTACCGAGCCGATGAACGGAACGCCTACGCTGACAATCGGTTTGAAACCGGAAAACACCCGATTGATATTCATTGAATAATATTTATTCAAATACAAGGAGAAAACATCAATTCCTATAAGCACGCCTTATCAGTGACTCCTCCCTCTTTAGATTGTCTAACCCATTCATTGATCATACTTTATTCATGATTCTTTTAAATCTTATTTTAGATAATAAAAGCTTTTTGCTAGCAGTATAAGTCAAAAAATATTAAATACAGTGCTTTGAACAACAATAAAAATAAAAAAAATTATAATTGATATAATTTTGTAAACACGTTTCTGCAATAACCAAAAGGTTTTAAATTTATAAATGCTGGTTTAAGTGGGCGGGGCTTCCATAGTAAATTGTGTCAAAGTCATATTCTTAAGCAAATATTTGTCTTATTCAAAAAAAGTGCGTAAACGCTGTTTTCTGAATTTTTTCCCTTTCCAGACAAAGTAAGTATATTTATTTTTAATATAGTGTAGGATTATAAAATTGTCTTATGAGGTTTTACGAGGTTCATGATTTGGTAAATTCTCTGTCACAAATTTTAAAACTCGGAGAAAAAAAATTAGACAGGACAGTTGGATTACTCACCAGTTATTTTTTTATATTTATTTATATATTTTTCTAAGTTTTATTGTCTTTTATATTCAACCATTTTCATAAAGTACCTTCCTTTAATTAAGTGCAGGAGTGTTAGAGATCATCTTTATCTCGAAATACTCTAACGCTGCACTGTGACATCCAACATTAGTAATGTATTTTTATTGTTGTCTTGAGATAAGTAGGATGGCGTTAAGGGATAAATTGTTACACTTTTCCAAATAAGCATATTTTTGTGTTTGTCACGTCTTTTATTTATGTATTTATTTTCATTTTATTTTTTGTTGTAAATACGTTATTCTTACATTGCACATACACGGTGTACTAAAAAATTGTGTAAAAGTGGGTATTTTTTTCTTGTATTGCAAGATCTTGTAAAACTTTTCTTGAAATTTTCACTATCTCTCGGGAAGCTTAACAGAGTTAAATAAGTATGCTCCTGAAGCTATGTCTTCTCCATCCCTTAGGCAACTTGAACTTCAATAGGTCCCAAAACTTTTAACTAGTACAGAGGCAAATGGCTTTCAGCTGGAAACCTCATAGCAAAAATTTAGACATTTTCATACAAGGAAAGGACAAAGGCAGGATAGATACTGAGAGAAAGTATATCCATGCCCGAACCGGGATTTCATGTAGCCATATATTTGTTAACAGTGTAAGAGCAGTAAAACTGCTAACTCCAGAGTCTTGAAATTTCTAAGTTAACAATGAAATAACCTTTTTAGTGCACAGTAAATAATTTGGCATTTTTGTGAAGAGAGAAAGAAGGAAAATTTTTTATTTGAATTTGAGCTTTCATTAAGATTGAGAAGAAAAAAAAGATATTTTTGTGTATATAATGAAAGTAATTTGTTTTAATGTATAAATAGTGAATATATATATCAATATATAATGCTTTATTTATTAATTAAAAAGCTAAATATGCAGATATAAGTATAAAAATATTTTTTTCTTTTTATTATATACATGTATCTAAATTTAGTTATATGTATTTTTTTATATTTCTTTTATATATTTGTATTTATTATTATTTTGTTAAGTAAATGGAAGAAAATAGGATATTAAACTTACAGTAGTTGATGCTAAAATTTTCTTACTAAGCAGTCCCATTCCAACTGTAAAAGTTTTTGGCGAGTGACCAAATTTTCGTGAGGTCTCACGTTGTTTTGATGAAACACCTTTCCTGTTGATTAGTTCTGGCCTTTTGTGTTGAAGTGGATCATTTTGTTTGTCCAGCTGATGTTTATAGACTTCCGAATTTATCGTTGTGATATCTGGTAAAAACTTAAAAAAAAATTCTACCAAACCAAGAGCATTACCTATTTTTGGGGAATATCAGCTTTGGAAATAGTTTTAGCCAGTTCATCTTTTTTGCTCCATGAAATCTTGCGTTTGCCGTTGTTATATACAACACATTTTTTGTCCCCGGTGATGATGCGCTTCAAAAACGGATCATTTTCATGACGTTTGAGAAGCGAATCGTAGACGTCAATACGACGACATCCATTTCTCTCTGGAAAAAAATGGGAAAGCCATACATCGAGCTTCGAAGATTATCCCATTCCTTTCAAGTGGTCATAAACAGTTTTTATTCGCCGATTTGCATCTACTAATGCCTTTATCATGCCTTTATCAGCCTCTACCGGCCTTCCTGAACGTGGCGCATCTTCGACATCGAAATTGCTAGATCGAAATTTTGCGAACCAGTTCTGGCACTGGCGTACTGTCAACACACCTTCTCCATACACATCGGTCAATTTCTTTCTGGCTTGAACAGCATTTTTACCTTTTCTGTTGTAAAACCGTAAGACATGTTGAAAATACCGCTTATCGCTCTCCATAATTAAAAGGGAACTAACCGAAAACTATGGCGTAGAATTAATTGGAATTTTTCACATGCAAGCCTTGCTATATGAGCTTTCAAAGCATATAATAGTTATACGGCTTAATTGTGAAGTTGGGTACAAAAAATATTATAAAATCCTCTGTCGAGAGAAAATGAAATTACTTTCCGAACAACCACATAGATCAAGAGTGTTACAAAGGAACTTAAGAAATCTCTTATTCACATTTTGCTTTGCATTAAAAAATGAGAATAGATATGAAAAATTAATGTGCCACGTAGTGTAGTAACCTGTTGATACAGAACAAGAATATTAATCTTTATGAAGGAATGTCAACGGCTCACTTTAACAAATCGCTACTCAATCGATAGATGTCGTTGCTCCAGCATGCTTCCCTGTACCAAACCCTGAGTCGAGCACTACGAGTTAGATAGAAGCAGACGGGTAAAGTCTTCAGGATTTTAGAGCAGGTATCAAGCTGAAGATCCTCAATAATTAGCCTGCCACCACCCAGGGGCATCATTTCAATTGGAGAACAATACAAACACACCCAGTTTTAATATGCCCCAGTTGCCATTAGCAAACACCAGGAATATTCGGTTTGTCGGGATTCGAACTTTCTTCTTCCAATAATGGTAATGACAGCGACACTTTAACCAACCAGACAACACCGTGGCCCAATCGTCCAGTAACCAAATGGAATAGAACGTTACTTGGAGATTTTACTGAATATATCAAGCAATCGGGCATAGTATTGTGTAAGATCGTACTACAAGTTATTGCTTTGAAATATTCAGGCCGGGGAATTCAGGTCAATGAAGCCGACTTACGCCGATTATTCACAGTTTTTGCATTTGAAAGCCCCGAAATTTATAGAAAAGGAGCTACACAGATTAATTTTGAAAACCTAATAATAAAATAAGTATTAGACTATTTAAAAATTATTCCAGCAAGTAATTATTAAAACGTATTTATTGCATTAAAATGGAATTAATCTTTCTCTTGCATTTTTAAAATGACAATTGAATCATTCGATTAAACTTTTTTTATGAAGCTTGGTGAAGTATCTTTTTGCACTGTTCATGTTCAATGTGCCTGAAACCGTCAATTATTCATAACAATATTAGAGACCCAGGATATTGTAAATCAGTGCAGTTTAAGACTTAAATAAATCATGTTTCATGCATCCAACAATCAGGTTGTGAAAATCGCAAGTCTTTAATTGGTGAAATATAATTATATTATTACCGCTTTCTTCCTTAGGAATATATCTTCTTTATCAAAAAATACCTTTGCTAAGTCGTGAGCATTTTCTGGATATTCAAATCTATATGTAAAATTACATGTTTTTTTCTTATAAAATAGGCTCTAATGAAAGGTATATTTTTATTTATTTTTACTCCTTAATGAAAAATATCTAAGAATAAAACGAATACATTTAATCACACTGAATCATACTTTATTCATGATTCTATTAAATCATATTTTAGACTAAAAGCTTTCTTTCGCAGTATAATTCGCAAGTAACTAAATGTAATGTGCAGATTGGTATTCATACTAATCTCATAAATAAATTTAACAGTTATTTTCGGAATAGAAAGTTCCATATTAAGCAGGAAATTGTCTTTCTACCACAATACCTATACATGCTGATGTCCGAATAGGCAGTATACTTGGACCTATTTTTGTTCTATCTTTTTTACTCTTATGACTTCCAAGTTAATTATGGTATACAACATGAACTGCATTTCATGCTGATGATACAGGTATTGTAGTACCATCGAAGAACCGCAACTTAGCAATCTCAAAGATTCAAGACAAGATTATTGATTCTAAGATTGATGTTTTCTTTAGAGAGTCGCAATCAACGCCTCAAAATCTAAACTGATAATAAGATGCAAATTTAAAAATCAAAGCATCACCAATAATACTTACACTTTTAGACAAATTATAGAAAAAGATAAAAAAGCTACTTTTTTCTTGGTATTAATATTACCTGTCAGATTAAATAGGACATTAAATCTAAAATTGTCACAGCCTGTTATACTTTTACTTAGCTAAGAGCTTTTATCGTAAGATATTTTAAAGTTTTGGTCAAATTAAAATGAGTTTCATACATCTTCATCATTAGACCCACTATCACTTATGTGTTTCCTGCATTTTACTTCTATTCCAAAGCTGGTGCAAATATTTTAAATACTACTCAGCACAAAATTCTTGGTTTATGGCAAATGCTCCTTACTATATCCGAAATCAGAGCGTTAGGAAAGACCTAGAAATCGAAATTGCAATGACTGATCTTATTGAACACTTAATATTAATTTCTACAAGCAAGGAATCAAGTGCACTGCTGGTAGTTTAAATAACCTCTTCGAAGCCGAAAATCTCCATGGGAACCTCCAAGTTAGCCATATTGCAGCATTTTTAACATCTGATGCATTAATATTAAAGGTTTTTGCCTTTCCCATTATATTCCTAGTTCTCTTTAATTTATTTAATTTAATATTTAATACAAGCCATCCAATTCAAGAGTTATTTTAACTGATATGAATGTGTAGAATCTTTAGGGCAGAAATACTCACACACAGTTTAAGGAAATTAAAGTTTCACACATCTTTCTTTCGCCCAGTACATTCCCAGATTAGAAGCCAGAATTTGAATATAAGAAAAAAAGTAATTTAGAGGTTATAAGTTGAAGGTATATATACAAGTTAAAAAAAATGAGATTGCAAATAAGAGTACAAGGTAAGTTACGAACTGAAAAAAGTCTGGTTTTAAAAATTATTTTAAGTACTCAATTAAGTTTAAGTTTTATGAGTTAAATATTTCCTTCTGTGCAAATTTGCAAAGTAATATAGAAAATATATAACAAAAAGTAATATAGAAAAATCAATGACGATGTTAAATATTCTTTAAAGATTTTCTTATCCCTGTTTCTCTTTCGTGCTTTTCTTGATATAATATATCAACATAACGAAACAGAAGAGTTCAAAGTTTGACTGAAATGTGTTATTTCGGAAATTCCAATTAAATGTAGAATTTTTCCTGCTTTTGTAAACTCACGTTGCAGAACAAACATATAATTCAAATTTATTTCTTTTATTCTGGATATCAATATAACACATCCGTCATTCAAACATTTAGACTAATAATCTTCATTTCTTAATTTGTTGATCCCTGAAACTATACCTTTGGAGTATGCAATTATGTTTTAATACTGATTTATGTTATGTTACGAATTTATGTTTTAATGAAAAATAAGTTCGATTTTTTATTTTTACAAATTACAACGCTAGGGTATTAGCTAAATCTATTAATTCCAGGTAGAACACTTGAATACACTGAAAAATTTGGAGTATTTGAAATCTATTTTATGATCCTTACATTTAATAGCAATCCGCTCTTACGAAAATACTTGTTCCTTTTGACAGTCGCTTAACTTTTATCTTTTGTACACGAGGGCTAATATGACCGGGACAAAGGCTTAAAGTTGATTCTGTACCACTACAAACATAGAAGACCGAGGTTGGATTCGAGTTCAAAAACAGTTGAACCGGAGGCAAGAACGCCAACAATTCGGCTACTAGCTGCAAACAGTAATTGTGGAATAAAATTCTCTTTGCGAAACAAAATATATATATTCAACATTTTAAAGTAATAATCTTAATTTATCATTTTTTTTATCTGTTAGCTTTGCATTTTCCACTTATATTGGTGAATATAGAAAATGGATGAAACTGACCGATTGTGTGTGATTTTTGTTATTACTCTGACGATATAGTATCAAGGAAAGTTTTTACTAAATAATATAAGAGGAAATATATGTCTTTAATCACATATTTTTTTCCTTGATTTGGGTACAATTGAAGGGTAATCCACTCGCGATGTTTTTGCATTACGTAGCCGTTGGTAAGGCCGTGATCACCTACGAAGACAGACAGTTTGAAACCGGAATACGCCAGACTTTCATTCATCGAATAATATTTAATGAAATAAATGAGAAAACATCAATTCAGATGCGCGTCTTTAGTTTAAGGCTGTAAAATGTCCGTTGCGTAAAGAAAAGTTCATCACAGAGATATCACTTGAACCTGTTGGGCCGGAAAAGTACAACTGTCGCTGCAGTAACACCCTCGACTAAGCAAGTAATTGCACTACCGAGCCGATGGTATGGCCCGGAACGCCTACGTAGACAATCTATTCGAAGCCGGAAAACACCCGACTTACATTCATTATATAATATTTATTGCATTACAAGGAGAAAACATCAATTCCTATAAGCATGCCGTATCCATGACTCCTCCCTCTTTAGATTGTCTAACCCATTTAGTGATCATACTTTAGTCATGATTCTTTTAAATCTTATTTTAGATAATAAAAGCTTTCCTCTAGCAGCATAAGTCAAAAAATTAATAAGTAAAGTGCTTTGAACAACAATAATAATAAAATTTTTTTAATTGATATAATTTTGAAACCTGCAATCACAAAAAGGTTTTAAATTTACAAATGCTGATTAAAGTGGGCGGTGCTTCTATAGTAACTTGTGTCATACTCCTAGGCAAATATTTGTCTTATTCAGAACAAGTGCATAATCGAGGTTTTCTGTATTTACCCTCCTTCAAGATAATGATTAAAGTAATTATATTTATGGAACTAGTTCAGTATCCCCATATATTGGCGAACGCGGCGAATTTTTTTCGTCGCCAAGTCGCCAAAGTAAGCACGCCAAGCTAACACGAGAAATTTCCCGAAGTTCTATTGAAAAATAAGCATTTTAGAAAATTAAAAAAGGGAAATAAATATAAATGATGGATTTACTTGATATGAAGTTTAGCTGATATACCGATTGATATGTTTATTTCGACATTTTTTTCGTTGTCACCAGTGTCACATTTCAGTTTTTTTTTTTTTAAAAGGCATGCAAAAAATATTTTTCTAAATATTTACACTTTATAAATTTAAAAAAAAAAAAAAAAAATATTATTTTAAATATAAATTACTTTATAAAATTTTAAAAAAAGGCATTCAAAAAGTATTTTTCTAAATATATACACTTTATAAATTTTAAGATAAGCATGCAGAAAATATTTTTTTAAATATATACACTTTTAAAGTAAATAAAGATAAAACACTAATACAATAAAAAATATACATTCAGAATTTGAATAAAATAATTACACCTTCTGCGAAATTTGGTACTCATCCCAATTAACTCCCGAAACGATTTCAACAAATTTATTAAAACAATTTTCATTTGCAGCTACGCAAGCTTTATGAAACATATACATTGCAAGGTAAAATTTAAAATCTGTAATTATTTATTGTATTTAAAAAAATGTAAAAGAGAGATAATAAATTAAATTAATAAGATATAATAAATATATATAATAAATAAAAACCAAATAAAATGAAATAATGTAAAAGAAATTGTAAAAAAGAAGAATTTACGATGATTAGACGCTGGTGACAACGAAGCCCAACTGAGCGAAAGTCCCTTCTAATTCCAATAGAAACGTGTAACAAAGAATGTTCTAGAACAATGAAAGTCGAAGTAAAATTTAAATAGCTGTAAAATTTATGTAAAACACAAAAAAAATGAATATTGGCAACAAAAAAAAAAAAAAAAAAAAAAAAAAAGGAAATAATAACTAAAACTGAATTTGGCAACACTACAATAAAAAAAGCTGAAATCGGCAACAGTACGAAGTAAACAAAGGGCGCCAGATTTGGGGAGAAATCATATATGGGGATACTGAACTTGTACCATATTTATTTTTATTAAGGTGTAGGAATAAAATTGTCTCCAGAGGTTTTTCGAAGTTCAAAATTTTGAGGATTCTCTAAGTCACAAATACCTAAACTCATGACTGATGTTCGTTTATTTACCAGTTTTTTTTATATATGTACTTATATATTTTCCTAAGTTTGAATACGATTGATAGTTTTGAAAACTTTTGTGTGTTGAATGAAATGAAGTGCAGACGTCCATGAGTGTTAGAGATAATTTCTATCTCTAATACTGTAACGCTGCGCTGTGATCTCCAACATTTGCAATTTCTTTTCCCTGTTGTCTTGCGCTAAGTAGAATGGCATGAAGGGATAAATTATTACAATTTTCCAAATTAACCATGTTTTTGTCTGGGGTCCCAACTTTTATGTAATTATTCTCATTTTATTTATTTAGTTTTTTTGAAGTATTCATGTTATTCTCACATTGCATATACGCGGTGTACTCAAGAATTGTAAAATGCCTGTGTATTTTTTTCTTGTATTGCTAGATCTTGTATAACTTTTCTTGAAATTTTCATTAACTCTCGGGAAGCTTAACGGAGTTAAATAAGTGTGCTTCTGAAGCTGCTGTCTTCTCCATCTTTTTGGCAACTTGAACTCCTTCATTAGTTCGCAAAATTTTTAACTAGTACAGAGGCAAATGGCTTCCAGTTAGACACCTCACAGCAAAAATTTAGACATTTTCATACAAGGAAAGGACAAAGGCAGGAAAGATACTGACAGAAAGAGTATATCCATGCCCGAAACGTGATTTCATGTAGCCATATAGTTGTTAACAGTGTAAGAGCAGTAAAACTGCTACCTCCACAGTCTTGAAATTTCTAAGTTAACAATGGAATAACGTTTTTAGTGCACAGTAAATAATTTGGTATTTTTGTGAAGAGAGAAAGAAAGAAATTTTTTTATTTAAATTTAAACTTTTATTAAGATTGAGAGAAAAAAATGGTATTTTTGTGTATATAATGAAAGCAATTTATTTTAATATATAAATAGTGAATATATATATGTATCAATATATAATGCTTTATTTATTAATTAAAAAGCTAAATATGCATATCTAAGTATAAAAATGCTTTTTCCTTTTAATATATTTCTGTATCTAAATTTAGTTATATGTATTCTCTTTTGTATTTTTTAAAAAATTATTTGTATTTATTATTATTTTGTTAAGTAAATGGAAGAAGATAGGATATTAAACTTAATATTACAGTTGTTGATGCTAAAATTTTCTTATTAAGCAGTCGTATTCCAACTGTAAAAGTGTTTGGCGAGTGACCAAACTTGTGTGATGTCTCACGCTGTTTTGATGATACACTACAGCTTTCATGTTGATTAGTTTTGGCCTTTTCTGTTGAAGTGCATAATTCAGTTCGTCCAGCTGATGTTAGTAGACTTCCGAATTAATCGTTGTGATATCAGGTAAAAACTAGAAAAGAAAATCCTACCAAACAGAATGCATTCAGCCGGTTCATCTTTTTTCCTCCATGAAGTCTAGCATTTGACGTTGTTGTATACAACCCATTTTTCGTGCCCAGTGATGATGCTCTTCAAAAACGGATCATTTTCGTGACATTTGAGAAGTGAATCATAGAGGTCAATGCGACGACATACATTTCTCTCTGGGAAAACATGGGAAAGCCATACATCGAGCTTCGAAGATAATCCCAGGCCTTTCAAGTGGTTATAAACTGTTGTTATTCGCCACTTTGCATCTACTAATGTCTTTATCACGTCTTCATCAGCTTCAACCTGCCTTCCCGAACGTGGTGCATCTTCGACATAAAAATTGCCGGATCGAGATTTAGCAAACCAGTTCTGGCACTGGCGTACTGTCAATACACCTTCTCCACACACATCGGTAAAATTCTTTCTGGCTTGACCAACATTTTCACCCTTTCTGTAATAAAACAGTAAGACATGTTGAAAATGCTGCTTATCGCTCTCCATATTTAAAAGGGCACCAACCGAAAACTACTGCGGAGAATTAATTGGAATTGTTAACACACAAGCCTTGCTATATGAGCTCTCAAAGCATATAATAGTTATACGGCTTAATTTTGAAGTTGGGTGCAAAAAATATTATAAAATCCTCTGTCAAGAGAAAATGAAATTACTTTCCGAACAACCAAATAGATCAAGAGTGTTACAAAGGAACTTAAGAAATCCCTTATTCACATTTTGCTTTGCATTAAAAAATGAGAATAGATATGAAAAATTAATGTGCCACGTAGTGTAGTAACCTGTTGATTCAGTACAAGAATATTAATCTTTATGAAGGAATGTCAACGGCTCACTTTAACAAATCGCTACTCAATCGATAGATGTCGTTGCACCAGCATGCTTCCCTTTACCAAAACCTGAGTTGAGCTTTACGAGTTAGATAGAATCAGACGGGTTGAGTCTTCGGAATTTTGAAGCAGGTACCAAGAAGAAGATCCCCAATAATTAGCCTGCCACCCCCAGGGGCATCATTTAACTTGCAGTATACAAACACACCCAGTTTTAATGTGCCCCACCTGCCATTAACGAACACCAGGAATGTTCGGGATTCGAACTTACTTCTTCCGATAATGATAATGAGAACGACGCTTTAACCAACCAGACAACACCGCGGCCCAATAGTCCAGTAACCAAATGGAATAGAACGTTACTTGGAGTTTTTACTGAATATATCAAGCAATCGGGCATAGTATTGTGTAAGATCGTACTACAAGTTATTGCTTTGAAATATTCAGGCCGGGGAATTCAAGTCAATGAAGCGGACTTACGCCAATTATTCACAGTTTTTGCATTTGAAATCCCCGAAATTTATAGAAAAGGAGCTACACAGATTAATTTAGAAAATCTAATAATAAAAAAAATAAGTATTAAAAAGACTATTTACAAATAATTCTAGCAAGTACTCGTAATTATTAAAATATATTCGTTGCATTAAAATGGAATTAATTTTTCTTGCATTTTTAAAATGACAATCCTTCCATTAAACATTTTTTATGAAGCGTGGTGAAGTATTTTTTTGTACTGTTCATGTTCAATGACCGCTATAGGGATACATGTCCTGCCCACTAGTTCAATTTCTCAACCAGTTTTTACTACCAACTTTCAAACTTCTCTTCAAATGGTGAGAAACTTTGGCCCGCCTCTTTTTAAAGTTAGAAACTGTATTATAGTGGCGAATATTACAATATCGTAAAAAGTTTTAATTTTCCATATATACTATGCCATATATTTGTGAAAATCATTCTTAATTTATTTCTATATTACTTTTTACATGTTTTCTATGTAAAGGGCAAATCATTGAAGTTAGGAAAGATAACTTATTTTTATTAACAACGGTTTTTACTTTAATTTTCACAAGGTAACCAAATTAAGATTTTGCGTTATTAACTTTAATTGTCTACTTTAGAAATTGTGTTAGAAAAGGAAAAGTTACAAATAATAAGTTCGGAAGCAATTATTTAGAAAAAACGAACATCCGAATCTTTCGCGCATCCACAATTTTCTTGCAAATTATTTGTTACTACAACTTTTTGATCACTGATTACTGTTTAGGGAAAAGACTATTTCATAAAATGTAAAATGTGTGGTCTATCTTAAGCAAGATGGATTCTTAGAAAGAAATGCGGTTTTCATTTATACTATGTGTGCTGGCCTGAATCCATCAATTCATTAATAGCAATAGTAGAGTCCCAGGACATTGTAAATCACTGCTGTTAAAAACTTAGATAAATCAACATTATGTTTCATGCATTCAACAATCAGGTTGTGAAAATCGCAAGTATTTAATCGGTCAAATATAATTATATTATTACCGCTTTCTTCCTTAGGAATATATCTTCTTTAACAAAAAATACTCTCAATAATTCAACATTTTCTCGAACTTCAAATCTATATGTAAATTTATTTTATCTCATAAAGTAGGCTCAAATGAAAGGTATATTTTTATTTGTTTGTTTCTTAATTAAAAATATCTAAGAATAAAACAAATACTTTCAATCACACTGAATCATACTTTATTCATGATTCTTTTAAATGATATTTTAGACTGTAAAAGCTTTCTTTCGCAGTATAATGTGAAAATTATTAAATGAAGTATACAGTTTGGTATTCCTACTAATCTCATAAATATATTTAACAGTTACTTTCTGAATAGAAAATTCCATATTAAGCACAATATTGCCTTTCCACCACAAGACCTATACGTGCTGATTTCCCACTGGGCAGTATACTTGGACCTATTTTTGTTCTGTTTTTTACTCTTATGACTTCCAAGTTAATTATGGTATACAACATGAACTGCATTTCATGCTGATGATACAGGTATTGTAATACCATCGAAGAACCGCAACTTAGCAATCTCAAAGATTCAAGACATTTTTATTTTTATTTTCAGACAAATTATAGAAACAGTTAAAAAGCTACTTTTCTTGGTATTAATATTACCTCTCAGATTAAATGGACATTAAATCAAAAATTGTCACAACCTGTTATACTTTTAATAAGCTAAGAGCTCTGTTATCGTAAGATATTTTAAACTTTCGCTCAAATTAAAATGAATTTCTCCCATCTTCATCATTAGACCCATCATCACTTATGTGTTTCCTGAATTTTACTCCTACTCCAAAGCTGGTGCAAATATTTTAAATACTACTCAGAACAAAATGCTTCGGTTTATGGCAAATGCTCCTTATTATCTCCGAAATCAAAGCGTCAGGAAATACCTAAAAATCTAAATTGAAATGACTGAGCTTATTGAATACTTAATATTAATTTCTACAAGCAAGGAATCAACTGCACTGCTGGTAGTTTAAATAACCTCTTCGAAGCTGAAAATCTCCCCGGGAACCCCCAAGTCAGCCTTATTGCAGTATTTTTTACATCTCGTGCAATAATATTTAAGGCTTTTGCCTCCCCGCTTATATTCCTTATTCTCTTTAATTCATTTAATTTAATATTTAATACAAGCCATCCACTTCAAGAGTCATTTTAACTGATATGAATGTGTAGAAGCTTTAGGGCAGAAACACTCACATACAGTTTGTGTGAAACTTTAATTTCGTTAATCTTCTTTCGCTTAGTACATTCGGATTACTAGCCAGAATTTGAATAGAGGAAAAAAAGTAGTTCAGAGATTATATGTTGAAGGTATATATACAAATTTACAAAAAAAAATTTTTTTTAATTATTTGTATTTATTATTATTTTTTAAGTAAATGGAAGAAGATAGGATATTAAACTTAGTATTACAGTAGTTGATGCTAAAATTTACTTATTAAGCAGTCCCATTCCAACTGTAAAACTTTTAGGCGAGTGACAAAACTTGTGTGATGTCTCACGTTGTTTTGGTGAAACACTACACCTTTCCTGTTGATTAGTTCTGGCCTTTTCTGTTGAAGTGTATCATTTTGTTTGTCCAGCTGATGTTAGTAGACTTCCGAATTTATCGTTGTGATATCTGGTAAAAACTTAAAAAAAAATCCTACCAAACCAACAGCATTACCTATTTTTGGGGAATATCAGCTTTGGAAATAGTTTTAGCCGGTTCATCTTTTTTGCTCCATGAACTCTTGCTTTTGACGTTGTTGTATACAACCCATTTTTCGTCCCCAGTAATGATGCGCTTCAAAAACGGATCATTTTCGTGACGCTTGAGAAGCGAATCGTAGACGTCAATGCGGCGATATACATATCTCCCTGTGAAAACTAGGGGAACCCATACATCTAGCTTCGAAGATAATCCCAGGCCTTTCAAGTGGTCATAAACTGCTGTTATTCGCCAGTTTGCATTTACTAATATCTTTATCACGTGTTTATCAGCTTCAACCGGCCTTTTCGAACGTGGTGCATCAACGACACCAAAATTGCCGGATCGAAATTTAGCGAACCAGGTCTGCCACTGGCATACTGTCAACACACCTTCTCTATACACATCGGTCAAATTCTTTCTGGCTTGAACAGCAATTTTTACACTTTCTGTAGTAAAATAGTAAGACATGTCGAAAACGCTGCTTATCGCTCTCCATATTTAAAAGGGCACCAGCCGAAACTACTCCGTAGAATTAATTGGAATTTTTCATACAGAAGCCTTGCTATATGCGCTCTCAAAGCATGTAATAATTATACGGCTTAAGTGTGAAGTTGGGTGCAAAAAATGCAATTAAATCCTCTGTCGGGAAAAAGCGCAATTACTTTCCGAACAACTCAATATAAGCACTTAGTCTTGGATTGATTTCATTTTCTTATGATATATTTTGACTGTTGTTAATTTACAGTATTTTTATTGGTTGGTTGGTTTTTCTAGGGCAAGATCCTAAAAGGAAATGAGTTTCCAGTATTTAGGGCCACAGGTAATAAATTAAAAGAAAGAATTTAATTTTTATTTTGCAGTGTAAATTTTTGTGGTAGCAGTCATTTTTGTCATATTCAGAATAACAATAACTAAGTTTCTAAGTTGTAAAGCTGTTGCAAATATTATGAGTCTTCCTGTGAATCCAGCAATCAATCCAATACATTTTTGCACCTATTCAAGACGCGCTCATCAGTTATGTACAGTGCAAGTAGGTGAAATCATAATTCTAGAAATATAAAGTTGGGTTAGCTAAATTTGTAGGTTAACTCCAGAACCTCGTAAAATTCTTTAATTCTTTTATAATCTATATATATATAACAAATTTCAATTCTTACAAATTTATAATAAATTTTATAATTTCATCTGTAAAACGCGCATTTACTTTAAAATTTTAAATGACATTTACTTTTTTTCTGAGGCATTGGGAATAGGTAATTTGTATACAGCTTATACTTCCGAATTTTTACATAAAGGAATTTGAAACGTCTTCGCGGTAATCTCAGATCAGGAGGGACAAATTTTGTAGTTACATCATTTCCCTCAATACTACTCTTTTTCTTTCTTTGCAGTTCTTCGGTTTTCCATTTCCATTTTCAATTAATTTGTTATTACTCGAATTATGTTCCTTTGTTTATCTAAATTGTCCATCTGGTTCTTATTGGAAATTTTCCTAATTTCTTACGCAACCAACGAACCAACCAAGCCCCCTTCCCCCCCCACACACGAAATACTTTTGAAATAAAACGAAACAAAACATTTGTCTTGTGAAAGATAAAGGCAACTTCCTTACCGAATAATAATGACAAATGTATCCGATTAAGTACGTTGTCAGAAAAGAAAAATCACTATCTACTGAATATATTTCCATTATTGACACATAAAGTATGATTATTGGTTAAAAAATGGCGAAATAAGAAAAAGAATTGACACTCGTTTGTACAACATGTTGTATATTTATGCAAAGATTAGATGTTTGATAAAATATGAGCACTTTCTGAAGTTATGATTTGTGTGTATCATATTGAGAATACTCTTACTGTTAAGGCAAAACACTGTTATTCATTAATTTTCAGAGGGTATTTAATGAGTTTGATGAATGATTTCTGCTATGTTGAGTACGCAGATTGTTAAGGGAGCATCTATGCAGTTTTTATTACCATAAATACCCTTCGCTTTCTCTTATTTAATTCAAAATTTATTGTTTGACAACGAATGGAGAAGTTTTTGCGCAAGATAAGGAATTAGAAATTGCTTTTGAATTTCATGAATTTGTAATTATTTTTGAAAAATCAAAAAATTATTCCCAAAGATTGATTTATTGTGCTTAGTTTCTGTTTTAATTTCAGAGTTAGAAGCTTTTGTTAGATTACTTGGAATAAAGCTTTTGCTGTAATATTAAAAAAGCAAACTGATTTGATTTATTAAAAGAATTTCTGTTATTTTGCATTCATTTAATAAGCTTATGTAAACAAAAATTTAAAATGTCTGAGTTAAATGCTTAAAGCCGTAATTAAAACATGAATTGCTATAAGTCCCCAAAATTTATTGATATTGATATAAAATAAGCTCAAATTACAATTAGCTCTTTAAGATGCGATCTAAAAGGGTTTATGTCATATAAATTAACTTTTACAATTTCCTTTTCATGAATTTCAATACTGTATCTTAGTTAAGATATTTGTGATTACAAATTCATTACCTAAGAACGCACACACACACACACTATTAATTCAATAAATTACTGAAGAAAAATTAAGCAATTCACATGTTGATTGAAAATTGAAAGATTTTAAATTGGGCAAATTAATTAATAAAATTTAAATAAAAAACTTACATAGAATAAAAAATAAATAAAAATTTAAATAACCATTTATTAAAGAATTGCATTATAACTTTTATATACTTTCCAGTTTCATTTGAAAAATATTATATAGTATTTTTTTTACTGTCATCACTGTTATTCGCAGAATATCGAACATTAATTTTAAGCAGATCCTCTTTAAAATTGATTTAATTATTTATATTAATATTAAATAATTATTTAAATGGGTTAAAAACGCATATATACAGTTACATACCTACACACACACACACACACACACACACACACACACACACACACACACACACACACACACACACACACACACACACACACACACACACATATATATATATATAGTGTCTCACAAAGCTGATGGGACACTTGTGCTTTACAAAAGGAAACTGTAATAAAATTAATTAAAACATGGACAAAATTTTTTGTGGGCGTGTGTCATATTTAAAGTTAGTAGCATTTATTAAATAACATAACATTTTGTCAAAACATTAATTAAATCAAAATACATTTGTTTACAACAAAGCAAAAAAAAAAAAAAAATGCTCACATAAGTGATGGGACACTTACTTTTCCATCAAATATTTATCAAAAAAGTATTCCTTTTTAAAATGTTTTAATATTTTGTTGGATTTTCTTTTACTTTTTAAATATAGTTTAATCTTCGTGGGAGGAATTTGACTAATTTTTTGTGATTTCTAGAGTGATTTTATCCCATTCTTTTTGAAGCACCGATTTTAATTGTTGTTTTGAAGAAATAGAGTGTTTGCGAATTCTTGATTCCAATTCTTGCCAAATATTCTAAATAGTATTTAAGTTTAGAGATTGCGGTGGTGTTTTTATTATTTCAAGACAGTTATACGGCAGCCAGAGTCTAATATTCAAAGCAGTGTGCTTGGAGTTATTGTCCTGGTAGAATTTCAAATCATTATGAAGGTTCACTTTTCGTGCAAAAGATTTCAAATTTTGTTTTAGAATGTCAATATAATTGTATTGATCCATTTTACTGTCAATAAAAATAAGAGTACCAACTCGAGCGGATGATATACACTCCCATACCATAACTACTCCTCCATCATGTTTTACTGTTGACACCAAGAGTTTTGTTTATGAAAATCTTCCCTCGGTTTTCTCCACACCAAGATTCTACACCGTCAGGACCAAATATATTAAATTTACTCTCATCAGCAAATATAACTTTATTCCAGTAATCAGAATTTTTATTTGTGTTGGATTTTGCGAAAGTCAGTATGAGTTTTCTATTCTTTTCACTTACCAAGAATTTTTTCCTGGCTACTCTACCGTGATATCCAGTACATCGAATCACTCTTCTAATAGTCTTAAGATTAACAATTACTCACTATAATGCTTGTAAATCAGCAGCAACTTTAGGAGCACTTATTCTTGGATTTTTTTTAATAATTCGAATGACAATTCGCTTTATTCCATTGGATAGCTTTGGTGATCTGCCATGTCTTCTTTTATTCTGAATCATATGATTCTTTTTTTATATCATTTAATGATATTGAAAACTGTTGAATGACTCAAGTTAACTGTTTCACCAGTTTCTCTAACAGGTTTTCCACTTTCAATATGCAAATGAATAGCTAATTTTCGAATTTCAGGTGAAGTTTCATTTCGTTTAACATTCATGGCTGCACACAGGTAAAAAAACACAAAAATTCCAAATCAATCTGGAGAGAAATACTGGAGACTATTTTTTATATTATTGTCAATTTCTTTTGAGTAAAAACAAAACACTCAAAAAATAGTTTTATTGTTTATTTCAGTCGATTTGTTTTGCATATCTAATGGTGTCCCATCACTTATGTGAGCTATTTTTTAGTCCGTTTCAAGCAATTATATTTCTATTAAATTAATATTTTGATAAAATGTATGCTTTGTAATTGTTACTAAATTTAAGTTTGAAACACACCCACAAAAAATTTGTTCATGTATTTTTAATTAATTTTATTACAGTTTCCTTTTGTAAAGCACAAGTGTCCCATCCATCAATTTTGTGAGATACTGTACATATATATATATATATATATATATATATATATATATAGGAGTCAACATTAATCGATAATAATAATAATTCTATTTGATGACAATGCTATTAAATTGATTACTATGATTACTAAAATCTATATAAAATTTGAGATTATAAGCTAATTATTATTAGATTCCAAAACTAAATTATTGTCAGAATTAGAAATGAGAAAATGTTTACTTCAATATTAATAAATGATATTTATTTTGTTAGAGGAATAATGAGTATACTAAAAAATATAAATTAATTAACTATTATGTAAGTGCAATACAATATTAACTGCCATCAGTTTTATTGAAAAAAAAAGATAGTTATGTGGTATAAACATTTATTTTATTGTCAATAATCTTATTCACAAACTATCCGAATCTAGATTTATATGAACAGTAACAATTAAAATGTGCATAATTTACTTAAGCATTTATATTTCTCAATTCGAAATTAAACAAATTATTAAGACAAGGAAAGAGAATATATATTTAAATATAGAGATTTAATATGATATAAATAATCCTAACGATTTTTTCTCTGAAAATAAAAATAAATTTAATAATCAAAATGTCTTATAAGGAAAATAACATAAATAGATTCATTTTACGGGTTAATATAATTTAAAACAGTTGCTATACGAAGCAAAATTTTACAGTATTATAATCTGGCAACTCGGAAACATGTCAACATAAAGTACCTACACTAAACTAATCACACAAAAGCGCCTTACCTCTGAATATTTATGCGAAACTCTGAGCTATAAGTTGGGAAGTAAGTTTTAATATTCTGACTTGCGCCGCAAATATATCCTATATTACGAATACTTGGGTTAAGTTAAAGTATGAATCACACATACAAACTCAAACTAACACACTTCAATGCTTTTACTAGAAACGAATAAATATTTGGTGATGTGCAGAATTTAAGAGCAACGCTTTTTAACAATTTATTAACTTTTTGCATTTTACCTTTCAAAAAATATTCTTAGAATAGTTAAGAAAAAACTTTTTTTTTTTTATCAAGAAATTTGTTCTAATTGATTTTTAAAAACTTGATGAAATAATTTTTAACATCCAATTGTGTAAAGATTAAATTAAAAACTATTAAATTTTTTCTTTCGTAAAGAAGTGAATAATTTTTTAAAGAATAACATCTATTTATTTCTTTTTGATAAAATAACACTTTTTATCATTTTTTAAAAAATATATTGGCAAAAATATTGCATCACATTGAAGCACTTACAGTAGCTTTAGAAATCGAGGTTTTACTTGTATTTTTAAGAAATTTATATGAATGTCGAGTCTCGCCATGACTTAGCAGTTGGAAAGCACTCTCCGAACCATGAGGTTACAGGTTCGATCCCAACCTGCGTTGACCAACGGAGATAAATGCATTGCTTCTGCATGCACATTTCTCGAAGTGGATGCTTGGGAGTTTTCTCGGGTTTTCTATATTGTGATCCGTATATATACTCCTATGAGATATCCTCTCGAAGGGTAATTTACTGGGTGGAAGATAAACTGTCTTACAATGAGTTTTACAGTTAGACTGTCCGCAACAATATGTCGGAACTTATTATTGAACTAAGGGAAATTCGTACAGTTAGTTGTCAGGTTGTCAAGTGGTAACACTTATACAGAAGAAGAAAAGTTACTTCTTTTTTTCTTACTCAGATTTTGCAGTGATATTACTATGTGGTTGTTAAAATAATATTATGTTTCTTTCAGTTATATATTTAAATCTGAAGTAAATACTATTTCACTATTCTCCAAAATTAAAATAACGATGAAACTGATGAACCAACCACCACAAGATACATTCTCTTTTCAGCAGAAGAGTTAGAAGAAAAGCATCAATTTAGGCACATTGAAAGTTTTCAGAATAACGAGATACTACCCTAAATATTGGGAGATCATAACACTTTTCGTCTTCTTTTCTAATGGACACCTCTAGTTACAATAGCAAACCCCTCTAACCGGACTACTTGTACAGACATATTCATATTGTAGAGATAATACTCATTTGCTGGCCATATCTGTTGAATGGACCCCTCATCCTTGACTTCAAGTATTTTTAATTATAGGCCCATTGCAAACCGATCTAGGAGTCGGCCCAAACTTAGATGGACTGATTGTGTAGAGGAGGACTTTAAAGTGCTGAAAGTGATAAATTGGAGAACTGTCGCCTCCCGGAGAACACAATGGAGAAGTGTTCTGAGGAAAGTCTTAGCCCACCTCGGGCTGTCCTGCTGAAGAAAAAGAAGAAAAGATAATACTCCACTCTAGGACAAGGATCAGTTTTATGAATTTGGTCGAGGGTGTCGTCACAATTCCAAGTAAGAATTCTTGAAAGATAAGCAATTTTATAAGAATATTATGTCAACAAAGCATTTGTGACCCCATAGATATTTTCTAGTTAATTGGTGTACCTTATCAGCTTTGAAAGTTACGAAAATTTTAACTGTAAAATTTGTCTACATAATGTATAAATCTGCGCTTTTTTATTGAAATTTAAATTTAATTTTTGAAAATGAAGTCACTTTTTCTTGACTTTACTTGTATTACTCATTTGAATATTTTAAAACTGCAATCAAATTTTTTTATTATAAACATTGATTAGCCATAGGTTTTAATGAGCATTATAAAAATTGAAACATTATGAAAATTTCATTTTCTTACATTTTAATTGATAAAGTTCTAATGTAATTCTGAACATGATGACTGTGTATGATTGTTATTGCTTAAAGTATTATTCACAAAATAAAACCATAGTAACAAATACTCAATGAATTGACAAATTTCAATGAGTTGACAAAGCATTTTACTTTAAAATTGAACTTCCTTAAGTACTTTCATTATTTTCTTTCTTGTTTATATTTTATGGATTATAATTTATTTTCATTTTAAATGATATTTATTTGGAGAGCTATTCTCTTTGATTTGACATCTTCATTTTCGGATATTGTTTATTTTCTTGTGTAAGAGCTTAATTAATTGTCAGAAATTTTCTTTAGAAGAAATTATTGCCAGAAGATTACGTGTCCTTTTCAACGGGTTTTATTTTCAAATTTTTTAAAATTAAATAGTGCATTGCGAAAAGTTCGAGACTTTAATGTTTAAAGTGATGATTGTGAAAATCGCACACGTTGCCAAGAGGAGTTTTTAACATAAAGCATGTATTTGGCTTAAGTTTTCAAAAATTTAAAACTAAATCAGCATTACCCGAGCTGTTTCGTACACACACACAACATGACATACATTATACATAAGATAATATTTAACCCAAATAGCGAAAAACGTAAGATTTATCTCCGTAAAACCTTTTCTAATTAATTTTTCTATTTTTGAAAAATAACTTTTTAGATCTGTTTTATAAAAAAGATATTTTATGGATTATATAATATATAGATTTCATTGAGAAGAGAGATTTCTTAAAAATTGAATATCTGAAATAGAAATAAAATAAGAGCTCTAAAACTTAGTTTAAGTAATCCCTTTTTTGTAGCTTTCATATTTGTGCGAGAGAGTTAAAAATTTCTCTTCTATACACACACACATATATATAAAGGAAAAGTGATTGGAAAACAAATTTTTGAAAATAAAAAGAGCCTGCAATTTATTTCCTCCAGTAAATTTTCTTTCTAAATTCCTATATAAAAGCAACCTATGAAAGACAAGCCGACTCGTATACTGAGATTGATAAATTAAATATTTGATTTCTGTCTTGACATTTTTATATCTTTGTGATTCAATTCAGTTTTTCTTACTTTTTAAATATTAATACTTTCTGGTTATCTAAATGAAGGTTTAGTTAGTTTGTGGAGAGAGATTTCTTCAGTTTAGAGGAAATAAACGTTTCGAGAATTATTAAGGCGTTAACACGTTCTTATATATATTAGTGCAGTGCTACATATATATAGATATATTTATTCTGAAATCATTATTTGTGTATATAAAAGTATTGTAACTTATATAATTAATATTATTTCAAGTTATAACATATTATTAATAAATAAAAATAATATTACTATACATAATTTTATTAAGTAATTTGACATCTTGTTTTTAATTCATTAAAATTTTATTTAATTTTATTAAGATTATAAAATAAAACTTAAAATTTTAATAAAGGAATATTTTTAGTTTAATTCAACATTTACTTATTTTACTTTGATAAATTAAATTTATTAAAATAAAATAACAAATCTGTGTTATTAAGATTTTATTTTTTACATTTTAATAAATAAAAAACTTTATTTATTAAAATATGTATATTTATTTGACATATATTTGTGTTCTATTATTTCCTGGATTGCTTTTCTGTGAAAAAATAAATCAACAGTTATTAAGCTAAATTATAAAATATCTAATTTTCTAAAATGCATAATTATTTAATATAATATATAGAGATTAATATATAGAAGTTAACGTACGTAAAATGTTTATTTTGTTATAATTCATAGATGTTCTCAAATTCTGGAATTTTTAATTTAAATTTAAAAATATGATAGTAAATAAGAAGATATTATTTGGTAAGTTTTGTTACACTAGAAAATAATATGGATTAATTTAGCAAATTATAAAATATAAAATGGCTAGAACCTCGAAAATAAATATTTTTTCTACTACTATGGATCGGTATTGTCACAATATCAAAAATAATATAAATTCTATTAATTCGCATTTCAGTAAATTAAAGAAAAACTTTGATGATTAATTAGTTGATAAAAGTAAAATGTGAGTTCCATGATTAATAATATGCAGTTAAAATTTAATTGTGATGCATTGATAAGTATATATATATATATATATACTATATATGACTCCTATATATATATATATGGAGCACATGGTTTTAGCAAAATATATATATATACTTGCATATATATATATATATATATATATATATATATATAGCATTGCAAATAAGAGGAAATACAATATGCTAGCATTGCAAATAAGAGGAAATACAATATGCTAGCATTGCAAATAAGAGGAAATACAATATGCTAGCATTGCAAATAAGAGGAAATACAATAAAGTATAGCAGACAATATAAAAATCTTTATATGTCTATGGTGTCAAAAACTCGTTATGAAGATAACTGTGCTGTTATAACGATTTAACAGAAGTTATCTTTTGACGTTTGAAATCTCAGTTGTAAAAAAAGTGCTTAAGACACCAAGGCCAATTAGTAGGACAACTGTTTTCAGAGAAAATGGCAGCTGATTGGATTCCAGCCATTGTTTGCATTCTAGCCATTGTTCTAACCATTATTCAAATGTCTTTGAAGATTAATTCAGGGCAATTCAATAAAGATATGTATCTTATAGACTGGTACAAGTTCAGACCTAAAAACAGAAAAGCCACAGGATTTCTTATCCGAAGATCAAATTGTGCTACTATGCAAGATATTTCCAGAAACACCACCATCTCCCTTGTTGCCATCAGCATGCACCTTATGTGACGGAAAACGGGATGCTTTGTATTGCATCAATAGCCATTTTTTAGTAAATTCAGGTAAACCCATCGCTTTACATACCCTGTATCACCAAACCAAATCAATCTGTGATGAAGTTGTTGGAATGTCAAGGAATATAATAGAAAGATCATAGAATCAAATTTAAATAATTGAGAATGTTAAAGGTCGGTTATGAGTTGACAAGCTCGGTCATGGTTTGCAAACAATTCATGACTTATCTCTTTTGTTGAATGTTTGTCGAGACAGAGCAATCAACGATGTTCTGCTAAAGGAACAGTTATCTTAGCAACGGGATGAAAGTTCTGTAGGCAAATAATCATAAATAAGGCTGAATAGAAGTAATCTATGCTTACATGTGTAAATGGTATTAATTCCGCTGAGCTAAAACATTCGGACAGTACAAGGTAGAGCTCTGAACATCTTGAATAGGTACAGAGAGTTTGAAATCAAGTGCTGTTTATTGAGGAGACCTTATTCAATTTGGAGTGAAACGCCAAATGTGTTTTACATGGGCAATACTTTAAAGTTTTGCTTAAAATATTATATTCTCCCAAGAAAGATAGCATTAAATGTCTTATTCTGTACTTAATGCAGCAGAATACGATGAGAACTTTTACAACGCATTTTAATGTCATGCGTTTTAATGCATTTTAATGCCAGGTCCTCATGCGGTTTGTCTTGAGAACCTGACGGAAAGGTGAGGAATATAATGTATAAAACGATTCTTAGATCCAAATCTTATTGATTGTGGTTTGAGATACTCTAAGACGATGGCCTCTTTCTTTGTCTATGATTTAGAAATGGCATATTTTCAGGAGAAGAACAAAGTGGAGTATATTCAAAGTCTTTGACACCACATAGTGGGCAGCCTAACTACCGAAGGTCATTGAAAGTATTTAATCATTTATCGCGTCAATTGTCTTCCTGTAAACTTTTAGTGAATAGTGGGCAGTATTCAAGGGTTGAAAGAGGATAAATACGGACTACCTCGACGGAAGTCCATACAGAAAACTAAAGCACATATTTATCTTCCCTCCGATTGTTCAACAGTGTCTGATTTATATATAATCAATCAATAATAATAAAATCATATATATATATGATTTTAGATATTATAGGAAAGCTACACCATGCATAATTTCCAACCAATATGTATTATCTCTTTGAAATGTATTCAAAATGCAGACTTAAGCCATTTATCATGCTTACCAAAAATGAAAGTTTCCATTTTTTTGGGAATGTTTTTTTTTTCAATTTAAAATTTTTTTTCAATAATGTATTTTTGCAAAGAAAGCTTCACATGATCAAAACTAACATTATTAGCCAGGAATTAATAAAAAAATTTCTATTTCCTGTTTTTGAAACACATTGAAAGTTGCTGTTTATTTCTAAATGAAAACGCTCATTACTTAACGATTTTATCTTATTTGGGATATTAATTTACCGCCTGTAAGGGGCTTCAGTATTCTCAAATATCTATTCACTGAGATAAGGTTCGTTTCTCAGAAAATAATCTTTTATGTGAATATCGAAACGTCAAATGTCGAAACATTTTCCGAAAATATCTATTTACAGAAGCAAAAGTTAAGGACTAAATATATATATATATATATACATACATATATATATATATATATATATATATATATATATATATATATATATATATATATATATATATATATAGATATATATATATATATATTAAAAAAGTTTTTCTTTTCATTTGTGTTATAACAATAGTTAACCAGAAAATCTATTGTGGGATTAGTTCAAAGTCTTTTGAGAAAACAGAAATATATTTTCTTAAATAAGAAGAGAGAGAGTTTATGAAAAGAAAAAATGATTTATTCTTTTAATTTTTTTTTTAAAACTTTTACTCTCTCTCTTAAAAATATACTATTTCTAAATAGTTCAAATTTTTAAAATTTTTAACGAATAACTTATAAAAGAACTATTAGAAAGTAAGTTTTTAAGTGAGTTATTCTTTTAAATTTTTAAACATCAATTACTTATTTAATTTTTAAAAGTAATTAAAACGAAATATCCCATTGTGTGGATAGTTTGAATTTTGCAGAATATTCAGAAAATATCTTTTCTCACAGAAGTATTGAGTAAGAGTTAAATATTAGAAAATAAATTATGCTTTTAAGTTATTAATACTAGCTGTTCAGAAAATAATTTATTGAGTGAATAGTTCAAACTTGAAAAATTTTTAGCGAATTTATTTTCATAAAAATATTTGATAAGAATTAAATATTAAAAAAATATAATTTTTTTCAAATTGTTAATAAATGTATTATATTTCTTAGTTCTAGTAAAGCAATTTCTTTAATCTTCATTGGGTATAAAAGCTCAAGACTTAATTTAGTTGGGTTCTATATGCACTAGTAAAACGAAATGCCTTAAAGACTTTTCTCTCAAGTAAACTTAAAAATGTAACTTCCAACACACAAATAGATGGGGAGAAACAGGATAATTCTGTATATTTTTATGTCCTGAAAGGGTATACCAATAAAAACATCAAATGATAGTAAGGTTTTTTGAAATATTTTTCTACTACATTAAACAGAACGAAAACTTCAGATAACACAAGCGTCTCATCGAGTGGAAACCCATCAAACGACGATAGCTTATGGCTTGCTCTTTTACAATGTTCAAGTCATCATCATTTGTTGAAGTTCACGAAATCATCTGTTGATATTAGCAGAATATAGGATTCATAGGTCAATGATTTAAGATGGATAATCATTGGGATTCACGAAAAGAAATGTTAATGATTCATAGTGAAAAAAAAATTTGCTTTTTCAATCTTCCTTAATACAATAAACCAAGAAAAATATAATATCTTTCTAGTTTTATGGTTAAATGATGCAATATAATTTTAGAAGTTAAATCTTGTATTTACTACAAAAACTTGGGAATGTTTATGTTTTTCATACTTGATGAATGAAGTGATGCAAAATGTAAAATATGCATCATTTTATAGTTAGTTAAATTAAGAATATTTTTGAGAGAACTAAATGGAGGAATAATTTTAAGTTACATTT
This sequence comes from Latrodectus elegans, assembly GCA_030067965.1. Lineage (NCBI taxonomy): Eukaryota > Metazoa > Arthropoda > Arachnida > Araneae > Theridiidae > Latrodectus > Latrodectus elegans. Next base: position 26,115,926 of record CM057820.1, on the reverse strand, counting down.
TTTAGCAAAAATTTTTAAAATACACTTATTTGTTTTTAAATATATAAGACAAATATTTTATAATTTTTAAACATCATAAATTAAGCGATTGCTTTAATATAAGTATAAATTAATTTTTTTAACTTCATTTAAATAGTTTATAAAATAATTTCTTGTATCACATTTCTTATTATTTCAGATTATGAAGACTTCTATGATTGTTTTCACATATAATTTATTTATTATTCCTGTAAAGTATATTAAAAATGATTATTACGAATAATTAGCTTCACTTACCAGAAGTTTCTATTTATATTTTTTTAAAGAATTTTGTGAGTTATATTTAAGGCATTTTTTTGTGTAATATATATTATAAGTGATAATGAATGACAAATAAAAGATAATATAAGAATTAGAAATAACATTTATTTCCTTCGCAAAATATGTTCACACATATCAATCACAATCATTTCCAATTTAATATATTGTGTTTAAAAGAAACTAAAAAATGGACTCGTATTACGAAATATCATATATATATATATGTGTGTGTGTGTAAGAATATAAAAATAGTTATCATTGATGATTAATATGAAAAACCTGATGGTATTTTTAAAAAAGAAATCTAGCCTATTAATTTTCAAAATATGTGAAATACTTTTGACACTATTAAATAATGTTTTGAAAATTATTTTATGATTAATATTGAGATGATAAAAGCATTCTTATTATATAAATATCACAAATTATTTTCCTTTATGAAAAGACAATGCTTGATAAAGAAATGATTTCTTTAAATAAACAAAATTAATACTACTTATTTGTATAACACTCAAAGAATTGGGAGCAAATTGTGAAAAATATCATTGATTTCTGATTTGTGTGAAGATCTATCAACAAAAATATTCATTTTTTTTATCAAGATAGAATTAACGAAAACTAATTAATTGCCTTATAATAAAAAATACTAGATTCCAGTCTTGAATGTAAACTAATTTTTGTCTGATGATTTTAAAAATTAATTCATTTCCCCTATATTAATAAGTAAACAAAATCTTTATTCACAAGATCAGAACTTCTATTACTTGAAATATATATATATATATATATATATATATATATATATATATATATATATATATATATATATATATATATATATATACCAACTTAGAATGATACTTTGGCGACCAACTTTTTTTATTTTTTGAAGTCTATTAGCATTTCCTTTTTAGAAAAAGTATTTACAAATCGGAAAGTTATTTCTATAAATCATACATTTGAAATCTGGAATTTATATTTTTTTTAGCTATCGAATCATCAATCGTTCTTATGAAGGAAATTTATATTTAGAACACGAAAGAAATTTATGTTACAGTAAAAAAAGAGCTTTCTAAAAAAGTATTCTGGCTCTTTTCTCCACATTAAGTAAGTATGTGTACGTGTGTGTGCGTGTGAGAGAGAGAGAGAGAAAGAGAATTAAAGAAAGAACACTTTTGTTCGTCAGAAGGATGGGATTCCCTTCGATGATAGATGTTGGAAGTTCCTGATTGGATGGATCTGAAAGCGACAATTGAACCGCAAACCTACTTCAGTGACGTGCGAATTCTTAGGAAGTCATTTTTTACTGCCAAGTTTCATTGGAACAAAAAATATTTACTGTAAAGGTTGCAATCCTTTCCTTCTAGTCGAATAATAAACTCAAGGGAAAAATAATAATTGTACTTAGTTCATGCTAAATACATTTCATAGCCTAGACTAAACTTAATGATATATTCAAAAAGATAATTTATCTTGGAGGAATATATTTAACTTATCTTGCTGGACTATTATTCACACAATTTTAAGAATTATTTTAAAATATTTCTTTTTATGAGAAATAATTATCCACAATTTGCTTCATTCATAGAAATTAGTAAGTTGGCAATGGAAAAATGCTTTTCAAAACAGACGGCATTGTTAAATTTAGATAAATAGTTAAAATCCCTTTTATTTCATCATTAAGTAGGAATATTCTTAAAACAAATCGAATGAAATGTAAAATGCTTAAAAATTCTCGTTAGTTTTGAAAATTATTTGATATTGGAGTCAATACACCTTTTATCTGTATTTTCCAATTGGCAGCGTACTGAGGAAGGCGAAAACACATTCGCTCCAATGGGTAAAAACAATCGCTTCAAAAATCAAGTAAATCATTAATTTTTTTTAAAAAATGTATATTATAAGAATGTAGAAAAAATAGGGTATCCAAAAACGCATGCATTTTTTCCTTTATCCTCAATGTATAGATTACTTTCTCAAATGGAGTACAAAAGTAAACACGCCGTTGGTGAAGCGTGTAGCATTGAAAAACGGTATGCATAAGCAATTTTATAGTAAATTCAAATCAGCGTTAATTGCCATTAAAATTGACTTAAAATGGGTAGTAAAAATTTTGAAATAAAATACAGCCTATAACTTAAATTAGCTGGACACTAACAACATTCTCATGCGTTTAGATTTATTCCAAAGAATCGTTTTTACAGTTCAAGGGAATAATGATTAAATAAAGTGTGAATTGCTATATCTAATATTTATCTTCGTTCCACAAAAATCAAGTTGGTGTATACTTTTTTTTTTTTTTATCATTGGTGCTATAGAAATGTGAATAGCGTAAAATCATTAACTATTTAAGTAAGTCATCGTAATGAATTGAGAATATATGAAAGAATTTCCTACTATATAATATCATTTTTATAAATATTTCAAGGTTCTTATTTTGAAATTAAAAAAATTAAATGTCAAAATCTTTATTTTATGTTAATGATTCGCGAAAGAAAAATATTCTGTCATAAAAACCACAGCACAATAAACTTATTTTAAAGTAATCATTTATATTTCTATAAAAATATATTTTTACGGAAACACAGAAAATTCAAAGTATAATTTAGATTAATGCTTGTAATATAGTTTTTAAAGCGCTTTTGTCTTAAATATGTGTTTTATAAATATTTTAATATTATTTTGAATTTTTTTCCAAATTTAAAAAGTTTTTTTAATAAATACATTGTTAAATAATTTCTATAATATTAAATTTTGCCTAAACTCACGAATTAAATACATTGAAGTCCATTTTATGTAGTGTTTGTGTGATTATCAGTTGATTTGTAAATATGTTTAGTTCAACCTGTAATTCAGCATCAATTGTAGGTTACGATTTAATTATCCCTTGTTTTAAAAATGGTCGTTAAATGAGTAACAGACTGATAGATTCCATAATGTTATCTATTAATCATTAGAAGAATTCTGAAAGTTTATCCTACCATTCTAATAAAAAATGTGATGAATAGAATTCAGAAATTTCTGTGGTTATAACTGTTTTGTTCATATAATGATGTCATCCATTCATAGCTCTATTATAGCCTAAAATATCTAGCAGTTTTATTTTGCATAAATTAGTTGCGATGAATGGAATAATTTATGATTATTTTTGTGTTTGATTTGTGAAAGATGTCTACAATTATCCTTGAATATAGCTCTTTTAAAACGTATAAAAGTCATACAAAAATTTTATTGCTTTTAAACGTGGAGGAAAAGTTTGTCTGATTCGATAAAATTTAGATTCAGATGTATTTTAAATTTAGATTCAAGATTAAAAATAAATTTTTTTCACTATTTAATAATTAAGTAGATTCATATAAATAATACTTGTTGGTTTGGTGTTCTTTTATAATATGAAATCTTTTAGTGATAATCATGCAGTAGACTTCAAGTTGTTATAGATCATAATAATCCTGAGACTTAAGCTGCATTTTTTTTGTCAACAAACTTTCATTCTCATTACACTAAATAACGCTTGATAAGGAGTTGTTCTACATAAAATAAAATCTTTTTATTTATGATGATTATCTAGTGGATTTTCTATTGTTGGAAATCATTTTAAGAATATGAAAATTTCGTTTCAGTATTCTAAGAAAATACGAAAATAATAATTGTTTCTGTGAATTGTGTATTATGTTCTGCTTTTTGGCAGTTGTTAACAGTTCAATGCATAGCTGTTTTTTATTTTGTATAAATATGTAAGAAATTTTTGATTTCAGATACATTGAAACAAAAAATAAAGAAACATTTCAATTTTTACTGCATGGAATATTGTATTTCTTACGACCTATTTTTTAAGTATTACAAAAAAATAATATGCTATATGAACAGAATAAGATGATATATAAATATATATAAAAGCTCTTACTTGTGTTTCCGAAAAGCTTAAATCCAGCTTACTTTTAAGACTAAACTATCAATGTATAAAATTTTATTTTTATTTAAATTAAATATTTGAAACTTAAAATATTGTACGTACGCACAATTCCATTTTATTCACTAAGTTTTCGGACAGAAAATAAATTTAATTTTCTTTAATGTTTTCTTTTTTTTTAGTAAATATGTCTCTATATAGAATGGAAAAAAAACAAGTTATATTTTTATTATTTTCAAAGCTAAACCTTAGATTTAAATTGAATTTGTATTTTATCTGTAAAATTTGATTTTGTCCTAGGCTGCACTACTTTATAATAACTCTTCATCCTATGCAGTCTTACCGAAGAAGAAACTATTATTATTTGAAGAAACAAATTTAAAATACTTTGTGAGTTCTTTTTTTCTAAAGTTAAATTAAAAATTTTACACAGGTATTTTATCTTAGTAGCATATACTTCAGTATATCTTAGTAGCATATCAAAGTTTGAACATAAATCCCCTTAAAATGTACATAAAAAGCAATATTATAATTGATGAAAAGTTTTATTTTAATAATTATTTTCAAAACAGACTTATATTTTTAAAGACACTATATTTTCATATGAATGTACTTGGGAAAATTATAAATTAGAATCAAAATCGTTCACAAATTGAAGTGAACGTAAATTATATTCTCTTCATTAAAAATAAAAATTAATTCCTAAATCCAAAAAAATATGTATTTATATGAAATTGTTGACTCTTTGATAATTTTTTCGGTAAATCCAATTTTAATCACAATTGTAAACTGTAAATCAAAAATTACATGTCCAATTGACTTTCATTTATTAAATAGATTTTCTAATCGAAATAAACTAATATATTCTGATTGCAATTACAGTAAATATTTCATTGAGTATATAGAATTAGATGAAAATAATTTAGCCTAGATAGAATGTCTTATACATATACCAATGTATTGTAAAAATGAGAACACAATACTGATAATCCGAATTGGAACTACATCTTATTATATACGGTGTTTTATAACTTAAATTTTATAAATCTCGTAAAACAAATTTTATTCTCCATCATTCAGAAAAATGATGTTGATATTAGTTTTCTGGAAAAGCCTTTTTGCATTTAAAAAGTATAAAGTTACTTGACTTTCTAAGTTTAAGAATTTTTGAAGAAAGAGGACAATAGAAATGAACTGCTATAATATGTAATTACGAATGAGCTATCATGGCCTCCAGACTTTGAACTTTTGGTCTTAACTGACTATTATACTTTTTTCTTTGTTTCATCAATAATGTTCCCTTTTCGAAATTTGAAACCTTAAACTGAATTTTTCTCCTAGTCAGAAATTTAAATTCTTAGACTAGAAACTTGTAAGCATGAACTTTTAAAGTTATAAATGTTTAAGTTTTGAGCTTTTGGAATTGTAATTTTTTTAGGGATAAGAATTTGTAAAGTTTGTTATTTTAAATATTATTTTTATATATTCTATTACTTTACAATGTAAATTTGTATATTTTTTATATACTTATGCATGTAGAAGATTAATTGTTAAGGATCATGATATGTTATTGAAAAGAAAATGCACTCTCATAAAAAAATCTATTTATTTTATTTATTTAGTTAAACTTTTTAAAGATGTATTTAATTGTGGAAAATTTACTCAATTTTTACAGCGTTTTGAAGCAAAGATAAGTATATATCTATATATTATGCGCAATATGTCAACTCTAAAACCATTTTAAAAGTAAACTTTTTCCTATTTCCATTCAACACTTAAAAAATTTATGTGATTTGCTACGAATATTTATAAACAATAAAGAATCTCGATAGAAAATATTTCATAGGTTAATGGTCTAAAATAGTGAAGTTATGTGCATTATTCTTAGTTGCATATTGCGATTATAGAGCATTTTTAAAAATGAACATTTTAATTCATAAATAAATACTTTAAAATAATAAATAAAATGTATTTTTACGATTTTGTCCATACATTAGTATCTTACGTATCTTTAATTATGAATTATTTTTCATGACCGCAAAACTTTTAAATTCAAAGCATGATATAAAATCATATATATTCAATAATTTTTTTCATTTTTATTAAATCTGGAAATATATTTTTAAGAGAACAGAATTCTTTTACAAAATTACACAAAATAATATTAGGAGACATTTTTTAATGCGTTAAAATAATTTACACAGAAGAATAAATTTTTTTTCATGGTAAAACTGCTTGTAAATTTTATAAAGACTAGGCATTAACTTAAATATTTTGAAGTCAGTCTGTATGCGCACGCACATGCACACACAGGCACGCGTAAGAAAAATGTTACATACACATAATTTCAGCTAAGTAGAAAAAAAAATTTTCGCTATCTTTTTTAATTCTACCTAATATTTATAAAAGCTTAAATAGTGTTTCCGAATATTTGCTACCTATAAAAAAGAGCTTAAAGAGACAGAAAAATTTTTTATCGTAATGAAGAAAAAATTATTTAAAAGAAAAAGAACTAAGAAATATTGTGTGTGTGTTTTTTTAGTCACTCAGAGCAATATAGGTAGATTTTAAACATAATTTAGAATTTTTTTTTAATGTAATCTCTTTTAGGGAAGTAATTCTAAATACTTGCTAAAAACCGGAAACGTTTTTAATTAAATTTATCAATGAATTATTATTTTGCTCTGTGTATATTTTATACATTAATCTATCATATTAAGAGAGAAAATATATTTAACTGGAAAGAATACTCAGTTTTGTTACTGTATTATACGAAATATATATATAATATATAATAGACAAGAAAATTTTTTTGTCTTTATCAAATAATTTATCTGACAATAAACTTTCATGTTTATAAAACTTTGAAAAATTGACAGAGAACAATTATTTTAGAAAGAAAAACACACAGACACACTTACTCATATTAAGACGTAAAACTTAATATGAAAGGTAAAGTTATATAAATTTTCTTTTCAACAAATATCAGAAACAGAGAAATGTAAAAATACATTACTGGTCATTAAAATTGCTACACCAGGAAGAAATGCTGATAACAAAACTAGAAATAACAAGTGATTAAATTTTCAAAAAATTTGGCTGGATAGATCTTGAGAAATCAGTACCCAGAAGAACCATCTCTGGCAGTAATAACAGCAGTTATACGCCTGGGCATTGTGTCAAACAGAGATTGGATTGCATGTACAGGTACAGATGCCCATGCAGCTTCAACACGATGCCACAGTTCATCAACCGTAGTGACTGGCGTTTGGTGACGAGCCAGTCGCTCGGCAACCATTGACCAGACGTATTCTATTGGTGAAAGATCTGGAGAACGTGCTGGCCAGGGCAACAGCCGAACATGTTCCGTATCAAGGAAGGTCCGTACAATACCGGCAACATGCGGTCGGGCATTATCCTGCTGAAACGTAGGGTTTCGCAGGGCTCGAATAAAGGGTAGAACCACGGGTCGTAGCACACCAGAAATGTAACGTGCACTGTTCAAAGCACCGTCAATGCGAACAAGAGGTGACCGAGATGTGTATCCAATGGCACCCCATACCATCACGCCAGGTGATGGGCCAGTATGACTATGACGAATGCATGCTGACAGTGTGTTCACCACGATGCCGCCTAACTAGGATGCGATCATCATGATGCTGTACACAGAACCTGGATTCATCTAAAAAGATGACGTCTCGCCATTCGTGCGCCCAGGTTCGTCATTGATCACACCATTGAAGGCGCTCTTGTCTATGACGCTGCGTCAAGAGAAGCCGCAGCCATGGTCTCCGAGCTGAGAGTCCATGCTGCTGCAAACGTCGTCGAACTGTTTGTGCAGACACTTGTTGTCTTCCAAAGGATCCCATTTCTTGAATCACGGCTCGTGACGTGGTTGCACGATCCATTACGGCCATGCGGATAATATGCCTGTCTTCTCGGCTGCTAGTGATAGGTGGCCGTTGAGATTCCGCATGGCGTTCCGTATTACCGTCCTGAACCCATCGATTCGAAATTCTGCTAACAGTCATTGGATCTCGACCGACGCGAGCAGCAATACTGCGATAAGATAAACCGCAATTCCGGTACGCTACAATTCGACCTTTATCAAAGTCAGAAACGTGCTGGTACGCATTTCTCCTTCTTACACGAGGCATCACAACAACTTTTTACCAGGCAACAGCGTTCAAATGCATTTTGTGTATGAGGAACCGGCTGAACAATTTCCTCATTTAAACACAATGTTGGTGTCGCTACTGGCGCCAGATTTGTCTGAATGCGTTGAAAAGCTAATCATTTGCATATCACAGCACCTTCTTCCTTTCGTATAAATTTCACGTCTGTAGCATGTCGCCTTCTTGGTGTAGCAATTTTAACGGCCAGTAGTGTAGTTTATATGCACGATTAAACAAACGTTTAAAATACCAAGACAGGCATAAAAACAGTAAGTTAAGACAAATACCTAATGCAACTGTCTAATATGAAAAAAATTATAAAATGTTTTTATTTTTAACTATAAAATGTTTATTTTTTATTTCAGAAAAATTTCAAATGACATAACAGTGTAAATTGTATAAAATCTTTAATTAAATGAATGAAAATAAATTTAGTATCGCTTATTACTTTCAATTTAATCTTATATTTCATTCTTAACTTTTACAAAAATAATCTCCCTCTCTTTCTCTCTCCATCCATACATACAAATATATATAAGTGAATGCGTGTCTGTCTGCGTGCACTAGATAGATTCAAAAACCATACATAAAATCACCCCGTAAAAATTTCGGAAATTATTTGGTACATCCCTAGGAAGGTTTCTGAATTTTTTTTAAAAATCAGAGTTGGGACCCTAAGTGCTCCCAAATAAATGTCCCAAAAATATCAAACTAACTATTAATTAGCAATATTTGTAAAAAGTGTAACCATGAATAAATAGAAAAATTAAATTTTTACCCATGAAGTTTACTCATAGAATTTACTTTTATAAAAAAAATTAAATTGTAAAAAACATACCCATAGTAACAGTTGTAATAAAAATAAAAATATAAATCACAAGGTAAGTAAAATGTTGTATTGTTCTATTTATATATATTTTTTTCAATTTTTGTTTGAATATTAGACATTATGTTAAAATTTAAAATATGTTAAATACATAAATTGTGTTTCCTTATAGATTTCAGCAAATTAATTTAAGTTACAAAAAACATCATTAACGCGTTTGACGTTCGACTTTTTGAAAATAAATTCTAATAAATACAAAAAAGCAGTCAAAACACTTTTGCAATTATTAATACGAGAATAAATTGTTAATGCGTGAATAAATAAAAATGTTAATTTCCAGCTGAAGAAAATAATTGGAAATATGTTTTATTTAAACCCATACTATTATGCAACCAAAGCCAAGTGCCAATGGTTGGTCGATCTACAAATCAAACAAAAAGGAGAAGAACGAGCTTCAGAAACAAACAACTCTACTCACATAGAGTCAAGCAAGGCTGCAGGAATAAAATTCACAGGACACAAACAAGAGGAACAATACTTATAATTACAATCTTCCTACAAGTGTAATTATTGGAAAAATGTATAAAAAGTTTACGTATTGTGGTGCTCAAAAAATGAAACAGCATGTATGTACTGTGCAGGTAGAAAAGTAAAGTTACCTAACTTGCGTTCACCACCTGAACAATTATTATTTTTCAGATCAAGTGAAACAAGTCAAGGAAAACATTTTTGAAAAATATACGCAAATATAATTAATGCTTCCAAATGACATCGTTCGGAGTAACGAATATTGTTAGCGCAAATTATATGCGAACATCTAAAGTACAAGAGCAAATTTATCACCATGCTGGATCACTACTACCCTTGTCAAATGCTGATCACAAATATCTTTAGATATATTTTACGGGAAATACCAGTGAACAAATCAACAGATGGTGTCAACTGAATATGAGTACTAAACGAGGGATTGTCGCTGAATTATAAAATTTGTTTGAACAACATGATGAGTTTATTAAATTCTTTAAAACCGACATTGAACAAATGCCATCTGACTGTTACAAAATAATAATAAAGGCAGAAAAAATATCTATTGGTTAACATCGAAGCATCAACGATCGATGAAGTGGAAATTGTCATAGTGGGTGAAGAATTTAATTCTCGCTAAATAGTTCTTCATCGTGGAAATGGTGACATCCAGTAAGTGTCAGAAACTCACCGTTCATATGATGTATTACAATATCCTATTCTATTTCGACAAGGAGAGGAAGGATATCATTTTAATATTAATGTGAGAAAATCGTAATTAATGTAGACATGAACAAAAAGGTCAGTGACATGAATCATTATGAATATCAAATAATGATTCGTGAGAATTCTGATTTACATATATTAAAATGTAGACAGTTATTCATCAATTCATTGTTGACATGTATTCAAAAATGGAAAGGGAAAGACTCATCTACATACGAGTCTAAATCAAGTCAAAATTGCGTTCTGAAAAGTACAGTCACTTACGCGATGCAGTTGTAAATGATAGCAATCTCAGTGAATTGGGAAAAATGGCCATTTTACCATCCACATTTACAGGCAGCCCAAAACACATGCACAAGACGTAATTACGTATGTTCATGCACATGGTCGTATGGGTTTTTTCATCACATTTACATGCAACCCAGCATGGGAGGAAATAAAGGAGCTTTTATTAACTAGACAATCATCATCAGATCGTCATGATATTTCTGCATGTATATTTAAACAAAAATTAAAATACTTCAAAGATTTTACTGTCAAACACCATGTATTTGAAGAGACGCGCTGTTGAATGTATTCCATTGAATGGCAAAAAAGAGGTTTACCACATGCGCATATTTTAATTTGCATGATGGAAAAGATAACACCGAACGGAATTGATGAAATCATCTCTGCAGAGATACCATACATTGAAATTGATAAAGATTTGCACGAAATTGTCTCAAAAATTATGATTCATGATCTGTGTAACTCACTAAATAATAATTCACAAGGTATGTCAGATGGAAATTGCACAAAGCGTGACATTTTGCTGAAATTGTTACAAGTAACGTTGGATATCTACTCTGTAGACGACGATCTAACAAAGATGGTGGAAAATCCATTTAACTAAAAGTACTCAAGAATACTATTGATGTTGATAATCGTTGATTAGTACCATATTGTCCATTACTACTAAAAACACATAACGCTCACATAAATGTTGAATATTGCAATTCAATGAAATCTATAAAATATATTGGCAAATATGTGAGCAAAGAAAGCGATATGGAAGTGTTTGGAGTGGAAAATACAACTGCATATAGTGATGAAGTCACCCAATATCAAGTGAGACGCTACTTAAGTACCAATGAGGCTGTATGGCGTATTTTATCATTTTCCATTCATGAGCGATATCCAACGTGTGTTTATTTAGCAGTACATCTTGAAAATGGATAGCATGTGTATTTTACTTCGAAAAATGTACGCACAAGAGCAAAGTCACCACCGCTAACAACATTAACTGAATTCTTCACATTATGTAGAAATGATACCTTTGCAAGGACACTACTGTACTCTGAAATACCAATTTATTTTACGTGGAATACACCAACAAAAACATCGTAAACAGGCTAGGGTAGTACAAGGGCACCTAAACTTATATTCCACAGAAGCATTGGATCGTCTGCACACTGTGTACATTCAAATAACGCAGAATGCTCTTTTACTTAATATTATTATTAATCAATGTTCGTGGACCAACATCTTTCCAAAAATTAAAAATAGTCAATAGCCATGTGTGTGTTACATTTGGTGAGGCTCTCCAGAAATTAAATCTCTTAGAAAATGATGGTCATTGGGATATTTCAGTCGCTGTTGCTTATAATACAGATCAACCACAGCAGATACGTTCGCTATTTTCCATCATACTAATTACATATTTTACGGTCAGTACAAAGGATCTTTGGGAAAAATATATAGAGACTATATGAGTGAGAGAAAACATATTTTACACCACATACGTAAAATAAATGTTAATACCATCATTCAATTTATATCAAATATACAAAAGGAAACATTGTTTCTAAATGATGATGATGTATGTTTGACGATAGTCACCAAATCACTGACAGAACTGGAAATGATTGCTCCAAATAGATCTTGCAATGACATTTTCGATAGTGATACATAACGAGAAACGCATTTCGATTTTAATGAATTACAAACATTTGTTCGAATTAATCTGCATTTATCGGTATTAGAATAACAAACAGCATATGACACCATTATAAATGTAATATCTAACAAGAGTTATGGTTTATATTTCTTAGATGCACCTGGAGGCACTGACAAAACTTTTCTTATTTCAATTATTCTAGCAACTATAAGATCACATAATAATATTTCATTTGCTATGCATAATCTGATCTTGCAGTAAATCTTTTGGACGGTGGTCGAATAGCACGTTCAGCATTGAAATTGCCATTAAATATGCAGGTAATTGAAACTCCAACATGTAATATTAGCAATTATTCTGGGATGGGAAAAGTAATAAGATCATGTCAGTTTATAATATGGGATAAATGCACCATGGTACACAAGAAATCATTGGAAGCACTCCATCGCACATTAAAAGATTTGAGAGGAAATAAGCAGCTCTTTAGTGGTTCATTCATTTTGCTAGCTGGTGATATTCGATAACTTCTACCAGTTATACCACCGGCAGAGGAATTGAATACATGTCTGAAAACATCAGTGTTATGGTAGTATGTGGAGAAAGCATCCTTAAAGAATAAGAGGAATCTTCTGAACGATTTGCAAAACAACTATTATTGTTTTGCAAATCGTTCAGATATGGAAAATGAAAGTAGACGAATCCACGCACTGTATTACATTACCAGAAAACTTTTGTCACATTTTAATATTCACTGATGAATAAATTGCCAAAGTTTACCCAAATTTATCGCAGAATTATAAAAATAATCAATGGGTTAGTGAGCATGCTATATTAACAGCCCAAAACATTGATGAGAATTTAATAATCTGCACAGTTCAAAATGAAATGCCTGATAAAGAAACAGCATATGAATCCATAGATGCTGTTGTCAATCACGATGAATAAGTTAATTATCCAATAGAAATTTTAAATTCATTGGATCTACCAGGAATGCCACAGCATATTTTATCTTTGAAAATTGGTTTCCCAATCATCCTTCTACAGAATGTAAATCCACCACGACTATGAAGCGGGACTAGACTATCAGTAAACAATTAATGAATATCATAATTGAGGCAACAATTTTCAATTGAAGACACAAAGGGGATTATGAACTACTACCACGTATTCCCATTATACCAACGGATACTCCATTTGAATTTAAAAAAAATCTACAATTTCCTGTAAGACTAGAATTTGCAATAACCATTAACAAAGTACAAGGACAATCATTTCAAGTACGTGGATTAAATTTGTTAATCCATCTTCTCACATGGACAGCTCTATGTTAAGAGTTCACGAGTTGGAAAATTATCAAATTTATTTGTTTTTGCACCATAAAGTAAAGCAAAAAATGTTGTATATTTACAAGCACTACTAAGATAAAGTTCATCATCAAATATAATCCATTTCATGATGATATTTAAAAATTATTGTTCAATTGAAATTTGTTTGCAATATTGTTACAAGTGAAGAAGGATGTTTATTCTACCATCAACTATGTATACCTATGTTTTGATCATATGTTATATTATAATGACATATATGTTGGTATAATTTTATTGTTCATTTTCATTTTGATGTGTTGTATACATTTGACCATTATAAAATTATGTTTGAGATATCAAAACTGCCTTTTTGTTCAAACACAGCTAGTTTACTATAATTTCAAGGAAAAATTAATATTTTCTTTTCAAACGCTGTTTGACTAAAGATAGATTGAATTTTTTGAGACGAGTAATTAATTAAGTGGAGTTATTCAATGATCATTTAATAAAATATTTGCATATTTCAAATAACAGCCTGGATTATGCCAACATTGTTTTAGGATTCAATATTTTGCTGCCAGTTAAAAAAAATCCAAAATCTGTGAATATCAGTATTGCATTGAGAGCCATAAAAATGTAAAGAAATATTTAGATGCAGTAAAAGAGACTTCTCTATTTGCAGCTACGAACTCTGAACTTCTAGAAGTTTCCAAGTACAATACTGGCTACCCAAAATACAACACTTTGAAGAAACATGCAAATCATGTGAAATTTACATCATCCGTTTGTAGCTGATAGATATGCAAATCATTAGCACAATAGTGTACAAACACTAACGGTGACTGTAGTGACGCCTGGAGGTATATAAAGGATGAAGTAATTGCCAAATTGAAGTACAAAGCAATTCTATTCCATGCTGTTTTCGCATAAGTGTGTGATGTCCCGGAGAAGACATCGAGCGTCATTTTAGCAAGTTTCTGAGTTCGACAGAGAGAATATAGTAGCCGATAGGGATTGCAGCTCTTACTTGTATAAAAGTTAGTGCAGGATATATCATTTACTGCTACACTAAATCAACTTTTGCAATATATACTATAAACCAAGATTACATTTATACTGCTCCATAGGACTTTGATTAATCCCATTACTACATATGCTGTTGAAAGGTATGTGAGACCGAAAGTGATAAAGAGATCCTAGCAGCTTTTGGAAGAAAGATACTGAGAAGTATTTTAGTGGGTATAAAATATGCACATACTCGTATAGCGACATATATACCAACTCATCACCAAGTGCTTCGTTATTTTGAACTACGATTAGGTGACGATGTCACACTTGAACTGGCTCTCACCTCTCTATATTCACAACAGCAAAAAGACTTTGGACGTCACGTATTAATGTGGACACTTCAACTACCTATGGAGCTTCAGGAACCCAGTGAACGAAAGAATATGTTCCCTTTCCCAATCACTACCCGTGACAAATGATGCTTCACTTTGATGATCTTAACTGGAAGCGGAGTGAATCTAAATGAGTCACTGGAACTCGATGTAAAATATAGTGGTATATGGGGAGAAGAAGAACATATTTAGAACTCTATAAACTAAACAAAGAGTCAGACATAATAAAATTCATTTCAATTTATGGACTGAAATGGGCAGGACAACTGATAAAGATGGTGGATGATAGAGTCACCAAAAAGATTTTCAACACTACATCCCCGACACCCGAAAAAGGAGAAGACAGAAGATATGGTAGATAGACTGTCTTGAAACAAATCTGAAGATTTTTAAAGTAACGAATTGGAAGAATCTATCAAAGCATAAGGTGGTCTGGAAATCAAATGTGTAGAAGGTCATGGCCCATCCTGGGTTAACGCGCAACTGTGGAAGGTTATATCCAAAGCTTGTTCGATTTTATACTTAGGTGTGTCTAAACGGCTATACTCATAAACGGAGGTTATACTAACGACTAATTTTATGATCATCCACATTTCACTGTAAATTCACAACAGTTTGATTTTTTTATACGTGCTTTCTGCCAAACGTATTCTGCTGTGGAATCTCAAGTCCTTTTTGTTGTTGTGGCATCATGAGTTTTTGCACCAGTGAATTCCACATAGTTTAGTTTTTCCCTAAATTAATATGCAATTCCATATAGTTAAATTCTGACTCAAGCCCATAGCGTTGGAATTCCAGATGTTATATTTATAAAAGAATGAGTCAACGTACAAAAAAGAACTCACAAGACAAAACGACATGCAGCGCCACTAGCGGTAAAATCCAGAAATTAAGGATCCTATTTTGAAAACTAAGCATATTATAATAAACTATCGTTTGTGATAAATATTTTTTTAAAACAAATGCCATTTTGCTCACGGAATTGAAGTGAGTAAGGTGTGCGCAATGATAAAAAGGTATTTTTATCATCGCGCAAAGCTAACATTTTTTATCATTGCGCAAAGCATAAAATGTGAACATTTATGGACTGAATAATTTTTGAAAAACATTTTCTTATTTATTTACAAGAGTATTCAAATGAAAATGATTTCAAAACTTCCAAAATATTTTCGAAATAAGCTTAAAATTTTTCCAGCATCAAACATCAATGTAAATAAGAAATGTATCTAAGACTTAAAAAGTCTTTTAATAATAAATAAATACAAATACAAATGTTTCTTTTTACATCAAAAATGAAACGTATGCTTATACTTATTGAATTAAATAGAAATACAACGAAGCAGAACTAAAGTAAATTTTGAAATTTTCATAAGTCAAAGTTATTTTCTAAATGTGCAGAATTTATGCTTTTTCAACGCTTATAACTTTTAAATTTACAAGCAGAAAGCGAGTGAAGATTTCCCTGAGGGCGGATATGGGTATATGTTTACATTCCCTGGTGATAACCAACACAACTACTCAGGATCAATTTAAAATATTTTATTATTTTGTGACAAAAAGTTAATGCTGAATTGGTAGTAACATATCTATAAATTATAATATAAGTATATAGGAGAGTATATATGTATATAAGTATTATTATAATAAATATAATAAAAATAATATACATATAAGTATTATATTTTAGACCATATAAATACATTTTTACTATCGTTTATTTTAATTTATATATATATATATATATATATATATATATATATATATATATATATATATATATATATATATATATATATATATAATAGAATAACATTATAAATAAAATATATCAAACATAGGCATAAATTGAAGGGTTTTCACATTTAAAGTTAAAGATCAATACTACGTTAAATTAATTTTTTCTGGAAAATGAACCATTAACACTCTGATTCTTTAATTCAGCAGTTTGTGAGTTCGATACCAATATTTATTGTAGTATTGTGTGGATGTATGTAGCGGTTTGAAATGAGCTTAAAACTGCATCCTAACTTCCGCACAAAAGCTGACATAATCTTAAAACTGTTGGTTCTTTAATATGAAAAGTAACAGAGTAAAAAATCAAACAAAAAATGTATACATTTGAAATATATGATAAATATAAATTGTTCTTATAATGATATAACAACAGCACATAATACTGACACATGAGACAGGACCTGAATTCAAAACAATTCTGTATGAACAGTGAGCGTTAACTGTAGCTGGTGAATTATTAGTTATAAATTTTATTGTTTAAATTCCTTCTTGTTTAATTACTCTATTTTAAGAAAGTTTAATTTAATGTGCTATGTTTACTATCATACTCATACAGTTTAGTTTTAAATGCTTTTTAATTAGCTATTTATAAATTCTTTGACTTGATATTTGGTAAAAATAAATAATTGAAGATAAAATTGATATTAATTGTATGTAATATAAGTTATATATTTTTATATAGTTAATACTTTTATTGTTTAATTTTTCTTGTGGTAAAATTTGATTATTAAATACTCTCTAAAATTTTTTATCATCATCTTTGAATAGGAAGGGTAGGTTGCGTAGTTTCACTTTCTTGATAAAAAAGGCAAAAAGTTTATAAAAAGTCGAATCAATTTCTTAATGATACTTAAATAACTATGTAAATAGCAATGAATCCTTGATGATGATTGGCACCAGTTAGTCGAACTCCAGCTGGCACGTAATGAAGTATCGAATAGATATATACGTCCAAGTTTCTGTCGTCAAAAATGTCACATGAAGTAGTCATTTTGCCTGACAAATGACCTATCTAAAGAAACATAAAATAATATTACATTTAAATTAAGCTATCATCTACGAATTATTATTAAGCTATTAAGTTAGCAATTGTGAGCTATCATTATGTTACTAAGCAACCATCCATAAACTTTCATTAAGTTACTAAACTGTCATTCATAAGCCATTATTAGGCTACTAAGAAACATTTTAAGAAAGTGTGTAAAGAAATTTGGACGTATACCCGATTAATATCTTTCTTCATGGCAGCTGGAGTTCGATTTTATTCTACTATTCTTGTTATCATTTGATGGCATCTGAATTATTTTCGATACTATACTTTTTATGAAACTGCTCCTTTGGGCCGCAAGCCATCATTAAGCGACATTTTAAAAAATAATGCAGAGAAATTTAGACGTATATCTGTTCAATGTTTCACTTCATGGCAGCTGGAATTCGACTTCTTATTCTCGTTGTTGTTGCCGTTCGATGGCAACTGAATTCTTTTTGTTACTATACTTATTACAAAACAATTTCTTTAAGCCGCAAGCCATTATTAGGCTATTAAGCGACATTTTAATAATAATATAAGAGAAACATGGACGTATATCTGTTCAATGTTTAACTTCATGGCAGCTGGAATTCGACTTCCTATTCTTGTTTTTGTTGCCATTTGATAGCAACTAAATTCTCGATGGCACTAAAATAGGTCTCGACAAAAGTACAGGTTGTCTCAATCATTATTTTGCGGTAAGAACAATAGCAATGAAAATTCTCAAAAATTATTACTTCAGTATTATATAAGTTTAAATAAAATAGTTCGGTTGCACTCGGAAATTTTTTGACATATTGTTATGTCTCTTTTAAAATATTATTTAGAAAGAAGAAAGTTATTTTTCATTTGAAAAATATTGGCCACGTAGATAAACTTAATTTTTCGAAATTTTAACTTAATAACTTGTATTTTCGATTTCTTGCGGGGGTGAGGAAATTTTGTAGTGGTTTGAAATTCAACTTAAATTTCATCTCTCTCCAATTCACTTTCATATTACAAAAAATGACAACAGCCTGAAAACGAATCTTCAATTGTGAAATGTTCCCTGAAATAAATTTTTTTCATGAAAAGATATTTTAGACTTATAGTGAGTAAAATGTGATTATTAAATAAAAAAACCCAATGAATATATTGAAAAATACAGTTTAAAATGCATGAGGTTTAACCATGAATTTTTATATATTATCATAATTTGTATGCTAATGATTAATATCAGCTATAATAATTTCTCGGACTTTAATTTACTTAAATGCCAGTTTATTGAAGAAAGTATCAACATTATAATTGTTTATCAATTTCAAAGTACATGCGTAACAAGATATATTCTTAAAAAGTTGATTATATGGATTAGATATTGTATTTCGTAATTCAAAATCACTTATAAACAAATAAATGTAACTCACTAAGTTTCGTATCTATTAGTTTTCATAGCATATTGATTTTTAAATATATTATTTGATAATATATATTCTGCTTCTCTTAGAAATATAATATATTTCTGTCAAAAAAGGAATTTAGAAAGGAAAATAATCACTAATTAGTTATCTAGTGATACACTTTTTTGTCTCATACGTTTTATCTGCGTTGAAAAACAAATTTTTATCAATCCTTAAACTCACAAAGAAAATTTGAAAGGATTATAAAGCAAAAAACAACGAATGAACTTTGTTTATGAATTTTTATTTTAGGAGATTAAATATAATGCTAATGTTTTAATTCTAACAAAAGATAATATTTTTCATAGTTATTACAAAACTTTAATATTTGTAAATCAGTAATGTACTTTTCCTTTAAGAAATTATTTAAAATATTCGTCTTAAAAATAAATAGAAGAGAATTAGTTGTTTCTCAATCAAAGCTACCAAAGCTAACAAACATTTTTTTGTTTTGTTTCATGCTTTTTAACTGCCATACAAAAACATTATTGTAAGCAATTCTAAAAATTCATTAAATATAAAAATTAATGAATATATCTTATTTACGACAAGTCATTAAATATAATATCAATATTTTAGCTTTAATATTCTTCTCAAAATGATTACGATTTAATATTTTGATCATGAATGTTTATAAGCTAAAAATTTTGTAAAGTAAAATTAAAGTTATCTTTTTTCTCACCTAGAATCAGGAATTAAGTCAACAGCAGTAGGTTAGATGTCAAACATACGTTTGACATATAAATTACTGGACTAGAACACTTCCTGTGTTTGTACTCGTAGTTCCTCTCGAATCCAGACAACTGTCAATCGATTTATTTGTAAACTTTCCGGA
The DNA here is from genome assembly GCA_030067965.1 of Latrodectus elegans. Classification (NCBI taxonomy): domain Eukaryota; kingdom Metazoa; phylum Arthropoda; class Arachnida; order Araneae; family Theridiidae; genus Latrodectus; species Latrodectus elegans. Next base: position 26,095,720 of record CM057820.1, on the reverse strand, counting down.
AATGTCAAAATGTCTTCAGGATAACCGAAGAAAAAAAAATATAAAAGACATTGAGTTTGATCTGAAATATTTTAACATAGAAATGTTTTTTTCCTACAAACTTTATCTACCATAAAGCATTGATAATTCAGAATATGTTTCCTTAAATGTTTTTCAACATTGCATTTAGTTAAGAATAAATGAACAATCAAATGAGTAAAAAATAATAATTTGAATGACAATAAGTTTTTGGAATTATACATTTTATAACAAATGTTTGATTTATTCGTTTCTAGAATAAATAAAAATGAAAGATATATGAAAATATATTTTCTTCTTTATTACTGAAAAAGATGAATATAATTTAATTTGTTGCCATTTATGAAAAGAAAGTCCTTAGTCTTTGAGTTCTGGAGTTTTCAACTCGGGTATATTTGAGAAAGACTTAATGGAATAGAATTAAACTTAAATCAGGATGTCTTGAATTTTTATACTGGTTACTGGCAACTACTTTTATAGAAATTTTTATATTTTCTCTGGTTATAAATTAAAATGTACCCAAAATTTTAATTAAGAAATTTGATTATAACAGTTGTAATTCATTTAAACGGTTATTGAAGCTGATTTGAAGTTCCTGTAAAGTTGCTTATTTCGTGATGCACTCCATTCCATCCTCCCCTAAGTTGTTTCAAAAACAGAAGAGTATGCTTTCTTTTTCTTCTTCTTCTTCTTCTCTCTCTCTCTCATCTTACTTTCTTTACTCTTATTTCTTCTCACTTTATTTACTTTTATTCATCTTCTTTCTCTTTATTTTTATTATACTTATTTTTTTACTTTTATCCTTCTTACATTCTTTACTTTTATTCTTCTTATGTCTGCTTTGATTTTATATTCTTTTTACTTTATTTCTTCTTCTTAATTTCTTGTTACTTCCTTCTTACTTTTGGGGATGGAAAAAGACAGAATCGTGTGCTTTTTCTCTCTACATTCCCACAAAGCAATTTTCTGAAAAAAAAAAAAACGTTATTTACAACTTTTTTTTAGAAGTCTTGTTTTACTCCTTTACAATGTTTGTATTTATGCTTTTTTAAGGTGCTGGTGCTAGGAAATGGTTTTGAACGCGGATGAAAATACTTTCACATTCCATATTTAATAACTTCAATTTTGAATTCTAAAATTTAAAATGTACAAACTAAAATAAGTTCCTTAGAAACTGCTTGTTTTTACACAAATATTTAAGAAAAATCAAGCATAAAATAAATAATATAAAGCCATGGTGCAGTTAATTTCGATTTTGTTACTTTTAAGAGTTTTTCCAAGTTATTGATTAGTTGCAGTTATGCTGTCCAAACTGTAACACATACTTCCATGACTTTTCAACAGATAATAGCTTATTTGAACAACGTGATTAAAGACACAAAACCCCAGCTGAGGATTATCTGATGAGATTTCGTGTCCAATGAAACTTACATCTTTTTATCCATTCGGCTTCTTGCAGCGGAATTTTTCAGAAATGTTTTCGTATTGCTTGATGTTTTTTATTTATTTTAGACTTGCCCTTAAAGTATTTTTTAAAAATCCCTCTTTATCCAAAGGTGTTACAAGCAATTTTTGTGAAAGTTCATTAGACGTTGATACAGATAAGGTAGATTATTACGATGGGAGTCCCAATGCTTATTTTTGTAGACCCAAATCGTACAGATGCCGTCGTCGAGTGAAGTAATTGACATCTGAGCTGGCAGTCTTCTTAAGGTGAGCATATATAGCCCACCAGAAATTTTGACATACATAATCACTTTTGACACGATTTCTTTTGGATGGGTTGAGTATCGAATATGAACAGTATACGCGAATGTTACACTTGATATAATGTATAAGTCTATAATAAAACATTTTAATATAAATGTGTGTTATTATAATTAATCTATTATTACACACACATATGTAAAACTATTATTTTTTTATTAATGTTTTATGCTTCCTTCACTTTATTTTTATGTAATACTGTTTGAAAAAAAATTGAAAATATAAAAAGAAAATTCTTTAATTATTTTCTAATTTCTAGAATGATTTTTTTAAAAGGATAACATTTCTATTTTTTAAAAATTTATATTTAAAATCAAATCGAGTAAAAATTTGTGACTCTAAAAGTATAAGTGACACCTGTATATGAATTGTCACATGTGTCACATTTAAAAAAATATTTTTTTAAGTATATCAAGTTCACCACACACATTTAAAATTTCTCGTTATTTCAGATTTAAAATAAGGTCATTGCTTATGGAAATAATAAAAAAATCATACTTTTCAAGTTTTTTAAAATTGTATTAAATGTGAAAATACAGTGAATTTGGAAAGAGATATTTCAGAAAAAAAATTTCTACTTTGAACGCTTCTATTTATTTTTACAGAAACACTCCTCGTGTTTCAAAATGTTGAAAGTATTTTTATTAATTTTTTTTTCTTTTAAATACTTTGCCCCTCATATGCTTATGAAACTAATTACAATTAGTACAAAGTTAATATTTTTCCGTAAAATATTAACTTAGTACTGCGTATTAGAATCAGAATGAGATGTTGCAGATTATGTTAAAAATGTACAACATATTATGTTAAGATTGTGGTATTACATATTACATTTAAAGTGTGCATTAAGATAAAATTGTGGGGTTATATAAAGTGTTGAGTATGTGATACTTTTATTATATTGAAAATGTGGTATATATATATATTGCTACGAACTATAAAAAGAGTATCAATACTTGTGTAAATATATATTATATTTTTGTTTAATCGCTTGTTTTAAATCGTTATTATCGCTTAATTTGTGAAATTATTGTCTAAAGCAGTGTTTCTCAACCGCATGTCCGCGAGATAGCAGTGGTCAGCAAGAAATATTCACCGGTCCGCGAAATAATTTGTTATCCGTTCAAAATCCAGTGCCATCGTCCGACAACCAATATGAAAACATCACCTACATTACAATAACAATATATATAGTTTGCTAGCTTAGAAAATAAAATGATCATTAATGAAAAATACACTACTGGCCATTCAAATTGCTACACCAAGAAGGCGACATGCTACAGACGTGAAATTTATACGAAAGAAAGAAGGTGCTCTGATATGCAAATGATTAGCTTTTCAGCGCATTCAGACAAAGCAGGCGCCAGTAGCGACTCCTACATTGTGTTTAAATGAGGAAATTGTTCAGCCGGTTCCTCATACACAATTTGCATTTGAAAGTTGTTGCCTGGTGAAAAGTTGTTGTGATGCCTCGTGTAAGAAGGAGAAATGCATACCAGCACGTTTCTGACTTTGATAAAGGTCGAATTGTAGCGTACAGGGATTGCGGTTTATTTTATCGCAATATTGCTGCTCGCGTCGGTCGAGATCCAATGACCGTTAGCAGAATATGGAATCGATGGGTTCAGGACGGTAATACGGAACGCCATGCGGGATATCAACGGTCACCTATCACTAGCATCCGAGAAGACAAGCATATTATAAGCATGGCTGTAAAGGATCGTGCAACCACGTCACAAGCCGTGAGTCAAGAAACGGGGTCGTTTGGAAGACAATAAGTGTCTTCACGAACAGTTCAACGACGTTTGCAGCAGCATGGACTCTCAGCTCGGAGACCATGGCTGCGGCTTCCCTTGACGCTGCGTCATAGACAAGAGCGCCTTCAATGGTGTGATCAATGACGAACCTGGGCGCACGAATGGAGAGACGTCATCTTTTCAGATGAATCGGGTTGTGTGTACAGCATCATGATGGTCGCATCCTAGTTTAGCGGCATCGTGGTGAACGCACACTGGCAGCGTGCATTCGTCATCGTCATACTGGCCCATCACCTGGCGTGATGGTATGGGGTGCCATTGGATACACATCTCGGTCACCTCTTGTTCGCATTGACGGTGCTTTGAACAGTGCACGTTACATTTCTGGTGTTTTACGACCCGTGGCTCTACCCTTTAATCGAGCCCCATGAAACCCTACGTTTCAGCAGGATAATGCCCAATCGCTTGTTGTCAGTATTGTACGGACCTTCCTTGATACGGAACATGTTCGGCTGTTGGCCTGGCCAGCACGTTCTCCAGATCTTTCACCAATAGAAAATGTCTGGTCAATGGTTTCCGAGCGACTGGCTCGTCACCAAACGCCAGTCACTACGGTTGATGAACTGTGGCATCGTGTTGAAGCCGCATGGGCATCTGTTCCTGTACATGCAATCCAATCTCTGTTTGACTCAATGCCCAGGCGTATAACAGCTGTTATTACTGCCAGAGGTGGTTTTTCTGGGTACTGATTTCTCAGGATCTATCCAGCCAAATTTTTTGAAAATTTAATCACTTGTTATTTCTAGTATAATATATTTGTCCAATAAATATCATTTTGTTATCTGCATTTCTTCCTGGTGTAGCAATTTTAATGGCCAGTAGTATATAACACACTGGCAGCTATGCAGCTAATCGCTTTTCATAAATTGCCGTGCCGTACACTTAGTACACTGATTTATGTGCTCCTGTCTGTCTTGTGTATCGTTGATTACATGAATGCTGAATATCTAGTACAATAATTTATAAAATTAGTTTAAATTTTTAATTATCCTTTAAAAACTATATTTGTATTCATAATTTATTTATGGGGAAAAATTGTGTTAATAGGTCGAATTGTTAAACTTATCGGTTCGCGTGAACGTAAGAACTATTTTACTGGTCCTTGGAGTAAATCTAGTTGAGAAACATAAGTCTAATGGACAATTATTATAATGATTCTTTTATTGAGAAATAAGTCTATAAAAATAGTATAGCTTATGGTGATATCTGGGAAATGTTTGGCGTTGAAACATTATTTTAACAAGTTGGAAATTTCAAGTCGATGGGACCAATAGGAGCCAAGTTACCATAGGCTCATTATAGGAATGTTCTAGGAATTACCTAAGAGGTATAAATATGTGTGAGTCTGGGCCAAGAGGTGAGAAGATAAAAACTAGTCGAGTTGGTTGGTTGGGTTTTATGGAGCAAAGTGAAATTTAGTCTCGACTGAAGTAAGGAGTAAAAGATGCCTGAATCTCCACTTTGAATGTTGCTTTGCTTAGTTTCTGTATGTTAGGTAATGTATAATTTTTTATTCTATACAAAAGTTTCTGGATGACATCTGGTTGCCCAAATTGAAACGCCAAGAAGGACAAGCGATAACACAAAAAAATAATTTTGAAGATAACATATTCACCAATTATCAAATGGTTAAATTTTTAGACTTCTGTGAAGTGTGGTTTCGGACAAAAGCAGTAGAAAGATTAGCCGCCATTGTTTGAGATCACTACTGCCATATACCTCCGTATTGATTCAAAGTGACTTTAGAAGTGTTCTTAGGGTAGAGCAGACCAAGCAGCTTCCACACATTGCCAAAGTTGAGCTGATGTGGCAGCTCGGGATGTAATCTGTGTCAACCGTTGAAGAACCAGGGACCACATGTTTTTATCGGTGAAAGATCCTGACGGTGAGCTGTCAAGGGAAGCAATTAAATCTAGCGATTGACGAAGAACCTTAAAAAAATGAGAGCCATGTGTTGTCGTGTGCAATGTGTACTAGAGGAGAGCGAGAATGAAATTCAATACCACACCGTACCATAATACCTGGTGCAGGAACAATGTGGCTGTTCATAGCGCAGCTGTTCAGCGTTCTCTCTCAACGATGTATCCAGACTCAAATGAGACCATCGTTGTATTGAATACAGAAGCGTGACTCGTCAGTAAAGTCAATTTCATTCCATTCTGCCTTACACATCCTTCTTTCATATCCACATTGGCGGTGGAGACGTCTGTGGTTCTGCGTCAAGGGAAACGAAGCGATGTACGATTTGTGGACAGATCATTCTGTGTAAACGGCGTCGAATGGTACGCGCAGACACTGGACGATGCGTTACAGACTGTATGTACTGTGCTATGGTGCGTGAAGTGGCTGAGTGGTGCGTGAACTCTCCAAGCCTTAAATAGCGCTTTGATGTGACGCCACAGGCGTAAGTGATGTGCCTCTGTGCTAAAATCTTAATAGCCAAGCGGTTAGGGCATCGGTCTTTCGTCCGGAAAGGCTTGGCTCGATTTCCAATGCCTCCAAAGACTCACCGAGTACATGCGACATATGTGCTCGTTAAATCCGTGGAATCGAAAGTCCTGTGGTCGGTCGTTGAGCAGATACAATGAGTGCATAGGTCTGGAGAAAATTTTCTCTCCCTTTTGAAATCAATATCAAAATTGAAAGAGTGGATCCTATGGAGTACATTCACATTCGTAGTGCTCTGATTAAACGAAAGACGCACTCTACTGATTTAAATTCGCATAGCGAGCTTGGCGTGTCTAAGTGTCATTAGTAGCAACTACAGAAAACTACTTTTTATTTCTACAACACACAGAGCCACGAAGAAAATCGTAACAATATTATACTAAAAATGCACTTCTGGTCATAACAAAGGTGCAGCGTATTACATAAAGAGTTAAAATTGTGTTGGATGGATGCGAAGAAAAAAATGTAATAAGTTTTACTTAAAAAAAATGGAAATGACATGTATTATAATATATTAATTAATTAATATAATTCTGTCACATAAAATTTTTTCTGTGTACTTAATAAATATAATTACATAATTGCCAATCATTTTAAATCAAATTCGGAACAACAAAATATTCTATAAAAAGTCACAAAATACATGGTATCGAAGTTTAAAAACAAAATCAAGTAACATATACTTTTTCCTATATACGCATAAAAGTGTTATTCGGAATATTTTAACAACTTTTTAGCTACTTTATAACTTTATTTAAACTTTAATTTGAAACTATAATTTAAGCAAGAATGAACAAACCATTGCTTGCTTTGCTTAAAGAAGGAAGGTACTTTGCGTATTGCTGTGTTTTATAATAAAAGTATTTTTTTTAAAAGTTTTTGTGGACGAAGAATAACGAAACGGTGTTTTATTCTTCTTGAGTGTATTAAAAATTCTCTCCTACTCTGCGTAGTTGAGAGATGAAATGGAAAAGACAGTAAACTCTCACATCATTCGTTTCACAGAAATAAACAAAATCTTAAGTGTTTTGTGTAAAGTTTCTTTTATGATTAGAGTATTAAATACTACTCCTGCAACTCATTTAAAGCATTCTCAATAGTTTTATTGTACTTAAAATTGAAGAGAAAGGGAAGTTTGTAAGCAAAATATCAAATTTTACAGAAAAGAAATAAACCCTTCCTTTTGAATACATTTAGAAATTTTATGATTCCTGCCAAATGGTTATACATTATTTTAAAAAAATTATAAATTATCTTGGAGGCATAAAATTTTAGTTTAAACAAATTTAATCCACACAAAATTAAAAATTAAAGAAAAATTTTTCATGTTGGTGTAAGCAAAAATAATTATCTTAAGATGTAAAAGTGATTGTATACAAATACTGCAATTATTCATTTAATATTCTATTAATGAATGAAATTTTTAAAAATTTAAATCATTCTTGACGATTTTAGTGAATTATAAAGTAGATATTTCACATTTTCATTTTGCTTTTTCTTCTGTTTCATTGTCCACGTGTTAATGGCTTCTCAAACCGATGCTTTTGTCCTTTTATAAGAAATCGTTTTATTAACAAAATGAACGACAATATTCTCAGATATTCGATGGCGAACTTCGCCTTGTTTGCTGCCCCTCGAAGAATGTAATTTGAAGACAGGAAGCAAATTTGTCAATAAGTCGGATTTATAACGTCGTTTCAATACGATGTGACGTAAATGGAATGTTATCTGATGTCATGGATATTTTAAGCCAATGAGAATTGCAATAAAGTAACGTAGTCATGATCTCAACTGGAACGTAAGAAACAACCACTTTATGGTTAATAACATTTTCTTTAAGTTTGCCTTTTTTTTATTCTCAAGATATTATTTTGTGAAAAAATCATAGAGTATTAAAAAAAAATGGCAATTTACATCGATCTGTTTCTTGCAGAGATGAATCGTTATATTTCGCAGTCTGCGTGGGAATTGTGGGCAAAATCTTAAAATCACAGAACAATTTTCGTATAAATTAAGGTTTGTAAGTAAAAGTTGATAAGTATGTAATTATATTAATTCAAACACTTATGGACTTGCAAACATTCATTTTTTTCTTTTCTTTATTTCTAATCGTATATTGTCTAATAATATAAAAGTGCAAAATACTAAAATTAAAGTGACTGAAATTGCTTTAATTTGCTTTCAATCATAAATTGAAAAATTCTGTTCTTATTACTGTTACTTAAATTAATTCTCTGTTGAAGTAGAAAAAGAAATAAGTAAAATATATTCATTCAAACATATGTACTATGTTTATTACAGAAACTGAGAATGGATAACTATAATTGTCATTACTACATTGTCATATGCTTGAATTTATTTACAATTTAAGAAAGTAATTTGTTTCCTTCCTTGTTTTATTTAAATTACTTTCATGAATTAAGAGAAATAAATGAAAAGAGTATAGCTGTAATTTTTGTAATTATGAAATAAATTATTATTCTACTTATAAGTTTTTGATTTGGTTATTTATGTACTGGCAGTTTTGTATTTGAGAGCAAATTGAACTAGAGTGTAAAGATTTAAATGGATAACCAACTATTACAGATATCCATGTCCAAAATATGAATCGAACCCATGAATTGTTGAAATGAAGGCAAGAAGTTAGATATTCAATAGCTAATTCGGTCTAAGAAATGTGATTTAAAAATTTTAATATTTATTTACACATAATTTATTCATAAAATAACATAATATTAAAAAAACCACGAATAATATATTATAAATTACTGGAAACTAATTACGGAATCATTTTTAGATGTATGATAAACATTTTCGTATTATTGAATAGTTTCCATTAATTGATTAGTTAACTAATTTTTTTAGTTGTTTTATATTAATTAAATTGGAGATGGCATTAGATTCCTCCTCATTCATTAGTTAACTGATGTTTTTTTAGTTGTTTTATATTAATTAAATTGGAGATGGCATTAGATTCCTCCTCATTCATTAGTTAACTGATGTTTTTTTAGTTGTTTTATATTAATCAAATTGGAGATGGCATTAGATTCCTTCTCATTCATAAGTTAACTGATGTTTATTTAGTTGTTTTACGTTAATTAAATTGGAGATGGCATTAGATTCCTCCTCATTCATTAGTTAACTGATGTTTTTTTAGTTGTTTTATATTAATTAAATTGGAGATGGCATTAGATTCCTCCTCATAACAAAAACATTCTAACTTTTTTAATAAAAATGTATCAGGTAAGCAAATTTCTGAATAATGAAGAATTGTTAAAGTTGCAGGTGACTTTTCTGTTGATACCAATACCAAACATTCTAAATCAGAACTCGTAAATACAATTTTATATATAGCTAAATTTTAATTAAACGATAAAGTAAAATTATAAAAAAAGAGACAATGGCATATTTAACTATCAAAACTTGAAAAATAAATACACGAAATCAATCTTTTAATTACTATTAGCAGCAGCAAAAATTTGCAAATCTGTTAATATTTATAATGTTTGTTGTAGTGTTGTTATTACTTATGACACTTGGACAATCCAATCTCACTATGTCGTTACATATGCAAATTTAAGTCAGTAAGGAGCGTCTTTCTTTTAACCAGAGCACCATGTGGGTGAAAGTAGGATTTTGCTCTAAACTCCTCCGATAGATGACACCACCAGAGGATCTATTCCCTTAATTTTGACAATGATCTGGAGGGAAGGAAATTAAGTAATATTTATTCCACACATTTAAAACTGTTATTCATATTTGTTATTTTATAACAGTCTTATACTCTACAGCCTTAACTACATACGGTTTGATATAACTTCCATAATATTATCTTTAACAGTTTTATTATACTCTAATCTTTAATAGAAGTCTTATAGCTAAGAGAACCAAGGAAGAGGAGAAAAGCTAAAGGTTTATGTAGCTTTCTTTCTTTTCTTATCGAGTTTCTTAAGGGAAAAGGGCTCAGAAGATTATAAAATAAAATGAAGCCATTTAAAGTAACGAAAAAATTCTTTTTAAAGATCAAATGAAGAAATATTCATCTAATCGCATACTATGCAAATAATGAGAAGCCAAAATCAAAGCTATTATATACTGAACCAAAAAATATATATATATAACTCACACTCACATACCATTGACACCCATATACATAGATACACTAAAATACTCCAATAAAAACAAATACACTAAAATAATTAATATTCTATTAAACTATTCTAGAGGAACTCCTGTGTTACAAACAACAATGAAATCAGTTATATAAACCTTCTTTATATGAACAAAGAAATTATTAAAAGGAATTTTTATTCATCAAATAAGAGTCCATGAATCACAAATACGTGTTTAAAGAAGCAGTTTGTAAAAGAAAGAAATTTTACATTAACTGAACTAAGAGAATAGAGCATGTTATATATCTAGGATTGCCAACCGATGGGGTTAGCGCTCCTGACTTCTAAACTGTGGGTTCCGGGTTCGAATCTCGATTCGGATAGGGATGTTGCTTTCTTTCTCTGTTCTCTCTGTTTCTCTGTCCTTCTGTGATGATGTATGAATGTGTCCCACCCTATAAACGGACTTGTGAAGGTACGTCTGGCGCGGGCAACGCTACCCGCCTCCATGACTTGGTTCACTCGATGGGTAACAACAAATGAGTAGCAGTTTCTGACCTTGTTATGGCATAGGGTTCGTCACCCAAGTACCTTCCGTTCAAAAAATGTTGATGGTTTGAACAATCAAGATGCAGCATTGCATATAATTGGTGTGAAATTTGGGGACTATTAGATGACTGCAATTTTATTCAGAGAAAGTGATTGATTTTGTGTTTCTTTGCAATTACTTACATCATTTACAACAGTTATTAGGAAATTTATTATTTATTATTATTTTTTTTGCAATTTAATTACAATATGTTTATAAGCTTGAATGTATTGCCCAGTATATTCCAATTTTTAAATTTTCTCTTACAGATTTAAAAATCCATTAGATTTCAAACTTAAACTCAAACAATTGTAGTTTCACAAATATTTCAGGTTAATTCAAATATTTTTCAGTTTTATTTTTAGATTAATTTTGCACTCACAATTTTTTACAATTGTAAAACAATTTCTTCATATGGGTATAAAAATATAAAGTAAAAATGAATCTCGAACTGGATATTTAAATAAAAAGAAACACATCCAACTAGTTTTGAAATAATTGGATCAGAAAATCGAATTAAGTAAACTTTTGTACACATACTCAATTGCATTTTGAAATTTTTCTCCTCTTGGAAAATCCAATAAAATTATATTATTTATTTGCTTCATTTGAAAGCATTGAGCATCGAAAACATTAAATAAGTGAATGAAATTAAAACTCATTACTTGCACTTTCACATAAATCATTTGCTTGATTAAATTTGCATTCGTGAAAGAAAAGTTTAATTATCACACTTTTAAATACATTCAGACATAGAAATGAAATGTAATCTTAAAGAAATATTTGTAAAATAAAAGTGGCACTAAACATAAATGACCAAAGAATGAAAACAGCAGAACTGCAAAATTATCAATAGTATTAATGAAAAAAAAAAGAATATTCATTATTAATAAAAGCAACTTGTATCCAAATTAACTTTGAAACAAAAATAAATAAGTTTCCTTGCTCATTTATTAAGTTTTTTCTTTAATTTAAACACTTTATGCAAATTTTTATATGTTGCTAATGAAGAGTAAAGATAAGTATCACTAATCAAGATTTTTGTCTTTTTAATTTTTCTGCAGTTATTATATTTTTAAATAATTTACGAACTCACAAAATTAATCAATAACTTTCATTGTTTTTTTATAAATCTTATAGCATGTAATTTCCTAAATGGGATAGGAAATTAATTTATGTAAAGTTAAATTAATATTAAATTTATTTTGTCATTTCTTATAAAAAGAGATGTTTGTTATTTCCATGATAAAAATAATTAAAATTTTTATTTTCCTGATAAATGTAATTGACAAGTTTTGATACTCACATTGTGTGTATTTTTTTCAATATCAAAGTTTTCAACAATTTTAATATGTGAAAATATTAATTTTGATGATAAAAATTTGAAAGTATTCATTATAACTTTATTTTTTATTGTTACGTTAATTAAAAAAATAAACCCTGTGAAATAAAAATTATTAATAATTTTCCTAATATATTTATTAAATGATAATTCTTAATTCTTTTTAAAGTAAGTATGTGTCTTTCTATTTAAATTTTATTTTAAATACTTTGTATGGTGTTCCCTCCCGTTAAAATATTCTTTACTCTAGGGATGTAAAAAGATGAAGAATAATACTACACAATATCACTATATATATATATATATATATATATATATATATATATATATATATATATATATATATATATATATATATATATATATATATATATATATATATATATGTATGTATATATATATATTGAAAAGTAATATACTTACTATCTATTTTCAAATTTTGAAAATATAAAATGTTTTTGGCTCAATCGAGCGAACGTGATTTCTTTTTTCCCACTATTCCGCAAAACTAGAACCAGGCTAAATGAAGTTCCGAATTCAATGCTTAGTAAACTATGGCTTGGAGTTATTTTTCAAGTAAAGGATCAATATATGCACTTTTAACTGATCCATATGTGCGACCTCATTTATATTTATATATCGTAAGTAAATAGTTAATGTTATCAAAAACTTGTAAATGTTTTTTTGTCAAACGCTATTTTTTTTTACTTGGAGACATAGTTAATAATAGTATTACAAAAATGCAAATCGTACAAATTTAGAATCCAGTTTGATAAATTTCAACCAAAACTGAAATTTGTTTTTCAGTGGCTATTAATTAAATTTTTTAGTCATTTATTCATCTCTTCATACCGCTAAGCTTATTTCTCTTGTTTTTACATATTACAAGTTAAATACTACTTGGATTAACAGCTTTGAATCAAAACTGATGATTGATAGCAGTTTATCAAATAGAAAATTTATGCAAACTGTATTTTTACATGACAAAAAGTGAATAACATTATGGTGTAATGCATTGAATCATGTCACGAATTATATTTTTAATATAAATTTTTTAAAAACAGTTCCTCTTTATTATTTTAATATCATTTAAAACCACAATATCAAATTATTTTGGATTATTATCAGTTTCTGAATACCGCAAGTAAGGCGTTGAGTAAACGGAAAGGAATTGAAATCCTTGGGATTTAAAGTAATTACACTTAATATACTTTAATGAATTAAAAATTGTGATATTCTCACTAACTTTGAATTAAGCATCTAACTGACTAAAGATAACTTTTACGCATGACCTTAGACGATTTTACGCATGACCCTTCATTTCCATGGAAAGTGTATAAAATAAAAGGAATTAATATGGACAAAATTAAAAGCATTCAGTATTTCGATTTTACATTTGACTTTAGCTTGACAACTTTTATATGACACTTACTATGATAAAAACAAATTTTGTGCTTTTGGCTTATGATATTTATAAAAATATCAACAATTGTTTCACTAAACTTCCTTCTTAAAGAATTTTAAGAACGAAAATTTTATAAATGCAAAACTCTATTTTACAAAACTCTAAAATTTCATCAGTTTTTTTTTTAAAAAGCTTAAATATTTTTGAATTATTCTTTTAAAATAAAGAAAGGTTGAATAGATTATTTGAAAATCAAAACTAATTTTTAAAATTAAAAAATAACTATATAATAATAATTATAATTGAAAAATTAATAATTAAAAATTTACAATGACAAAAATATTCATACTTTTTTATCGTTTCTTTTCAAAATAAATTCATTCTCAATTTTTAGAGAATGTGCAGTTAAATAATCACAAATAAAGTTTTTTAATTTTATGTAGTTCATTTTATTATTATTTTATTCCAGGAAAATAAGTCTTACTTGTGTCTTTCATTGAAGTTTACACTGAAATACCTTTTTCCATATATATATATATATAAAGTTTTAAAAAATACCTTATACGTAAATTAAATTAATAAAATAAGTTAAATATTCAATTAATAACCTTCTATTGAACTACAAATATTAAATCAATTGTACAATAAATTTTTATGTTAACATACTTAAGTATTATCATTTATAAAAATTGATCAAATAATGAATTCATAAATTAATTGCTATTCCAAATTAATAGCTGAAATTAATAAGAACATAGTTTGTATCGCATATTGGTAGATTTCTTTTGCATTTAGTAGCTTTATTGCTTATTGGAATCTAAAGAAAACTATCTCTATTTGGTAATGAAGGAATAAAATATAACCATCCAATCATTATTTTGCTATACATTCAAAGACTTGTGGAGAAAAAACATTTTTAGATTCAAAGAGTTTTGAGTGGATTCACAAACTGCATGGTACTTCTTAGTTACAAATAAAATGAAAGCACTTAATTAATTAATTTGCACGAAAATTCCAGTTTTTTTTTCCGGAGCTCTTCTTTCAAATTTTATTAATTACTGATTTTTATTAAATGTGTATGTGTGATTTCTTACTTTCACATATAATTCAAATAAATATACTCTAATGAACATTTTGACTCGATAGTTCTGCCATTTATTAATTATATTAATTATTTTTGTACTCAAAAACGGTATAAAATTTATGATTATTTATTTAAATAATCAGAAATTTATATTATTTGCTACATATTCTTGTAAAATAAATATTTATTAATTGAATGTAAGGAGAAATCAATAGCTTGAATCTTTTTTTTACAAATGAAATCTATCAAATATATAAATATTTCAACGTTTGTCAAAACTAAATTATAATTATTAATAAAAATATTGTTTTGATAATAAAATAACAAGAAATAATTTTTAAAATTGAGTAAGAAATAACGTCTTAGCTTATTTATGTAGGAAAAATAAATAAAATTTAGGCTTTTTATTTAAAATTCAAGCAATGTGTTACTAGAAAGCAAATTATGAGACTTCAAAGTTGAAATTAATAATATATTCAGTATTAAATTCTCATCTACATATTTAAGCGATAAAAATTTTATATTTAGTAAACGTATATTTCTGAATGAAGAAAATAAAGAACTTTATTTTTTAAAGAAAGTTGTCAAATGTTTCTGCTCATTATTTTTGCTGGGTTAGGAATTGTTAATTATTTATATAAGATTGAAAAAAATTCAATTCTCCAAACAATATCAGAAATTCCCAAATTGATTTCTTAAAATAAATTTTCATTAATAAAACGCTGAAACCTCGTTTGGTTATTAGCTAATACAAACACTTCCGAATCGTTTCATGACCTTATTTTTTTTAAATGTGAAGAAAAAATTACGTTGACATGAAATATACTTTTTATCGACTACTTTTAAAATTTGCTAAAATGTAATAAATATTAAAAATATCCTAAGTTAGTTCTGATTAAATTAGAATTGCATAACATGTTTTGAGTATACGAATTTTTCTTTTTTCTCATTCAAACATTCTGTATTGTTTTAATACACCTGCCTAAATTTTGACGAATCAACAATTTTTTCGACAACATGGAGAATAAGAATAAAAACCAATAATTATATTAATCAGGAAAATTTTTTTATAGAGACATTAGTAGTTTTATCTGGGTCAAATATTTTTTAAAAAGATTTTTTTTCCAATGGTCGGGGTATATCGGGATGAAAATTTAGAATGTTCAAGAAAATTATTGTAAGTGGTTGATAATTGTGATATTTTGCCTAAAGTCAGTGCTATCATTTGGAAACTTTATAGCTTAAATCGGTTAATTTTTATAGCACAAAAAGTTTTTTTCTAATTTTTATGGCATAAATATATTGACACACGTAGACGCACACGCACACGCACACGCACACGCACGCACACTCACACGCACGCGCACGCACACGCACTCGCACACGCACACGCACACGCACGCGCACACGCACGCACACGCACGCGCACACGCACGCACACGCACACGCACACGCACGCACACGCACACGCACGCGCACGCGCACGCGCACGCGCACGCACACGCACACGCACACGCACGCGCACGCACACGCACGCGCACGCACACGCACACGCACGCGCACGCACACGCACACGCACGCGCACGCACACGCACACGCACGCGCACGCACACGCACACGCACACGCACACGCACGCGCACGCACACGCACACGCACGCGCACGCACGCACACGCACGCACACGCACACGCACGCGCACGCACACGCACACGCACGCGCACGCACACGCACGCGCACGCACACGCACGCGCACGCACACGCACGCGCACGCACACGCACGCGCACGCACACGCACACGCACACGCACACGCACGCGTGAGTGGTTAGTGTTTCTGGCTTCAAAGTTGTTAGTTCCGTGTTTGAATCCCGGCTTAGGCATGGATGTTCTTTCTTCGCTCTCTCTGTTTTCTTGTTCTTTATGTTGAGATGATGAATGAATGTGTTCTCCCTACAAACGGGTTTACGGTGGAGTGACGTGGGTAATGCTACTTGCCTCAGCGACTTCATTCACAGGTGGTTACCTGGTAACGATGAAATGAATAGCAGTTTGCGGCCTTATTGTGGCGAAGAGTTAGACACTCAGTGCCCTCCTTTACAAAGAAGTGGTTTTCAAATAAAAAAATCTCCCTTGTTGAATACTTGGACACTCTAGGCACACAGGTAGTCCCTGGTAAAATCTAAACTAAGCAAGTTTGCGGGCCGTGGTAGCCTAGTGGATAGGGTATCGGCTTTCCATCCAGAAAGGCGGGGTTCGATTTCCAGTGCCGCCAAAGACCCACCGAGTAATTGCCATACACGTACTCATTAAATCTGGGGAATCGAAAGTCCCGTGGTCAATCGTTCAGCAGCCATCATGGGTAATGGTATAGAGAAAATTCCCCCCCCTTCAGATCAATGTCGAAATTGAGGGAATGAATCATCTGGTGGTGCCATCCCTCGGAGGATTTAAAAAAGAGCAAAGATGTACTTTCACCTTCATGGTGCTCTGATTACAAAGAAAGACGCTCTGCTCTCTATTGACTTAAATTCGCATTGTCAAGGCATAGCAAGCTTGGCATGTTCAAGTGTCATAAGTAACAACAGCAAGTTTTCTGTGTTAGTCATTTGCCAAATATGAATTCATTGAAATGTATGTAACATATCTTAAACGAAACGAAGGGAAATGGGAGTGAACTGTTAATAAAAAATATAAAAAAAGAACATAAAATTTAAACTATAAGAAATGTTCTTTCTGATATCATTTTCCTATAATCGAATGAATCAATTCCAGACAATTATCAAGTTAAATTTATATTGCAAAATAATCTTTTTGAAATCTTATTTATTTAAATCCACTGGCTTATAGCAAAATTTAAATATTAAATTTATTATTATTATTATAAAATTAATTTTGTTTTTCAACCAATTTATGCAAGAAAGATGCGTCCTCCATCTAACTAATTTAGAAATAATATTGCTTTTAGAAACTTGAAACTTCTAGAATTTAACTCTTAAACGGTATCACGGGTTAAATTTCACCCAATGAAAAAAATTTTCAATGTTATTTATGGAATGGTAGCTTCTAATGTTTTACTATTTTACAATATATTGGTAAGGTAATATATTTTAAATTAAATTCACACAAATATTTTAGAATAAAATTGACACTATTCAGTATAACTTGCAATTATTGTCAATTTAAATAAAAAATGAGTGATGCAAAATTTATAATAAAAAATTACATTATGTCTATCACTTTATATTACTGTTCAACATATTCCAAGAATTTCTCAAAATATTTTAAAATGCATTGAAAACATAAACGTTGTGTTTACATGATAAATTTACTTCTCTAAATTTGTTATTTACTATCAAAACAATAATTCATTCTGAATTCAACCATAAAACTAAAAATAAAAACCTCTGCTGGGGAAATAAACATACCAAAACTCAAATGTATGCAAAGAAATATCTTGCTTGAATCACGAAAACATGGAAAATATTAAATTACTTTATATAATCGAATCGAGCAAAATTGCTCGCAAAAAAGAAGTTATGTTTTCTTAGAAATTGAAGAGATATATAACAAACTTTTTTAAAAATATATTTTCAAGACAAACGGTATACAAAAATAATATTTTGAGTATAATACTAATGTTTCAGAATAAATAAAATAGTTCTACATAGAAAACTAAAAATTAATTTCGAAAGCAACAAATTTTAGATGTGTATACTATGATTATTTTGTAATACATTTCAAGATTTAATAAAGAAGCACAAAAAATATTGAGTTTCATAAATCTAAGAATGCTTAAAAATATTTATCTACCGAATTCTATAAATTAAAGTATCTTTCATAAATAAAGTATCTTTTTCTAAATGTCTGTGGATTTAATTTAGAAGCAAAAAAATGAATCATTTGTGTAAGCAATTATAAACTTAAAACTGTTGAAAAATAATTCGTGAAAAAGATTAAAAATGAGAGAATGAAAAAGATGTGAGTTTATTTTTCAATGTAAGAGCTAAGAAATATAGCTTAATTTCTTTCTTGAAAATATAAATTTTCTAGAAAAAAAGCATTTAAATGAATAAATGTTCCTTTTTTTATAATTTCGTGAGATTTTTTCTTAACTCAAATGTACGTTACAGAGTAATGATATTAGAGCTTTTAAAACGAACAAAAATAAAATGAAAAACGAAAAAAAAATTCTTAATTATTAGTGGTTTTATATTTGACACCTCTAAATACCCTCTAAAAAATTCTGTAATTGTTGAGTGTTGATATATTTTACCTCTCTATTTAAGTTGCCTCCTACAATTTTGAAGGGGAACTTAATGAAAGGCGAAGGAAAATAATCTATTACACGTCTTAATAGGATTAGTTATGAATGCAAAGGGATATTATACGTAAATGAATATCTTCAAAAGAAAAGATCCAAAATTTACTGAATTTTTTTATTAGTTATTGAAGTTAAATAAAATTTATAAAACCATTACTTTTCAAAAGATTTATATTCTTTGCTTACAAACTTTAACTTAAGATCATTCATTTTTATAAATCATAATTTTGATCTCAATATAAGTTATTTCCAGAATTTTGAACAGTTGCTTAGAAAATATGAATGAAAATTAAATTGTATATTATAAATCTTAGTTTTAAGGGTAAAAATTCCTTAATTTATGTAAAATATGAGTTGATATAGATGCATAATAGTCATATATTTGTTACTTTTCGTATATTGATAAATTATACTCTGAAATCTTTCGTAAACCATTGCGTACTAAAAATTTCAGGGGAATTTTATGAAAATGAATGAAATATAATGTATTACATGACTGAGTAAAATCGTTTACAAACGCAAAAGAAAATTATCAATTACTTTAAAGTTAAAGGTAACAAAAATTTTTCAAATTTCTATTTATTTATTTTTTATTGAAAATAATTGGAAGTTATGCCTGTTGTTACTTATGTTGTAGTTACTTGTAACACTTGGACAAGCCAAACTTGTTAGTCGATGGCTATGTGATTTTAAGTCAGTAGGGCACGTCTTCCATTTAACCAGAGTACCATGAATATGAAAGTACGACTTTGCTCTAAGTGCACCGCCTGAGGACCCACTCCCACAATTTTGACATTGAACTGGAGGGGGAGGAAGTTTTCTCCAGATCATTACACCCATGGTAATTACTCAACGACCGACCACAGGACTTTCGATTCCAGAGATTTAACGAGCACGTATATCGTATGTCTTGGATGGCATTGGGAATGGATCGCTACCCTTCCAGACAGACTAGTGGTTAGGCCGATGTCCTAACCACTAGGCTACCATGGCCCTGGAATTTAGGCCTAATTGCTTTCTTGAAATATTGATTTCTGGTGTTACGAACAAAAATTAAAGTATCAATTTATACAAATAAATATATTGCATTGTATAGGATTATTTAAAAATAGAAAAAAAAAATTCTCCAGGAAGAATGGTGAAAACAATTTATCAAATCATTTAGTAGTTATTAAAAGCTGTAAAATTCGACAATCACTTTCTAAAATATTTATTGCTTATTACGTTTCTCCAGGACATTTAAAATTATTTTTACCAAAAATAAATGCCATCAAATAATTGTTTCAGTCAATTTTGCAAATTTAATTTATTACTGGATAACTGTTTTGAATATAAACACACATTTTCTTCATAAAATAACACTCATTATTAAAAATAGTATCCCAAAAATATTCGGGGCTTAAAATCACACATAAATTTTTTCTTTATTTCAGTAATTTAAGTGAATATATCTGAGAATTATCATGTTTTTATAAAACTAATAGTATTTAAGATACAGCTTGTTTAAAGTTTTCTCTAAGTCCATTTCAAAAGTTTTATAGGAAAATGGAAATGGATGTATTATGATGAAAAAACACTGAACTTATTGATAACTCCTATTTAAAGCAGAGATATTTTTTTTAGAAAAAGTTTTTAAAACATTGTTTAGCATACAACTAAGATTGCTTAAAACGCAGAGAGAACATGACAAAAACATTCAACTATAAATTGCTGACGGAACTTAGAAAAAGGTTAAGGTAGGTCACTTAACAAAAAGATGAAGCAATCCGTTATTGCATGGACATTTTGACATTCAAGTATGCTATATTTTCCTGAGAAATAAAATCCATCAATGGATCTCGTTTCCTATTACCTATCATTATAAAAGAGAATGTTACAAACTTCCCTTTGTTGCCAGAAAACACATTTGAATAAGAACCAATCAGTTCTAACAGTTTCGCAAAAAGGAAACTGGAATAGACAGGCCAGATATGATTAAGTACATTCATGGGGAAAGAAAGCTTTATTACTTTTTTGTGAATCAATAAGTATAGAGGGACATAACCCAGTAAACGAAAAGGATTCACACGCATTTAAGGCACCTAAGGGAAAGGAGGCGTCTATAAATTATCATGAAAAGTTTCAAGAGACAGAGAGAATGCTCTGGCAGCTTTGTTTTCAAAAATATGGAGAGTGAGTATTTAAATATAGATAAATTTCTAAAAATGTTCATGCTATACCTGGAATGTGTGGTTTCTCACTTTCAAATAAATCTCCGAATGATGAAGGGTTAGATTTAGTTGAAAGGTGGAAGGGAAATATTTCCCTTCCCTTATAAAACAAAACTCTGAAAAGAGAATTGATGAAATAATTCAGCATCATTTTTAAAAAAAAACGAGAATATATATATAACAAAAAAGGAAATATTAGAGAATTTTAATTGGGTTACATTAATTATTAATTTTATACATTGTAGTTTTAATTTACTAATTATTACATTGTAATATACTACTAAATTTGCCTATAAGCAGGAAAGCGATGTCATATTTGCTCATGATAACCGGGTGGTCATAAAAATAGATGTTTAGTGATAAGTACTCTATATGATACAGAGACAGCATAAATTCTGCACAGGTAGATTCCTCGTTGGGAGTACATAAAACTGCCCAAAGAGGCGTTCCTGTACAATCCATAGATTACGAGAAAAATGCGACAAAACAAAGTATGACGTCACTTCCGGTGCGAGAAAAAACATTTTATTGAACATATCAACAGCAGTATATGCACAATTTAAAGCCGATGTTCAAAATGTCCACCGTGCATGTTGAGTCTGACTTGAACACGCCGTGGAATTTTCTGTCATCACACGTTGCAGTATTGAGGGGTCAACCGAAGCGAAAGTAGCATGCAGAGAGACGAGAGAGAGTCCATTGGTGTTGTCACCACGTGCACATTCATTTCACACGCGCCTGCATGTCGCTATATGCTCGGCGAACATTTTAAACACTATCATCCGGAAAGATATGAAAAGAATGTTGTTGATATGTTCAATAAAAAGTGTTTTCTTCTTGTACCGCCAGTGACGTCATACTTTGTTTTTCTCATTTTTTTCGTAAACTGGATCGTATAGGAACGCTTTTTCGGGAGTTTTTATGTTTTCCCAACGAGGAATCTAGCTGTTCAGAGTTTATGCGGTCGTTTTGAAACACCCTGTATAATACATTATTATAAACGTATAGATATATAGTAACGAATAATATAGTAGCAAGTATGAATAAAGTAAGAAGCATATATACTCCTTACTTTGCTCATATTAATCTTTATATACACTATATTAAATTTTCATAAATTTAAGATAAAAATTTTGACATCCGTTTATTATATTCAATTTTTAACATATTAAATTGAATAACGTACATATTATTATAATAATACGCTCTCTATAGATATTTTGATACAAAATACATTGCTTGGCAAAAAATCTTGCGTTATAATCTTATTCCCCAGCAAATTAAAGGGAAACGTTGCCTTAGAATACATTAATAATATTTACGTTTTTTGAAAAGTGCACTCAAAATGCAACGATGCAACTGTGTACAAAAGACTTAAAACGGCTTCTAGCAATACTGTTATCAGCCATTTAGTTTATAAGAACGTGACATTGCCAAAACACTTAGAAACAAACTTATCAGATTTGATCTTAGCCATTGTAAATCAAGGAGAAGTTTAAGTATAATGATACTAAGGTTTTTTCCTTTCACAGACTTACCCTTTAGGGTAGATATTAGGATTTTTTATTTACTTCTGATTGGTTTCCGATTAATTTAAGGCGAAGGCTGTATTTAATATCGAAATATTGATGACCGTGTTTATGATTAGTTGTTGTCTAGGGCCAGCAAAGCTGGCATTATATGGTGCGCTGCCCCATTCTTCCATCTGAACCATATTTTACTGTGGAGTCGGACTTCCTCAGTACACACATGCCATAGGGATCCGTTTATAGGGTAGGCAACCATTCACAACCCATTCATAGGAAGAAAGGACAAAAACAGGTTAGATAAAGAGGAAAGTACATCCCTATCCAAACTAAGATTTGAATTCAGGACCTCCCGATTCTCAGTCAGGCACTCTGACCACTGGACAGAGTGGGCGACAGCTTAAGTTTTAATTAAAGCTGGTTTGAATATCCATTATAGTTGCTTAAGTCACTACATTATTCAGGAACTTTGCTCACTTCAAGAACGGTGGATTGTGGTTTCTTTACCCATTTAAAGTTATACTTTATGTGTTATCGCTGAGTATTAAAAAATATGTACAATATTGGATTGCCTTTTTTATGTTCGCTCAATCTATTTATTTTAAAAACATAACAATATTAAGCAACAATAACATTTCCACCGGGAACCAGGGATCATGAAATTAGATAGGATTGGTCTGTTTGTACAGAGTAAAATAGAAGGATTGAGAGAGTATGATAACAGTAAAATTGAATTCAATATTTAAATAGAAAAAATTTGTTTCATATGCATAAAAATGGAAAACTGTACTTTATATATGTACTTGAATTTATTAATATTTATATAATGCATATATTTATAAAAATTCAAGCATATTTCTTGAAAAAAATTTAATAAAATAAAATAAATTAGTTTCTTGGACTATACTTTTTCATTTTTCACAAAAACATTTTTATACGCTATACTGCACAATGGTTACCTTAAATAGGCGAAAACTGTAATAAGGATTCTTTTAATATGAACCACATATTATCGTCTTTCCAGAGAACTTTATATAGATAGTAAGCTGCATTCATGTATAGTAAAAGAATAATCCCGGAAAATTTTCAAGCACTCACTCAGACAGCCGTGGATACAAAAGCAGAAGCGTAACTCATATTTTATGTTATTTAACAATGGATGGACTTGAATTTCTTATCAGAGCGCGCGTTGTACCGCAAGGTTATGATAAACTCAATATATTTATAGGTAGTCTATGTGTTTCAAAATAATTAATTTGACAGTAGGCAGTTAACAGTCTAACATCTGTATACGGATATCAGGTATATAAGTAGACAACGTGCATGGTTAACCAGGGAGGGGAGAGGAATTATTCATCAAAAATTAATATATTCGCGCACCACAACTGGGAAATTCGTAAAATTCCCAAGCATGCATCACCGTGGCTCATCGTGGACTTTCATCGAGTACATTATGCTCTGAAAAGCTGAAACCTGCCAGCTTTTCAGAGCATAATTTCCTGGATTCGATTTTAGCCGAGTAACGGGAGACACAAGTTGAGCAAGAACATCTGTCAGGGTGGGTGCTTGAAAGAGTTTATGTGTTTCCTCCCTTGCGAAATGTGACTACAGCCTAAATTTAGTTAAAACAGTTAAATTTGAGCACTCAATATTCATTAGATTATATTTCAATACTTATTGATTCAGAAAAAGTAAAAGTTTTTTATGTGTCAACTTAATCATATCAGGATAGGCAATTTCATTTATTGTACTGCAAAATAGTTTAATAAACAGATCCAATTTTAACTAATAGAGAATACAAATTTGAGCTTAAAAAATTTGGCAAGAGAAATAATGTTGTAATGCCAAATTGATAGTTTCTTTTATTAAAAGTCTTACTTTTTTGATTTTTCTGGGGACTCTTAATTGAAGGGACAATCAAAATAAAAATAAACAAGTATATTACAAATTAATTTAAATTAAATGTAAATTAAAGTATTCTTTTACAGCAAATATTTTTAATCTTTTATAGTAAATATAAAATTTTATGCATTTTTTACCTGTAAAAATGGATCCAGTTAAATTAGTAAAGTTTATTTCATTACTTTTCTATTAATTTTATGCAATTTAATAAAATAAATATAAGCTTATTATTTGAATGCACTGTTTATTGATATTATATTATTATAGTATAGTAATATTTAACTTAATATAAATTATAAAAATTTAATATTAAATATTAAAGTATTACAGAATCAGTAAAATAATTAGATAAGTTTGATTGTCATAATTAATTTATTTACATTCATTTAGCAACTATAGATAAGAAATATTTTTACGAGTTAAAATTTATAACTAAATGACTTGTGCTTTGGCTTTGAAGAAATGTTTTACTTCCTAAATTGATATAAAAAAATATTTGATTACATTTATTTAATTATTTTGCAAAATACTTTTATTTATTAAAAAAATTTTGAAATATTATTCAAAAAAATATTTTAAAGTTTTAGTGGACCCCATAAATAATTTTTATTTGCATAAAAATAATTTCTAAGATTTTATTTAATACAAGTAATGTAAAAGTATTCAATTAAAATTATGAAGTAATTGCTTTATTTGTATTTACTATAATATATTATTAATAGTTAATAATATTTATTCTAAACTTTCTATCACAATTCAAAATACAATTGCTTAAAATTCATTTAAAAAAAGTTTTTAATGAATTTTATAGACAAGTTTGCTTTTTTTATTCTTTCCCCCTGATAGAATTCCTGAGTTTTTATTTAATAAGAATTACTGGAATTTGAATTTGTATAAGAATTATTTGAAAGAAATTTATTGAATAAAAATAATAATAGGAATTATTTTATTTGTTTTTATTATAATTTTAGGCATTCTACCATGATTCAAAATGTAAACTTAAAAATCATTTTAAGAAAGCTTGAATGAAGCCTATAAAAAGGTTTACTATTTTATACTCTCACTCAGATAGAATTTTTAAATTTAATTTAATACATTAAAAAAATAACATGTATTCAATAAAAATAATCATGGAAATTATTCTATTTAATTTTACTGTATTTTCAGCGTTCTATCATTAATAATTCATAAAGTATTTTACCAGTTAGTTACACTGTTGCAAAAAACAAAATGTCGTTGCTCGTTCTACTTTGTGTCCCATATTCATTCTAAATTCATAAAAGATCTGAATTTATGAATTTAAAGAATGTAACTTTTGAAAATTGAAACACACTTTACTTGAATTTAAAATAAAAATTTTGTTCACTTATAAAACTCGTTTTTTTAAAACCATACTATATATTATTCAATTCTTTTAGAAAACAGAAAACCACTTTCTGGTGCATAAAACTTGTAAATTTGATTATATGAAGAAATGTAGCTTCATCTTCGCGTTTATATGATTTAGAAGGAGGAATGTTTTGACAGAATATGAGAGTCTTTATGTTAAAAGTTTATTCTGCTATTTCACAATTTATTATTAAATTTAAAATGTAAGAAGTGAATTTAACAGTCTAAATGTTAAAAATATATAAAGAATTTCATGTAATAAAAGTTAATGTATTAAAATATTAATGTAATAAAAGTTATAAAAATTGCTGAAATTTAAATTTGACAAAAATTTATAAAAAACAAATTATTTAAGGAAAATTTATAATAAATTTATATTTTAAGAGATAAAGTTCTAAATTTACTTTGATTCACTGACTGAAATTTTAAATTTTAATTAAGTTGGTTTGTAACTGAAAACTTGATCTTCTATGTAATAATATAAGTTTACAGAACAATTTATTATTAAGCATATTTAAAGTAGTTAAATCTAAATAAAAATAGATTAAAATTATGAAAATTAAAATTTTTTTCAAAGTGAAAATTTTACTCACCACATATGTATATAATCATGCATCTCTCTCTTTCTCTTTTTCTCTCTCTCTGTATATATATATATATATATATATATATATATATATATATATATATATATATATATATATATATAGATATATAGATATATATATAACATATTTAATTATTACTAATTCTAAATAATTATGGGAAAATAACTTTTAAAACGAATTTGTTTTGTTCATCTTAGATCAAAATACTTCAATGTTTATTAATTTCTGATAATTATATTTTATTATATATAATCAATTATTATTATGATAAATAATTCATTTCAGAAATGCATTTTAGTAAAAGAACATGTAGCCTTAATTAAAATATCATGAATAGTAAGTTTTAAAATAAATAAAATATTTATATGAAATTACTTTTTGTTAGTATAAGAAATAGAGTGTGTAGTGATAGTATTTTATTTAGTGATTTTAAAATTTTCTGATTAAAAATAAAGAAAACGTAAAATGTAAAAAATGACGAGTTTGATTTAATGAAAGGTCTGGGTTTAGTAAAATAGCACGAATCAGTATCAATATAGTCAATAGCAATATAATCAATATATCGAATAACATAGTTGTTCTCAACTGTGGGGCGCAACCCCTAGGAAGCGCGAGCACACTAAAGGAAAAACGCTAGCATATCCAAGAGAAAAATGTTATTTAAAAATGATTAAGTGACTGAAAGGAAAGAACACACACATACATACAAAAATACATTTTGACATATTTAATAATTAACTTATTAAATTAAGACAAATTACTAAATTAAAAACAAATTTAATAATTTTTGTGACTTCCTTGGGCCTGTCTTTCAGAGAAAAAATTTTCGAAGGAGGGTTTAATATTAGAAATAGACACTCAGTTCTTTTTTATATTTATCTGAGATCTATATTTTGTTTTCAAAGAAGTCACCGTTGAAAATCCAGTTCACCAAGGTAAGATGTTGAAAATGGTAGTAGAATGCGAAATGCCCATGTTTTTTTTAGTGCAGAAAACTCATCATTCACTCCTGCACAAAATTCAAAGAGTCATTTATTACTCTTTTGGTTTCGCCGCTTTCAGTGAACTCTATGCAGGTTTCTTCCTCTTCAATTGAGAGTCCTTCGGGAGTATTTTGAAATGGATCCCTCACCTACTTGTAACTAGATATCAGTTTGTCGTCAGCAAGAAAGTACTTTTTAAAAATTCTTTGCTAGCATTGCTCAATGATTTTCAATGGTTACAAAAATAACTTTTACATTTTGTTCTTTAGACTTGTAAGTTTTAATACAATCATTCAAATTTGCAAACACTGTTAAGTTTTCTTGCTTTAAATTTCTGAACCACAATTCCAAATTCCTACAAAAAGCATTAGCTTTATCACTCGTATCCAATATATGTGTATTTGCTCCATGAAGATGAAGATTCAAGTCATTTAATTTCTCGAATATATCGATCACACATACATGTAGCTCAATTTCATCACAAATAAACTATCGCAAAAATTCTCAGCTTCCGGTCTGTTTTTTTTCTAGGCAAACGGCGATTTCTTATCTTAATTCATAAACACGTTGCAAAAATTTCCCTCGTGATAACCATCTTGCCTCGCAATAAAATAGTAACGCTGAATGTACTGCACCCATGTCTTTACAAAGTGCGAAAAATATTCTTGATTTCATGGTTCTCATTTTTAAATAATTTACTACGGTTAAAACCATAGTCAACACAATATTCAAACCAGGACTCATTTCTTTGGAAGCAAAATCTTCTCTGTGGATCATGCAATATGTCCAGACGCACTGTGGTGATTTTTGTTTCACAAGTGCTTGAATACTTTGGAATCTTCCGGACATAGAACGAGCACCTTCGGTGCATATTCCGACGCAATGTTTTCCATTCTATGTTTGCATTGTACATAAAATCATTTAATCTAGCAAAAAAAGCGAGTGATGTTGCTTTGAGTTCTATTGATTTGCAGAAAAGTAATTCTTCTACTACTGACAAATAATTACAAAAATCTGACATATCAATGAAATGAGCATCTTTATTTCTATCTTTTGTCTCTTTGAGTGGTATTGAAAACAATTTGTCACGCAACTTCGACAAAAGCTGACACTCTACATCTTCAGCTATATCAGGAATTCGACGGGCAACAGTATCATTTGAAAGAGGTATAGACTGCAATTTTTTTGCAAAATTATCTCCGAACATAATTTCTACAATCTTAATTGCGGCTGGCAAAATAAGCTCTTCACCAATTGTGTGAGGCTTTTTACATCTGGCTATTTTATATGAAACTTTGTAAAAGACAATTAAAGCTTTTTATTTCACAGACGAAGTTTTTTTTAAACAATTATTTTTGCTTTTCATATGATTTTAATTTTAATTCGAAGAATTCTCTGGGTTTGTTTACGTACTCACTATGAAGCGTTTCCAAATGTCGTTTAAGTTTATTAGGTTTCATGCGGTCTGCCGCCAACAGTTTTGAGCAAATGATACTTAGGGGCCTTTCTTCATTTACTTCAGTACTAGTGAACCCAAAATTTAAGTATTCTTGCGAATATTTTCTTGATTTTATTTTCAGAACCAGGCTCGTCTGTGTACTTGTTGATGCTTGTCAATCGTCTAATGCTCGCTTAAGTCCGCTCAAAAATTTATGCATGATTCTGCATAAGTTTGCTGCCATGAATATTCAATGCGGAGAATTGCAATTACACGAAAATGCACATAACATACACATTCAGAATAGATTCAATAGCGATAGAAGGATCGATTCAAATGAGATTGTCTGAAATTGAAATTAACGTCATAGAATTTTCTCCTCCTCCCAATGACAAAACATTTGTTCACATCTGCGCGCTCTCCTAACTTAACTTTTAAGCTGACCAGACAAATTCCAAACAAAACGAAACTTCTCGCAAAATCGTGAGAACGCCTGACATGGCGGAACGCAAGAGAAATAAAAAGGCATAGGATTCTTGTTTTTTCAATGCGGAGGATCGGTGTTGCAAAATGTCAATAAATGTTCGTATTCTTGGTAATTTGTAAAGCTAAAAATTAAGGTTGTAGTGTAGGTTTAGCGCCAAAATACTCAAAATACATTATTATTGCATACATTTTATTGTACGACGGGGGCGATGAAAATTATGATTGAAAATTGGGCCGTGAATACTAAAAGTTTGAGAAGCACTGAAATAACATCAATATAGTATCAATCAGGAAAAAATCAGGAGGAATCATGGGAAGGAATCAGGAGCAAAGGGAGTTCTCTTGAAATGAAAGGGAACTTGTGGTCTTGTTGTACTCAAAGATCTTGTAGAAATATAATAAAAGCTACACATCTCGTCTCGTGAAAAGATTTAAAATTATGGTAAAATTTCTTTGATTTCCATTGGCCTAAAATAACTACATAGTAGCACAATAATAGAAGTAGTCTTCATATTTTGGAGCAGAAAAATGTACTAAATAAAATTAAAATCAATATTCAGAGATTAGACTCCATCAATCAACATATCAAACGGGCCTTTGCTATGCAAAGTATAGAACTTCTAATAATTATTTTCAGGAGAAAATCGAAATATAAGCAAAGTTTTCGTTATATTATTAATAATTCCACAGCTAATAGGAAAATATTGTTGTATTTGTATTTTTATTTCTTTTCTGGGATACATAAATAATTGTTTGGGATAAAATAACATTAGTTCTACATAACAATTTTTCATTATTGATGTTCTCGTGTACCAGCCAGGCTGGCAAATTTGGGTGCGCTGCTCCACTTTTCAAACTGAGCCGTATTTGCTGTAGAGTACGACTTCTTTAGTACACAAACATGCCATAGGGACCCGTTTATAGGGTAGACAACCATTTACACCTCATTCACACACAAGGAAAGGATAAAGACAGGATAGGAAGAGAAAATACATCCATTCCTGAGCCGGGATTCGAACTCAGGACCTATCCATCCGTAGTCAGGCACGCTGACCACTAGACAAATTGGCCGACTCATTATTGATTGATTCTCTCAATTATAATCCCATTGATTAAAAATATCTTTTCATTAAGAGAACAGTTTTAAATTAACAATTTTTCATTGTTGTAGTTTTTGCTATTTAAAAATTATCACTGATCACATACAAATATTTAATAGTTTGAATAACAAAAAGTTAATGTTTCAATTAGAAAGACACGCATTTTAAATCAAAATTTAAAGACTACTTTTCTTATGTTTTGATTATACATTAGGCGTGTGTAAGTACTTTATAAAACTGAAATTTCCTTTGAACAAAATTTTCGTCACCAATTTTAAAGTCAACTCCAATATCTTAGAATCTCTCATTTCTAATATTTTCTAAATAAGGCGATCAAAAATCCGATAAAGAATATCTTTAGGAATTATTGAGCAGAGTCTTAATGAAAGATGAAAGGAAGCTATTTGATATGGATTAAAATTTATGCGTTACTAATTAAATATATTGGGTTATATAACCTTGTTATATAAAGATATTTTGCATTTCTCCTAAAGTAGATTTTACTTTTGGTTATCTTGAGAAGGTATAAATCTTTTCTGATTTCTATATTACAATGCTGGAGGAAAGATTGAACGTTTATAGTTCAATAACTATTATCCTTAAGGCAAATAAATATATTTTTATTTTAAGATTAGGAAACCTAGCTTATGATATTAATTTAAAGTAGACGGAACGAATGATTAAAGAAAGATATTGTCTCTTTAAGAAACGGTAAATCTGACCGATGGTTGAGAAGTAAGCGTCCCTATCTTCGAAGCAGTAGGCTCCGGGTTTTTAATGATTGTTCGGGCATGGATGTATTTTCTCTCTTTGAGTTTACATATTTTATCATTTGACTTTTGAAATGAAGATGGTACATCCAGTGGGTGCCCCCACTATATGAGATGCCCACACTTCGCCCATTATAGAGCTGAATAGGGCAAAGGCCTAAGGGCAGCCGGGTATTACAAAAAATAAAGATAGGAAAAAAATGGCAGAGGTAGATGAAGGTGACTTAAAAACTCGTAATTATTAGTGTCAAACAGCATTAATTTATAATATGTGTTATTAAATAATTTTCAATTATATGTATTGTCCTAATTTCGTTAAACTGTCTTAATTGTTAGTAAGTTGAATTATCATAGTAATATGCATTTGATTTCACAGGTTTTGAATAAATGCATTCTAAAAGGCATTACATAAAAAAAGAAAATTATATATTATATAAAAAATACACATTTTCAAGTTTCTTACACACCATTACGAGTGCTGAGTGTATTCATGTTACAAAATAATAACTTATTATATTATTATATTATATTATATTATTTTCAAAAGTTCAACCCATACACGTCCAAATATGCCCTTGTCAATGCTGACTAAAGCAGTAATGATGTAAACTTGTGTGTAATCAATGTTCTCAGCAACGTTGATCGTACACATTTTTTCATGCATTCTGCTTATCTTTATTACATGCTTGTCAATGCTGACCAGAGCAGCAATGACGTGAACTTTATTGTAGTCAATGTTTTCGGAAACGTCGATCGTACACATATTTTGTAACGCATTCTGCTTGTCCTTATTTCATGCTTGTCAATGCTGACGAGTGCAGCAATGATGTGAACCTGAGTGTAATCAACAGTCTCAGCAACGTCGATCATACACATTTTTTCATGCATTCTGCTTATCTTAATTGCATGCTTGTCAATGCTGACCAGAGCAGCAATGACGTGAACTTTATTGTAGTCAATGTTTTCAGCAACGTCGATCGTACACATATTTTGTAACGCATTCTGCTTGTCCTTATTTCATGCTTGTCAATGCTGACGAGCGCAGCAATGATGTGAACTTGAGTGTAATCAACAGTCTCAGCAACGTCGATCATACACATTTTTTTTCATACATTCCCAAAGAAAAAAAGAATGGAAGAAAATTTTAGGGTCTGGAAATCATAGAAGCCATTTGAAGAATGAGAGAGACAAAATGATTTCTTTTGATTAATCATCGTTTTGCAAATTGATATTGCTTGGCCCATGAGAAATCATAATGGAAGTGGCAATTACATATACTAAACATTAAAATATTCCTTTTTTATTGAATGTTAGAACCAATTTAATAGGTTATTCTAATAGCTGAGCGTTTTATATTTGAAAATCTTAAGGGTAAAAAAATGTTGAATCATGTTTAATAGTATTATACCTAATTGTTTTTAAAAGTAAAACAAAGTGTTTGAAGCTTCTCATTTTTCTTAAAATTAATGCAAAATTATAAGTTAAATAGAAAAAAAGTATTTTTTAAGAACCACATAACATTTAAGGAAAAAATTTGCGCTAGAAAATTAAACATGGTGCTTAAAGATTATATAAAAAATGTCTTTAACAATGATGTTGAAAAATAAAATAAAGGATATATCTTTTCTTCTCGTTAAAATGTGTATTAAATGTGTCAATAATTACGTATCCTTAAAATAACTTTTATAATTGTGGATTAATTCTCTTTAAATTCTTCTATAATTTAAAACGCGTGAATTAATTTTTTGCCACATTTCGAAAATAGTTTTTAATTTTGTAATTAATAAGTACTTATTGTTTTTGAAATTTATTTAATTAGAAATCTGTGAATTTAATTTTCAAATATTTTAATTCAAACTTTGAATGATAGTTAAATTTTAAAATTTTAAAAAAATAGTTTAAACTAATTAATTCAATTAAAGAAAGTAATAGTATTTAAAAAATTGTGTTATAGTTTCTCAAACTATTCATATTTTAAAAGTTTAATATTCTTATTCTATCATCCATGTTTCAAATATTTAAATATTTTTTCATATATATATTCTAAATAAAAACAAGGGGAGAAAAATTTCGTAAAGTTTATAATTAGTTAAATTATTGATACAACGAATGAATTCTTTTGAAGATGTTCTCCCTGCATAATCATATTATTACAGTAAATTTATATTAATAAAATATATTCTTATATTTTAAAATTAGTTCTTTTAATTTTTTATAGCAGAAACTCTTACAGTTTTTTAACTGGACAAATTTCGTGAAGAAATAACTTTTTTTTTATCACATTGAGAAACATATTCAACATATTATCTTTCTAAAAGCATGAACCCTTTACTTACTATTAAAATATTACAATCATATACAATATATAATTTGTTTACCAATCAATTTGATGTTGACAAAATATTATAATGAAGCTGTTAGAACTTTGATCAATAAAATTAAGTTTATATAAATTGAATATTTTTGATAGAATATTCAATATCCAAATATATTTTAGCATCGTTAACTATGGTGAGTAGACAACGATACAGCTATAAATATATGAATTGATCAAAGAAAGAGAGACGGCATCAAGTTCATTAATACAGAACATTTGTGGTTTGTATGTTATATCCGCTAAAAGGGCTCGGTTTAGAATCCGTTACCACTTGGTTTGGCGATAAACTTTAATTTATGGTAATCCTAATAACCACATATATTTTGTATAGGTTTCGTGTAGCGACCATCTTGTTAATGAAATCTTGGCACCTATCTTGTTGTAAAAAAAAAAAAAAAAAAAAAAAAAAAAAAACGTCAAAGAATCAAGAGGTACCTAATTGTAAACTGTTACCTTGCTGAATTAATCCTTTTTTGGCTTTTTTAATATTTTCACCAATAAAAGTATTGGATCCACATCGAGGGTAAGTTCTATTTGGTAGGATCAATTCTTTATATTTAAAGATTTTAAAGGCAGTAGAAAAATAAGCAGAAAGTGGAATGGGGTAAGTTTTTAAGAAAAGTCTTTTCATATTTAAAATATCTAATATATATATATATTAGATATATATATATATATCGTTAGATATAATATATATTAGATATATATATATATATAAATAAAAAAAAAACAAGAACGTTTTATTATATTTAGTGTTAATCTATTATGTATAGTAATACGTGGGTATCACAGTAGTTAGTCTATTGACGAAACAAAAGTAATATCTATATGAATTTAAGAAATTTTTGTTGAGAAAAAACGGAAAAATTTCAGAAAGAGTAAACGAAAAATGGTAATTTTGTATGTTACACAATTTTATAATCTTATTTTATTCTTACTAACGTTAAGTGCCTTTTCTTTGTAAACAATTCCCGATGCTATCTAAAAATAATATACAAAATAATGTATCACTTTTCAAAAACATATTTAGTAACTGAAATAAATGAGGTAATTTGCAGAATTTATAAACATATTCTACATTTTTTTCATAGTATTTAGCTTTTTCTGAAACATATTGGTTGCTATAATTAAAAAAATCGTTGAGGTATTCTGATACAAGAAAAAAAAACAGTCACTTTTTAATGTAATCATATCTAATCAATAATTTGATTATTAATTTTTAATCAAATTTAATATTTATAAGGAAAACCCTTATTTTATATGACAACAGAAATTTTATCTGATTTCAATTAAGAGCAGCAGCCACACGGAATGTCAATAAACTTGATCAGGATGTTGACCTATACATAACATGAAATATACTGTTTCATTTGAAAATTTTTATGACAGCATTTGTAATTAATGATGATCTGAACACACTGCAAAATTACTGTTCAGGAACTCTGTTCGTTTCAAGAACGGAGTTGTCATTCCCCTATTTATCTCATCTATGCGTAACTGGTGGAAGTATAAGGAATATATAAGACCCTTTTTTCTCTATGCCCGAAATTTTTAAAAAAGTGCATATTTACTATTTTTTTAATCTTGAAAACTTATTGCTTTATATATATATATATATTTACATTTGAAACTAACTGACTTGAAAACGTACTGCAGCAAATGTGTTTCCAGTTTTCTAATACGCCACAATTCGTAAATGCATCGGAATGAGAGATAACCCCAACCTCAATATTAAATATAACCTCTTAACTACTGGAAAATTTCAAATTTTTACTTAATTCAGCTTTTTTTAGTCACTATTAGCTTTTTTTCAATTAAATACGCGAGATCTCCTCTTGTAATGGGAATAATTTTTTAAAAAAATATTAAAAATGCCATTATTTTAATAGAATCACAATTTTTTCTGCAAATTATGCACACGATTTTCATTAGAAACCAAAAATTGATTGTTTTATTTATATATAAGTTTTGTATTCATCGTTTGGTTTTATACTGAAAGCAAAGAATTTATATAGGGTAGCAGTAAATTTCTTCTAATTAGTAGTGTATTGTTACAGTGAAAAGAAAATAAGTAAACGCGTATGCAATAGAATATTAGATTACAACTTTAAAAATGTTTCAAGCTTTAATTTTCTGGGTAATTTTTGTCATGTTATGTCTTACTTGAAGTTAAGAATAAATATTGTCATGCATTGTCAAAAAAATTAGAGTATTTTCCTTAGTTAACTAAATATGTTATTTTAATTTGCTCCATTATTGTATTATCATTTTGCAGGTCCAAATTATTTTCTTAAGTTAATATTTAAAATTAATATCTTAAGATGTTGAAATTTTAAGTTTGTTTTATATGAATACAACATTTTATTATTTTTTCAAATATAAGAAGACACTGAATATTTTAAGTTATATTATAATCTTGTGTAATCTTTTTAGCTAAAATACAATAGATTTACAAATTTGAGAAAAATATTCACGTGATCTTTGTATGTTTATTTAAAGTATTCTGAAACATGACATTTACAGCAATAAGTCAAAATAATCTATATACTATAAAATGAATGATGAAAACATATAAACTAGTTTTCTTTTGCTTCAAACTATATATTTTTCAAAACTATGTGTAACATATATTTCAACAGATTTAGTTTGGCATTATCTTAGTAAACTAATCATATCATATATTCAGATTTATACAAATTTATAAGAAAAATCAATCTCTACTTAAGAGTTTAGACGATCCAATATTTAAAATAAATTAGTTAATTTTTTAAATTTTAGAACTGAAGAAATTATTAGACGTAGAGTAATTCTTTAGATTTAATTGGATATATATTTGTTCCTAACAAGTTTGTAACATTTTGTATAGATTTTATAACAAAAAAAAAAGATTTTGGAATTACGTATAAGTTCATCAACTATTCAAATGAAAATAATTTTTTTTCGTAAAATGTAAGCAAAAAAGAAAAACTCGTCAAAGCTAGAAATGAAGGTAAAATCTAATGTCTCATGTATTAAGAATTTAACATTTTCCCCGTAACATTAAGAAATGCCTGAAAAGTACATTTTACTTTAAAAATGAGCAGTAAAAAAGATTGATCTTTTACTAATTTCTCGTCTATAAATTCCATATAAAATAATTATATTTATACATTTCCTAAGATAATTTAGGCATAACTGAGTTTTATGATGTCATCAATATTTTTTTTCACTTGAAAACAAATTTTTAGAAAATATAAATGGTGGTTCCGAAATTTATTACTTGTTCTCGATAACAAAAGTTTAAAAATAGAAATAAGCTAAACTTTCTTTTCCTTCTCGTTTTTGTTAGGTACTTTATATATATATATTCATTACCCATAAAGTAAACGCTGTGGCACAACATCCCACTTGGGCCAATGCTTACAATGTTACAGTGCCCACCTCTGTTTTCCTGACCGAGAGGCCCTGGGGTGTAAGGAATATGTCAGATAATGTGGTCAGCCTAACGCGAAGCCCCTAATGTTTATTTCCCAAGCATGCTTAGTAGTCAGTTTATCAACCCACTGAAAACATGAATGGCTGAGTCGACCACATCCAGCCCGAGGATTGAATCTCGGACTTTGGCGTGGGAGCATGAGATTCTAAGCAATAAGCCACCTGGCTTCATATATATATATATATATATATATATATATATATATATATATATATATATATATATATATATATATATATATATATATATATATATATATATATTGCTGACTATTTAAAATGCAATTCGTCTGAAGCAAGAATATAAGCATGGTAAAAGTATATCAGACGTTTGCTCCGAAGAGATATAAAAGTCATCAAGAAGGCAGCGCATACGCACAGCAGCTGTTGCTTTTTCTAAAAGCCTTACATAAAAGGAGAAGAGATTGCCGATTTAAGATAGAATTTTATTTTTTAAAGCTGTTTAACTATATATTTCATCTACCATCTTTCTAGTAAAGATTGAGACTTTGACCGAGGAAATATTGTAACTTATTTTGATTAAAGATTGTAATTTCAGAATAATCGGTGATTATATTGGAGGAAACTAAGTAACTGTGAGGCGAATTTGTAATAGTTGAAAGAGGGACCGATGGGATCTATATCTCAAAACTGAAACGATCGAATAAATTCTTAGTAAAATACGAAATATATTCATGCAACATTACATTTGCAAATTCCCGTCGGTTTTGAACATAGAGCTCAAATTCATTCTTGAAAAGTTCGTTCTTCTGAGTCTTTCTGAACTTTAAGCAAATCTGTATCATCTATAAAAGGATTCTGAAGTACAGAATTGCCAACAGAAAACAACTAGCTCCATCGAGATTCCCATTTATCAGATCGATAATTAATAAAATTTTAGCAAATAATACGAGTTTCTGATTAAAAAAATGTTGTTGTTGCACGAGTATGCTTCCCTGTGAGTTACATCGAAGTAGTTGGCTGAAGTCTTCGTGATTTTGAAAGCATGGACCAAGCAGAAGACCCCCAATATTTCGCTTGTCATCTCTAGAGATATCATTTCATTTGGAGGACATTGCGACTACGCGAAGTTTAAAGTACATTTAAAGCCATTAATTAACACTACGGATCTTCAGTTTAGTCGGGATTCCAACTCACTACCTTTCGATAATAAGAACCATGCCCTAACCAAACAGGTCATAAATGCCCATTTAGAAAATGTATCCCATCTCGTGCAGTACCAAAGAAATTCATGAAATAAATCATTTTTCTCAAACTAACACATTTATAATTAAAGTTTATTTAAGAGCAGTTAGTTCTCCAGAGTCCATTCCTTTTGATAACTTATAGTGAAATATTTATTTGAGATTTAGATTGAAATATTTCAGATGATAATGTTTGAATGTTGGCAGGATGGTGTTTCTGAAAGTGGAAATTATCTAACTGAATACCAGTTACTATTGAGGAACAGGTTATTGGCGTCGAGTTTCTCTTTTCTTTATGATCATTAATACGGATTAATATCTGTGAATTTTACAAGTTTCCTTTCTTGGGAACGTTAATAAGATTCACTGTGAATAATCGTAGTGAGATTCACTGTGAATATCCGTTGTGAGATTCACTGTGAATATCCGTTGTGAGTTTCACTGTGAATATCCGTTGTGAGTTTCACTGTGAATATCCGTTGTGAGTTTCACTGTGAATATCCGTTGTGAGTTTCACTGTGAATATCCGTTGTGAGATTCACTGTGAATATCCGATAGTAATGCATAACACGAGTACATTTAAGCATTTAAATATTGCAATAAACTTGTATGACTGGGCGATACGCATACATGTAGATTTTACATTTAACTATTTAAATTGTCATGTAAACAATTTTGTGGTGATATGTCATTTTCCTTTGCCCCAAGTGGACTTGTTGACTTACACATAATATTTTCGGTCTCCTGAACCATTTTCATATAGTCATGAATATTTAAAAAGTTAGACTCTTCATCCTTCTAAGTTTTTTGTTTCCATACTGCTAATTGTTTGCTTATGTTTGGAATATTGTTAAGCATAGTTATACATTTTAAAAAATTTTCTAACTCTCAGACGGATCAAATTTGATCTAGATTGATTTGAAACGATTGGGATTTAAAGCATTATTGGATGCATATGTTGTTGTTGCCATGTGCCAGCTAAGCAGGCATTATGGGCTGCGCTGCTTCATATTTTCCAACTGAACCCTATTTTGATGTGGAGTCCGACTTTCCTAGTACACACATGCCATAGGAGCCCGTTTATAGGGTAGGCAACCATTCACAAGCCATTCATACCAGGAAAGGACGAAAACAGGATAGATAGAGAGAGAAAGTACATCCATGTCTGAGCCGGGATTGGAGCCGATGACCTCCCAATCCGAAGTCAGGCACACTGACCACTAGACAAGTTTGGCGGCATGGGATGCAGATAATTGAGCTAATTTAGCAGACAAACAATTCCTTGATGGTATTTTTCAAAAAAAAAAAATTGCAGCTTTGAAGTTTTTAATGAATAATTGTGAAATAGAACGTAGTAACTCTGAATTTTAAAACTGTATAAATATATATGTTGTAGAAAGCAATAAATAAATTGAAACACATCTATAGAGAATACTGATAAAAAAAAAGGAAGATGATCATTTGATATCTTATGATAAAAAACGCAAAGATCCAGGGAATTTACAAATTTTCAAGTAAATAATATTAAATTTGCTTAGGGATGGCTCATTATTTATAAATTAAATTTCTAAGCTTTGATAAAAAAATGTTCCATTTTCCTATACGCTATAAAAAAGAAAACTGTTTCTCTCTAAATTATTTCTATTCATGTATTATTCCCAAGCGGAAGTATATAAAATTGGCAGTCTCTCTCTTTCAATTTTCTTTTATTAATGAGATTTATATAGTTGAATGCTTACCTTCTCTCTTCAATGTTATGCTGTCTGTAAAAGAACAAAAAGTCTCTTAAAGAAAGGTTTCATTTCCGCTGAAGAAATATCAAAATATAATTGTGATTTTAAGTACTCAAAATATTAATTACTGAGTCTTTCTCTTTAATAAAAAATGAAATGCCAATTTCCGAAATAGATAGATTACTATTTGAAATTCAAATTACTTTGGTGAATATTGTTTTTATCAAAGAAGTCATGGGCTCATTGCCGAAAGAAAAAAAACAAGAAGGTAACTAACTATCTTAATAATACAATTTATTTGAAAAGAAACACCTTTAATAGGAAGCCAACAGAAATGAGTTGCATTTCTTGATAAAAAAAGTATAGTTAAGGAATGTTGGATATCAGGTGTTAGTTAAGACTTCTAAGGTTGATATTTCCGATTGAAGAGATTTCCTAGCGAATATTCATAAATAATTTAAATTTAATGCGTCATTTTTTGAATGCAGCAAGAAATGTGCGTGGGTGCGTTTATAGATTTTCTATTTAACCAATAATATCTCTTCACTCATATTTATTCAGAAAATATCAGTTTCTTTTTTTTTTTTCTTTTATCTTGACAGTTAACTAAATTTTCTTTCTGAGGAATGAGAAGCTTCTTGTATTTTAAATTTTAATATTTTGGTTTGGTTTGTTGTTTTTGTCACTCACTCGATGATCATTTAATTTGAATGAAATTTTATGAAATACTTATTTATCTTAAAATGTTAAGCATATATTTATGAAATTTATATAAATTTTATAAATAAATGCATAGTTAGAAATTTATTGCTTATATCAAACAAATAAAAAATGTATTTTTTTAAATTCAAGTATATCTTGTATGTATTGGATGTTACAGGCACTTTAATTAAAGAAAATGGACATTTTTTTCTCAAACAATTATGAATTTAAATCTGTGACAACGAAATGATTAACGAGAATGGTGAAAAATGTTTTGTTTCCATTAAAATTACATTCACTATTATTAAAATTACAAGACTGAACTGTCCTGTCGGTCCCTTTCCTGGATATTTTCTGGACGATAAGCAGTACCACTCTCACGCCAGATCAGTTGACGTCTACAATCTGATGACAGACTGAACCTACTCTCATCTGAGAATAGTACGCATGCCAAGTCTTGTTCAGTCTAATTGCGATGCTCACGATACCATTGCAAACAGGCAGCACGGTGCTGTCTGGTCAATGGGACACACACAACAGGTCTGCGGGCGTATAGTCCTCCTCCCCTCAAACGTCTGGCAACAGTTTTTCGAGAGATCTGCTTTCCTGAGGCAGCAAGAAACTGATTTGCCACCTGCTGAGTTCTGGCACGCCTGTTCCATTTTGCTGATAGGGCGATATATCTGTCTTTCTATCTTCTGCAGGCGTCGTACTAACACGATCTACCCCGTGCGGCCTACTACACATTCCAGTAGTTTCAAATGACTTCCACAGCCGTGAATCAACGCTGTGAGCGATGTCAAACTCCCTGGCAACATCTGCTATTTTTCGCCCTTCTTCGATCTTTCCAATAATTCGGCCATGCATAAAATCAGTTAAGTGATGTCGGAAAGACATGCCAAATATTTCAAGGTCACCTATTAAATCTTTTCTGTTAAACTCTGACTTGAAACAACTCTCCACACGCGTCAAAACCTTTAAAGCTCTTATTAAAGCTATCACGGGATGAACAGGCGTGGAAAAAAAATTTGCAAACGCATACTTCTTCTTACTATATCCCGCACTTATTCTAATTTCCCACATTTTGCTTCCTTTCATTTTGTGGTTGCTATGGATGATAGTGTTATTCGTCCTTAGCAATTGTCTAACAGTGTAACATTATATTACCTTTAAGGAAATTTACATCATTTCACTTTACCTGAAAAACCATTCACTGACATCGATTTCAGTTTTTAAATTTAGATGGCACTCTGTGGTAACACTAAAATGATTCAAACAAAAACAATACGGGAAAAGGCATTGATGCCGCGGTGGTCTGATTGGTCCTCGTGACCGAAAGGTGACGAGTTCCATGCCTGACACAATCGAAATTTTTACGTGCTCACTAGAAACAATTGGGGCACGTAAAATCAGTCATTATCGCAATGTGCTTGGATTGATGTCATGTGGCTTGATGAAGAGAGTACCAGCTCAGCAATCGGCATCGTCACTTGACATGGCTTAACGTCTTTACTATCAGCAGAAATAGGCAGCCGGAAACGTATTGTAAGCACAAACCAAATAACAAATTCATTATTTTGAGCACTTGTATTGTAATGCTTTTGCACTGCTTTTGCATTCGTGAGTGGTCCTGAAATGCTCCTGTATCTTTATATAATACTTTATATTTTATCGAATTGCATAAAGGCGACTGTTAATTTATTAGCTGGCTTGTACCATTATGATCATTCTTTGAGAACATTAGACAAAATAAATCGTATTAAATTTATTATATCGAAAAGAAACGATAGAAGACCAAATCACAGCAAAAGGTCTAAAGTAGCAGCTGAATAATTAGAGTGATGATCTTCAGTTCGTGGGTATGATTCCTACATTAAGCATTGGTTTTTGTAGTGGTTCAAAGTATACTTAAAATTACATTTCTTGGTTTTAATCCTGGTGTGCAAAGAATGATTTCAGTGCGTGAAGTAATCCAAAATTTCATTTTTGAAAGTGATAAAGATTTAAATAGTAATTTGATTGGAGATTTTACCAGAAAATTGGCAATCATCCATTGTCAGGGGAAGAATCGGTTGTAATATTTGAGTATGACGAGAGAAAATAAAGCTACTCTACTTCTATATCCAGCAATCAATATCCATATATTCAATCTTGCTTGATCAAAATATTCCTATTTCTTCGGAGTACAGATATTTGACGATGTTTTTGTTTTAATCTTGATATTATGATTGCGAAACTTTATGGGAAATTATTGCAACAATCTACTTGTTTCAGCATATCTGTTATCAAACATTTTAGATTGCAAATTCTTATGCATTATCTCGCAGTTTCGATAAATTGTGCCAGTGACATGTCTACTAAAACTACCAACTTTAAAATGTATTTTATTCTAAATAATTCAAATGAATTCATTTTTTGTGGCCAACTTTTACTAATTTATTTATTGAAAATCCTCTAAAATTCAACATTTTAATGGCATCATTCAAAGACTATTTATTTATAATTTTAATGCAGTCAAATGATAACTTTCACGCCTTCAAATCTTATCAATGTTGTCAGCAATTTTATTCTTTATTTTAATAAGCGGAAACCTAATGAATTTTCAATTTAAAAAATTACTTAAAATAAATTTTTAAAAGGAAAATTTATTACGTTCCAACATTTTATTTCTCAATTTTAAAAATTAAAAACTTAAGTTCTACACATCCTGCGAAAAAAATTAAATTTTAATTCTTTTAATACACACATTCATTAAAATGTTAATCTAATTTTATAAAGAAAATGAAATTTTGAGATATTGAAGTTCGATAAAAATTTGTGTATTTTAAAAAAGTCAATCATTTTATTCTATTGATATTTTTCACTTTAAATATATTTCTAGTATGATTTCTTTCTTGGGTAACTGATAGAAGAGCATTATTTTGAGAATGAAATCCAAACAGGGATTCCAGTTCAGTTGCAGTTGATCAATAGGAGATGTGTGTTTCTCTTCTTCCTTTTCCGAGTTTTCGCTCTTGTGATATGTGAACATGACACACTTATGCGA
This sequence comes from Latrodectus elegans, assembly GCA_030067965.1. NCBI lineage: Eukaryota > Metazoa > Arthropoda > Arachnida > Araneae > Theridiidae > Latrodectus > Latrodectus elegans. The sequence goes on along the minus strand of CM057820.1, from coordinate 26,051,870 downwards.
AAGAGAGAAAGAAATTTACGGGATGGACTTTAAAATGCCTTACACATTTAAGCTGAGCATTAAGCGGTATTAAATTTGTTTTCCAGATGTGTAATTCTTTACTAGTAATAATTTCCCTCTATTGCTATGAAGAACTGGCAGCTGAATGGCTAGAGCTTTCGCTATCGATTCAACTGTTCATGGGATCAAATCCCAGCTTGGGAATGGGTTTTTGAGGTGTTTCGAAAACTACTTTAAATCTCAGGTTAGAGTCTAATTAGCCATAGAGAGAAAAAATTCTCCTAGAACGCCAAGCCAAACAAAACTATTCCCTCTATTGCTTAGTTGGAAGCTCGATGGTTTTAGTGATAGTGTTTTGCGCTCCCAAAGCACAGATCCGAGGTTCAATCTTTGTACTAATTAGGGTAGACTCAGCCTTTTATCCCTTTAGTGCGTCAGCCGAATGGTTAGCGCTCTTGCTTTCGGTTCAACAGTTCGTGGGTTTGAATCCCACCTTGGACATGGATGTTTGTAGTGGTTCGGAATTCACTTTAAACCGTAGTTCCCGGTATAATTAGCCATCATGTGCAAAAAAATGACCATTGAGCTACAAACCAACCAACAACCAAACCTGTAGTGCATCGATAAAACTGAGTACCAAGCATTTTGGGAACTTAACTCTAGGGATTTGACGTTAGGATAACCAGAAAAATCCGAGATAATGATTTCCCGCTCACAGTCATGAAAACAAATAAGTTCACTATAATTTTCCGCTCCTTATGGGCTGTAGTGACACTGAGTTTAGTTTTTATTGCTTAATTGATATAATATATCGGAAATGACTAAAATTCCCCCCCCCTAAATTCAGAAAAGTATTTAAAGAAATTTTAAATTGTAAAATTCTGGTAGTTTTTTTTATGTAAAATAATGGTACCGTGTGAAGTAAACAAAATTTTCAACTATCATTACTTAAATTTCACAATAAAATAATGAAGTAATTAAATATTTTGCATGGATTATATATAAGTTAACGCTTACGTTGAAAATTTATTTAGGGAAGTGACAATAATTTATTTTTGATTTGTAAAACAAGGCACAGTCGATAATTTGTTTCATTTAATTTATTCTTCAAACAATCAATTCGCTTGTTTTTTGCAAGTAATACAAATAAATTAAGAGAGAGTACTGTTAAGTAATAAGCAAAAATTATTCTTTTAAATCTGAGAAGTATTTCAAAATGAAAGAAAGGAAAATAAATTCAAAAATAAAATTAAAAATGTAATTTGCTACTTCATTAAAAATAAAATGATTGGATTAAATATCTTCATCGAGTCAACTTTGTAGCTTATTAACTATTTATATTATTCATGGTATAAATTATACTAGTTAATGTTGATAAGAAAATAAGAGTTTTAATTCTCAAAGAAATTAACTATTTATTTTGATTTTCAAAAGAGAAATATTTTGTCCAACAGCGTTGAATAACTGAGATGATCTATATTTAATAATGTATCTTTGCAATTTGTTTAATTCTTAAGATGAAAAACATCTTGTCAGGTGTAGCGATTTAATGTAAATTACACTCTACCAAAGAAATTATATGCCCTCACAAAAAATGAATACGAAATTCGGCATGAGCATTAAACTTTAAAAAATTAAAAGAAAGTTATTTAAATGCTGCAAAAAACAAACTCATTTTAATATATTTTTGAGTTACTTTTATAAGTTATATAGGTCGATAGTAGGTGTGTATATAATGAATGTTTTTTTAAGTCTGTTTTCTAGATTTTGTCAGGAATTAAGTAATTCATCCTTATATCTATGGTGTTAAGAGATGGTTGAAATGCCTCTCTTAAGATGTCCCAAATATGTTCTGTGAATTTCTAGGAATACTAACATTCTTCTCGCTCAAAGTTCTGCTCTTCTGCTTATATGGAAGCTTCTTAATTTAGAGGTATGGTCTAAGCAGATTGTACTTCAAAGCTTACCCTGCCAACCCAGAAATATCCTTTTTGACGTTGCCCAACTATTTTTTCTGAACAAGATAAATCTTCGGTTCAGTCTGGAATCGAACTCACTACCTTCCGAACATGAGAATTACACCTTTCTCAACTAGGCCACTACTACCTTATTGAAAAGCAATATATTCATCTGATAAGACTTGGTAGATCACTTAAATGGTAATTATTCATGCGAGTATATTGCAGCATGTGGCCGAGTACTGTCTTGCTGATAAATCATTGTCTTGATTGATTGCATGCTTAATGCCACTCGCAAAGAAATACAAAAAATGTATCATGTGAGTAATTATCTTTGTATTTTGAAGTATTTATAAAGGTTGTCAATTGTTTCAGCAGAATTGTTTACTCAAAATAATCTCTGAGGATTTGTTCCAACAGTAAGCCACTGAATATCAAATGCTAGATTAAATGCAGATTTCTTTATTTCTATACGCTTAAATAGTACCCATCCCCAGTGAGAAAAAAATGGAAAATTATCACATTGATGATGATATCCTATCTAGACGAAGTTAATCTTGTTTACAACAGGAACTGAAACCAGATATTATTATTCTTCAAATCAATTACACTTCTTGTAAACTTGAATCGTAATGTCTAGGTAATTAGCTAGGATGATCCAAGTTTACTAGCATCCTAGCTATCTAGGTAATTGGTAGTTGTGATTCACTATTACCGATTATCAAATAGTTTCGGTCATCAAAATAAATGGCAGACTACTTTTCTGATAATTGTAGGGCAATTTATCTTGAAACAAGTCAAGCGTTTGTCGAGTCATTGAATGCATCCTGAAAGTACATGCCAATCTATTTAAATTTCTTATAAAGAAATACTAGTCTATTTCTATTTTCAGGTGACACCAAAACATTATTTGTCATGTTACTCAAATGTTAATAATATCTATAACTCATCAAGTCCCCTCCGCTAGCCAAATGTTGTATCTCTGGTCCTAGACTTTCATGTGTGCATGTTTTTAACTGAGTCTAAATTTTCTAATGATCATTGGGCAGTAAATTATAATTGAGAAACTGTGTAGCAGAAATGTCAATGATATTTTTGTACAGTAAAGCGTGTTTATAATTTTTACCATTAAAATCAAAAATGAAATTACTATGTATAATTATTTATTGCACATCATTTAAGTTCAAACCAATGCATAAATAATTTTTTGACTACACAGAAATATTCAGTGTAAAATGTTATTTCCTTTCAATTGTGGTTTAAATACATTCATATGTCATTATTATATATTTTTTTAATTGTTATGATACCATTGTCAGACTCATCATTTTTAACATTCATTTCCTTATTATAAATTTTTCAGTGCAAATAAATATTTGATTAGAAGATGTTTTGTACATTAAGAGTAAAATATTTGAGAATAAAGTCTTAGAATAGATTTTGAGCTGATCGATTATCTTTAAGGAAACAAATCAAGCATAAGCAAATCTTACTCACGTCTCAACAAATCTACTTCCAGTTCATCTTTTTAAAAATAATTCAACTGAAGTTTCCAAAGTAGTCATTTATTTATTATATTATTTGAACTCTAAAATAACCAAAATATTTATTTGTTTATTATATTATTTAAACTCTAAAATATCCAAAATATTTATTTGTTTATTATTAATGTCCATAAAATTGACCATGACGCCATAAGTTCTCTGGCCTTCCAATGTCTTTGAAAAGTACATATTTAAAATATAAGAGCAAGGTACGAGTCAATATTATGAGCATAAAAAACTTGATCCCTTTTACACACAGTATACAATGGATCAAAATAGTCCTAAAATAAAAGGAAGGTGGCAAAGCTGTAGCAGATTTAACTTCATTCAGGGTGCACCACAAGGAGATTAGCTTCTTTACACCCCAAATTTCCAAAGTAAAAATAATTGATTTAAATTGTTTAAGTGAAAAAGTCTGGGTCATTGAGGCTGAATTTCCTTTAAATATAATTCTTCATAAATCAATTTTCTTTAAATCCTTTTGGAAAACAATAACATGTAGTGCAGTTCAGATTGATAATAACTATATTTAATTTTAAGAAAATTAAAAGCAGCTTTCTGGAGTTGCACTGTGAAATTGTGTCGTAACAGACTATTAAGAATCAAAATTGATTACATCTAATATAAATGTCAATATCTTCGCTTCAATAAATCATGGGTTCTACTTTCACCTCGTGTTTGGATATTTGTAGTAATTTTGAACATATTTTTAATTGCGGATACCTGTTCTGTCAGCCCTCGTATGCAAAAAATGACAACACAGTTGCAAATAAACACATCAATGCCAAGGCATGAATCGAGAAGTCAATTTTTGTTTGAGACATACATATCAATCTATATTGCCATTAAAATAAAAAAAAATGTAGAAGATAGCATTAAAAAAAAGCTACAAATATGCACAAAATTTAGTCTTTGTTTAATTTGTAAAATTTAATACAATACTCAAATCACATAAATTGAATCTGAATATAATTTAAAAACAAAATAACGTATTTTGTAAAATATCAAAATGATGTAGTATTCCACTAAATTTTACGGAAATTTATTTACATATATGAAATCTTTCTCTGCTTTTTTTCGAATACAAACTCTTTCATGCCCTACTTTTTCGAAAAATGGGAGCACGCGCGTTTGTTTTGACAACGGATAAAAAAATAACTGTTGCAAGCTCTCATGAGGCTAAGTAACCCTAGTACCTTACGGCATTTGTCTCAGGTGACGACGAGAAATATGTTAAGGCTATAAAGTAAGCATCCCTAGTACATACGAAATTTGAAAATAAACCATCGCTGACTGTTCTCAAAGGAGCCATATAAGTTTCCACATCGATGAAGAATATGTACAATATTTGTCATAATGGACCGAAAATTCCCTTTAGAGTCAAATTATGGCTGTCTTATTTTCCTCATTTCTCGTGGCAAAATATTTTCAAGGCAGAATTTACATTTTTCGGATCAGCATTTCTGAAATAAGATAAAAATCGTTTGAAAAGATTTATGAGATCATATCGAACATGAATTTCTAAATTAGACTAACATAGAAGCGATCTTTTTTGAGGAAATGTGGAAAACTAAGTCACGTAATAGTACTCTTTATTACAAGAAGAGTAACAAAATTGTGCTCTTGAGAACTGGGTTCAAAACTATTTCACAACTCTCGTCATAGTTTAATGGAAAACAATTTCTTATTTTGTTATAATGATAAAAAAATATAGGTTTGATAAATTGCGTACCTCTTTTGAAAAATGTTTTTGATGGTGAAGTTTTGACAAAACTGCTGATTATTATTTTTATTTTTTGCACATTATATATGTAAAATGTAAATATATGTATAAAATTTAAGTAGAACAAATATTTTAGTTAATATCTCTTAAATTTATATTTTGAAAAATTTTACTTACAACAAATGTAAAAAATGACTTAATTTTAACAAAAGTACCTCGTTTATTTTTGCATTTTAATAAATTAAAATCAAATCAAGAAATAAAAAGTAGAAAACTGTTATAATTTCGCTCAGATGCATAAAATGGGTGGGAAAAAAACTAACTAACTTGAAGCATAAAAAAATCAGAAAAATGTAAACCTAAAATGATCACAAATGTAAATTAGAAAACAATTTGACAGTTGTTAACAAAATATGCTAATATGACGATATGGAATGCTAAGGAGAAAGGATGATATTAAGTATTTGATAAGCATAACGAATAAAAATATTTAAAATGATGTTAAACAAAACTAATATCGGATTAGTAAAAAATGTTATTGCTATTCAGGGAAAACATAAAAATATTATAACCACATAATTCAGAAAATTTTGGAGCTCTGAAACAAATTCTTTTCGAAAACTTTAGTTGTTAAGCAGTCAACATTTTCATGTTAAAATAAGCGAACAAATAAATCAATTATTGTGTGATATTAAATGTTTTCCAAACGTTAAAAACATTTGCGAATCTCAGAATTAATTAAAAATCAGTGTCTAATATATTCAAACCACGTTGATAACATAAAGGCCATTCACTCATCCCTGTCTTTAATATTTTAAAGTGAAGATTGATTTTTTGGTGCTCTTATAAGGATTTTTAAAAAATTCATTTCATGTATACTTCATAATATTCTACCGAACAAATATTTGTATGATTAAAATTATTGTTTAATATGGGGCATTTATAATACTGTAACGTTATAGAATTATACATTCTGTGTCGAACTAGTAATTCTCTTTATTTTTTGAATTTTGTAATTATAAAAAGAATTGAAAACCCAAAATAATTTATCTGTTTTTTAGACTTAGCCTGTTATCGATTCACACCAGATAAAATAATTTTAATAAATTGATGACCTTCATGCTTATACATTTATAAAAAGCGTTCTGGTGATTATTTTTCTAGTTGTACTATATGAAATTGAACACATACTGCCCGGCATTGAAAATGCAACACCAAGAATGAGTTGCCAGAAAATTATGCAAATTTCAGGGTAGACACACCTTACTGGGTTATGCAAATGATGTGAAATGTGCAGCTCTCCAGCTCACGTAGGATAAGATATTAGGTGAGGAACCGCCAGAATGGACAATATTCGCGTTGTTATTGTTGTTTTGAAAATAATCACTGAAAATTTATTAATGTCACAAAGGACGCCTGTAATTCCAGAAAATGCCAGACTGTCGTCAACGAAATCAGTTCCAGTTGACAGGCAAGTTTAAGAGGGGCATGATGATCCAATTGAGAAGGCAGTTTGGCCTTTACCGAAAATCCCAGCTGACAGACAATGGACGCGTCCACAGTCGTGATCTTCGAGACTACAGGCCTGCTTACTGATGAAAACCGGTTGCATGAGTCATCACATTTGGGGAGACGCTCAGAGCGACTGGTGAGTGATGAACTCGATAAAAGTGGATTATTAATAAACGTTTGAGTAAGAAGATTTGTATGCAAGAATGTTCCTTGATGTAATAATCAAAAACAAGGAATTTTATTAAAGGTGAGTGGAAAAATGTTTCTATAATTTATACTTAAAAATTATATTATTTAAAACTTATATACTAATTATCATAATTGCCTAAGCCTTGCGTGTACTGTTGTCAAAAAGTAGATTATTGTACTTTGTATACATTCCAATATTAATTTACTGGATATTTAGTTTAGCCATCATCAAGTTCATAAATGCTAAATATTTTATTTATTGAATTATTTTTTCACGTTAATTATAAGTAATATTAAGATAATAATAGCTTGAAAAAAATTACTTGTATTGAACAAAACTTATGTGTTTTGAAACTAAAATATTCATTTCTTTATATGTGTATATTTATTGTACTGTATCAAGTCTTTTCACTAATTAAATAGTAATTAGTTTAGCAATAGTGGAAAAGATTTTAGTATAAAAAATGTTAGGAAAGATGATTAGCTGTAATCACATATTATCACAAAACTAGTGTAGTTTTTATTGTAAGAATATATTTTAAATTATAATGTTTTGATGTGTTGAATTATTTCGTTGTTATAGGAACTAAACAAAGCTAAAATTAAAACAGAATATTAAACAATTCATTCTTAAATTTGAATCTGTGAGTAGAACATTGTTTGAAGTGTCTTATCTCACAAGTCATTGGTTATTTAATATTCATTAATAAGGGAATATTTAATAACACAATTGCTATTATTTAATAATACATTTTAATGATGAAATTGAGACTTTGGAATTATTTGAGAGGAGACTTTATTACTGCTTATATATATAAACATATTTATGATTTCTTCAATTATGAAGTTTCAAAAATTATCTGGTGAAAATGTAAAAGTACGAATGAATGTATAATAATATTCTTAAGAACTATAGTTTTTTGTGAAATTTAATATTAATGTTGAAATTTATAGAAGGCTATGAAGAAATATTTTAGAATTTACTGTAATTAATTCATACTTCAAAGAAAATTAAGAAAGAGGATATTGTAATTTGGTTGAATTAAAATAAATATTAACATTACAATTTAAGATAATTTCTATGAAAACAAGTACTTTTCATTTATTTATTTTAATTTATATTAAAATTTTTCTAAAATTTTTTCATATGCTAAACTCTTGTTGTGTTACTGAATCCAATGTGGCAACTAAAACGAAGCAAATAAAGTCCATGCATTTGGATTTCCAAAGAATAAACAGCTGAAACAAAAATGGATAAAAGCCATCCCTAGAAAGAATCTTAATGTAACTAAATGTAAATTATTATTCCCCTCTTTCATAACTCAGAAAAATTTCTGTTAACGTTTCTTAACAAGAGATATATAGGCTGTTATTTTAGTGCTGTTATTGATTATTCATACCTACTAGTATTGGTTATACTACTATGTACAAACAGTTACAATTTAATGTTGTCAATTTATAAATTATTGACTAATTAATATGATAAAATTTTTTCTATATGTTCAAATACAAAGTCTTGGCAGTTTTGATATAAATGTGCTTGAAAATCCTGTTTCTGATGAAAGGGAAATGTTACAGCAGGATTCCAATGAGATATTTCAGAATATAAAAGTTAGAGATTCTGAGACGTAGTGAGTCTGTATTTCTCATCGATATGAGAAATACAGATTTACTGCCTCTCATAACATATTTAGCTGGATATTGTTCTCATATCATTCATAAGAGCATTAAATGTGTAGAGTGTCGTAAAAAATAATAACTGAAAAAACAACGAGTGTTGATGTAGATTTAGATTGTAGTTTTATAAGAAAATGTGATAGCGGTGGCTTACTTTATCCATCAGTATTTGCAACCAATATTGTACTTCATGTTTACATTGTAACATCAAAACTAATTTCTGAAGATTATGGGCATGGTTTTTTAAAAGTTTTAAATCAACGTTACTTAATAATTAATGTAGTAAAAAATCTTCTAGATTTTAGAGACATGTGGAATTTCTCAGTTTGCAATTGTGGCTATCCGTTTGAAGAAATAATTATTAAAATTATTAGATCATCTACTAATACTCTTTTTAATAATTATTGTAAATTTAAAAATGATATTCATCAAGAAAAATCAAAAATAAACTTAAGGGAATCTAACAAGCCTGAAAGTAAAAGGAAATTAAAGACACTAACTGCCAACAATTTAGATTTCAACTCTTCAAAAAAATTAAATTAAAATAAACCGTTCACAAATTGCATTGTAGATAACAATTCTGTTTCTTTTTCATGTGCATAACCGCTTTCACTTTTCATGTATTTAAGTTACATTTAATTTTAAAAAGTGGATATAATTTAGAAAACTAGATACGTAAGTTATTTTAAAATTTTTAAAAATTCTTCTGTGTTTTGTAATATGATTATTGTACTGGGTAAATTTATTGGGGAAAATATAGCTGTAACAATTTACATATCATCTAAAGAAAAATAAAATGTTACTAAATAAAGGTGCTTATATATATTTTTTAAAAATTTTAGTTCCCATGAAAATGTTTTTGAAATAAATAAACTTTGCTGTCTTTGTACTTTAAAATCATAAATTTTTTCTTTTATTTCTGTTTAAAATTATCTATAATTTCATAAAGTTTTCTTTTCCATGTATCTTTTACTAATTTTTTATATTAAAACTTGATATATCATGAATTTTCATCAAATTTGATGCATGATGTAATTTAGGTGTAATAAATTTATTTCATTTTATGTATAAATTGTTTACAAAATAGAAATATTTCGGTGGAAATTTTTTTCTTTCTTCATTTTATATATAATTATTTACAAAAAAATTGTTTTGTTTTCCTTTAAAATTATTCTTTAAAAATGATGCCTTTAATGTTTCATATTGGAAAATTAAGATGTTTCTTTCACAATAGAAAAAAAAAGCTGTATTAAGGGAATACTTTTTGTATCAGATAAGTATTAGAAGATATAATTAATATTTAAGTATTTAAAGAGTAATATGCATTATAAGAGGTATGATTACATATATATACGTAATATAAAAATTATTTGGTATTACCCATGTTAATATAATTACATATATTTAAATAATAAAAGTTTTAAACGTTTTTACACAAAGTTTAAAATCTTTAATACTTTAATTAAATTTGTTTTTAATGAAATAATTTTGCATTTTAAACATAGTATTTTAACTTAGAAGAAAATAAACTTTGCTTATTAAAAGGAATAGGAAAAAGACCAAAATACTTGAGATTTAGAAAATTTTTAAATATTTAACAATTATGAAAATATTAAAATATTTTCTAAATCCGCAGTAAATGAGCGTTGAAAGTAAAACGCTTGTATTTCCAAAACAGTTCTCTCCCTTCTTGTAATGACTCATAATTCCAGTCAGCAGGGCTTTTTATTCTGAAAGGTGACGCCACAGTATACCGACTGTGGCGAAGATGGCTGGAACAAGGAACAGTGGAAACCTTTTTGGGGTGCCGGTGCAGCCCACGTGGATCGACGCATTCCACGGAAGGCGGTGACGTCCCGTAAAGTAAGCCTGCAGCATGTGTAAGACACCATGGATGGTCCCATATCGAGCAAAACCATTTTGTCATCGAATGGTTGTTAGTGGGCGGTGATCATGGCATGTATTAGGAAGAATGTTATTGACCCCACAGCATAAACGGCAACGTTTAGAATGGTGTCAGAGTTGAAAAATGTGGACGACGCGGAGTGGTTTAGGATCCTCTTCTCAGATGAGTCACGCTCTCATTTCTTCAGTGCTAGTCTCCGCGTACGAGTGTGGCGTCGATATGGAGACAGGTCCAATCTTGCAGCAATTGTAGAACGTCCAATCACGCACGACAACGGGGCATCATGATTCAGGCGCCATTGCGTATGATTCTAGGTCACCTCTAGTTCGTATTTTTGACAGTCTAACGTTACGTGGGTGTTGTGCTGCAGCCGGTACACTTCCCTACCTTCAGGGGGTACCTAACCCCCTTTATCATCAGGATAACATCCGACAGTACTTTGCTCGAATCAGCCAAGATGACTTGCTAGGTGTACAACTGCTTTCTTGGCCACCGTATTTGCCAGATCTCTCACCAATCGAACACATTTGGAGTATGATCAGATGTCATTTGCTGACAATGCCACTGCCTATTTCACAAGACACACTTTGACAAATGGTTGAGAGTGGAGAGCCATTTATCAAGATGCCATCCGTACTCTCATTCAATCTATGTCTAGACGTGTTGCTTCGTGTATTGCCGTTCATGGTGGTTCGAGTCAACTGCTGTCCAGACCCTATTCTCTCTGTATTATGCATATAATTTCGAAATACAGAAAACTTATTATTTGTTGCTGCTTATCTCTGTTTGCCGAATTTTGTCATATTTGGGCAACTCCTTCTTAATGCTGCATTTTCAATGTCGGGCAATGTATATAACTGGAACAGCTATATCTCAATTATTGCTGAAATCAAGAAAATAGATGACTTTTTTTACATTGATGGTAGTTATCTACTGTTTTTCACATGGTATAAATATTATCCAAAACGAATACTTTTAAGAAATGGAGGGATATTCCAATTCGTTAAGGAGACTAAATGAAGAATTATTAGACTTCGTAAAGGAGAGTTCTCCTAGGATGTAATAGCAACTCGTGTACAGCGTAACAAGAGCAAAATGTTATATATATATATATATATATATATATATATATATATATATATATATATATATATATATATATTTGTGTGTGTGTGTGTGCGTGCGTGTGTGTGTAAATGTTATAAGTAGAGCAAACAGCATATAAAAAACAAAAATGAACAAATGAACCTGAGATGTCGAAATTTCCAAATTTTTAAGAGCACACAAAATTGCATTAATAATTTAGTACGGCAAAACTATTGACAAAGATACAAGTGGTCAAAAAATTCTCAAACATTTAATTAATTTTTTAAATTTGTTTTTTGGCATAAAAATATAAATATAAAAACAAGAAAATTCTGAAATAGAAACCAAAAAATAATGTTAACCCGTGATAATGGTGGACACCTGATCTGTATAATTAGGTGTGCAAGTTAATGAAAGGTATACATTCATCCTCTGTTACAAGTGCATCACTGTCTGCTTTATAAATTCACCTAAGTCTTCTATTTGTAGACTTTTTAAACTTAGAAAATATGCTATATTTTAAGTATGTATAGTAAACAAATGCAGTATGCTTATAAAAACTGGAACTTGCGCGTTGTTTGGCAATAAGTAATTTTTTCTGACATCTTCAGCTTTTGTTTAGGGAATATGAAGGCCATACTCGTGTTAGACGCAAGGAACGAAAAGGAATTCGGAGATTCTTATCGAATGTCATTGAAGAGGAACATTCGAAATTTGGTCTAAATTGTAATCTTAGTTCATGGATAATTTAAGCCTTCACAAATTGTGGGCAATGTCAACAGTAACAAATGCTTTGTCACAGTAACAAATGAATGGCTTTTGAAGACCCTATTTTGACCAAGTTTTTATAATTTTTATCTGTTGGAGTTGGACTGAAACTACTCTTAGTAGCTATTGTTTCCATATTCTTTATCACACGCAATCACACGTTGCTCATATAATATATTATAAAAATGTGTCATAACGAATGAAAAAATTTAAACAAAATATTAGTAACTTCATAAATTTAAAAGTCGTGACAAATGTTGGAAAGTTTAAATGAACCTACTTGACAGCGTCGATAACAACTCGTGAGCATTTCTTAAAATGTACGTAACTACAGTATCCTCTCACACACTGAAAAGAAACAATCAAATTATTGCATTTATCTGAATGGAGGAAATTTGCTGAAATGAATGTTATCAAAAGTCGATGTGTCCTGCTTTTCAAGCATATTTTTCAGAAAAAGTGCGCCTAATATGGTAGCAAATAATGCAACCTTTTTGGACTATTTATTTGTAGAAAATCACATAAGGGAAAAATCTCTTTAGTCTACGCCAAGTTCTTAATCACGGCTTTCGGCTATTTCTTGATCTTTAATTATGAAAAACAAACAATAGTTCTTCCTCAATCAGACCTACAAAATTTGTTTGCCGCGAGTTCAGATATTATAACAGCATTTATTTAAACTAATGATTACACTTAACAATGACTTTGGATGTTTAATATTTTTTATGTTGAAAATTTATGAAAATTTAATTATATATATATACACTACTGGACATTAAAATTGCTACACCAGGAAGAAATGCAGTAACCAAATGATATTTATTGGACAAATATATTATACTAGAAATAACGAGTGATTAAATTTTCAATAAATTTGACTGGATACATCCTGAGAAATCAGTACCCAGAAAAACCACCTCTGGCAGTAATAACAGCAGTTATACGCCTGGGCATTGAGTCAAACAGAGATTGGAGTGCATGTACAAGTACAGATGCCCATGCAACTTCAACACGATGCCACAGTTCATCAACCGTAGTGACTGGCGTTTGGTGACTAGCCAGTCACTCGGCAACAATTGACCAGACGTTTTCTATTGGTGAAAGATCTGGGAAACGTGCTGGCCAGGGCAACAGCCGAACATGTTCCGTATCAAGGAAGGCCCGTATAGTACCGGCAACATGCCGTCGGGCATTATCTGCTGAAACGTAGGGTTTCGCAGGGCTCGAATAAAGGGTAGAGCCACGGGTCGTAACGCACCAGAAATGTAACGTGCACTGTTCAAAGCACCGTCAATGCGAACAAGAGGTGACCGAGATGTGTATCCAATGGCACCCCATACCATCACGCCAGGTGATGGGCCAGTATGACGATGACGAATGCACGCTGCCAGTGTGCTTTCACCACGATGCCGCCAAACACGGATGCGACCATCATGATGCTCTACACAGAACCTGGATTCATCTGAAAAGATGACGTCTCGCCATTATTGCGCCCAGGTTCGTCGTTGATCACACCATTGAAGGCGCTCTTGTCTATGACGCAGTGTCAAGGGATGCCGCTACCATGGTCTCCGAGCTGAGAGTCCATGCTGCTGCAAACGTCGTCGAACTGCTTGTGCAGAAACTTGTTGTCTTCCAAACGACCCCGTTTCTTGACTCTCGGCTTGTGACGTGGTTTCTCGATCCATTACGGCCATGTGGATAATATGTCTGTCTTCTCGGCTGCTAGTGATAGGTGGCCGTTGAGATCCCGCATGGAGTTCCGTATTACCGTCCTGAACTTATCGATTCCATATTCTTCTAACTGTCATTGGATCTCGACCGACGCGAGCAGCAATACTGCAATAAGATAAACCGCAATCCCTGTACGCTACAATTCGACCTTTATCAAAGTCAGAAACGTGCTGGTATGCATTTCTCCTTCTTACACGAGACATCACAACAACTTTTCACCTAGCAACAACGTTCAAATGCAGTTTGTGTATGAAGAACCGGCTGAACAATTTCCTCATTTAAACACAATGTAGGTGTCGCTACTGGCGCCTGCTTTGTCTGAATGCGTTGAAAAGCTAATCATTTGCATATCACAGCCATTTCTTCCTTTCGTATAAATTTCACGTCTGTAGCATGTCGCTTTCTTGGTATAGCAATTTTAATGGCCAGTAGTGTATGTATATATATATATATATATATATACATATATATTTATATATATATATATATATTTATATATACATGTATATATATATATATATATGTATATATTTGTATCAAAACAATTCTTTTGGGTGTTAAATTTTATTTAATCTTGATCATTTTACCAGGATATCAATTTTACAAATGGGATTTTATAATTTTTAATTTTTAAACGCTTTATAATTTTCAAGTATACTTAACAACACAATTCTTAGAATAAGTGTTGTAAGTTATTTTTTCACATTTGAATTAGTTTGTTCTTTATTGAATCTATGTGATGATAATTGAAGAAATTTCTTGATATAGCATGTGAAAATTACTAACTAAAGTTAATATAAAATATTTATCATGAAATTATTATTTTATTTGCATGTTTTATCACAGTTCATTGGACAGTTTGAAATCAATTGCATATTTTTCCAATATATACTGTGGATTACTTTCCAGAGGTTTTTCTTAAAATTAGGCTGAAAAAAATCCGAACTCTCTTAAGCATTTATTCTGACAAATGAATGGAAAATCTGAAAATTACTCTCACTTTATTGTTCTTCAACAATGCCTTAGGAATATTTCTCTACACTAGATGTCATTATATCACTAGCCGAGGATGAACATTTTAAAATTGTTTATGCTAAACAGTTTTAAAAAGGAAACCTTAATACTCTTCATTGCTTGTAATCTCCAGAGATCTACCCCGATCAATTCCGTTAGAAGGAATACATTAATGGGATTCATTCAGCGAACTTCAAAGCAACCCTTTGAAAAATTCTGCATTTAAATAACAATCCAATCGTAGACCAAAGCTAAAGTTATTTAAATAAACAGTTAATTACTATCTTCAAAAATCTTTGGTGAAATCCACATGGTGAGAAATTAAAATAAAATGAATGCAATTTAGCGTGCAAAATTGTGCGTAAGAATTATAATTTTCAGATAGTTAGACTGATGAAAGGAGTAAATAACAAAGTACTGAAACACTTAATATAAAAAATATAACTTTGAGGTAAAATTTAAGATTGAGCGAGATATCCTTCAACAAATTGCACTTAAATCGAAAAGTGCATGGATGTATTAAATATGATTGTAATCCTCATTAAATATGTATATAAATATAAAACAAAAGTGTTTACACACACTTAATACTTTTGAATGTAGTTTAACAGTTTACACAAAATTATATTTATATTAACGTCTTTATGAAGATTTATTGTTAAGTTCTTTTAATTCAGTAATAAGCTGATAATCAACTCTTGTATTAAATTATTTAATATAAAATTTATATTATGATTATAATACTTATGTTACCTAAACACTATTTAAAACCAGTTAATTAAAGAAATTATTGTAAAAATTTAACATTTTATTTTATAAAATTGACTGAATGGCGTATTCAATAATAGAATTGTTTTCAATATGTACTGTTAATTGTTTATATTCAAACATTTTTAACTGTTCTAATTAAAGGGATAAAATAGTTTAAGATGCAATGACCACCAGTTTCTCCTCCAATAGACAGCGGCTAACGATGAATCTGTATTGATCAGGCAAACTAAAGATGCTTTCAACCGTTAATGTTAATCCCCCTTCAAAATTAGCCCAATTTTCTGCCTTTGATCTGCTACACTGCAAAGAAATAAACTCTTTTGGATACATAAGGTCTAATTCTATCCAAAATATTAAAAGATGTACTATAGATTATAATATTACATAGAAGCGATGTCTTTTTATGTTTTCTATCAAGAAGCAATGAATAATTTAGTAATATATTGTCCAAAATAAATTGATTATGCAAGTTTTTAAGCAAATACTACATAAGAATTGAAAGCATAATTTTCATTGTTTTTAATAGTTATTCATTTTAAAATAATAAAAAATAACATTTGATTTTAAATTACTTGAAATAACTTAGCTCAAAATGATATTAAAATAGCCTTAATAAATGTTTGCTTTCTACTATTTCTTAAATAACTAATAGCGCATATAAACTTGTTGTAAGACAAAATGTTTTATGCATAAATTAAACACAAGAAATACCTTTTAAAAATAAACTGAAAGGCATTAAGTTTCTTTGGAAACAAATGGATACAGATACAGATTTATAATGTAAGAGAGTAGAGGAAACTACAAAAATTTCTAAACTTCATATGTTTTTCTTAAATATGCATACATATCATCATTTTGGTGTTATTGTAAATTACTCTCCTTTTTATGTAATTTTATGTAGTCAACAAAACAAGTATTGATAAACTTGAACCTTATTTCTCTATCTTCACAAAATCGCGGGCTGAGTTTTCGCCTAGTATTTCTCTTTGCCGGTGATATTTCCGGTGTAGAGTAATCGAAAGTAATGCTCAAAAGGAATACAACAATTTGTTCATAAACCCAGAAAATATTGATTTACTCATTTTACACACCAGATGGCATAACCACATTATTACTAATGTGATTAGAGATAGTCTATTAGATGTCAGCATTTCTCAAATATATTTGAACAAAAAAATAATCAATTTTATAATCCTTTTTCTTGAAAATAATAGATTTGTTAAAAAGTTAAACTACCATAAAATAGTAAATTTACATAATATATTAACATAAAAGCATAAAAGGGAGTGAAAAACATATATATCTATATCTATCTATATATATATATATATGTATATATATGTATATATATGTATATATATATATATATATATGTATATATATGTATATATATATATATATATATATATATATATATATATATATATATATATATATATATGTATATATATATATATATATATATATATATATATATATATATATATATATATATGTATATATATATATATATATATATATATATATATATATATATATATATATATATATATATATATATATATATATATATATATATATATATATATATATATATATATATATATATATATTAGTATATTAGTATATTATCATTACAAATCAGTAAGTAAATCACAATTTATTTCGAAATTTAGTTTTACATTTATATTGAACAGAGTATTAAAGCCATATGCAAGACAAAAGGCTTCAAAAAATTGACTGAATAATAGATGATGATAATTTAAAATAGCATTTTTACGTTGCATGACGATAAATCTCTGTGAATTAAATCAAGAAAATACAATATTTATAATAAATTTTATTTTCAAAACGTTAGCTTAATAAATAAGGTTATTAAAGCTTGTGTCTCTTGTGTGTGTGTGTGTTGCGGAATAACAGTACTTGGTTATTTCATTAATTATTATAATGGTGAAATTTTGGAAAACAGAATACATTTTGGTTCTTGTATCATTAATTTGAATATTGCTGTAAGTAGTCATTAAATATTTCATGATTTTGATTATAAAAGCATAAATAATGGCATAATTATTAAATTGATATTATTATCTATATTAATTATCAAGCCATTATATTTATTTTATTATTTTTTAGTTATTTTCACAAGTATATTAAGAACGTTTATTATTAATTTATATAAAACATTAAGAAAAAATAAATAAGAAGCTCTTAAATTAATTATTGTAAAAAAGAAATATACATTCATCCTTTTATCAATTACTGTTTTACAAAATTTTTCTTGTATAGGCAGTTTCCAGCTTAAAAATTGCTTTAAAATAAGTCCTAAATTAACTTGGATTTTCATCTTGCTTTTTTCATAAAATTGTTTAATTTTCTAGCATCTTAAATTTTTATTATTTAAAACGAGGATTTATCTTAGATTTACATGCTATAATAATCGCTCTTGAATTCTTCCAATTGATTATTATTAATTAAATAATTTATTTTAGTTTTGATTTTCATTTATTAATTTATTCCATAAATTGGATTAATTTCAAAGAGCTTGTTACTTGAAAGGCATTAAATATTTTCTTGAGCATAAAAATATTTAAATATGTTTCCGCGATTTTGAGATTTATGAGGCAATATATTTCTTGCATTCTCAGTATTTATTTTTATATTCCAAAACTTTCTATAAGCGATGATCTTGATCTAAAGTTATAACTTTCATCACACTAACTGGAATGAAGTAATATTTTTGAAATAAAATTACAAGAACAGCCATGTGATTTGAGGTCACATATACTCTAAATATTATTAAATCAGTGGAAGTTACATTGGTAATTTTCTGAGTTATACGTTATTGCAGAAATTGAAGAATTCGTACAAACCAAAATAATTAGAATCGTTTCATATAAAATTCCTGAAATTCTACTTTTGGAAATAAAATTTGCTGTATGATTCTAGAAATGTGTCTCCTTGTTTGTTAGATGTTTCATCATTTAGAATGAATTAAGACTATATAAGAAAGAGAAAATTAGGAAACATTGTATTAAAACCGAAGAAAAATAAACAAGCTATGTTAATGTTTAATTTTTGATCTTAGAGGAATTTTACAATAAAACTGAAATGTAAGATAGGGGTAATTGAATTGTATTGAATGCAATTACTAATATATCGGTTGGGGTATTTTTGCTTATTCGTATTCAATAGCATTGCGTTTCTGGATTTTTGAAATTAATTTTGGTAGAGTTTATCTCAAAGGGAAAAATCACTCCTCTACAATGTTTTTAAGAATCTATATGTTATCAAATATTTAATGTAACTACATAAGTCAAAATCTGAAATACATATCAGGTAAATTATATTTTTACATTTAATTTTCAGAAATCCTATCTGTGTTCCAAATTTTTAACAAAAATGATAATTATTTATATTTAAAAACTAATATTAAGCTTCATTTTTCGAAAAGTTTTGTTCATTTATTGTATTATATAATTCATGATAGTGAGTTTGTGAATAGTGTGTTTGAATTCAAACACAACCGAAAAACCATCACGTTCACTAAGGGCAATTAGACGATGTTAAATAAATTGTGGTCGCAATGTCCTCCTTGTGAAATGATACCTCTCTGGGAGACAGCAATTCTGCTTAGTTCTTGTTTCTAAATTTTGAAGATATGACACTTTTGAGGCAACGGTACACTACTGTGAGCTCGCTATATAAGTTGCCATCACTTCTTTCCCACCGAAGTACTATTCTACGTATCCGTGCATTGCAAATAAAAGTAATATCTGTAATTTATCTGAAGAAATGACAAAAAAAAAAAAAAAAAAAAAAATTAAATATGAACATATAATATTAAAAGGTTAGAAATCTTGAACTCATTTATAATAATCCCGAAAATGTTTTGAAATCATTTCTTAATTTTTAAATTCTATGTAATCATTCAATTTATATTATCACGAAATAAGAGTAGGATGAATTTTGATTATTTAATATTTATATCAATAAATTTCCCTCGCCTATAATATCAAATGTTTTATTTCCTTTAATACGTAAGTTTACTTTCAATTAAGTTAAAAGTCTATAGTTTATGTATTTGATTTCTAATATACAATTTTCCTTTTCAACTCAATAACGAAATGAAATCATTTTTATTTTTGGAAAAATAGCTAGTGTTTTTAATTTCCTTGTTTGAAATATATGAAGAATATTTTTTGCTCAAATAAAATTTTTTAGGTATAAATTTCGTTTCTAAAATATTAGACTTTTAAATTTATTTTTGTTTTGTCTAGAAATGATATCGCGTCACCAGACAATACGCGAGCCATAAAATTTAATGTTTCAAGGCAATCGAAACATGCTATTGTTTTTTTTTTACATTGAGGGTGTGTCTCAGAGTGAAATATAAAGCATTTAAGTCCCTGGTTCGCAGCTATCACTTTTCATTGCTGATAAACTGCTTCTTACAAATGGAAGTATGAATGCGGGCTGTCATTTAGTGAAGTAGCAATATGAAAGGAGAAATTTTTCTCATTGAAAGACATTGAAAACAATTATTTTTATTATCTAATGTGATATCGTGTTTCCAAGCTATTTGTTCAAGTTACTTCTTAAATCTTGGTATAATAGTTTTTATTTAGAAAACAATAGTAAAAATATTTTATTTTATGCGCCCATTGTAAATGAATAATAAAATGTTGTTCAACATTAAAATTTTTCATGGCATGAACTAAGTTAATTATTTATAAATATTATATATTGATTATATTAAATACATAAATAACAGTAATTGAATATCTATTATTATTTTATGATGTGTGTGATTGGCAATTTTCTCTTAACTTGCATTACTTATGGCCCTTTTTAAAAAATACAATTCTTTCAAAGAATTACAATTCTTTAAATTTTCAAAAGATTTTTTACGAAAGCTTTTTATACTATGATTAAATTTAAATACAAAGATCTTTTAGTAATCTGGAAATGTTTAAAATTAATTGCTTTATTAATTTGTACTTTCTCGAATGTTTTTAAACTGTTATATATTTATTTTTACATTTGCTACTATAATTTTTACATTTATTTTCTCTTATAATTTTCCTTCACAATTGTAGTTCTAACTACACAATATTCAGCCCACTTAAAGGTCGCAGAGTTTTGCTCTTATAATATCGTTTAACCTGAAAAAAATGGTTTGATTTATTTACTACTTAATAGTTCTATTTTGCACACGAAGGTTAATTATACCTGCACACAACTACGATTTAAAATGCGCGCGCGCAAACACCCACAACCAACCACCCACCCACACACACATGCTAGTGTCACTCTGAAATTTTTCAGATACAACTAGGTTTTTAAAGTTATACTAAAAAAATTTTAGGTGTGTTCAAAGTAGTCACCTCCAGCATCAATGCACTTTTGTAGACGAATTTTCCAGATATTAAATGCCTCAAGCCATTCATTTTTAGGAATAGATGAAAAAAATGCATCTATAGCCACATCAATATCTTCTTTTGAGTGAAAACGACGTCCACAAAAGTTCTTTTTTAAATTAAAGGATAATCAAAAGTCGCACATAGCTAGATCAGGTGAATACGGCGGATATTCGATCACTTTAATTTGTTTTTGTTTAAGAAACTCAACTGTTAATTCGGCTGTGTGTGAAGATGCATAGTCATTGTGAAGCATTAGTCTCCTAACATTCAGTTCTTGTAGAATTTCTTGAAGACATTTAGTGGTATACCAGTTTGCTGTTACTGTCCTTCCAGCTTGATGGCTTTGACCAATACCGTACTTGAAGAAAATTGCATACGTAACTTTTTTCAGTGCGCGTTGTTTTTTCACCATTGTCGGGGTGGGATCATCTTCAAAAGCCCATACTTTGCTTTCTTGACGTGTTGGAACGTCAAAAAACCGTATGTACGTTTCATCACCTGTTATAATTTTAGAAATGATGCTGTGGCCACCATCATTTAGCAGCAATTTAAGAGCTTCTTTACTGATTCTGACACACTCCTCTTTTTGGTACTTGGTTAGATTATGGGGAACCCAACTGCAAACTACTGTTTTCATATGTAATTCTTCATGAATGATTTTGTGAATGGTTGCGGATCCAATGTTAAATTCCTTCTGTATCATTTGATAGATACAGCGATTATCATTCATTGACATTTTTTGTATGGCAGCCACATTATCCGGGATTACTCCCGATGGCGGCCTTCTTGTGTGTTCTTCATCCTGAAGAAAATTGCGACCTCTTCTAAATTCTCTAAACTATCTGAATACAGTAGTACGAGCTGGATATTCATTACCAAATGCTAATTGCAACCGTTGAACGCATTCTTCTTGATTTAATCCTGCTTTAAAATCGTAGAAAATCTTAGCGCGAAAATGTTCTCGCGTCAACTCCATTTTCTCTTCTGTTTAAAATTTATTCTACGCTAAACAAGTTTAAGCAAGTCAGTAAAAAATCATATTCTGTGTTAAAATACTTTGTATTTTAAAATTAAACTGTTATTTTCATTTTGTAAATTCTCGTCTGCGCGTATCTCAGAAATTTCAGAGTAACCCTCGAATATATATATATATATATATATATATATATATATATATATATATATATATATATATATATATATATATATATATATATATATATACATTATTTTACAGAATCTACGAATAAATACACAGATACTCTCGAAATATTTTTTCTTGTTTTATGTTCCTTTGATGAGAAAGGAGGACAGATTTTCCTTTTTAATTTTTCTTGAAATAATTCCTATCGAATTTTTCTATTGTTTAATTTAATTTTAAAGTTTTACATGCATTTCTTTATTCATCTTTTTACTTTAACATTTACCTTTGACATTCTGGTTGAAATGAATGTTTTATTTTCTTAAAATGTATTTTTTGATATCTGTTTTTTTTAATGGTTAATTTTTTTAAAAATATTTTGGAAGGGATTTGCACTCTTGTATTACATAGATTAGTTACTTAATTATAGTTTAGTTACTTACTTTTAGAATACTCAAAATCGAAATTTAAACATGGATATACATATACATAGTAAATTCAATTTTTATCTCACTGAATAATAATATTTTAAGATAATGCGCCTTTTGTTTAAATATTTAAAAAAATGATGTGATTTTAAAAAATTAGCTGTATTTTCTTTAAATATTATTTCTTGAAAAGTAACTTTTTTCTTTTCGATATTTGCAACTCTATATCAATTACTATCATTCTTCTAAGTTTATTTCATATGCAAGAATTAAGAAAGTTTTCTCTTCAAAAATGTTTTTCTTTATTAAGATATCGGAATATTGTTTAACTTATTTGATTAAAGTAAACAAAGAATTATTTGAAAAGTAACAAATAACTTAAAAATTAGTTCCGTGTAAGATAAACTCAAAGGACATTCTACGCCTACGACACTTAAAATATTGTGATTAATGTACTTCAGTTTTTTAAACATTAATTATATACTATCAAATAATGAAAAATAAAATCTTGCCTTAAAATGTCAAACAACTAATGACTCTTTTAAAACATTTCATAGAAATGTTTGTCATCTTTTTGTAATTCTGTGAAAATATATTCAAAGGGAAAATAAAGACATGTATAAAAAGTGAAGATATTGATAAAATGAATTAAAATATATTCACAGTTTTTTTTAACTAAAACAATTTCTCCTGAAGACTTTCATCAAAGTGTTTTCCTCGAATTATGAATTGATAATAAATTTAATTTGCGATGAATTTATTTATCAAATTAATTATGCAAATTAATAATCAATGCGTTTTTATGTACAAAATGTATTATTCCTATATTTACTCATTTATTAGGATTTTAATTCTTAAATCTTATTAAAATTAATAATATTTAGCTTTGACAAGGGGTAGTGGATAGCTTATAAAGACGAGTCATTTTAAATACTTGATGCATACGGTGTAAATTACATTCCAGGAGGAATTTTCATTAATTTTGGCCGTCTCGCAAGGAAGGAACCTGAAAAACTCGCATGGAGCTACTCGGACAGACGTGTCTGCAAAAGCACAATATCCATCTCCTGTTGTTCAACAGTAGCTGGGATCAATAGTAGTTGTTCAATAGTTGCTAGTAGATAACAGTCAAAATTGATGCAGTGGATCCTCTGGAGGTGCCATCTGTCGGAGGAGTCTTAGAGCAAATTCGTAATTTCACTTTTGTGCTCTAGTTAAGCGAAAGAAGCACACTACTAACTTAAATTCACATAACCAATAGCATAGCGAGCTTGGCTTCTCTAAGTGTCATAAGTAACAACAACAACAATTTTTTAAGACATTAAAATATTTTAAATTAATCATTTATTTAATCAAGATTAAATTAAAATATTTTAGTATAGTTGTGATTGATGTGACATCGAAATGCATACACTTATTTTGTTTTTATAAAAGAATACAATACATGCAACTGACACATTTTAGAACTTATCGCTATTTTTTTACTGTCTAATTCGTTTATATTTTGTAATATAATGATTAAAGTGATATTAATGTCTCAAGAGAATACTTGACACAAAATGTTTATCAACGTCTTGCGTTCTTACCCTCTCAATGTAGAATCTTCATTTCGTGGGAGAAAATAGGGTTTTTTCTTTGAACAGAAAACAAACACAGTCCATATATCTGTCATCACCAATAATATTTATCTTTCACAGCTTGTCTCCTTTTGATTTATATTTTATCTACAAACAAGCTATTTCTTTGAAATATATGACGCATGTATGATATTTTTGGATAAAAACAATATTCTGAAGCTAATCAACTTCCATAGCATTTTTGATGTATTTTTGTGATTTTAATGAAAGTATAATCAAACGCCAATTTGCGAAAGTTTGGTAATTTACTCATTAATGTTTTAGTGTTTTATTAACAACAACAAATTTAGTCATCAAAAATGTATTAACAAAATGTCTTTTATTTCAAATAACATTCTTTTCATAAAAAATTTGCATATTTAAATTAAGAAAAATCTGGTTCTTGTGAATTAGTTGGTTTAGGCGTTCGTTCTCAATCTTGAAAGGTAGTAGTTTCGAATCTCCACCGTATCGAAGATCTGTTATGTTTGCTAATGGAAGATGATAAATCTTGGTTAGAGAGCATTTAAAAATGCAGTAATCGCTATGCCTACTGTCTGAAATGATACTTCTTGAGGTGACAGGCCACATTTGAGGGTCTTCTGTTTGGTCTAAATTAGGTAGACCCACCCTCTCTTGGAGAAAGGGGCATATACACTGGGATCTCCACTGTATAAGATGCCATCACTTTCGCCTCTTGTAGTGCAGAAATGGTGAAATATCTTGTTAAACACATGTTATAGAAAAAATTAGGAAAATACATTATTTAACTTTATATTCATTTGTATACACATGCTGCTTTATGAGTTAATAAATAAATAATATCAATGAATTGATTATTAAACAATGTATATGCACAATTTGGTGAAATTATTAAAATCAACAGAGTCAAATGGGCTTGCCATCAATGAAGACAACTGCAAAAAAGGAATTTGCTAGCTAAGCCCATTTATGTTAAAGATAGAACAAAACTCAATTAAACGGATTGCATTTAAGATAATCTTGACTGTTGAAAAAATAGAATGATGTGGAATTAATTTCATAATAAGTCAGTGACAATCTGGAGCTGAATGAATATGCATAAGTTTAAATTAAAATTCATAAATTGGAAATACCAATTAAAATGAAACGTTCATTTGCTATTCGAGAAAAATTTTTGAGAAAATTGTCAATTTTCTGAAACAGAAAAAAAAGTTGCTTAGTACTTAGGTATATCATTTATAAAATGGAATTCTAAAAGTTTACATTTAAACTATCACTTGTTTCGGAATTATTACAAAAATGTGTAAAGAGTAACTATCCACTCTTTAATATAAAACGTATTAAAGAAAGTTGTCACATTTTCCTGTAGCATTCAGAATTTATGTTCTTCTTTGTAATATTGGAAACAATTTTTCATCTCAAATTCCGAAATAACATAATTAAGAGACTGCGATGACAGTTCAAAAACTTATGACATTAACGTAGTTGTGAAAGAGAGTGGAATACTTGCTATCGAATTTTCTTTATTTTGTTCTCAGTGTATAATCCTAATTATCGGAAGGAGGTAAATACAGCATGAATTTTTTTTCCTTTCAGAATATATTTTTGAAATATCTACTGTAGAAAAATGGTGGATTGTTCTAAATTGCGAAATACGTAAATTTAGAACTCTGATTATTTTGTCATTATTTAATTTTTTCTTTGACACTTTTTCTCCTTTTTCGTGCTGAAATTATCGTCTGACTTCGGCTTAGTGTTTGATTGACTATGA
Organism: Latrodectus elegans; assembly: GCA_030067965.1. NCBI lineage: Eukaryota > Metazoa > Arthropoda > Arachnida > Araneae > Theridiidae > Latrodectus > Latrodectus elegans. The sequence continues at coordinate 26,025,630 of CM057820.1, read as the reverse complement.
TTGAGTATTTTTGTTCTTTTATTTTTACTCTTTAAATTTTTAATTTATTCTTTTTTCCCCTCATTATTATGGACTCAAAATGACTGAAGAAGAGACTGAAATGATTTACACGAATTGCGATTTTCGCATTCCAAAAATAAACACTTCAAGATTATTGATTTTCGAAGATTCTATTCCAAAACTAATCCATTTAGCTGCGGAAAATGGTATTTCTAAGTTCTTCATTTTCCTGTCTCCCACTGATGGTACTGCATCTATTCCAAATAAGCCTTACAATTTAAAGCAAGGAATAATTCAACTTGTAAAGAATCACAAAAAATAATACAAATTCAACACACCTGTCGAGGTAAGCTTCTATTCGAAACTAATTGCCCAGATACTGCTGTAAAAATAAGCAAGATAAACAATATTCTTGGAGTACCTGTTAACTCCAGTTTTCAACCTGAATACATTTCTTCAAGATTTCTAATAAAAGAAATAAAAGTAGATTTACCTTGATATCTTGTTGCTGAAGAAATTACGCAAAATGGCCTAACGATATTAATCTTATAAAGAATTACAAAAAAGAATTTTGAAGAATTGAGCGAAAATATTTTAGTGGTCATCATCTACCTCAAACTATTAACTTATTCTATTACATCATTCCAATTTCTCCTTTTATTGATAACGTTTGCGAATGCGGAAAATGCTATAAATACACTCACCCTACGAAAAAATGTAAACAAGAAGTCTTCCTATGTAAAAACTGTGGAACATTCCGTAAAGACTCCCTGTGGCAATGAAACATATAAATGTATAAACTGTCAGGGAAATCATGCAGCTAATAACATTTCCTGCTCTACGAGGCTTGAAGAAAAATATTCTTACATTTTAAAAACATGAACCACCTTCCATTTATTGAGGCGAGAAGACGTTATAATAAATCTTTAAAAACCAGTTACTCCAGTGTAACCAAAATTCACCTTCCTTTCGTGCCGAATCAAGATGAAATAACTGATATTGTTAAAAAAGCGGTGACAGAGAAGCTTTTTGAAGCAAAATTACTTGTGATACAGGCTAGACAATATCAAATGGTCCAAAAAATGTTCTCATTCATGAAAGAATGTATACGAACATGTTCGAATCCAGCTAGATCAGTTTCTAGATCTCCTCCAAGAAAGAGTCGTGCAAGATCTATCCAATCTAGAAACATAAGTCCAAAACATTCAGTGAATCAGAAAATTATATCTCCTGAGCAACTTATTGTGAAGTCTCCTCAACTAAATATTAAATATGCAGAACCTAACATTGAAGAAATAATTGAGCCAGGAAGAAAGCGTAAAAAACATTCATAATTTTTTAAAAATAATATTCTTTTACTACGAGCTCATTTTTTTTGATTTTTAATAACTGTTCAGGTTTTTCGTTTTATTTAATGTTCAATTTAATTTCTTGGAATGCAAGAAGTGTTCTATCTAAACGCCCGTATATAAAACTTCCATACTTTCAATCCTCCGATGTCCTAGCAATTCAAAAAACGTTTCTTAATAAATCCGACTTATTTCAAATTTATAATAAACCAATAAGTAGATTAGATAGGCAAGATGGCCTTGGTGGAGGACTTCTTTTTGCTGTTGATAAATCTTTACTTGTGCAAGTTTTAAATATATTGCGCTCAGAAGATAACGATACAGAAATAATAGCTATAAAAATTACTATATCCAAATCATCTCTTACTTTAGTAAATGTTTACGTCCCAAACTGTAAATTTTCAAGTTCTTTGTTCCATAGCATCTTATCAAATATTCATCATCCCTTCATAATAATTGGAGACTTTAATATACGAAGTTCAGCGCTTGGCAGTAATTCAAACTCTCCCGAATCTTCAGAATTCCTTGATTGGATACTGGATGGCAACATTTTTCTTTTAAATACTTCTCAGTCTACTCATTTCAGACTCCACCATAGACCATCCTTTATCGATTATAACTTTGTATCTCCTGATATATTTTTTTTGTACTTTCTCAGTCAATTCAGATAGTAATGGTAGTGACCATGTCCTTATTCAAACAAGTGTCAATATCTACAATAATGATTATTCAAAAGGTACTTCCCGCAATAGAATTTTATGAACTGGCTTCTTCAATTCAATGAACACTCAAATTGCTAATAACGGACTAGTTTCTGTAGATCAATTCCAAATTTTATGCAAAAACTATCTTGATAAATTTAGGAAAAAACAAATCTTTCCGTTAAAATCATATCCTCCATGGTGGACATTGGAATGTTATCTTTTGGGTCAAAAAAGAAAACTTTGGAGGGAAAGCGAAAAATTATCTTAATCAGACTCTGTGGATACAGTACAAACAAATTTCTGCAAAACTTCATCTGCTTCTTCTAACTCTTTCCAGAAATTTCTGGGATAAAACTATAACAAATGCTGGTATATCTAAAGACATTTATTCCATTCTTAAAAGACTTAAAAATAGATCTACTGACTCACCAACTCATCACCTACTAATTTCTAGCGAAACTTTAATTATTTCGGATCCTGCTGTTCAGGCAAACTTATTTGCCAAATTTTATTCTCGTCAATCTGAAACTGAAGTACAGCCTCTCGATTTAAGTTCAAACTTTGATTTAGAATATAACTCTGCATTCTCCCTTTCTGGGCTCCAGTTGGCGATTTCTAAATGCAAAAATACTTCAGCTGGTCTTGATTTAATATCAGCTAAAATTTTAAAGGGTCTATCAAACTTAGTTTTACGATCCCTTTTGTCACTCACAAATAACTCTTGGTTAAGCGGTATCATTCCCCTGCCTTGGAAAAAATTCATCATAATTTCTATAATAAAACCTGGGAAAGATACTACTTCAGTAAATTCTTATCGCCCAATATCTTTTACAAGTGTTCTATGTAAGGTCATATAACGCATGATATTAAATCGTCTAATAAATCATTTCTCCCTTTCCAAATATTTTCATCCAAATCATCATGGATTTATACCGCATATAGGTTGCGATAGTGTTTTTTCTATGCATCATCATCCTATTATTGCTTTACGCTCACAGAGAAAATATATCATATGCGCAACTGTAGACATATCTCAAGCTTACGATTCAGTATGGCCGGACGTTCTTATTTATAAGGTTCTCCAATTTGATATAAGAGGAAATGCTGCTCATTGGATATTGGATTCTTTATCGGATAGAAGTTTTAAAGTAAGTGAAATGGCGTGGAACTTTATTTCAACCCACTTTCTCTAATAGAGGTGTTCTCAAGGCAGTGTTCTTTCTGCCTATCTTTTCATGATTTATATGTCAGATATTTACAAAGTTCTCTCTCCTGACATTAAGTATTTTATTTATGCTGATGATATAATCCTTTGGCTGCTCATTCATCACAAGAAAGACTACAGCAAAAAAATGCAGACTGCAATCATAAAACTTGAACAATGGTGTGAAGAATGGAAACTAAAAATTGATACCTCAAAGTGTTTAGTCATTGATTTCTCTTCCGAAAAATTTCCTGTAAATTTTGTACTAACTTTCAACCAATTACCTATTTCTCGGTCTAAGCACAGAAAAATTCATGGCCTCTATTTTACTAATAACTTAACCTTCAAGTATAACTTTCAAATGAAAAAAAAATCCATCCAGAAGAAAATTAATGGTTTAAAAGCTATTGCAGGAAATAGATGGGGAGCACAAACTAATCATTTACTTCAAATTGTTCAGTCCTTCATTACAAATAGCCTTGATTATGGATGTCATGTATTTACATCTGTAAGCTTATCAGACCGAAAAATCTTGGATTCTAGTATCACTCAGTTCTTAGAATTGCTACAGGTCTTCCTCGCTGGACACCAATTCCACTTCTTCTAAAAGAAGCAGGGGTCTGTAAGACAAAACTTTCTCTCTACAAGGATGTACATTAGAAATTTCGCACTTTCTACTAGATCTGCATGTGGTAGTTTGTGGGAATCAATGCCTTACAGCCATATCTCTGGTACTCTTCCTCTATCTTTGTGAGTGAAAAAATGGCTTGAAGAAAATGGAATTCAAGAATCACATATTTTAAGAGTTCTTTCAAAATCTACATCTGTTAATTTTAATTTAAAAATAGTTCTTAGAAAATATACTATTCAGAGTAAACATCTTCCTACAAATACTATCAATGACCTCTTTGAACTGCATAGTACTTCTGAATTGCCCAATCACATATTATTATTTACTGTGATGAATCTAAAATAGAAAATAAACTTGGAATCGCTGTTTATAACAGCAGAAATAACTCCTTTGTTTCCGGGCAAATCAGTAACTCTAATTCCATCTTTACAGCAGAGACTTTGGCTTTATATCTGGTGAAGACTAAATTTTGTATTTCTCTCTTCAACTATGTCATATTATCAGACTCCTTATCCTGTCTAAGCAGTTTGAATACTCTCTCAACCTCTACCCCAACCATCATTCAACACATCGGATCAGCTTTAGGAAATGCAACTAAGATTTGCGAATCTATTCAATTAGTTAGGATTTCAGGCGTCATTCCGGAATTTCTTGGAACGAAAAACTAGATTCTCTTGCAAAATCGGCCATTCATAAAAGTTATATTCTGCACTCGATTTCACCTGAAGACCTTATCCATAATAAAAGAAACATTTCTACCAATTATAATAACAACGAATGGAGTAATTGTATATACGCCTCTAACTTTTCGCACATGTCTTCTATCACGAAAATTCACCGCAATTATACTAATTCTCGCCTTGAAGAAGTGTGGCTAGCTAGAGTTAGAACTAGATCTTTTCCGGCAAATGCTAAATTACATAAATTCAGACTTTCTTCAACGGATAAATGCTCTTGTGGTGAAAGAGAAACCATGGATCACATAATGCTATCGTGTCCCCGATATGATCAAGCAAGAAATTCTTTAAGAGAAAAACTGGGTATCGGAACTCCTTCTTTCTCATGGATCTTAGATTTGTCAACGAGTCCTAAAGAGAAAATAGACGCAACTATTTTTTTTGAAACAAATTAATAGATTTTAATTTTTTTTCTCTATTTCTATTTCAAAGCGGCCTAATTTCCCCCATCATTTGTCAAACAAACACCGTGCTTATCTTTTTGTTTTGATTGTCATTTTTTTCAAAATCATAAATCCATCAATTTTTGTTTAGGTTTCCAATAAAAACTCAATCTTATTCAATGCGAGCTATAAGCCTATGAGCATAAAGCTCCAAAATAGTTTTTTGTCGTAACCTAACCTAACCTATCTACTGTATTCTTTCGTAGCATTGGTAAAATTCTAACTTATATTTTTTTCTCAGACATATTTATAAATTTAACAAACATATCTTAATTTAGATTTAGGTTTTAATGAATGCATGGTTTATTTACCAAATTTTGTAACGTTCTTAGGTATTTTACATAGTAAATTATGATAAGGTTTTTAACAACACAAGAATATGAATAACAATGAATAATTCTTAAGAGATTAATTAAATAAATACGTGATATTTTATTTAAAGTAAGGAATTTTCCTTCTAAAAAGTACCTGTTATCTTAGAATTTTATGACAACATTTTATAACACATTAAATTAATTTAATAGTTTATTAATTAATAAATTATTAATTTAATATCTTCAAAACAGAACTAATTAAAGACTACGAATTTTTTAAGAGGATAATAAAAAGATACTTATTAAAGAAAATTAAGTGAAAAATAATACAAATGAGTTGTACATTTTAGAAAAATATTCCGGCTTTTTCAAAGCATTGACCCTCTGCTTCCAAAACTTTTTTTACTTTTTGCTTAGATTGTAAAAAACTTTAACATATTACAATTCTCTAATATTTTTATGTATTTTTCTTTTATATGTGTCTAATTAAAAATAAAATAATGTTCTTAGCACGCAAGGATGCAAAAAATACCCCCTTTTAAGGGTAGGATTGATTTTCTCTTTACATGTTTAATCAACACAACTACAGCTTAAGAGATTTGAAATTAGGAAAGGCTTATAGGAGAATAATATCATATCATTTGATTAAGCTGATTTGTGCTAATAGCAGAGTACCTTTTATAGTTAATGTTAAATAATATTTTAGTATAATTTCCCTTATTAAAAGTTTTATATTAATACAAATATTAAACTAATTTAAATTATAAGCCATATTTAATGACAAAATGTAAAAATATGGCACAGGTGCCGTATAATCCATACGCCAAATTCTGAGATAGGCGATTTTTTGACGGATTTTCTTATGTATCTGACAGAATTGTTTTTATTACGTCATACATATGGAGACCTATAAGAATTATGCAGAAAATTCTATTTTCTAGTATTTACATCATCGCGCACGTCACGATACGTCATCTTGACACCATTTCTTCATCGCCAAAAAAATTCAGAATTTGGAATCATGGATTATACAGTATCTGTGCCAAAAATATTGGTAATATCTAAAATTATTAGTTGTACACAATTAAGAAAATTTATTTACATAACTTATAAAAGGAAAAACTTTGAACTTATTTTAGGCCGTTATTTAAAACCCCTATAAAGTCGTCTTATATGAATGAAGTAGTAAAACGAAATTAGTGTACACATGTATAATTATAATTTGTCACACATATACTCTTAAAACTATTAAAAATTCTAAAAGCTTTATAAGATGTTTTTTGTATCATTGTAAATATAGTACGAAGTATTTTACAAAAATGTTTCTTAAAAGCGAGTAATTTTCTTGTATAATCTTGACAAAATATCTCTAAAATCTTAAACTTAACTTTTAATTAAAAGCTCAAAATTGAATCGCATTTTTATAGGTAAACACAAATCAGTTTTTAAACATACTTTAAGCAGTTGTTTATGTCCTAAGTGCGTAAACTCATAAAAAAAAGTTAAAATGTAATTAGTGGCAATATTTTTTGAAAAATTTCGTAACTTCCTTTAAGAAGTATTTTTACAGAACAAGTTTCCTTCACCTTCTGGTGAAACATTTTTTCTAAGACAAATAAAGCTAATCTTCTTATAAAATGAATCAAACATTTATTTTGAAAAACTTAAATCTTTATTGTTTTATTTTATTTCTAGTGATTATAAATATTTTTAACTGAGAAAAAAACCCAACAGGAGATGTTTCAAAGATATTCAAGTGAATACGCTTTAAAAATAAGGTTGTAAAGATTATAGGCAGCTGAGTTTTAAAAAATTTTAAATTGGAAAGTTTTATGCTTACTTTATTTTAATTGGAAGACATCATCTGTTTCAAGACAGTTAAATGTTTAACCATGCACTTTATTAAGGATTTAGTACTTAAATTTACATGTTTTTTTGCATTTTAAGTTACCTATTGTTACTGAAAATAAATATTACTTCCGTGACACCTAACCTAATTTCCTTGAAAAAATTGTGTAAGTACTTGCTTAAGAAATCTCTGAATTGAGACCATTAAAATTTTTTGTTTTAATATTTGAAATTTTTCTGTCTATAAATTTTTAGTTTATAATTTGTTAGTTAATTTTGGTTATTTTCATTGGTTATGTTTTACTGATTCACTATTGGAGATTTTTAAATGTTATGTTTTGAGAATATATAAAAAGAATTTTTTAGATGAACTAATCAACACTTAATAAAACAGTTTTTTTTAATAAACTACATTTTCTAATACAATTAAGGAATTGCTGTTGAAGTATTTGAAAAAATTTATTATATTGCAATTAACCTAATTGAAAATACGCAGTTGGCCATTAAACCAACCATTTTTTTTCATAATGAGAGTAATATACTAAACACCTGAAATTAATATGGCAGGAACAAAATGTTTTGATATGTAAATGATTAGTTTTTCAACAAACCTACTTAAAATAGGTTCCCGTAACGACGCTTACAAAGTGTATAAATAGAGAAATTATACGCATTTTTCTCATGCATAATTTCCATTTGAACGTTGTTGCTTAGTTTTAACCGTGTAAGAAAAATAAATGCTTACCAATGTGTCCTGATTTAAATGATGTGATCAATGAAATATCTGGGCTTAGAAATGGCCTGACGTGTTTCGAATGAATCCTGATTCTTTTTACAATATAGCGATAACCATGCTCACAATTGATGCCACCAACCCACATCTCACAGTGTTCTATGCATTGGAGTGATAGGCATAGGAGTGCCATTCCTCTTCTAAATTGTCTTCTATATTCAAGGCTTTTAAAAGCATTTTGTACCAAACTCCAATTTCAGAATAACCTAGCTCTATCTGTTACGGTCTCTTACTTTATTTATCAAGTCAGAAAGACCCTCTCTATAGAGCAGATATGTAATTCTTTAGTATCAAGAGTACCTTAAATTATCAATCGAGGAAGAACCAGGTCGTTACATTCATATACAATATGATGCGTTGTTTCTCGCTCAACAACAAGGTTACAAGAGAGGGTGTTTCCGGCTTCTTACTAAATTGTCTTTTCCAAAAACGAGAAAGGACTAGTTATATTTGTTGAGAGTATTCACCACCTGCCAGCGTGTCTGGCAGCCGAACAAGCCCATTCAGGTGCCGTTAAATATACATCTAAACCCTCTCTAATTTGCATTCAAAGGACTTTGAAAAATTAATAGTTATGTTTATGTTTATTGCGTTCATATTATGTTAAGTTCCTGCCGCGTTAAGGACCCAAGAAAAGAAACAAGATATTACAGACCAATGTTAAGAGTCTTTCTTGGCACTGGAAATATTTGACTGCTCTCCTGGTCTCATCAATTTCTTACCATTTCTCAACAACAAAAAGTATCTATTTTATTATTGCTGACTATCTCGTTGCTATATGCCAGTTACTACAACCGATGCAGTGTGACTGCGTGTTATAAAATTGCACGTACCTATGCATGCCTTTTAATTTATGCTTAATTCAAAATTTAGGCGCATAAGTGACGTTGTAATAGTAATATGACAGAAACAGTTTTGGAGCTTTATGCTTGTAGGCTTTTAGCTTGCACTGAGTAGGATTGAGTTTTTTCACAAAACTCTTCAAAAATTTAGAACAACATTTTGGTATAAGTGACGTTATTGTTACTAGTTATATTTGTTGAGAGTATTCATTTATCATGATCCATGCTCAGCCACAATTTTTGAGTGCTTAAAGCTTTTGTGTTCTTCTTATGCATTATATTTATACAATAAATACGATTTTGTTATCTGTATTTTTATCCAGCGTAAGAATTTTGTTGGATGTAATGTATATATGTTTATATGAGACTTAAATATTTTGTTATAAAAACTAGAAATGTGTGTTTTCTCATTCTTTAATCTTTTTTAAAAAATGTATTATAAAGGCTTTGAAGATTTTATTGATAAAGTTTAAAAATAAAATATTACTAATGCTTTTACAAAGTTAATATATGTTTTATAATAAAATGATATTATGATATAAATAATTTTTCCTATTTTTTAGAGTAAGTAATTTTAAAACTGAATGGGGATTTAACAAAAGAAAAAAAATATTTGTTTTAAAATTATTAATACCCATATAGAAAGTATATATCTAAAAGGAAACATAAATATTTCTACATTTAAGTGTTGATAAGTCTTGAATAAGAAAGTAATGCTATTTGGAAAATTTTCCAGGAAAACAAACTTTTACTTAAAATTTCAATATATTTTTAATTTTATTTTAGAAAATCAAATTTATAATATTTTGACTATTTGAATACTTGCATTTATACTTACTATAAAATATTAGTTTAAATATATTAGAAAATTAAATGTTAGACAAATGTTAGTTATAAAAATATTAGTTCAATTTAAATGTAAAATCCTAGCATTTATAAAAAGCTTTGTAATGTTATGAAGTAATTTTGGTAGATTATCAATAATTTTATAAAATAGATTTCAAGTTAAATAATTTTAAACATATTAAATTTATAAATCAGCCCATAAATGATTACATTTTAAAATGTTAAATACATTAGATAATTTTATGACTAAAAGTCATATAATTTGCATTTTTTACGTAAAACAAAAAAATATATATAAAAGATATAAATGCATGTTTTAGAATGTAATTTGACATGCATGGGCCGAGCTGGTATCCGAATGGTTAGCGCTCTTGCCTTCGGTTCAACAGTTCGTGGGTTCGAATCCCACCTTGGGCATGGATGTTTGTAGTGGTTCGAAATCCACTTTAAGCCGTAGGTCCCGATCTAATTAGCCCTCGTGTGCAAAAATTGACCGTTGAGCAACAAACAAACAAATTTGACATGTATGGTGAAATTTCCAAACATTGTGACTAAATTTTGCTATTATTTTTAAGAATATTTTTTTAATTATTTAAAGGTACATATATAAAAATAATGTGAGACGACATGAAAAAAATATAAAGACAAATGGGTATCATAGAAATTTAAGTGTCATGGAAGTGAAATTTGGAAATTTGTAATCTTTAGAAAATTGACAATAAATGAAATCTAGGTGTTTCAGGTAACAAACTATTAAAAATATGCATCACTACAAAGCTAAAACTTTGTGGCCGTTAACGAGGAAAATAATGAGAAAATACCTTTCTCTATTTAAAAGCCAAGAAATTATGTAAAAGTTTTACACGCAACCAGATTTTCTTTTTCGCGCGAGCCATTGTTATAAAGAACGTCAAAGATTTTCAACGAAACAATTAATTCATAACTTTTGAGCCTGTATTAAGTAAAAAAGAAGTGTTTTTAACGGTTTCTTATTTTATTACTGATTTCTAAACTAATGCTGCCTCACAAAGTTAGCCTTGATTTTAATATTTCCTGAATTATAAATATGATTTTACTTTTAAATATTTTAAATGTGTTTTTAAATTTAAAATAAAATTTTCATGTTAATTAGATAAATTAAGCAATATTTGAAATTTATTGCATAGATATATTTTGAGAATTTTCCCACACACACTTACTTCGTCGAACAATTTCGAATAATATATATAGTGCCGTGGTAGCCTAGTGGTTAGGGTATCGACCTTCCATCTGGAAGGGTGGGGTTCGATTCCCAATGCCACCAAAGAGCCACCGAGTACATGCAATATACGATCTCGTTAAATCTGTGGAATTGAAAGTCCTGTGGTTGGTAGTTGAGCAGTTACATAGTGTGCAATGGTCTTGAGAAAATTCCCCCCCTTCAGATCAATGTCAAAATTTAGGGAGTGGATTCTCTGGTGGTGCAATCTATCGGAGGAGTTTCGATTAAAGCCATACTTTCACTGTCATGGAACTCTAATAAAAACGAAAGATTCTCCCTATTGACTTAAATTCGCATAACCAAGGCATAACGAGCTTGGCTTGTCCAAGTGCCATAAGTAACAACAATAACATAAGTAAAGTTTAATTTGTTATCCAGTACAACATCCACAGATTTATATATCGTTTAAATAAAAACTGAAAATTTTTCACGAAAAAAGATAAAACAAAAAAAGATAAAACAAAGTATAATACTTTAGAAACATTTAATAAGAAATGTGAAAAAAATAGAGTAAATTGAAATTCAAGTAATAAATTAAGAAAACGTTTCTAAAAATAATTCGATGAAATGCAAAGGAAAAAGAAGATAATTAAAGTAATAATAGAATAAGCAAAAATGAAAATTAAAAACATTAGAATTGCGGAAAAAGGAAATCAAAATATAATTGAGAAAATAAAAAAGAGTAAAATTTGCTCCTCTATTCATGGAGTTTTTGTGGAAAGCGTTTCGAATGATTTGCGAAAAGATTACAAAAAATATACACAAAGGAATATTGTTTCCTTAAAATCCGACAAAGAAATTAACATAAATTAAAATTTATAAGAACTATATTAATATAAAAGAACTGAAAACAAAAGTTATACTTACACACATATTCATATAGGAAATGTATTTTCTGGACAGATGTCTTATTAACAAGCCAAATTATAAATTTTACGTAATATAGGTAATTTAACATATTGACTTGTTATTATGGCACTAAATCTTTTTTGGTATGCATATATATATATATATATATATATATATATATATATATATATATATATATATATATATATATATATATATATATATGTATATATATATGTGTATATATATATGTATATATATATATTTTTTACAACTGGCAACACTTCTTTACTATAATTTTAAAATTACTTTTGGCAACTTTCATACTATTTTCATGTATAAATCCCATCTAATTTGCTGACTTTGGTTTTATGTATTTAAATTTTTACTGTATGTATGTTTCATTTATATGAGTATCTCTAATTGCATTTGTGTTTAATTTATAGGTATTTCTAATTTTCTGCATTTATATTTATTCAAATGTTTTAACCTAGGTTCTTTGAATACGAACACTCTTTGGGGGAATTGCTCAAAGATCTTTAGACATTTGTCCTTCGAGCATGTCAGAAAAGAGTGTTCTTTCTTTTAGCATAGCTGGCCATCTCCCTCCTGATGAAGACGTGGCCCCTATGTATTCTTCTTTTCATCTGTTTCATATATTTCAGTGCTTTTCCATATTTTTCATGTTTTATTTTATTTATATTTCACTGTTTTCCAATTTCATATTTTATCTTATATATATGTATATATATATATATATATATATATATGTATATATATATATGTATATATATATATATATATATATATATATATATATATATATATATATATATATATATATATATATATATATATATATATATATATATATATATATATATAAGGAAAAACATCAAAATAATTACTTGAAACTTTAGTTATTGTAAAATAATTAATTTTAATTATGATTTCATAACACTTAATATGTTCAAAATATTCTAATTCTAATATTCTTAAAATTCTAAATATTGGAAACAATATTTACTCCTTTCCCATTTTAAGACATTTAATTGTTGCTTATTCTTAGTTCAATTTAATAGAATACCCCATATTTTTATACAATAAATTTGTTTTGTGACGTATTTTAATTAATTTTTAGACTGAAATAATTCACTTTTAGAATCAAAGGGCAAGAAGCATAGAATGTCCATAAATTATAGTAATTGCAAAATATGTCCACCAATAAATATTCGAAAATAAGTCTCTCATGAGTAATTTGAGAAATTTAGATGCTTAGTGTGATTAAAAGTTAAAAGCAAAGAATATCATTTTGAAGCATCAGAATACAGTAAGAATCATTTATAATATCTTATTTTCGATACATGTTAAATTTAATGTAGATTCTTCTTTGAGTAGAAAATCTTCCCAATGAGAATTGAGTTTTAATTTCAAAATTATAAGGACGTAGAAAATAAATTTTTACTATTAAAATGGAATCAAATATTTTTTAAGATTTTTTTAATCATTCTCCCAAATAAGCTGAAATAATTTTTAATCTTTTTAAATTTTCTACTTTTGGTGCATTTTTATAGTAAAAAATTAAACTATACACTTTCTTTTAGAAAGCTCTTTTACTTGCTTAAATGTTATTTATACTAAGAATAAGTAGCTTTTAAGTTACATATAAATAAATCTTTATAAGGATTTAAAATTGATATGTATCATTCTAAAAAGATCTTCCGAATATTGGCTGCTTAAAAAATATTTATAACCTTTGCAATTATTTTAAATTAGAATAGTTTTTATTAATAAAAATATGTTATCTTATAATCAGTGTTTTACAAATAGTATTAAATGATTTTGTAATTGTTTCAAATGTTGTAATGGAAAAAGGTTATAATTATTCGATTTTAAGTATATCACTCTATTCATTTATGTAAGTATTGCCATTCCTTTCTCTTCATGTTACTTTAAAATTTACCACTCAAAGAAAATTATAGAATATAAATATTTGTAATAGTTAATTCACATAAAACTATAACTACAGTGCTATTTTATCTGTTTCTAAGGAAGATTAATCTTTTATTACCACTAAAAGGATTTTACTAAGGTTTGTTCGATATTTCAATCTTCAGCTCTTATAATTTTTTAGGATTTATAAGATCAATAAATAATATACTTAATGCTACTCGATTTTTAATCCAAATTTCAATTTGAAAATAGTGTTAATTATTTAAATGATTAGCACTATTTTCCAGTAGTACTCATATTTTGTTTCAGATTTTTAAAAACACAATATATCATATTTATAAACATTAAACTTTTCTGTACCAAGCAGTTTTCTACTGTTTAATTTACTTATTTTTGTAGGCTGCTACTATTTTAGATTTTTATGAGTTTTTACTTTGTTATCTACTTTGTTTATTAATACTTGTATCTACTTTGTTTATTAATACTTACAGTTTAATTTTTAAATAAAATATAGTTTTTATCTATTTTAGAATCTTAAAGAAATCATAAAAAGCTTTTGAATTTGTTAAATAGAGTCCGTTAAAAGATAATTTCTATCAAACATACAGCAGTATTTTATTATAAATTAAAGGTTCTAGGAATACACTCATTTAAATAAAATTCAAAGTAAATAAAAATATTAACACAGGCTTAATATATTTTCGAAATGATTCCTCTAAATTATCTCATAATTTTATGCAATGACATTTTTGGAAGAATAAATGGTTTTTTGGTGATATTTTGTCAATAAAAGCATTTCTATAAGTATTGTTATACTAAATAAATGTTATGGTCTGAGAACTATAATGAAAATGATTCAATATCGTTATAAAAATAACCTAATAATCAATGAATTTGGATAAACTTACTTTTACTATTCCAGCCTATGTACTTTTACAACTGTGATATACTGTAAATATATCATGATTTTAAGAAAGCAACAATTTTTAAGTTTATGTATTTTTTTATTTGTTTATTTTTTAAATTACTTTTTTTAATCATTTTATATATAAATAAAAATAAATTTAAAAGTAATAAATATTAATTTTATAAAATTATCAAAATTTAAGTCTTGTCGAGAAAGTAATTGAACAGTATTTTATAAATTAATTTACCGAGAAACAAGAATACAATCCTTTAGTAGCCTCAAAAGAGTGTGACTGATGTAAATATGAAACCATTTTCTTAATCGAAATATTAAAATTGGAAATATATGATATATTTAGCAACACAAACATATTTAGTAGCATGTTCTTCATGGCGTATCAAATTAAGGTTTCATCAAAATTTCGAAAATTCCGCAGAAAAAATTTAAGTGCTGATTATCCCTTTCTCTTGTCTTACAAATTGCATTCTGTGGTTCAATAGCACGGGTATTGTTTCCTTCTGGATATTATCTTTATGAAAATGATAATTCCTCAATTCACCGAACTGTTTAACAAAGATTTGTAGGTTGGTTGGGTTTTTCTTTTTGGTTGAATTTCCTGAAAGGACATACTGCACTAAGTTCAATAAAGGTATCAAGGAATATAAGGATTCAGATGCACACTTTCGGTAGTCAACCCTGTCACCGGTCTTGATTACTATAAAGTTCTTATGATCAGTTTAAAGAGATGTATATATAAGAGTGAGATTTCCTTACTCTCCTTCTATCTTTCTACGAGAGTTGAGCAATTTCTGCACGAGGAATACTTTATTGGCCTTTAGATCTAGTGTATGTCCATTTCAAGGAAGATCACAAAGTTCTCAATGCTAGAAAGTGTTTCCACGCCAAATTGGAAACAAATGAATTCTTTTGACTTTTCTGTTTTTTGGACACCATTTGTATATGCATGTATGATATGTGATTCATACCATAACAAGGGAAATTTTATCATACTCATTTGTTTGTTTTTATTTAAATTATATTAACAACATAAAAAACATGGAAAATTAAAAATTATTAAAAACAATTCTCATTTTGGGTTAAAAATATTGATTGTTTTCATGAAATAAATAAATTTCCTGTAAAATTGTTTGTCGATGATACAAAGTATAAAATCCAATCTTCGAATTTTCAAGAAATCATTTAGTAATTTAATTGAAAATTGATTTTTTACTTCCAAAGCTGGTCTTCTTATTAGAATTTTACAATAGTAGCTTCTTGAATTTTCTTATCTGTTAACGATAGTTGGAAATTCTTTTACTAGAAATAAATTTCATAAATTCACATTTAAATTTTAGGTCAAACAATATATAAGATTAAACTATAGTCCTAAAAAATAGTTAGAAAAATGTTTGAATCGTGTTATCGCATAATAGAAATGAGGAGCATAAATATATATATTTATTTTTTTTATCTTAACTGAGGGATTCTGTTGGTATTCTTAGAAAACTTAGAAAAGATTTGATGATGTGCAAATAAAACGGGATCTGAAATCACTCTTTGTAAGGTGTTTTCTTTCCAGAAGCCATAAGGACTTAGTTTGCGAAATGCAATAAAACAAGCATTGCTTTTTATGATATTTTTGCTAAACATTTCTCTGAGGCTTTTATGATCATAATAAATAACGTAAGCTGAAAAAAAATAAATACTGACAAGATTAATGTTTGAAAATCTTTTAAGATTTGATTAAAAAATAATGTAAATAAAGAACATATTTAAAGTAGACTAAATTAGTTTTATAAATTAAATAAAAAGATAATGAAATAACCTTATGCTGAAAGATTGCAATTCTATACATACATATACATATATATGTATATACTGAATGCTAAAAATATAGAATAAGAATATTTTAAATAAATATTAATCTTAACAATATTCATGTTAAGCATATGCATCAGTAAATAATTCATTGTAGTTTTTATAGTGAAATCAAATGCAGTATTTAACTGTTATCGATTTATTATATTTTTTACCATTTGCTTAGTAATTTAATTATCTAAGTAAAATAAAAAAACATAATATTATTAAAATTCGTTTTAATATTACTTAGGATGCATTAAAATTATTTAATGTTTAATTCATACAAATTTCAACTTAGATTTATGTTATACTTAAATTAGAAACTTGTTTGACTATTTTTAAATAAATTATTTTATACTGTAAAATTGCCTAAATTATTTTAATTATTGCTGCAATCACGCAAAAAGTGGGAATGTATTGATGTGGCAAGTTGTGATGAAGCAACATTTAAAAACCATACAATTCCTGACAAACAATTGTGAAAAAGCTCTAGCTTTAAGTGTTTTTACGAAACAATAAATTGTTTTGTATAAATCAAAATAAATTTAAAATATGTAATATTTTCATTTTTTAAAAAAAAAAAAAAAAAAAAAAAAAAAAAAAGTAGAAGTGAATTAGTTATTTATAACGAAAGGGAATGTGATTTTATAATTGAGTGTGTTTCTTTCGAAAGTTATATTGTATTTTGCATTCTTTCAGGAATATTACCATAAAATTAAGAGAATTTGAAACTAATTTTTTTACACATATTTCCATACTACATAGGCGGCTAACAGCGATTGAAAGACAATTGTACATAAATCGTCCATTATTTGGCTGATGTTTATAGACATTATCCGTGATTCTCAAGCTAAGTTATTATGAAAATCAATTATGAATTTTTTGAAACAAATGTAAATTTAAAAAATATCGTCAAATCCCCCCCTTCCACATATATATATATAGTTTTATTAAGATTAAAATTCTATAATTGATAAATGGTATAAAATTTTATCATTGGTAAGTAGCATGCTTCTTAGTTTCTCACTTAAGGAAACTAAATGCATTTAGAATGAATGTTTTTCATATTTTTAAAACATGTTACAAATGAATATATATATATATATATATATATATATATATATATATATATATATATATATATATATATATATATATATATATATATATATATATATATATGGTTTGTTATTACTTTTGAGAATAAACCTTTTTGGAAGAGAAATTATAAATAGATTGCTTTATTATTTAGATCTGAAAAAGTGTATTATTGAATACTAATATAATTTATTAACATTTTAAATAATTTAAAGCTTTTTATTCAATTTCTAAAAAAGAAAACCACATAGGAAATTTAATATATGTTTATTTTTACAATAAATTATATAAATCTGGAATTTAAATATCATGCAATTGCAGCAAAATCCTATAATTGTATTAAAAAATAATAATTTTATGGTAAAAATAATTAGATTTACTTAGTTTGCTAAAACAAGAATATACCAAAGCTACTTATAAATCATCATTTGTGTTTCTTCAAAAAAGAAAAAAGTACAATACAAGTCCAATAAAAATATATTGTTATCAATTGCAGTACTTCCATTTTATACGAAAATGAGAATAATTACTGTTATTAATACTTATACTTTTATATCTTTCTGTAAATATAGCCTTTTAATTCTAATAAAATCTCTATAAAAGCTTTTACTAAGACTGATTTCTTTTTATAAATTTAGGGAAATGGAAAAAATATTTTCAAATTCATTAAGTATTTATTGCATAAATAAATCATAAATCAATTTTCAACTTCATTAAGTATTTATTGCATAAATAAATCAAAAACAATTAGTTAGGGAAAATATAAATGATGAACAATTTGAACTTTTATACTTGAATTTGTTAGCAGTGGTCTAATTAACGAAAAATAACTAATTTAATTATGCATGATTGCGAGAATATTATTAAATATACGGTAAAAACAAGTAATCTATAAAATACTGATATTTTTCAGAGATATTGAAGAAGACAGAGCAATTGTTTTCAATTAATAAAATAATTAGTTTGTACATTTAAAGTTAATATTTCGATGTTGAGATTTTACAAGCATTTCAATAGTATAGCAATAATTTAATTAATTAAAAATGGAAAATTAATTAATATTATTAATTAATTAAAAATGGAAAATTAATTAATATTAAGGATCTAGCTTAAGGCTCTTGCTACTAATATTTATCTTATATCCCAAGAAATAATAATCATCTAAATCAACATTTCCAAAGTTCAATTAAAATAAGAATTGTTTAAAATGGTAAATATTCAGACAATTTTTAGGTTATAAAAATTTCAAATCAACTAAATTTACGATCAATATTTTTTATTATTTTGCTATCTTAAATTGTTTAATAATAAAAGTATATTTTCTTATTTCATGCCAAGCTCATAAAATTAAATCCTAAAAGATAATATAAGCGAATATGATATAATTTTTTTTATGTTTTGAATATTAACTTAACAGAAAATGTAAATTCATTACATAAGCACAGGATAGCTAATTTAATAGTTTCAGTGCCTCATGTTTTTTATATAAATATAGATACTATAAATAAAGGTGTTTATTTCTTTATATATTCATTTTTTTTCTAAATACAAATGTATTAATTATCTTTACATAAATATAAATCTATATTTTTCTTTATTGAATTTCTGTTTTCGTACTTGGTATATCATGCATTACGGCTAATACCAGTAACGTGGGTTTTATTAATATTTAAATTATTTTGTTATTTAAAATCTTATAATTTTCAAGATACTATTTTGTTCAAATATAATTGTTCTCAAATTAGAATGAGTGGAATCTATAATACTATTAAAAAGCATTCAGTATTTTTATTAATATTTAAAATATAAAATTTTTAAATGTTATAGATATAGGTTTTAGTTTATTTAATTCATTTTATTTTAATTTGTGCAAGAAAAGAACAACTTGAGCTTTTATATTAGTGTTTTATAGTTATAGAATATAAATTTTAATTCTTTAAACTTTTGTAACTAATTATTATATTAATTACAGTTATTCTTTACAATTATTTACAATTTTATGAAGTATAACTGATAATTATATTTAAAATTTAAGATAATTCGATAATCATATACGATAATTATAAGGCGTATTATATGAATTTTAAGAAAATATTCAGTAAGTGTGAAACAATCTAAATCAGAAATATATAAATAAGCGATATATAATATATAATATAAATATATAATAAGCGATATATAATATAAATATATAATAACTGAGAGTTATTAAATACAGGTTAGTATAGATGAATTATTCATTTTAATTTGTAGATTTGTAATTTTTTTTTAAAATTTTAAATGCACATCATACTTTTCTACACAATTTTGCTTTTTGTATGAATCAAATTATAATGAAAAACGTTTTAATTCATCATTTTTTGCTGTTAAGGTTTTTTACTTTGTATTACTCTAGAAGTATTTGCATATTTTTTATTGGACGTTGCTTTAAAATTATTTTATTCGTATTCTGGCAATCAAATACATAAGTTTATTGATGTGGGATAGTTAAATTGTATGAGGAATTGTATGGGAAAATATTGTGTTTTGGTGAGAATCTTTTTCTTAAAAATTTTCCTGAGAATTCATAAAGTTAATTTCCATTCTCTTAGTGATTTAGTTTCAATTTAATGCCAAATCGAAAGTCGAAACTATTTAACAGCTATGAACTTTTAAAACAACTTGAAGCATAGAGAAATAATTCCCAAAATGATTGCGCTTATTTACAACGATTGCAAATGTGTAATATAATCAGCAAATAATTTTGGACAATTTTGAATATTTGCTGGCAACCCTTCAGCTACTCCAGAAATGTGCTAAGAATTTTATGAATTGCACTATTTCTTTTTCTTAAAAGAAACTTATTGATCTTATTGATATTGTTTTATATTTACGAAGTAAAAACAATATATATATATACATATATATATATATATATATATATATATATATATATATATATATATATATATATATATATATATATATATATATATATATATATATATATATATATATATATATATATATATATATATATATATATATATATATATATATATAAAGTAAAAATATTTGTATTTAATATTTTTGCTTAATTATATATTTTAATGTGCTATTATTACTTAACTTATAATATTATTGTCTAAACTTTTATGTTTATAAAATAACAGTTTTCAAAACTAAAAATTAAATCATTAAAATCTAATTCGACTTGGCAACATTTGGCAATAATTTTGGTGACATTTGGCCATAATTTTGAAATATAAGATAACATTCTTCAAGTTTCGAGTTGATAGGACCATAGTCTCGCTCTAGGAGTGTTCCAAGAAACCTTCAGGGAAAAACGTCTTAGGAATTTCCGAACAGGTATAAAAATCGTTCTCAACTAAGTGGAGTGTCAGTTTCAAGTGAATGGATCAGTAGACATCTGAAAGAGTTCTAGTTTCTGCTGAAAGTTTCTGCTTTAGTTTCTGTATTATAGAAAATGTATAAGTTTTTCTAAACTATGTAATTACTTCAAACTGAAGTAATTGTACGCTATTTTGGGACTGAAGAGCTATAAATAAATTGTTTGGTTTTAAGAAATGAATCATCTTTATTTCTACATCTCCTCAAATTCTGTTTGCCCAAAAAATAAACTCGTAACAACATTAAAATTTTATTCTTTATTTCACATTTGATTTCAATAATAACAAATTCCATGATTTTCTTTAAGGAAACACACAAAGGTTTGTATCATTATTTTTTTTTTGCTTCATTTATTTTTAAACATAAAAGAGAACCTCTTATCACCTCGATTAATATTAAATTAATTGAGAAAAATGTAATAATAAAAGTGCAATAATATGCAAAATTTACGTATCTTGAAATTTAATTTATGATTATTTATTATGTTAATTACTTTCAATAAGCTAAAAATTATTTGTGAAAAGTGAAAAATTTAAATATTTTATTTTTTTGAATAATTCTATAGCGGAGAAATTTCATTTCTTGAGATCGATGCAATTCAAACCTAATATTCAAACCTAGTATCGCATCAATGAAATTTATACTTGCATGATCTTAAGAACAATGTATGCAAAATATTATAGGGGCGAAAGTTATCGAACAAACATAAGTAGAAATTAATACATATGACTATATTATATACACTTTTTTATTATTGACTAATATAAAAAATATAGTTCGCATTGTTATAAATAAATTAATTTTATCCAATTTGACCTGAATGCATAAATTTACTTCATAAAATATTTTATTTATTTTACAACAAAGTTCTTTGAAAACAGCGTCCTTGTAAATGACCTAGACATTTCTGTTTTCAATATATCGTAAAGACTATTTTAAAGAAACAAGCAACATATATTACATAATTAATATAATTTTATAAAACTGAAATATCCAAAATAAGAAATACAAATTTGAGACATTTATAATCATTTTTACAAAGTTAGAAGCAATTTCTATGTTTTAAATCCTAAAAATCTCTTCAAAAATATAAGAAATTACTTATTCATCGTACTACATTAGCAAATAATATCTACATAAAGTATATTTGGTACATAATAAATAACAAATAATCCTTAAATGTTCTAAAATTGAGGAAATATTAAATTACTCTTGATTGGGGAGTGAATTATATTTTCCTAATTTTTTTATACTGTTATAAATTTTAAAATTTTGTAATATTTTATGAATTATTTGAGGAAGGATAAATTATTATCTGAACTAGAGAAAGAAGAAAATCAATGTCTGAATTTTTCTTACATGTTTTTCTTTTTACATTTCTCCAAAAAAGGTATACTTGTCACCAAATGTTCTAAAAAAAGTTCTGATTTTGATTTGAGATTTTACTATTTATTAAAACAGATTTGCTTTTCTTATTATATCTTGAAGTATCTTTTCTTTTCAGACGCAATTTCTACAAAAACATTGACAACAGTTTTCTTCAATTTATTACTGAAAATACAAAATGGAAAAACGAATCACAAAAGTTTTGTTGCTTTTTATTAACAAACACAACAACTGAAATTCTTTTCTCATTTCTTGAATGATAATATTCTTCCCTATATTGCCTTACGTTACCAAAAAATGCAAAACTAATTACACATGTATTGAAATATAATTCACAGGGGATTACTATCCTTTTTTACAATGCGTTTGAAAATCAAATCAAAAAATTCTTTTAGAAAGGTTACAGTTAAAGTAATTCATTTCATAAGGTCAGATAAAAGATACTATTTGACTGAATAAGGAAAGGGGGGGGGAGTGAAATCTAAAATATGAATTAAATAACTTGAGAATATTTTTAAATACGAAATTAATGTAGCGATGCAATTATTTTTTTTTAAATCTAAATTCAAATTTAACTAAAATATAGGAAGGAAGAATGAGAAAATAAAAGTGGAATGAAACATTTTCAATGAATTCTGGAATGTTTTGTAACTCCTTCCTATCTCATTCACTTAGTGAGCTGTAGCGCTATATTTTTCAGGATCGTGATATTTCAGGGGTAGAATGTTTGTCAGTAATGCACGAAAAAGATTAAACAATTTATTTCTTATACCCGGGAAAATTTTTAATTTTTCATTTTACACACCAGATGGCAACACTATAGTATTTTTAATGTCATAGATGGTATTTCTTTTATTTTACATTATTCAAATTTTCTCAAATAACAAAAATAGGCAATTTAAAGACCGTTTCCTTGAAAATTATGCCGTTTTTAATAAATTGTTAATAAGTTAGAAATTAAAAAAAACTAAGATTGCCGTTTATGTATACATACATTTCTAAGTTTCATCTAACCTAAGTATGAAACAAGCGTTGAAGATGTATCTTTTAACTATGCACAATTAATATGTCCCCTTTTTATATAACATACTAACACATTCAAAAGTGCTTACCTTTAAATTTAAAATACTTTTCAGCTCTAATATCCAAAAAATTCTTTCAAAAGTTTGTATAGTTCTAGATTATGACTTTCTTGCTCTGTTACTAAAAATCCATGAAATATTTTACTTAATCTCTCACCCAAAGATAATAAATAAAAAATGTTAACTGTAGAAACATAATTACAGTTAAGTTATATAACATTGGTCCTTCCAGAAAAAACATATCAATATATATATCGAAGAAAAAACAATTATTTACAATTTATCATTCTTAATAACCTTATATTTTTGTAATTGTGTTCTTTAAATAATACCTTTTCTTTTAAGTAATCAGTATTCATTGGTGAATTTGCATATTTAAATTAGTTTATAGTTTTTATTAAATTATATGTATTACAATTTATTTTTTACAAGGAATTAAGGCATCATGCCTTCTTTAGGTTTCCCTCATCTTTGAGGTATAGAAAATAGATATTCGTTTTATATTTCACAATATATTGCAGCTCCCGTTCCACACATTATAAAGTTGGTTTGGTACCCGAATGGTTAGAGTCCTTGGGTTTGAATCTAAGCTTGAGTGTTCATAATGGTTCCAAAACCACTTTAAACTATAGATACAGTCTAAGAAATTTTCGTGTGTAAAAGTGACCTTTAATAACTAACCAACTGTGTAAAAAGCAAAAAAACTGAAACTACGATATTTGGTGATGAAATCGCAAATTTTTCATATAAATATATTCTTCCTGATTTATATGTAAACATTTATTAATATTAAAAATTATTTATTAATAATTATATATTTATTATTTATACATTAACATTTATTAATATTAATATATTTATAAGTTTAAATACGAGAAAATAACTTTATCAACAAAACAACAAAATTCATTTAATATTTTATTGGTATAAAGGAATTTTATTGTATAAAGGAAACTCACACATTTAATTGTTTTTGTTTTATACACAATGAAGCAATAAAATAGCAATAGAATTTCAAAATATTAACACATATTGGAAAAATTATTTTATTTTATAATTTTAAATTCAAATAAATTACTGTGGAATATTAATTGCATTGAATTTAATATAGTTTAGTCCTGGAAAATGTAATTTACAAAGATGTAAATATTTACAGAATAACATTTTACAAAAATAATTTTTTACTACTATTTTTTAAATTTCATGACATTCTTTGAAATTTAAGGATAATGCCTGCCAGATTTCTAAAATCTAAATTAAAGATTTCATTCTAGCATTTTCTTAATAAAATCTTTACATAGTGCTGCATTACTTTTCATATTTTTGAATAATATTTAAAATTTTAGTCTTTAAAATAGAAAATTATTTCAGTGCAAAATAGTATTTCCTTTAATTTATTAATCAGATATAAGATTCTTTTATTTTCAATCAATGAAATGTTAAATAATACTTCACAGCATTTCTCATTGACAATCTCATCCAGAAAATGCATTTTACATAACACCACCTGTAAGAATACGACAAAAAACGAAAATTGTGTTTTTCCTTTCGCGTCTTACATTTTAATCTCTCTTACGCATTTTTTTGAAAATCGTATCTATTTATCCATGTGGATTATATAATGAATTGTGCAAAAAAACTCAATTGAACTGGAATTTAAAATTAGGTTTGCTTCAAATGAATATAAGCGAAAACCGCCCAGTTAAATTTCCATTATTATTTTTAGGTAAATGAATGGTAACAAAAATTCATATTTATTTTGGTAAAAATTATTTTAAATTTTAGTCTTAAGGTACAGAGCGTGAAATTTATTTGCACTAAATAAAAGTGTAAATTTCTCTACTTATTAAATAAACAAGAAATAAAGACTTGGCAAGATAATTCAATTTTATTTATACTAAATATTTTCAAAAGTTAGGCATTTGAAAAGCACTTTAAAACCAAACTTAATTACTTGCAGAAATTGAAATTAGATGCATACTTGAATGAAATGCAGGCAAATTTCATCTTTACTTTCATTATATTTCAAGTATTCCATATATATCAAGTATTTCAAAATACTGAGTACTAGCTTTTACTTAAAATATTATTCATGAAGAATTTGTAATAATAAATAAACCGATACTAATTTCCTTAAAAAATTTTTTTTTAAACTTCATATTCAAAATAAGTGTAATAAAAGGTTTAGACTTTTGGTATTTTTTAAAATGAATTTTTAACCATAAGTACTGAAATAATTTACATTTGTAACATAATCTGTCAGATAGATTATTGATCAATCTATAGGGAAAATAGTTTCTTAATTATTGTTTTTACTACTGATAAACAGCCTATTAAATGATGTTGTCTTTTAAGAGACCATTACTAGTCATCCTTATAAGATGGGTCTCTGATTTGACTGGAATAAATGATTTCTGGCGCACATTACTTTTAACAAGTGTTTTTTTATGACTACATTTAAGTGTCAGTATTCACAAGATCAACAATTTTTCATAGGCACTTTACCTATAAAATATTAACAATTCCATTAACTGAAATAAATATTGTTACCTATGAGTATGCACATTAATTTCTATAATTTAGGAAATAATAAGCACTTCACAGTGAGTAATATGTAAAGTCACTATGCCACATTCATAAACTTCAATCATGATGACTTCTATTTAAGATTAATTTTATACAAACTTGCTTTTAGCAAGTGCATTAATTCATCAGTAGTCAATTTGCACTTAGCAAGAATTAAATACAAATAATGATTATTTATGACGTTCATAGCTTAAGGTAGTTTTACATACATATATCACTTAAAAGTTTGTTTCGATAGTGAACTAATGAGTTAATTAATAATTACGCTTTATTATCTATAAGTGTTTATTCAGAGGAAAAACTTAAAAGGCTCAATATATATCTTTCGAAAAAACTCCTTATTTACCTTTTGAATAATCATTGAACAGTTAATGAAAAATGTATCATAAATCTTTTCGATATTCCTAACTAAAATAAATAAAAATATTGTATACCTTTTAAGTTTTTTTCTTTTGGGAAAAGTATATTTTAAATCTTCTGAGAATTCTTAGTTAAAAGGAAGCCACTGTGTGCATTTTGAGTATATTTCTAAAATAGTTAAAAAAATCTATCATGAATCTTTTGAATGAATTTTTTGCAGGGGAAAATCCAAAGTAAACATTTTGCGTACTTATTAATATGATAAATTTTCTTTAGAATTTTAATTTATGCAATTTATTCCGAGATAACCTAGATACATTTAATGCCTATTTTAAAATATATCCGTTAATTAAAAATGGCAGCAGTTCCATTACTTTGAATCACATGTCTTAAAATACAGATCAAAGCATCATCTGTTGTCGCTTTGTGTTCTAAATCCCTTTTTCTTTGAAATATAATCCTTTCTAGGCACAATATTAGATCTGCAGCGAAGAAAAATCACTTAAATTTCATTATTCATGAATATAATTTTTAGTAAAAGAGTGAAAATATTTTCCCCTCTTGTATGCATTTTCACCCATTTATACAAGAGAATTTTTGAATGAATTTTAAGCATTTATTTTAGTTACACATAAGAACTCTAACGAATTTAAGTGCTCATTAAAAAATCTGTGAAACATTTAATGAGTCTTGTGTTTCTTGCTTGGCTGTATAATGAGCTGGAGTTCTTATTAATTTAAATTAACATTTCATGAAAAATTCGCATTTAATCAGACAAAATTCTAATGTAAAATTTATTAATTATTTAGAACAGTATTAAAAGAACACATGAAGTTTTACTTAAAGTTAAATTTCTTATAGCATTCAGGAATCAAAAGATTTTGTTTTTATTTATTTTTTGATTTTTGACATAGGCTAAGCGAAATAAATTTTTGTATGACATTACAAATATATTGATTATTACTATAATTAGCATTCAATTCTAATATATATTTAACTTTTGTAGTATCAAATCAGTATGACGGAATAACTAATTTGGGAGTTTAATATTTTTATGTGTATTACGTCATTTAGTTATGAATTCAATAAATTTCGAACTAACAGTAACACGTGGGAATAGTGTAATCATGCGCTCGAGTTTCAATCTATTGTCTTATTTATTTTAGTTCCAATTTCACTACTTTCGAAATCTACAATTGGAACTGCTGTTTCATTCAAAACTGAATGCGCTGATTGAATATTAGCGTGGGCATGCATTTGCTTAGAGACAATCAGTTTGTATCATTATGTTAACATTTTATCTTACTTCATTGATGGTGCTCCATTCAAGCTTCATTTGTTTGTCACGTGCAGATTAATGATTACAAAGCACATCATTAAGACTGTCAATCAGTTACTCAGTTAATAGAATGTAAACAGAAGCATTTGTGTGTTCCAGTTATACTATAAGGCCAATGTTATTGTGTTTATTGATATGGACTTTTGGAATATAAAATGGATAATTTTCTTTCCCATCTGTGTTAATTAACAAGCAAATTATATTCAATACCCGTGAAATATACATATTCCTTTTCAAATATATATTAGTTTTAATGTGTTATTCGAGAAAACATTTTAAAATGCATTTTCTTACTTGCAAAATATTTTTAATTAAAAAAATTAATGAAAGTTTAAGCCAACATTCCTTCTCGCTTAACAAATGGAAATTCAAGAACAAAAGAAAGCAAAAGGGATCAAAGAATTTTGAGAATTATTTTCACAAATACAAAATAGCTAAAATAACCTATTACTTTCTCATCTTATAAAATGTTCATAATAAGCCATTACTTGATTTAATTAACTAACACATATTTTACATTAATTATTATTTTTAATGGACACTGAATTAAAAATACATTTTTTTAATTACTTAAATGAAAATCACTGAAAATAGAGTAAAACGAGAATTTTTTTAAAACATACTGCTAAAAATAAAATAATATTATGCTTAATTTTAACATTGTTGAAATTCTATTTCCGTACAAATCTGTGATAATTATTAAGTGAAAAAAAATTATTTGCAATATCATTTTTAATATTTCTTTAATTACTATACAGAATCTTCGTTCTAGATTTCAATGTATAAATTTTTTATTAATGAATAATATTTTTTTCTAAAAACATTTTCATCATTATAACAAAAACAAATCACTTATATTGTGTCTCATATTTCATTAGTAAGTATATTGCAATTTTACGATGAATAATTCATTACTAACCTTTTTAAAATAAGTTCTTCCTCCAGCAATAAGAAGATAGAATATTAAAATTTTCTCCAAATTATATTGACACATTTTGCATTAACAACACTTTCAATATTTTCTATAATACCATAACGATGAAAAAAATAAATAATTTAGTATATCAGTTTGTAATAGATAGCGCTCAAAGAGAATCCAAAATGGTGGAGTAACTGGAAATGATACATCTATCATCCATATATCATCATCATCATTATCAGATAAGGAGAATAAAATATATTTAAATTCAAATACAAATAATGAAGCTTAGTTTTTTTATTGAAAAATGTAATATGAAAAAATTATCTCCAGCGAAAACATTCACTTAAATTTACAAGAAATGTTTTCTTCAATGTCATGCTAGATATTAACATCTTTTTTTTAATTTTCAATGGCTGGGACTTGCAATCAGCAATAAGAATAATCTGAAGAAATAAAAATGGAACAACTGCAGCACAGACACCAAAAATTTTAAGAGATAGCTGAAAATTAATCCCTTAAAAATATCCTCGCATCTTAATATATATATATATATATATATATATATATATATATATATAAGAAGTATTATTATCTCAATGAAAAATACTAGTGGTACTTAAGTGTTGTTTGTAAATAGATTTGATATTATATTGGGAGCGATCAACCAAAGTAAAACTACCGATCTATCAGTAAAATACACTGGAACCTTAAAATGTAAAGAATTAAATCATGTGAACTTGAAATGAAAAGCAGCAAAAGATAAATTATTTTATTACTTATTTCTCGGAAATAGTTTTTGAAATGAAAGGGAACAGAGGCTCGTTACATGAAAATAATTTATTACAACATACAAAATAGCTGAAAGAACAAACAAGTACAACACCAAAATCACTAAAAAGGAGTCCGACAACACTAATATAATTACTTTAAATTCGGAAAAGTAATATTTCGACTACTAACTTTTATGGCTGCTGAAATTCGACTCCTTCTTCATTGTTCTTGTTGCCACTCGACAACAACTAAATCCGTGATCCTGCTATAAGTTTGTTAAAATAGTTCTGCGATAATTCAGAACCTTGCAATAGTAGATAAAAAAATATCGAAACAATTACAAACATGGAGACTGGAATGCAGGCACTGCACAGGAGTTCCACTGGATCCGAAGCATTTCTTTAACTGCATTTGGAAGTTGGTTTGATGTTTAAAAACAATATACACCAAGTAGCTAAATAGACATTTCTAAAATAAATATCTCTAGTCTGGATTGATCGGTTAAAAAAATAAGTTAACAAAATTAATATGCATACTCAGGCATGAGATATTAAGTAAGTTTTTAAAGAAAACGGATTATTTTTTTTTATCATTTAATTGTGTAAAATTGTCATAAATTGTTCAAAATTTTAAATGAATTTTTTTTGATATTTATATACATACATACAAATCTATCTACATATATCTATATATAATTGAGAGGAAAATAATTTATTCCAATTTATATAGATTGCATTCACTATGACCCCTTTTAAAATATTTTTTTAAAAATTAAGCTTGATCCTTTAAGATTTGTTTAGTCTTAAAAAAGAAAGAAGGTAAATTTATTCCGATTGAATAAAATTACACTCGATATTTTTAAGAATACTCATAACTCTTCTGCATAATAAAAAAATTAAAAAAAATTTAAATTTTACTAAATTTGTAAACTTTGTAAAAATTTTTTTAATTAAATTCGAATGTAATTTTAGTATATTTTGCAATTCCTATCGTAACTTGTACTACGAATGTTTCGATATTGATTTACATCTACACTATTCTAAAATCTCAACCTATCGAGATGTGTTTGTAATTCCTTAACAACAGCCTTATAAAACAATTCATGTCAAATACAGCAGCAGAGTAAAGCACTAGAAGAACTGCATTTGACAATAGCGATACATATCTAACGAAAGAACGATTGTTATATATACCATTTTATTAAAAATTATGAATTTAAAGTTTGAAATTCACAACGGGTCTTATTTATTTTATATCAAAATGTACAAAAATAAATTTTATTATTCAGATATACTGTGAATTGATTCCAAAGGCATTCTACAATACATATTTAACTTTATCCATTATTAGGAATTATAAATTTTGTATTTGGAAATTTTATATGAGAATTTCAAGGATACATTTTTATATTTTTTAAATCACGCGTAGAGACGCAATTTAAACTTCATACAAATGGATTCTATAACTAAAACAACTTAGGCAATCACCCAAAGACTATTATGTTAATTGCTAATATAGCAATCAATTGTAGATGACGCTTTGATTTACATTATTAAGATGAAATAAATAAACATTGCTTATATAAAATATAAACATATGAATTAATAAAACTTTTATTTTTTAACTAAAAATTTTATTATTATTTGAACCATGCTTAATTTAATGTTGTAAACATGCTAAGATTATCAAAATAGATTAAGAAATATTTAGGTAGACTAGATAGAAATAAAATTTTATTAATGTATATGATTTAAGGGTTTTTATTAATCAAAATAAATCTGTATTATTTTATGGTAAATTACTACATACGTTATTTGAAAAAAATATAAAATTTTGAGTTTTAAATAAAATTTTAAAACGATGACGATAGAGAATATATATCTTCAATAATTGTAAATAAATAATACGCTTTCAACAGCGTATTATTTATTTACAATTATTGTAATTATTAAATAATACGCTTTCAACAGCGTATTATTTATTTACAATTATTGAAGATATTTATGATTAATCTAGATGAAAAGAAATTATGAGAGTCACAAATATAAGAGATATAGCATTTTTTAAAAAATTTGGATTGAAGCATTGATTTTAAACTGCTTTTTTTAAACTCTCATGCGCTATATAAATTTCATAATTCCTATTTATCTAAAAATAAACATTTTATAAAGTTGTTTTCCAACTGAAATGTTTATATAATAGAATCGCAAGTCAGCAAATTAGAATCAATAATTAGTTTAATTTAATAAAATTCCGAAACATGAGAATATTTTTGAATTTTTTTGTTATTGATACTGAGATTTTTGTCAGGAAAGAAAAAGGATAGACTTATTTTTTATACCTTAAATGTGCATAGATAAATAAGCATGTTTTAAAATTTAATGGATAGAAAATAAAAGTGAATGTAGAAGAAACCCAAACTATATTTTTTCCTTAATCCCGACCGTGGTATCACCTCTACTATCAGCAGAATACGGACTGCGCACTTAAGGGGTACGAAAATCATGGATTTAGAGCCTCCGTAGAATGCAGGCACTGCACAGGAGTTCCACTGGATCCGAAGCATTTCTTTAACTGTATCTCTGTTGCCCCGACCCTTTTCAGCATCGACCCCAGCTGCTGCCATGACACCCTTTATGCGGAAAAATCTGAAGATGTAGCCATGGTAGTGCTCCATGCCTTTGGTCCCATATGACTTGTCTTTTTACCTTTTATTTTTTTTTCATTTTGCACTTGTCACACGACAACAACAACATTTTTTCAGTAAATCGAATAGTCATATGATATGTAATCAATTAAGCAATTCTTTTTAAGTAGAAATAATATTAGACAAAAGAGTAACATATAAAAAACTATATAAAATATAAAAAAAAACTAAATTCAGCTTTCTATCCATTGTTTAGATATAGCTCAGAATTTAGTAATTAAAATAAGTTTCTTTTGTGAAGATTTTTTCTGCCTCCTTGATTATTTTTGCTTATCAAATGCTTGGAAATGTAACGAACAGTGATTTAAAAGAGTGTTAAGTTATTAAAAGAAACATCTGCAAATTAAATTCTAATTTTTCTAATTCACCATAGCACTTCTGAAATGAAACAATCAAGAGTGAGCCAATATTTGATATATCTGAAATAGGAATACTTTGCTTTTTAGATTAATCAAAAATTTTATGGTAAACTAAAACTGATCGGATAAGTAAAATACAACTTTTAGGATTTACAGTGAAGTGGATAATTAGAACGGGATCTACTGCTTAAAGGATATTCCGAACCACTACAAATATCCAAATGAGATTCATGGAAATGAACTGTTGATTTGAAAATGAGAGTAAACATTCAGCTAACAATTCTACCTAAACCTGACATAGAACTGGCATAAGATTGAAGTTCAAAACTTCACCGTGGCAACGAAAGCAGTGGAGATGGAATGGAAAATCAATACAAATATTTCATGGTATAAGCATTTTTCGTAAATTATATATTTCTATTTTTTAATATATTTTAATTTTTTCTATCCAATTCAAGATTTACCTTATCTACGATAAACTATAATTCAATTTGTTATTTCAGATTTCTGAATTAGTTTCGAAAATTTTCTGGGCACATTAGTTCTGCATGAGATAAAACATAGTTCAGGAACTTCAGACTTCCAAAATGACTTTTCTCACTGTGTTCTTGCATTATCAGTTTTCTACTTATTGTTTTCTGTAGTAATTATGGTTTCCCAGTTTATCTTTTATCTGTAATTCTAAAACTGAACTTTGAATGCCGCTTCACAACGGTAAATTTTCACGCACACGTTCTCCTATAAATGTTCACGTGGTTTTATAATTTTTTGTATTCTCTTCGGCATGCAAGAAAATTATGTACTTCATTTGGTCTTGTTCTACATGATTCGCATGATTCGATTCGGTAATATTTTCACCATTGTTAACATTTCAGCTTTTCAATATATATATATATATATATATATATATATATATATATATGTGTATATATATATATATATATATATATATATATATATATATATATATATATATATATATATATATATATATATATATAAATATATATGTGTATATATATATATATATATATATATATATATATATATATATATGTATATATATATATATATATATATATATATATATATGTGTGTGTGTGTGTGTGTGTGTGTGTGTGTGTGTACATATACCGTCTATTTCAATTTTTTTATTAATTATATTTTTCCTTAAAAATGTTTTCGTAATATATTTTTTTTTACAAATTTTAGACCACATACATTTAAATGTATTAAAAAGTATTTTTGTGAAAATAATTTTCGTTTTCATTGTTTTTTAACAATTTACATTATTTTTTCAATGCTTTGAAAGCATTAGAAACAGTGTATTCGTGTCATGTTTATCCATCAATGCTTAACACAAATAAATTAACAAATCCTTTCCATTTGCCTCTTGAGGAGAAGAAACAGGTTTTTTTCTTCTCTACACATTTATTTTAAATGACTGTTAATATATATAATAACATTCATTTAAAATAAATTTAAGAATAAATATAAAGTAATTAACAATGTAAATTCTTTTATAAATTCATTATAAAATAATGAATCTTAAAAAAATACAAAAAAAAACCCCAAAAAAATTACATATAATAGAGAAAATTAATACATATAATTGTGAAAATTAATACACATTCTGCAATTTATGATATTGCCAGTCTTTGTTAAAATAATTGTTATAGGCAAATTTTGTTTTGAAAATAAAAGGGACATGCAAGTTTTTCCTATTTTGAGAATTCTCAGTATGCTAAATTGAGTTTGATGTCGAAGATAACTTTTTAATAGAAGAGAATGAGATTTGACTGTGAACATAAAGTAAGACAAATTAGAAAAAAATGATTGATACTCAACAAGAACCGTGTTTCGGGAGACTGATATCTTAACAAAATTGTTTAACTGAATCAGAAACTTGAAAAATTGTTGGAGGGCTACATTGGGCTAGAATCATAAAAATGCTTTCAAGCCATTGGAGTATCCTAAATTGTGATATAAGGGGTATGGAACCAATTTTTTCAGACTGTAAAGGCAGGCTGAAGACTACAGTAAAGTTGTAGACCTTCAACAACATCCCATGAACACCATTAATTAAAGCTAATGATTAGGAAACACAGTAATATCAATGCCAATCTTTTTAACTACACTTTAGTGTGACTACTTGTACAGCGTTTCGACACAAACTGTTTAAACTGATCAATTTGTTGTGTGGCGTTAACAACAAAGCACCATCTAACCCAAGGTAAAGGGAAACAGAACATGTAAACTGGAGGAAGTACGAAAGTATCAGATTTGTTGGTAGGGTAGTGCTGAATTATGCTGCCTTCTCCAGTAATGATATCTTTAGACTTATTGTAGTCCTTTAAGTCACAGCAATTGGATATGACTTTATGTTAATGGATGACTATTGCAGGCCATATCTTGTTAATTTGGTGCATTATTTCCTTTTGGAGGAAGGAATCATACGAATGAAATGGCCAGTATGTTCTTCAAATAGGATCACAATGGAGCATGCTTAGGACAGTCTAGGAAGACAAGTTGCTGAACGTCTACCATCCTCGAAACTCTCTAAGAACAGATATGCTCTCTTCTCGAGGAGTGGGACAGAAATCCTTCCTTCATTGATTCGTTGACTCAAAAGAGTTGAACGTTATTGACCGTTTTTATTGAAATACCTTTTACATATTTCTCAAATGCACAAATTGTATTTTTCCTTTTGTAACCGAATGTTCAATACAACATATTTCACTAATCAAATATCATTTTTGTCTCATATAGCCCACTACTTCTGTCAGTAATGTATTAGTATGAAACTGAATTCCACTCGTGTCCATGAATTAAGGATAATGCAAGTTCAAGCAAAGAAAAAAACAGAAGAAAAACAAATGTGACTTATTTGTAAAGTCTATTAAACAAAAGGTAAAGAGCAAAAGAGATATCATATGTTTGATATCATTTATAAAAATTGTGATTTTTACTCCCTGGAAAAAAATTCAAAAAAAGAACCTATTTACAAAACCCAATATAACATTGTTGGTATGATGGTTAATATATAATATGCCCCCAGACAATGTACAATGCCTAGGCATGCCGAGTATCAAATTATCGATCTGATCTTGGGGAATGTTACACCACTCATCAAGCAATGCTCTCCAAAGTTCCGGTAGACATGTGGAAGAAGGTTGACAGACTGCAATTCGTTGGCCAAGCATTTCCCACACATGCCCTATTGGATTCAAGTCCAGTGAGTATGCTGGCCAGTCTATACGGACGATATCCTCCGATTGGAGGCATTCGTCTACAATGTTTGCACGGTGAGGACGGGCGTTGTCATCCGTAATTCTACAACCATGCCAATACGAAAAAAACGTACATGTTGTTCCACAATGACATCCCGATAAATATGGCTTGTCATAGTTATATTCTAAACACATAGGTTAGTTCTGGAACTCAGAATAATTCCTCCTCAAACGATCAATCCTGCAGTAACATAACGGTGTTGTTTAATGGTGTTCTTTTGTTGATAACGGATACACGATCCTCTCCATATGAAACTCCAGCGAAAATCAAACTGAAAGCTAAAACTGGAATCATCGGAAGACATCACACAAGACCACTGTTGCGATGTCACAGTGCGAGGTCTCTACTCCAGGCTAACCCCAGACGATAGTGAGTTGTGGTAAGTGAAATACATCTGACGTTTACGAGCATATAGACCAATTTGCTTTAAGCGTCTGTACACTGTCTGCCTTGAAACTGTCGTACTGGAAGCTGAAGAGACAGATCTTATGTTGTGTTCCGTCTGTTTTTTTTTTGGCAGTAACTGCGAAATACTGGTCCTCATTTAGTGTTGTAACTTGGGGTGCGAGCTGTGCTGAAACGACTATTCACATTTCGATCATCTTCGAACTGTTGTCAAAGCCTGGAAACGACACTATAGACGATTCCAAGATACTTCTATACGGCCGATAATTCTATCACGTAAAGCATCATCCAAATGCTTCCTTTGTGCCATAACTATGCGGTTATTGCACTGAAAGGCATTTAAATTGCTTGTGAACAATTTTACTTCCTTGCAACCATTCCTTATATACCCCTCTCTTACACTCTCATCATTGTGACGTACTATCAGCGCCATCTGATGGTTTCTGGTAATTTGCATATTATTCTTCAATATGTATGTGAAATATTTATTTTAGAGTTCAATTTCTGTGTGATTCTGAATTATCCTTAATTTATGAACATGAGTGTAAATTTGTGCCATGCATTTATCAATCAAATATCAATCACAATCAAAATAGCAATCAGATATTTACTATTTTCAGTCATTGTACATAACACAGCATTGAATTTACAGGAACATTTTATAAAACGAAAACACACAATAATATTCTGAACCGACCCCTTCTATATCCTTCTTTTTAGAATCCACTGAATAGCTCGACTTCCTTTCTTCTATTTTTAAACTAGATTTTTCTGCCTCCGCAGCGCCATCTAGTATCGTCGAAATCATTCCAGTGTCAATCAACCAAGCAATTCTCCTGGTGTGAGATCAAACCGACTCTCAAAATCCTTTGATTGTTTGAGCAGTGCATATGTATTGTGTATATGCTTTTATACACGCATAAATATAATACAATATAGCCGGCCAACTTGTCCAGCAGTCAGGTGGGTGTGATGGTGGCCCACCCTTTGTGGTGCACCCGGAGCAACACCTCGGCGGTTAAGAGGTCGCTGTTTTTGAACGGTTCCTTGGGTATCAGGGAACGATAGATTAATAGAGTCTGTTGCAGTTGTAACTGTCTACAATCTGCCATTGGAAAAAAATATATATATGCAATATCAATGTTTGAATGCATACTTACATATTTTGATATATTTTATTTATTAAAATTTCAATATTCAGTGAATTATAATCACACAGAGCAATTTCTGAAAGCAATAATATTTTAGCATATATGAATAATTTTGAAATTTCTATTTGTATTTAATATTTCTTATCTTTTCGAAAATTTAAAAAGCTGTATTCTTTATCCCTTGAAAATCACAAAAAATCCATTATAAAAAGTATTGCACAATGTGATGAAATTTATAAAATAAGAAATTTAGATTCTTATTTCATGAATATCTTAGAAAATTCATTTCATCCTACTGACAACAAAAATTTTTTTTCTGAGAGGTCAAATTTTATTTTAAAATTTTAATTCAATCTTCTTACGCAATGCGTAAAAGGCAAAACTGATTGGAACTCGGAAATTGAATTGTTATGAATAAAAGAAATCATATTAATGAGAATTTTCAATGGAAAATACATTACCTTCGGGTGGAGGGGGGACTTAATAGATTTATTAAAATGAAAGCCTCTGCTTTTCTAAAGATTTCTAGAGATTATAGGAAAAAAAAATTCTTATGAAATGTGCATTATTTTTGTATAATACCTAAAAGTTACATTTTGTAATAAATGAAAATGTTGAGTCTTTTTTAATAAGAGCACAGTACCAAAAAGTAGAAAAGAAAGGTTAACTGAATTACAATAATAAGGTAATTTCTTTTTCTTCTTTTTATTTTAATATGTCTAAGCTAAGAACTCATGAGGCAAATGAAATTATTATGTATTTCAAGTTAAAATAAGGAAGGAAGGTTAGAAATTCAAATCAAGATTTGAGAGTTAAGGCAATTTTATAATGAGATATTAAGAAAGAAATTAAGATGAAATCATAACGGCAATTGACGGAATTTTAAAATTTTTCATTGACTATCAAGAAATAATTGATAAAAAAAACAGTTAGACGAAACATATATTTGCAAAAATTAGCCTGTCCTTTGCAGGAATAATTGATATTTTTTAGATAAAAAGGAAAATTATGCTATCTTTTTTTTAATAATACAAGGGCTGCTATTACAGTTTCCACCTTTCAGCCCTGCAAGAAGCGGATGTGTTATATAGTTGGCACGCAGTAAGTGCACTATCGTTGCTTCGAAAGTGGGTTGATCTTCATCATTTACTAAAAGGAACTAAGCAGAAGACCCGCAGATTGGTATGCCATCCCCAGAGATATCAATTCTTATGGAGGGAATTGGTGACCACGACATATCTAACGCTTTCCATCCACCATTGGAGAACACAGTGCACCTATTGTTAGGTTCGAACTCAACACCATCCAATAACTCTCTAACGATTTAGAGAACACCAGAGTCTAAATCTTAAACTAGTTTATCTTAAACTTATTTCCAGAAATCTAATTGGATCTAGCAATCTTAAATATTAAACTAGAAATGCAATCTTAAAGTGTAGAAATTGTATGAAATATTATACATTTGTAAAACTGTATTATGTTCATTGTAATTGACAAAAGTTTTAAAAGCCTTGTATTTCTTAATATGTCTTAGTTTTTATTAGTGAGTGAATAGGTATTCATAAAGTATTATTTTTAATAGGAAACTATACGGCCTGAAATATTAACAAGATATTACCACTTAGATCTTTAGCTGTTTAGCTAAAATGCTTCATGTTCTGTTGTTATTGGTTGTTGAGTATAATGTAGGTAATTGCAACAAAACACAAAACTAGTTTCTTTCTTTCAGTAAAGTTGAAGTCTTCTAAGACTTCCAGAAATTTTACACCAATCGTATGCAATGCTGTCTTTTGATTGGTGGCTGCATTCAAGCCATCCAAATCCTGTACATATAACATGCTTTATTCTTTTATTTCAGTTAATATATAATTCTTTTCTTTTTTAAAATAATTCATTAAACATTTATTTGCGATACATACACTCTTATTTGTTTCAAGAATTTCAGCATTAGTGAAAAATGCTTACATGTTTTAGTATATTGAGGTAGTTTTCATATTTGTCGATAACAATAAATGGAAAGATATTCTTAAAATTAGGAGAGAAGGACAGAATAATATTGATTGGCAAACACAACTGACTTTCATTGATAAAAAATGAATTACTTTAATAAACATACTTTGTGACTACAACAGACAAGGATAGTCAAACATCTATTTATTAACAGTCCAAAAGTATTAATGATCAACAGTCAATTAGACATCTCATCATGTTAAAATTAAAATGTGTTATTATGAGTTATTTTTAATCAAATCAAACAAGGCAAAAGAGGCACAGGTGCCGAATAATCCAGGATGCCAAATTTTGAGATTGGCGATTTTTTGGCGGATTTTCTTATGTATCTGGCAACCTCATTTTTATTACATATGGAAACCAATAAGAATTGTGCAGATTCTATTTTGGTAACTCTAGTATTTACGTCATCGCGCACATCACTTGGCGACATTACTTCATCGCCAAAACAAATTCAGAATTTTGAATCATGGATTATAATGCACCTGTCCCACAAAAGATCAAATAATAACACTAGAAAAAATTTTTTTATGTTAATTTGTCTGCAACAAAGAATGTATAGCCTTAATTTGAGAGGAAGAAAAATTATATAATGTCTTTTAATTGAACACTTATGAAGTATATGATAGCATCGACTTTCTATCGTTGATTTTTTTTAAAAAAATTAGAACGTTGACAATTTCAAGATGCTATTACTTATTATTAAAAATAAATAACATAAACATTTCATCAGAATAAAATATATTGTTATGAAAATGTGAATAGTGTAAACATTAATCAAAATGTCATATATTTCTGTTGAATTAATTGTTTTACATTGTATTATTATCGTTTCATTTGCGAAATTGTCCTTTAAACAATGATAATTTTGTGAAAATAATGGTTTCGAGGATTAAGTTTGCGAGACTTAAGAGAAGTTCGGCAACATTTTTTGTCAAAATTTGGCTATTAAAGTAAGTTAACATTTTAGACATTTTAATTTGATTGGACTAGAATTTCTGTTGCCACTAGAAATTTATTGTTAACATTGTTTATTTAAAACTTGATTAAACAGCAATTTATTACTGACTGAAGTAGAAATATTATATTTCAATTTTTTAAAAAGTTTAAACATTTAAATATGATGTGTCAAACTCAGAATATACATCAGTTTTTCTTTAAATTTTATTCAAATCAAAAGTAACTCAATAATTCAGCATAACAGATTTTAATCATCCAAATAAATTGCAAATTCATTACTAAGATTACAATCTTTTAAATTTAATCCTATTCTCACAATGAAGTGCAAATATAAAAAATAAATAATATTTACTTTTATTAGATAAAATAAAAATGTCATTTTCTTTATTTATTAATAGATTTTAAATTATGTACTTTATCCATCATAATTTAGATTTTTCTCAGCAGTCATACAAAATGCTTTTATTCAGATTTACGAAAGTAATTTATGATCTGGAAAATAAAAATTACGGTGGAAAAATATTATATTTTTATGATGCATTTTATTCCCTTAAGCGCCAAAGTGCATTTTCAGGAATAAGGAATGCTAAAGTTATGCTATTTTTAGATTTTATTTGAGTCTTCAGTTGGCCTACACAAGTTGTTTTCATTTTTCAAGGCTTAAAGTTTCAACACGAATTATAGGGTTTAAAGAATATTTTTCTGTCTATTCAGCAGATTAAAATAATCTTTTATAAAATGTTTTTATTGAGATAAACTCTATGACTGAATTACATTTATTTTACTTTGATGGTAATGGATTGACCATTTCCCTCCTCATTTTAATTTTTTGTTATTATAAAAAGCTCCTTAAAAAAACTTTTTTTCTATAAAAAGTGGTTTCTATATAAATCAATAAATTTTTAAATAAAAAATATCAGACTTGTTCACTTCAGTTTAATCTGAAAAAATTCCTTTAACTAGTTAAGAATATTATACGTTATGAGATAATGCATTTTGGTAGCATAAATGTATCGACATTACTTCTTGACGCAAAATACAAGCATTTGAATTTAAACTTGCAAAGTACTGTGCTTAATTATTATAAAATACTGGGTTCTGTAGGGCAAGAATAGTTAGAAAACACTAAGATAATGTACACTGATGGCCACCAAATTGCAGCACCAAGAAAGACAAGAGATATCACAACAAAACTTATTTTGTAAATTACGTGTTGACCAAGCGGCAAATGATTAAATATATAGACTTCTGTGAAGTGTGGTTCCACACACGCCACGGCATTGATTAAAGGAGATTATCGATGTGTTTTTGGAGTACAGCAGACCAAGTAGCTTCCACACGTTGCCAAAATTTATCTGGTGTGATAGCTGGGGATGTAATCTGGGTCAATCGTTAAGCAACCATGGACCACATATTTTCTATCAGCGAAAGATCCGGAGAGCGAGCCGGCCAAGGAAATATTTCAATCTGGCGATTGACGAAGAACCCTTGGATAGTGCGTGTCACGTGTGGTCGCTCATTATTCTGTTGAAGTATGGATGTGAGCAAGCCCCAAATGTAAGAAAGGACAACTGGCTAAAACACCTCGGAGATGTAGCGCTGTACTGGAGGAGTGCGAGAGTGATATCAAATATCGACCCATACCATAATACTCAGTGCAGGTCAGCAGTGTAAAACACTAACATGGCCCCAAATGTAAGAAAGGACAACTGGCTAAAACACCTCGGAGATGTAGCACTGTACTGGAGGAGTGCGAGAGTGATATCAAATATCGACCCATACCATAATACTCAGTGCAGGTCAGCAGTGTAAAACACTAACATGGCCCCAAATGTAAGAAAGGACAACTGGCTAAAACACCTCGGAGATGTAGCACTGTACTGGAGGAGGCGAGAGTGATATCAAATATCGACCCATACCATAATACTCAGTGCAGGTCAGCAGTGTAAAACACTAACATGGCCCCAAATGTAAGAAAGGACAACTGGCTAAAACACCTCGGAGATGTAGCACTGTACTGGAGGAGTGCGAGAGTGATATCAAATATCGACCCATACCATAATACTCAGTGCAGGTCAGCAGTGTAAAACACTAACATGGCCCCAAATGTAAGAAAGGACAACTGGCTAAAACACCTCGGAGATGTAGCACTGTACTGGAGGAGAGCGAGAGTGATATCAAATACCGACCCATACCATAATACTCAGTGCAGGTCAGCAGTGTAAAACACTAACATGGCCCCAAATGTAAGAAAGGACAACTGGCTAAAACACCTCGGAGATGTAGCACTGTACTGGAGGAGTGCGAGAGTGATATCAAATATCGACCCATACCATAATACTCAGTGCAGGTCAGCAGTGTAAAACACTAACATGGCCCCTAATGTAAGAAAGGACAACTGGCTAAAACACCTCGGAGATGTAGCACTGTACTGGAGGAGAGCGAGAGTGATATCAAATACCGACCCATACCATAATACTCAGTGCAGGTCAGCAGTGTAAAACACTAACATGGCCCCAAATGTAAGAAAGGACAACTGGCTAAAACACCTCGGAGATGTAGCACTGTACTGGAGGAGTGCGAGAGTGATATCAAATATCGACCCATACCATAATACTCAGTGCAGGTCAGCAGTGTAAAACACTAACATGGCCCCAAATGTAAGAAAGGACAACTGGCTAAAATACCTCGGAGATGTAGCACTGTACTGGAGGAGAGCGAGAGTGATATCAAATACCGACCCATACCATAATACTCAGTGCAGGTCAGCAGTGTAAAACACTAACATGGCCCCAAATGTAAGAAAGGACAACTGGCTAAAACACCTCGGAGATGTAGCACTGTACTGGAGGAGAGCGAGAGTGATATCAAATACCGACCCATACCATAATACTCAGTGCAGGTCAGCAGTGTAAAACACTAACATGGCCCCAAATGTAAGAAAGGACAACTGGCTAAAACACCTCGGAGATGTAGCACTGTACTGGAGGAGAGCGAGAGTGATATCAAATACCGACCCATACCATAATACTCAGTGCAGGTCAGCAGTGTAAAACACTAACATGGCCCCAAATGTAAGAAAGGACAACTGGCTAAAACACCTCGGAGATGTAGCGCTGTACTGGAGGAGTGCGAGAGGGATATCAAATATCGACCCATACCATAATACTCAGTGCAGGTCAGCAGTGTAAAACACTAACATGGCCCCAAATGTAAGAAAGGACAACTGGCTAAAACACCTCGGAGATGTAGCGCTGTACTGGAGGAGTGCGAGTGTGATATCAAATATCGACCCATACCATAATTCTCAGTGCAGGTCAGCAGTGTAAAACACTAACATGGCCCCAAATGTAAGAAAGGACAACTGGCTAAAACACCTCGGAGATATAGCACTGTACTGGAGGAGTGCGAGAGTGATATCAAATATCGACCCATACCATAATACTCAGTGCAGGTCAGCAGTGTAAAACACTAACATGGCCCCAAATGTAAGAAAGGACAACTGGCTAAAACACCTCGGAGATGTAGCACTGTACTGGAGGAGAGCGAGAGTGATATCAAATACCGACCCATACCATAATACTCAGTGCAGGTCAGCAGTGTAAAACACTAACATGGCCCCAAATGTAAGAAAGGACAACTGGCTAAAACACCTCGGAGATGTAGCACTGTACTGGAGGAGTGCGAGAGTGATATCAAATACCGACCCATACCATAATACTCAGTGCAGGTCAGCAGTGTAAAACACTAACATGAAGCTATATAATGACTCAATATGTAAGTTTCAGCTACCATAAATATGTGATATCTATCAATATGCATATACACACATTTTCTCCCTGATAAATTCGAGAGTTATGTCGAATTCATACATATTATAATTTATTATTATTATCTGGAGATACATTCTTTACAGAATTTAGTGATAGTTAGTTTGGTTTATTCGTTTTTTACTTAGCTTAAAGTACAAAAAAATATTCTGTAGTAGCAAAATTGGCAAAAATCAAATACGTTTTGAATTTTCGCAATGAATAATTTATTATTGTGAATTCATTGATA
This sequence comes from Latrodectus elegans, assembly GCA_030067965.1. Lineage (NCBI taxonomy): Eukaryota > Metazoa > Arthropoda > Arachnida > Araneae > Theridiidae > Latrodectus > Latrodectus elegans. The sequence goes on along the minus strand of CM057820.1, from coordinate 25,981,213 downwards.
TTATCATAATACTAAATAATTCACATGAGATAAAACATCAATAATTCATATTGATATTAAAACAAAATACCTTTAAATTTTAAAACATTAAATTTAGGTTAAATCCAACAATTAATGCTTTATTTCAGATTTCTTTATATTTAATACTAAAATAATAAAGTATCGTGAATTTTTCAATTTTTCTAAAAATATTAATAAAGAAGACATTTTATTATATTTTTGTGATTCTATAGAAAGATATTTAATGTTATAGTTTGAACTTACGTTTCTTTTAGCTGTCTTTTTACTTTCTTAAAGACCATGCAAATAATACCCACCCGATTATCTAGTTATCAATATTTTAAATATAATATTTTTACATCATTTACTTTTTTTTTTTTAAATACACGAAAATGAAAGAATAGTACATTTAGACAATTCAATGAATATTTTTCAAAATTCAATTCTTGATTAAATTATTTTATTAGAACGTTTAGCATGCATTACAATAACTAACATTTATCTATAATTCTCTAATTCTTGCACGGAATTCTTTTACAATTTTCGAACATTTTTCAATGAATCTCTTAAGATTAATATTTGTATTTCAACATAAACTCCTTCTCCAATTATTTGAGTGGATTGTATTTAAACATTAAAGATTCATCATATATATACAAGTAATTCAGGAAAATTACTTTTTAAGTAACAAACAATGTAATAATTAATTGTTTGTTACTTAGTTCCTGATCAAAATTATGCGAGATACCTTCCTTCGAACTTTAAGTATTATTTTATACTTCGATTGTAAAAATTAAAAATAAAAAAATAAATAGCAAAATATAATTCTCTATTATTGATATTTTTTATAATTAGGTAAAAATTCATAATTAGACAAATAATTTTACTTATATTTCATTGAAAAAACATTTTTAAAAAAGGGAAATACTAAGGGAAAGTATTTATAATATTCGTGGATGAATTATAGGGCATTAGTTTTGTCTTGTTAACAGTGCTATTGATATGATCTGAAATTAACGTTTACAAGATGAATAAATTCAGAAAGCTAAAATATTAGTTAGGAATTGCGTCTTAAATAACAAATTAAAAATTAGAGTTACAACAATAAGAATCATATTCTTTACTAATTGTCATGTGATTTAAAGAAATAATCAACAATAAACCATTAAGTATTAACGTGATCATTTTCAGTAAAAAGCTAAGAAATTTCTCCATTTTTAATTATTTCATTAACTTCTAAATAACTTTGATTGCTATTTTATTTTAATATGTATTTATATATGAAGTTGATATCATTGTAAAAATACCTGATGTACAAAATGCTTGAATTTTTTTATTAATATTTAGTAAGCTGTTTTCATTAAAGTATAAATTTTTCTAAATTTTTAAAGACAGAGTTTATTATTTAAGGAAATTTCTAATAAAACAATTTGAAAATAAAATCTACTTTATTCGTTAAGTTAAAGGAGTAAATTGATCGTCTCTTTCTTTTTGATAACATACACTTTCTGAACGAAACTATGCTACAATGTGGAATAATTAGAATATGATAGACAGGCGTAGAGTCTTTACTGGTGCATATGTTACACATGACGCTATAGAAAATTGATACGTTGTTAATGTAGAATGTGTCATACTGAATATTCTATATATGCTACTAATCTTATTGTATAGATTATATTTTCTATAAATTAGTATAATATATATATATACACATCCTAATTTATTTCATGTAAGCTATAAGACCATTTTATTCCATTCATTAATATTTTACTTTAATAAACAATATTGTTAATATGGTCATTAATTAAAGTATAAATCCTCAAAATATAAATTAAAAATTATGTTCTGAAATGACTGAATAATTATATAATGTAAAATATTCATATAAATATATTAAAATAATTGAGGAAAAATTGTATAAATATTTTATTATTTTTAGAGTTTATTTATTTCCTAAATATTTTATATAAAAATAATTAACTCATTTGAGTTTTAGTTAAGATATTTATTTATTTATAAATAGATTGAACATAAATTTAAAAGTAAATAGAAATCTCACAAATTAAATTATTTGATATGTAAATATATGTTATTTTTTTTAAACACTCAAACGTTGGACATAGTTCGTTCTTTGATAAAGTTAATAATTGCATATTATATTTAACAATTAGCCATTATTAAATCAAATTATCCTCTTTTTCTATATTTTAAATGTCTATAGCAAAATGTAACATCAACTTTGTATTATCAAAGCAGACAGGGTTATTACCAGGATGATTTCCAGACTAAAAACTAACACTTCTGTAGAATGACTATAAATGTAGACTAACCAGATGTTACAAATCATGTAGAAACTGACCTGAGGAGGAAATCACCCCGAAACATATTTTTAACTGTCCGGCCATCATAAGAAGTTTATAGGCTATTGACGAATCTCCCTTTCCAGAAAATCTCTATAATGATAAAATTATACACATTGCCAAGGTCTTGATTTTTGCACTTGAAGTAATTTGACTTGACTTCAAATGGACACGACACCAACCAATTAATCATATGACTGCCTATTACGAATACCTAAGTCTTATATATATAACAAGTCTAATTGGTTTTTGAAGATTTCAAAAAGATTTTCCATCAAAACATACTTGTTAGAATTTCAAGGTAAACAATAAAAAATTTGTTATTTTTGTTTCTTCATTGAATTAAATGAGAAGAAGTATGTAAATCTGTATATCATTTGGTATTAAAATCTATCTTAGAGTTGGAATACCCATCATTTTAAAAACGGATCACTCATGCACTATTATCAATCATACTTCATACAATAGCGAAGACAAATGGAAATATTCAAGGAATTTTTTCCTTTTTGTTTGCTTTATGAATTCAAATTAGGCTTGTCAGCAGCAGCATTAAATCCCAGAATGTCTCAAGAGTTTTAAGCCATTTCCTTTTTGACCGTTAGAATCTTCAGAAATTTTATTGGTTATCTTATAATTAACTAGTAAATTGTTTTTCCTTTTTTAGCATTAAATGACATGTAAAATAAATCCCAATACTAGAAGTAATTTTCAGAATATTTATTTCAGGAAACACTAAAAATTATTTTAGAAATAGTGAAAATATTTTAAATACATTATATTATATGCTAATTTGAATTATATATATATATATATATATATATATATATATATATATATATATATATATATATATATATATATATATATATATATATATATATATATATATATATATATATACATATTGATTGCTTTATTTTTAATTGTAACTTTTAACTATCCTAAAAAATGACTTTTACTAAAAATATACGTAAAACAACAAAATTTTTTTTACTTAAAATAGCTTTTAACTAGCAATCTAATTTGTTTTACCATGTATTATGAATTAAATTTAAAAAGTAACCATTATAAAAGAGGAATAAAATTGTTTAAATTTATATTATAAAAAAGTTTGTATTTCATTATTGTTTTTTTTTAATATGTGTTGTTTTTAAGATTTACCTATTCTGTAGTATTTAGTCTTCGTCTATTCTAAACTGTATCTAACTATTAGTAAATGATCGAGACAATATACTTAATCAAAATGTAAAAAAATCTAAACTTTTTTTAAAGAAAAAGGAATGTTTATTCAATTACTGGAATCAACAGTTTTTCCATAGATACTCATGGGAATCCAGGAATGACAACACAACATCCGTTTTCGTAGTAACTTTATAAATTATAAATCTTTATAAGGAATTTGTTAGAGAAATGGCAAGAGATCAGATGCTTATTATACTATCCTAGCCAAAAATGTTTCTTTTGTTTCTCGTAAGGAATATATTTTCTCTTGGGATTAAAGGTAGAAATAAAAATACATTTTTGGTTGACAATTTCAATAAAATTGAATAAATTTCTAATAAAAATATAATGGAATTACTGTTTAAAAAATTATTATACTTATCTTATAATTTATTATATTTTCTATAGAGTAATATGTTTCTTGGTATAAAAATGTTTTTTTGTAGTTTATTTAAAAATATATGCATTAGAATAGAAATTTTATAACTATATGTAATAAATATTATGTTATCAGCAAGGTTTGATTTTGCATTTAATGAAAGAATTAGATAAGACATTTCATCTTATTGAATATAGGAAATCACTTGCAATTTTGAAAATTTTTTTCGTGTGGATATTGCTGAGAATTTAATCTTGTTGAATATATTCCGTAATCTAATTTAAGCATTTTAAATTGTCCTTAAACTTTTTTAACTACAAATCATAACATATTTAATGCAGCAGTTTATGAATATTTATCAGTTTTTCTTACAAGCACGTTTTCACAAGCAATATACATTTGGCAATAAAAGGTTTTAGAACAGTGAGGAATTTGTAGTTTTTAAGTTAATAAAATCAGGTAAATCGTATAATCAGTTTGTAAATGATAACATTTTCTTAGAAAATTATAGCTAAGTAAAAAATAAAATTTAAAAATAATAATAATATTAAAATAAAAATAACAAAATTTCCATCGCAAAAAAATATTAGAACAGAAGCAGAAACATGCAAATTACAGCGCTGATGACGTCATTAAACTTTCAAGGTTTTTTTCAACCGTATCCATGCCTAGAGCGCTTGTCTCATTCACTGCTAATTTGTAGAAATTCAGTTTGCGTGAACTTTTCCTGCCATGGCACCCAAAATAAAAGAGATTTCACTTGCGAAGAGAGAACAAAGCGTTCACCTGCACAATAGTGGCAAAACATTTCGAGAAATTTCCTTTAAGTTCTCTTTGCGCAATTCACAAAAAAAAAAAACATTGGCATTGTGGCATACGAGCTTTCTTACAATTCATTTACGAAGAATTTCTGGAAGACATTTTGTCATATACCCATTAACTCTTAACTAATGGGTACATTACGGAATGTTTTTCGTTAAAATTGGTTAAAAGAAACGAAACAATATAAGAGCAAACAGCAAAGGGCTATTTTTTGAACCCCTCAATATAATTTGATACCAAATGACTTAGAAAGAATATGATAGTCTTAACAAATCGAAGTGTGTAAAGTAAACACCAGCAGAGGTCACTATACCTAACCCTGGAAAGATTTTACCAGATTTGATGGATACGCTAGAGAGAAAAGGAAACGGAACTCAGTACATACAAGACAATACAATTATGCTTGCAAACGTATGGAGACACTGGAAAATTTTAGTTTTACATAATAAAGAGGGTTTGTAAAGTATACCATTCAACACAAATTGTATTGCAATCGAGAGAAAACACGTGGACACGTAAGAAGCATTCAGAATAGGCATATGACAAAATACATGGCAGGATGTGGTAAGACAAGCATATAAAATACAAATCAATTTGCATGTATATATGAAATAAAGAAAATAAATGGAAATACAAAAGGAAATTAAAAGTGATAAAACAGAATTGAATACATATACTTTCACTTACTGCAAACTGATGAGGTAATAATGATTAATGAATAATTAATGCAGTTAGTATATGAATTTGGTTGTTAGGTGTATCGGCTCAAAGGAAGTTAGGTCAAATGAAATTCTAAGCTATATATACCAAATGTTTGGATAGGTTATACATAATGCATTAAAATAGGTCAATACAACATGATGACAATAATTGTGATTAAGTAAGAGCTCTGGAATGCTGGTGAGAATATAGCAAACAAATAATAATGAACTATATACAAGGAGATGAAAAACAGGCGATATGTTGCAGATAGAGAGGGAAATGCCAAAATGTAGAAGATGAGAGAGATGGAGTATGCGGATTTTATGGCTCATCTTCTTCCAGGTGAAGTCTATCACCGTCACAGGCATCATTATCCTCCTATTTCCCTGGAATTATTAAGTCCCTATATTCAAGGAGAAAGGTTATAAGATTAGTAATTTTTATAGCTTTGCAGCCTTGTTGATAGTGATGTTTTTGAGCCAGACACTTTTCAGATTGTAACTGAGTATAGTAAAGTGCAGGAACTCGTGATGGGGCATGTTGTAGCCTAATGAATTGGAGTACCTTCTTCTCCACATGCACAGCTGTCAGTGGGTAGTACTTCTATTCTATGATGGTAACTTGGAAATAGGCCATGTCCCGTTACATAAATCGTTATTTGTCTTAGCCAGCACTGTTGGTTCAAATTCACTTTTGGTAAGATGGAGTGTACTGGGCGTCCTGTGGTATTCTGATGGTATTCTCCGGTGGTATCCCACAGAGTTTGCCAGTCCTGAAAATCAAAGTGAGTAGATATTGGAACCTCTTCACCTGAAAGAAAATTGGCAAGAAATGAATATAATAAAGGAGAAAAAACATTAAATGAACAAAATATGGGCATATTCATAAAATTGGAATACATTATTAAAAATAAATTTGATTGAGTAAAGCTTAAATACTAAACAAACAAAATTGAAATTAAATTTTTTATTTCAAGTAGGCATCAGATTCTGATTACAGAGAATATGAAATAGATTGCGATCGTTATTCAGAAATGATATACTTCAATAGCAGAATTTTTGATCATCAGCAGGCATATTTAATTCAGTCCCTAATTAGAATACCAAGGAAAATCTAAAAGTCAATATCTCTCTTCAAAGTAAATGTAACAAAAGTAGTATAAAATGACCTCGAAAAACAAAGTTTACCTCTGGAAATAAACAGAAAATGCTAATTTCATATTGCCGTGTACATCAAAGATATTGCTTCTTTCAAATCAAGGCCATTGCTTAAAATTACTTGAAAAAATTTTTAATTTGAAATACTGAATAAAATTTAAAAAAACAAGTCATTTCATGAATATTTTTAAATCTAAAAACAATCATAAAATTATTTTAAATTAAAAATAATTAATTTACGCAAATGAGGATTTTTAAAAGTGGAATTTAAGTTTAGATCAAAGGTAGAAAGGTAATTCTATACTGAAATATAATTAATATTTAGTTTTCAACTCTTAAACTGAAAAAGTCCTTTTATAACTGATAGCATGAAAATATAAATATAGAGATTTGACTGAATATTTTCAATCTACTGAACAAAAATAAGCTAGATAATTGTTAAAAGTATAGTTAATTGTCTAGTATATTATCCATTAAACCATAATAAAACACATAACACTAAGTTTCGGAAAACTTTAGGATTTTATAAATTACTTAAACATTTATTGATTTTTTGAGAGAAAATGTGCGTTTTCTGAATGAAGTTTAACGTAAAAATTTCATATGAACGAAAAAATTAGAAGCTGACAAATCAGATACAAAACTTATATTTTGCATAAAAATTGTGCAGTACTTAAGAAAGGATTGTTAATAAAATAAAATTAAAATGATCACAATATATATACACTTCAGAATTTATAAAAATGAGATTTAAAATATTTATCGATAAAAAAGAAAATTAGAAATATTATGCTGTAAAAAGCAATTTATTAAATTGAATTATTTAGCTTTTTCATTTGAAATTGCATTTTAATTTAAATACATTACTTTTCTTCTTTTTAATATATAATAATGAAGCAAATAAATGGATAACGAATCGAAACATTTTATTGACTTATGGAATTATGAGACAATGAATATACTTTTTATTTAATTTGAATAAAACAACTTAATTATTTGTATAATTTTCTTTGAATCAAAATTTATTTGCCTAATCACTTAAATCTTGATATTTTCCTTTTCTTTATGAATTTTGCCGTTGTCAATAATTGATAATTAAACTGCTGCTCATTATATTGCATTTCAAGGAATTTTAATTTAAATTATACTAGTATAATTTTTATTTTTTGTTTCTTTATAAATAATTTGTGTACCTAAAATGTACAGTAAGTGTAAAGCACACAGACTTTCAAATATCTCAAGTTAAAAATGAGTCTAAATTGAAAACATTCAGTGGAAGTAAATTCTACGCAATAAATTCCATTATGAGTAATTGATAATAAAGAGGTAAAATCATTAATTTGAAAAAGTAATTAGTTCAGCAATATCCATCAAAATAAAAAGGCATTCATCGTATTTCAAAAAAGGATTACTTTTTATTTGAGATAAAAGAGCAATTTTTTATTCATTAATTACATTAGTTCTTTGAATCACGATCGTTCAAACTTTTATATGAATACTCAATAATTATATGCATTTAAATTTTAATCTTCTTAAAACATAAAAAATTTAAATTACTTTATATAAAACTATTTTTCTGTAGAATAAAATGTCCATTAAATGTAATTTTTTAAATGCTTTTTTGTGTATGCTTTAATATAATTAAGTTCTCAAAGAGACTTAAATTAAATTTAAAGAGGTAAATTAAAATACATACCTGGTAACAACATATATTTGGTTATTTCCTTAATGATCAATTTAAGAATATTGTTACAAAAGATAAATGAATAAAATTTTGAAATTTCATTCTAAATACAAAAACTAGTCGATTTTCTCTCTGTAATTTGACATTTATCGTGCAATTTTTCCTATTCATCAATTTTTTAAAACTTTTTCTCAAAATATTACCTTCATATTTATTTTTTATTTATTATTTTTTTAAGTTCTTATAAACTTTGCATTAAATTCTTCCCGTAACTCGTCACCGCAATTTACATGCATGATTTTTAGCAACGAGGAAAAATTATTTTTTATTCGTTCAGATATAGCATTCCTTATGACTTATATTTTATAAATAACTATATTGAAAACTTATAAACGAATAAAAACAAACTACTGATCTTAATTTTTGATGAATGAAACTTTCGAAATTGTTAGCACTTTTTAAAACATTTTTCAATATTCTTTACCTTTGCCTTCATAATTTACTTCACTTTAATAAGTTAATTTTAGTATGTAACTTCATTTAATAATTAAGTTAAACTCTAATATGACAAGTAATTTAGAAAATGAAAGTTTCATTCAGAAATATATATTCATATGTAAAGATCCAATTACAATATAAATTATATAAAGCAATAACTAAAACAATAAATTAAATAAATATAAAGTCATGTACAAAAACAATAATAATGAGCTGAGCTTAAATTTTATCAAAATTTAATACAAAAATATAAGTTTGATATGTACATACACATTTATATATGTATAGATTATTATTTTAAATTAATTGTGTGTGATTTGTTCTCTTGGATTTATATAGTCACAGTTTTCTAAGAATATTTAATAGTACAAAATTATCAGCATTTTTTAAAATACTAAAAAGAATGTATAAAAGAAATTGTAGAATTCATAAAAGAAAAGAAAACATTTTTGGATCAAAAAATAATTTTAAGATTATTTTTGATGCAAAATTTTTTAAAAGATTAAAAAGCAAAAATAGAATTCAATAAATTAGTCATGATAATTTTACAGACCTGTGAGAGAGAATCATGGAACTGTAAAAAAGTTATGCAGCAATTTTTAATTCCATTCTTTTAAGTAGAAGAGAGAGAGAGAGAGAGAGAGAGAGAGAGAGAGAGAGAGAGAGAGAGAGAGAGAGAGAGAGATAGATAGAGAGAGATAGAGAGAGAGAGAGAGAGAGATAGAGAGAGAGAGAGAGAGAGAGAGAGAGAGAGAGAGAGAGAGAGAGAGAGTTAAGTAAGTTGCTTAAATGAGTCCGCAATTTAAAACTTTTTTGTTATGTCTATAAAATGTGAAATTTATATGAATAAAATGATGCATAAAATAAGCTTTATTTCATATTTAAATATGCGTGAAGAAGATACTCATATTATTTATGTAATATATCTTTAATAAATTAATAAAAAATTAATTTTTATTTTGCAACATTCCTGCGAGAGAACAATTTTGCAGATAAAAAAGAAATTAAAAAGGAATTGTTTTTAATTATGCATTGTTTCTATATTAAGACTATTTTTATTGATTCTTAAAAACCGTAAATATTAGGTAGTACTTGAATTTTACGGATTTAATTAATATACAACTCCTAATATGCACAAATGCACGCACGCACACACACACACTCAATGTAATAAAGAAACAACAATCAATCCACTTGCAGTTAAATGTACAACATCATTAATAATGATGATTAATAGTATGGTTGTTAAACTTTTGAAATTACTGCACTATTATTCATTATTATTAATGATGTCATACGTTTAACTGCAAGTGGATTGAATGTTGTTTCTTTATTACATTGATTGATATAATATATATTTACAGTAATATGTATAAAATTCTTTAGCATAACCCACATTGTGTGCAACGTAAAATGTTCTTAAAAATCATAATAATCGTCCCTCGTAATTTTTTATTACAAATGAAGTGTAAGATTTATTCTCAAATTGCAATATGTATTTAAGGGTGTGGATTCCAATTTCAATAATCAATAAATTCCTTTTGAGAAAGATATTCCTTATGCACATCTTAAAAATATTATGTAATTGTTTATGTTTTGTATCAGATTGTATTAAAATGTTTTCTTACTCCAGTTTTTGACACTAGAAGGGTATTATTATTATTATAGTAATTTTCAACAGTCCTATTATACTGTAAAAATTAAAAGAATAGTTACATAAACTGCTGTACATAAATATCTCAATTACAGTTGTAATTCAAAACATTAACACAATTATAATTTCATATTTTATTAAGTGTAAGATATTTGCACAATATCTAATGAATTTTTACTGAAACTCGGATGATTTGCAATTTTTACTCCACAGGTTTCTTTTCTAAAAAATTGTTTCAGAAGAAAATGGTTCGTGACACAGTCTTCTGCATATGTTACGAGGACCAATACGCCTTTAAATGAAACGCGTTTTTAAAATTGCTTTATTTAAAGTTAAAGTAGGTAGTACGGAATTTCGGACATTACACTTCTAAGAAGTAATTTTATTTTTCAAGTTCTGAAATTCTTTTTGTGGTATGGTAAAATATTCTGCTATAAGAAGAAAACTCATTTTTACACATCAAAACTTTCCTTTTTGCGAAAAAATAAGAAAGTGAAGATAAAAAAAAGGTATAAATCATATCTGCGTAATTATTTAGCTACGTTTACTCAAAGATATAATTCAGAAATTTGATTATATTTTAGAAGATGCTCTCTTTTCGATTTCATTACCCACTTTAAGTAATTTTATTCTGTTTGAAGTATTTTTATTTTAAACAACATTAATTTTCATAAAAGTTAAAAATTTTAGTTATTTGTAAACCTAACTTCTACCAATTTATTATTAGAATTAAATTTAATGTATTGAATGCTATAAAGTCAAAAAGATAATTATTATTTTTAGGTAGCAATATAAAAGAAAACTAATACTTCAATAGAAAACTGTAAATATTTACACATTTTACTTTAATTTTGCATTTACAACATCGTTCATTAGTAATAATTTAAGAAATATCAATTAACACAAGTTTATACTAACTGATATTTGAAAGTGTGTCGACCGATTGCTGCATGGTTAGCGCTCCTGATTTCTGAGCTGTGGGCTCGAATTCTGGTTCGGACATGGATGTTACTTTCTTTCTCTGTTCTCTCTGTGTTTCTCTGTCCTTTCTACTGTGATAATGTATGAATGTGGCCCACCCTATAAACGGATTTGTGGTGGTATGGCGTGGGCAACGTTACTCGCTTCCGTGATTTGGTTCATAGTTGCTCGCTGGGTAACGACAAATGAATAGCAGTTTCTGATCTTTTTGTGGTATAGAGTTCGTCACCCAAGTAACCGTCGTTGGAAAAAATTATTTGAAAATATTGTTGCACCAGCATGTTTCCTACACCTAGTCCTCAGTTGGACTCTACCAGTTGGATAGAAGTAATCGGGTGGAGTCTTCGTGAGTTTAAAGCAAGGACCAAGCAGAAGACTCCCAATATTTGGCATTTCACTTCCAGAGGTATCATTCCACTTGAAGGATATTGCGACTACGCTCAGTTTTAACATGTCCCAGTTACTTTCATTGAACAAGGTGGATCTTCGGTTAAGTCGGTATTCGAACTCACTTCCTTCCGATAATGAGAACAGCGCCCTAACCAACCAGGCTATTACATACTTACATTTGAATGTGTGTAAGGCATGTTGTTAATTTATAATACAGTTTACTAATTTAAAATTCTAAAATTTTATAGTGATTTTGAAATAAATATTGAATACCCTGCAGTAAAATTTAAATTAAAATGCATTGCAAATTTAGTTTAGTAAGTAAATTTTCAATTAGGTTTTTTCTTTTTTAATAAAACGTTTATGTTTAAATGCATTATTTCTTCTTTCTTATAAACTATTATCATTTTTCTTTTAAGATTGAAGCAAAACTTATATTCTGCAAAATACATTATTTTTGATATTCAATGTCCTTGATTGTTAATTAATTAAGTGTAAATTGTTAAGGCTGTTCTAAGAAAAAATGTCAATAATATTTTGAAGAAAAATCATCACATTCTACTATTTTCCTAATTTTTTAAAATTGGAAAATTAACACAAAATAGAAAGAAATTTTTAGAAAATTATATCATTTTACTCTAAAAATCAAAAATGCATTGAAAAATAAATGATGTTATCTGCATTTAATATTAGTCCTTTTACTATTTTAATATTTCAGATTCTCAAAAATAATTCAAATTTTACAGACATTAGGGTTCACTATGACTTAGTGGTACAATAACTTCCTTCGGAATATAAAGTGTTGAATTTGTTTTCATGCATCGTTAAATAATGAGAAATGAATATTGTGTTTTCTTCGCATAACTCTATACGAGCGTTGGCTTGAGTGTTTTCTGTGTTTTTACATTGGTACAGTTCACACTTTGTAATATACTCTATTGTTTTAAAATGCTTTACAACCCCTTTGTCTTTATTCTGTTTTTTACGCAATGTCAAATTTTTTTTACTAAATGGCGTGATTCAGCTGACATTAATATTTCAGAGCTTCAAATTTATATTTATTTTCATTAATATTAGTGAAAGTCAATGCAAACTTTTTCAGATTTCATCATTAGTATTAGTTAATTGTGTGAAAAAAAAAACACATTTCATAATTTTCTTATAGTTTGTTTGATTCTATACCATTAAGTATCAATAATACAGCACTTAAAAAGTTTATGACTTATCAATGGAAAACATTTTGTCCCTAAAATTCTTCACGTGGCCCCTAATATCTCCAGATCTTAAAGTTTGTTGCCTTTTCTACTTTGGTACACGTAGCCCCTAATATCTCCAGAACTTAGTTTGTTGCCTTTTCAGCTTTTGGTTACACATGCTTACAAATAAGTTTATTTATGCATCACATTGCAGATAACACTGAATGAATTTAAGACTTACTTTCAGTAATGCTAGCGAAAAATGGTAAAGGATATTCATAGACAAATTTGATTAAAATATATTTGTTTGACGTGATATACGATGAAAGCACTTTACATATTCAGTAATAAGAAAAAATTTTAAAATGCAATATTTCATGAAATGTATATCATTTGTTTTTATATAATGATTAGTGAAGGGTGTTTATAAAAACCCACTGAATTATTTATAATTATTTTGGCATAAAAATTAAAATACACTCTTTAAATATCTAACGAAGTATCATATATGAGTTAAAAAAAGCGTATTTTTGTTATTGCATTTCTATAGAAGCAAAATTAAATAAATTCATTTCTAAAGTTAATGGTATCTAGTCATAAAAAATTGATTAGGCAATGTTTAATAAGAGCTCCACAAACAGCATTTGTTTCCAGCCTCAAAGCAAATATACGCGCTCTCAAATAGTTTTATTTAATTGAGGGTTGAACTTAAAGGAACGCATTTTATTCACTATTAATTTTGAGCAGTGATCGTAAAAATGATAGTTCTCTACCAAAGTTAAATAAGCTAAAAGTAAACTTCCGATGAAACTAGTACATTATATTTATGCTCAAATCAATACATTTCATAGCAGATGGTTTTAGGTTCAATCTATGCTTTCTTTTGACAGCGGCTTGTGTATTGTTTAAATCAATAATGTTGGTGTTGTTACTTATAACGCTTGGACAAGTCAATCTCGCCATGCGAATTTAAGTAAATAGATTTTCGTTTAACCAGAGAACGACGAAGGTGTAAGTACGACTTTCCTCTAAATTCTTCCGATAGATGGCACCAGCAGAGAATCCACTCCCTAAATTTCGACATTGATCTGAGTGGGAAGGAAATTTTATCCAGACCATTACATTTATGGTAACTACTCAACGACCTAGCACAAGACTTTCCATTCCACATATTTAACGAGCTCGTATATTACATGCACTCGGTGGGTATTCTGGCAGCATTGGGATTCGAACCCACCCTTTCGGACTGAAAGCCGATGCCCTAATCACTAGTCTACCTCGAACTAGACTATATTATAGTCAATTGCAAAATGATTTAACGTCCACCATATGTTTCCATACGGGTGAATTTTTCATAGATAGTGCGTCGTATATATTCACAGAAAGCTATGGAACAAACCCGGAAAATTACTAAGCATCTACCTTGACAATCGTGAATATTGATGGCAGAAATGCAACATCCATCTTTAAATGTTCAACAAGGGTTGGAATTGAGCCCAGAACCTTTATTTTGATATTTTTGCTCTGGTTAGACAACAATGAGTTCTTTAACACAACATTGTGGGCCTTCTAACTGCCTAAGCCTGTAATAAGTAATTTTATTACGCGTAAGTGCTTTCTGGTGTTGAGTTCTCCTAGATATCAAGACATATTCACATTGATGTTATATGATCACAAGGGGAATGAAGTACTTTGTTTGATTTAACTTTGACAATTTCCAATTTTCTGAGTATTTAAATCACAAAATGTGAAAAGATTAATAAATTTTCTGCCAGATATTTGCTAAAAGTAACCAAAATAAGCGTATCTTCCTTCTAAGAAGCGAAAACCTTATAACTCAGTTTCTGACTCTTTTGAAGAGAAAAAAATGTAGGAAAAAAATCTAAAATGATTTGTTACAACACACATTAAGATCATAAGGGAAAGGGCCTGTTAGAGAAGAATTAAATTACAAATAATGTAATGCGCACAACAGATTCCCTTTGCGTTAGTGGGAAAAAATTTATTATATCATTCTTATTCAATATTTTTTGGTGACGAAATTTCCGGTTGTAATAATTGTAGAATAGGAGAGGAAATTGCGAAACACATAAGACAATCCCCTCTGGACTTAATACCAGAAGAAATTTGATACGATACGGAATTCTTATATCCCAAATTAAAAAGAAGAAATCTGTTAGTTGATAAGAAGAAAGAAAATAAATTTCCAAATGAATTTCAGAATAAATTTTCAACGAGAGGAAATTTACTTGGATTAAATTTCTTAAACATTGCAATCGGAAAAAATGAGGATTTGTCTGGTTGCCTTACATTCTTTAGCAAGTTTTAAGCTATATATTTTCAGTTAATGAATATTATTCTCTAACTTAATTTTGTTTGATTCTTAGCAGAAAACTTTTTTTTTGGAAATATTGAACATTTCTTTTAAATATAGAAGTTGAAAAATATCTATTGAAAAAAAAATTGTAGTTTTTATCAGAAATATATATACTATTACATAAATTTTGCTCAAGTAAAAAGAATTTATTGTATTTTAACTATATTACAAATAACTAGTAACAATAGATAATTTAAAACCAATATAAAAACGTTGAATTTTTAAAAGCAAATAACCATATTTGCTTAGTTGCCTTCACTAAAGGTAATGTATCATGATATAAAATAGCAAAAAATTAAAGCAATATTTTATGTAGGCAACATTTTTATATCAGCTTCAGACCGAATACATACTAATATTTTTAATAATCTGTTCATTTTGTACTGTTTGTTTGAATACATATATCTATCTGTCTATATACATACATACATATATACATACATACATACATACATACATACATATATATATATATATATATATATATATATATATATATATATATATATATATATATATATATATATATATTTCCTTAGAAGAAATACTTTAAAAATTTTAATATTGTTATTATATAAACTTTAATAATAATAATAATTAAAAAGTTTACTATCGAAAAGTTGTATATGATAATTTATTCTTGATTTTATTTAATTTGAAAAGTAAAAAATTCAAAATTATAAGTTTTTAATGATTTAATTAAATTTACAGATATAATGTAATATTTTTGACTAAATTTTATAGAAAATTGCTTATTGCAAAATAAATATTTGCTTCTGGAAAAATGCGATAAACTTCTGACAGCATTTTAATTTTTTATTTCTGTTCAGAATCAATAAACTGATAACATAAATTAACTTGGAAGTAAACTTTCTAAGTAATAAAACTAATTATAGAGCAAAGGGAAAACTGATCTTTTTTAACTACATACAACTTATGTATTTACTTATGGACTGAAAAAGAACCAGGAAAATCATACTAATGGTTTCTAATGTAATGATATTTTATGCCATAATATAATTAATGTAAACATTCGAATAACTTCGAACATCCATTAACTATAATAATCTTTGTATGTAATTTATTTTAATAAATAGATGACATTAAATAAACATGAGGAATTTATTGGTTATTTATATAAATTTTATGCAAAATTTGGATAAGAATTTGGCATTCTCATGATTACGACAAGATGCGTTTGTGAGTTATAAGTTTTCTATTTTTTTTGTGCTTAAATTAATGAGTAAATGTTACCAACGAATTTTTAGCTTCTGTTTACCTTATACCTTATTTGTTGACGTTTATTTTAACTAAAAGTCTTGTAAGTGAAATACTAAATGCATTGCATATTATCATATATTGTGGATTTTGACATTACAATGCCCCTTTAATGATTAAAATGCATTATTTTGTCTTATAATATGGTTATATGTTCTCATAACACCTTTTATGCATCTTAATATTGCATAAAAGGATTCTTTAATTTCAAAAAATTTGATTCTAAATATTTAGTTATTTTACTCCAAACATATGAAAGAATTCTCTTTTCGTATGTTTGGAGTGAAATAGTTAAAACCACTATAAATCACTTGCAAAGAGTTTAAATTATGTTTTTCAGTTTTAAAAGAAATTTGAAATTTATGCTGTATGAATTTCAATAAACTTTTGTATCTTTATAAATAAAATCTTTAATTCTTTTTGACTATGGATAAAGAGTTAAATGAAATGGAGGAAATTTATATCAGAATATTTAGCTTTGTCTAACTTAAAACATCAGCTTTGCTTCATTTCTAAATTTTGATTACAGCATTTTAACCAAATTTAACTAATAGTTAAATGCTATTTGTGTAATTTAACCGTGTGTTGCAAAAATTCTGTTGGTAATTGATCCTGATATGTTAATCCTTTACACAAGTTGTCCAATCACAGCATCACATAAAATTTGCTGCATTGGTTAAATTTTAGTTATGCTCATTAACTTCACAACGGAAAGCTATAGCTCTATTTTTTAAGCCAATACCAATGTTCATATAAAATCAAATGCTTAAACATATTAATTCAAAATATAATTTTTAATTTAAAGGCTCTATTTTTCCTTAATAGAAGATGCAATTCTATGTACTTAATTTTAAAGGCAAAATCTATCTTTAATTTTAAAATACATATAGATCAAATTAATATAATATATTGTAATTATTATAAACCCTAATTAAATTGTAATATTCTTATATGAATATCTTTTGATATGAACTTAAATGTATCTGTATTTTAATACACAAAATATTTTTAACTATTGTTATGTAATTAAAAATTCTTTCTATGTATTTGTTGTGCATTTAAAATTTTCTGTATACTAATGGAATTGAAATGATTTCAAATTTATCAAAAAATTTTGAATAACAAGATTTTTATTTAGTCAAATGGAAATGTAGAAATTTATTTTTAATGTTTACAAAAGAGAAAAAAAACTGGAACTTCCAGTAATTATTATGCTTATAAGAAATAATAATTACTAAATGGAATGCGATTCTTAGTTGAAAGAATGTAATAATTAAAGCGATAACCGGTTATTATTGTAATAACAATGAAATAACCAATTATTAATATGATAACGGGTTATTACATTGTTACCTTTCTCAACTGAAATTCCTTTATATCACAAGTAATTCTATCAAATTTCTAGTTATTCTCGGTAATCGTTTCTATCTGGAAGGGTTTTGCAGATGCAGCTTTAATCGTGTAATGTATTCATACAATTAGTTCTCTCCAAAATTACAAAAAATGCTTTTGCATTCTTGAAATCTTCAAATTTTTAAAGAAAGACAGTATTTTTTATATTATTGACATTTTGACATAATACGATTTAAATTATACCCCAATTTATTTTCCTATGGTATTATATTTCCTGTACTTGAAATGTTTTACTGTAAATAATTTTACAATTACATACTAAGGAGATAAAAAGAAAAGTGAGAAATAGTTATTTCGAAACATTTTTTTTAACATAATCTCTTTTGGAGCTCATTTTGTGTTCTCTCGATCTTAGAATGTGATAAATTGTTTTGAATGAGAAGCTACGCGTAATTTTACAATAACAGGAAATATAAGCCTTAAAAAGTCACAGAAATCATATTTTATCACCAACATTTCTTCCATGTTCTAATGGAATGACTTCTGAGTTTTCTCTTTGTAACTTTTTGCCTTTAATTTCAACTGACGATTGTAAGACAATTTTTATAAAATCCTTTGATTGTACTTCTTTTTCTTTTCTATTCAAATTATTTTGTCAAGCATTTTTTGGACATTATCAATGTTTACATAATATTTTTGCAAATATTGACTCTTTTACACGCTTGCACTCATTAATGTATGCTTTCAGTCAAAATTATTTTTTAAGCTTCACCACTTTAGCTGCCAATCTCAATGATTTTCGCTCATTTAGATGAAACAAAATGTTTTAGTCATATAATAATCTTTCTAGTTTCAAATAAAGGTTTTAAAATCTCATGTAATAAATTTTAGGAAAAAATTATCGAATATTAGATTAAATATAATATTTTGTCCTACATATTTTTGAGAGATTTTAGTTCGATATCAAAGTACACATACATAAAAAAATTGTAGAATTGATTTTCACATTCTAAAAATAAAAAACTTATAAGTCTGTCTTGACAATTTTTTCTAGACGTCTAGACATCTGAAGAAAATATTCTGCGTCCTGTCATCATCGGAAAAATTACATCGCACGAAAAAAGGAATTTCTATATGTTTGAAAACTCAATAATTTATTGATAGTGCTTAGAATATAGCGATCATATTTGGAATGTTGGTAAAGAGCTGAATATGTTTTACAAAATTACTGTAATGAGGCTAGATTTAAACAATTTAATTTAAAATTAAGTAATAAATGTATGGTCTTAAGTAAATTACAAATTATTCGGCCGATTATTCATTTTATTTAACAAGCTACTTATTCAAAATCATATTCATTTATTCATTTCTATTTATTAATAAAAAGTAGGAAATTTTTAATGCCTTTAAAAAAATAAAAATAAAAAACGTCATCCAAAAAGATAAATTATGTGAAAAAATGAGAGTATTTCTAAAAATATTACTCCGTTTTTAATAACCTATAAAAAAAGAAAATTTTCAGTTTTTTGCAACTCGTGTATTATAGTTGAAAGGTATCATATGATTTACTTATTTGGCAACTTTTATTTTTCTGAGAAAATTAATTTGTATACATATTTTCTAAATTATGCAAAGTTTATTTATTGCAGTGTGTTTCCGGTTACCTCTTTTTGCCGAATGCTCTAGAAAATTGCTAAATATAACCAACCACCTTTATTTTTTAAGAATCATGGTCAAGAGACGAGGTCGACTTCTGAACTAACACTTACTAGATGACGTCGGATAATGAAAAACTCAACATTTTTTAACCTTGCAGATTTCTTATATACATAAGCCGTCTCTTCACAACAATCTTTGCTATTGTTGTCATAAAATACTGTATTTTATAATCATTTCTAAGAATATAAGTTGGTGTGAATGCTAGTGAAATAAATAATGTTTATTTGTATAATGTTTGAAGCAGTAATGATTATTATTTGGGAATTTGTTAATAAAAATTTCGTTTATGTTTAAAGATTATATAAATACTTGATTACATATATATCTATGCGTGAGCTTGTGACTTTTATTTGATAAGTTAAAGATGTAATTTTCAAGTAATTAGCGTTTAGTGTATCTTTTATTAAAAGTAACCTTAAATTTGAAATCTATATGAAAATAAGAACTGATATAAGTTCCTGAACTTTTCTTACAAAATTATTCCATATTTTTTAGCATTTTAATTTTTGGAAATTAAAAATTACTCATTTTATGCGCTTTTAAATTAAAAATTTCTGAAATAATTGAAAATACGACATTTTAATTATATTATATGTAAAATTAATTTATTATAACAACATGTGCCACTAAAAACCAGTAAAATTTCTAAAGCAGACATTTTAATGTGTTTCAAAATATTTATTTGACTGAATATAGTTTCTACAAATAAAACAAATTGTATACATGATGTTAATTAGCCCAGTTTTATAAATAGTTCTGTACTACATAATGAAACTAATAAAGCACACAGTCACCGTACATAATACCTTCTCCTAAAATTAAAATTTTCTAAGTATAATTTTTAGTATGGGAATTTAATAGGTTTTTTGTAGTTAAAATAAATCACAATCAAGTATATTAGTAAACATGACACACTAAGATAAAAACATTTTTAATGTTTTCTTGATTTTAATAAAACAAATAATTCTATCAATTCTAACTAAATCATTCCTAACTAATCATCATAACTAAATAATTCCACCCATAATGATAATAATGGACATAATGTCCCCAAATAGACATAATGCTTGTATTTTGGATTCTGTATTTTGACAATATGGGAAAAATATTTTTTTTCCAATGGCAGATTGCAGACAGTTACAACTGCAACATAGTCTATTAATCTATTTTCCTTTAATACCCAAGGAACCGGCCAGAAATAGTGACCTCTTAGCCATCGAGGCGTTGTCCCGGGTGCACCACAAGGGTAGGACCACCATCGCACCCTCACACATGCCATAGGGACCCGTTTATAGCGTAGGCATCATTCATACTACATTCACACATAAAAGGAAAGGATAAAGACAGGATGGAGAGAGAGAGAAAGTACATCCATGCCTGAGCCGGGATTCATACCCAGGACCTTCCTATGCGCAGTCAGGCATGATGACCACTAGAAAAGTTGGCCGGCTATGGGAAAAATATAATAAATATAATATCTATTAAATCATGACAATGAAATGAAAGTCAGTTGGAACACTGGAAAAAGTATGCGTTTGGATGTTCTCGTAAATTAAGCTATTTTGTCTGCACTACATGTTAGATAATCAAATTGCAGATATTTATGATTGATATGCTTTAGAAAGTAATTTTTATTGATATAAGAAATACATATGAATGTAAGTTGTCACAGAAAAATAAATTTTTGATAACCTATTCTGAAGTAGAATCTAATTAACGTTTCGTGAGATATTTCTAAAAGAATGGAAAAATGTGAATTATAATTACACATTACATTGTAATAATATAATAAATTCAATTTTTTGATATTAAACCATTTAAATGTCCATACCTACATTTTTATTTATCCATATACAATGCTCAAAACAATTGAAGGTTATTGTGATTGTGCAATGATTTTGCATGAAGAAAATTGTTAGATTGATTGATACATTAATGGCAGACATTGTCGGCTACATAAAATAAAAATGTTAATTTTTATGAAAAGAAAATATGTTTTATTGAGCATTTATATACAAAAAGAAAAAAATAGTAAAATTTGTGTGTAGAAAAAAAAATGTTTTTCTCAAAAGTTAATTGTTTTTAGTAGGCAGTGTGGGGACAGCTAGCAGCATTGAGAACTTTTGACATTAAGTCATTGAGACTATTAATGAGGGTTTGGGTTAATCTGTCCTCCTTCTCCAAAAGAGTTCTTTCTATTTTTTTTTAGAATTTATGAGGGTGTTAGGCGTCTAAAAATTAGCTCTCCTAGAATGACCGGAACATGCTACATTCGATCCATGTCCAAGGAACATCCCTGCTATTCGATTCGTATGGTTCCTTGCTTTGAAATGAAGTTATTCACCTAGTTTTTATTTCTAATGTGTCTTGTAATTGTCGTCATTTATCATGAAGTTATCACTAATTGTTGCAGCGTATAGGTTTGAGGATATGATTCTTATATATGTGATTGCTAGGAGCTCCATTTCAAATGATATGGAGGTTGGTGCGCTTATAAATGGAGATGCCAGCATGAATGATGGAGATGCTCCCTACCTCACCACAAAAACTGACATTTTCATGCCCGAATGCAGGATTCTAATTCAGTTAAATGACTTCGTTGAGATATCACTCTCATCGAAACAATGCTCGTATATGACGTCGATAATTCTTCTCTGCTTTGTATTACATGAAGTTCAAAGCTGAATATCATTCCCTGTCGCCAAATCACTTTATTCGACATCAAACTCAAAATTTGCATAGTGCGAAATTTAAAAGCGAGAAAAATTTGCAATTGTTACTCTGTCTGGTATAACGGGATAAATACAGTTCGATATCAAACACTGCTTATATCTTAATATTAAATATGAAATATTTACAATATCTTTCATTTTGAACAGTGAATATATATATATACACACACACACAATGGGTCCACTATGACTAGGTGAGATTGATAAAGGTTCTAAATCGGATTCAAGGTACTGCTGAAAAGCGACTATTGCATACTGTTTGCCGCTAAAATTGCTACTGCAGAAAAAAATTCAAATAGCAAAATAATATTTAGTGGGAAAATATATCATTCTGATAATAGCAAGTGATTATTTTTGAAAGAAATTTGTAAGTTTAGATCTTTAAAAAATTAGAACGAGAATAAACAATTCTGACAGATTAACAGCATTTATACGATTAGACATTAAGTGAAACACATATTGTATGTCATGCACAGGCACAGTTTCCCATGCAATAGATACCGAAAGTAGCCACAGATAACCGAAAGTGGTGTATTGTATAACGTTAATCAACAACCATTTTGCTATGATTCGTCAACCTTTCAACATTTTCAAATACAATGTTACCTCTATTCTAAGATGTTATAATCTAATAAATGATAAACATATAAATTTAATCATCTTCTGATTTAACTGTAATGTATATTAGCTCAAGATAACATAGATATTGCTTATATGTGTACAAATAAGAGATATAGAGAATGCACTATTTTGGAAGTACCCAAAACATTTTCTTATATCAGGGAATATCTTTACAGCGTGAGAAATATATAATAGTCAATAATCACGCTGAAACATTGCGTTTTGCCAATCATGATAATTTGCCGTATCACTTCAGACATTTAATAGAATCTCACCAAGTAAAACTAGTAAGAGCTAGAGGAAACTAACACGTGTAGACATTATAATCCTATTACAGCTTCTAGTTGCTTTGTCAATATGATAATATCTAACTTAATCCGTTAATATTTGTTATCCCCCTTACAAATACGAATACGATTGCTTTCCACCCTTCCTGTGCTCAGTTTCTACGTTGATTACAGCATGTGAGATAATAGTGATATTTATGGTACACCATTAAGATACTACTTAAATGTAGATGAAGCCTCCACCACCTAGCTGACAATACAAGCTATTGCTTCCGCTGCCGAACTGTTGGTGGAACATTTTATTATTTTGCTTTGTTTATTATATAACTATTTCTCATACAACTGTGATATCCATCAAGACCATGAATTAGCATTTTCTATTTTGACTATTCTAGATAACACGCTGTTTAGAGTGATAAGACCACCCTGACCCATCCATTCTATATTCTACATATAATATTTCGACCAACGTAAGCAAGAGTAGTGTGATACAATAAATTGCAATCACGGTCGCCTACATTTCCACCCATATCAAAATTAGAAATATGCTGGTAAGATCTTCTTCTAGTATAATGAATGCTGTAAATATCAAACATCACAGCAATTTTTTTTTTACCAGACTTTAATATTCAAAGTCATTTCAATTTCAGAAGTTTTCTACACCATTTATTCATTTAAATATATTTTAAATCAAAATTTTACGTCAATGCGTTAGATATCATTATTATATTGCATCATCTTTTCCCATTGGTTTAGGAGCACGAGTGTAATATCACTTCGTCTTCTTGTTGTTGCTATTCTGTAGTTTTAATTGTGGCGTGGATGTAGGAGGATGCCAGTTAAGATGTGACCTTGTCACTTGACCGTGGTTATAAATTACAGGGCGTTTGGTGATGGGTAAGTATTAAAAACTCGTTGATCTAAAGGTAGTCCGGGGCTCATCTGCTATGTATGTATGCAGGTTTACAGGTTTAATTGCCATCAGAGTGTGTACACACACACATAATAAAATTAGATAACATTTTGCAATAATTTGCTGAATAATTAAACTTTGCAGCATGCATATCCTTCGTTAAAGTATTTATTAAATAATTATAAATATACTATCTGTAAATTGTTTCTCAAAATTATATATATGAATAGGATTTTTTAAAACTTTTTAACTGAAAACTACAATTTTGATAATAATTATTTTCTTTCCAAAGGCTTTATACTCATTATAAAATGATTTACTTAAAAGAATATTTTTTTATTTAAAGAAAAATTTAATTCATTCATTTTAATTCATAGCAAAAATAAAAGCTTTCTAACAATCTTTCTGTAAACAGTTTATCTCTACTTTATATTTTTAACAGTTTTTATTATCTTATTCATGAATTTAAAGACTTTCTTTAAAAATTACGTTAATAAAAGTATAATACAAGAAATTTATCATACTGAATGAATTCATGGCTTTTTTTCTTTCTAATTCCACGGAATAAATTGAATGGAATTATTGGAAAAATTAAAAATCTTTATATTTTTTGTTTCTGTTTTCTTCCTATTACAGTACAATACAAATCAAACAAAAAATTTAAAAAAGTTTTATTTGAAGCACTTTTAGGAAACTCATTACTTGTTTTCAATTAATAAAGATTTTTTTGATTTCAACTGACATTCTGTTAAAAATTAGTATAATTTAATTAAATGTCAATTTTAAATCTAACATGATAGTCTTGCAATTATTCGGCAGTTTAAAAAATTAAAGTTAGTAAGTAGATTCAGAGAAATAAATGATGTTTAATAATTATAACTATTAATCATTTACAACGAAAAAATAATACAGTTATTTTTTTTCACTTGTGTGTGTGAATAAGCTTAAGCTAAGTCAGTATTTTTTGCAAGGAATTGAGAAATTTGTATTATTATTCTATTGGTTATAACTTTACAAGCTAATAATCTAAAAACAATTTCTCTGAAATTTATCAAATAAATTTGTAAGCAAAATAATTTCATTTATAAGCCGTACACTTTACATTAATTTTTTTATTAATAAAGGATAGATGCATTGTTCATAGATATAATATGGTTAAACGAAAATCCCATTTACATGCCAATTATTTACAGTATCTTACGCCGGGGAATTTATATACAAGACACAAGACACACACACATGTATAAATATATATGTATGTATGTATGCATACACATATGTATGTATAAATTTTTCTAATACAACTCTAAAGGTTTTCATATAATTAAAAAATAATAGAAAGTATTTTCTTTAAAAATTATTTTTCAGATTTTGTAAAGAATTATTATGGCAAGAGAAATGGGAGGTCCAATTTAAATCTACTTATATATTATTTTCGATTTCGATGATGAGAACTGATATTAAGTTCTTACAATAGGGAAAATATTTTTTGATTAAAGTATATTAAAATAAAATATAATGTGAATTTCACAAAGAATTATTTTAATGCATTTAATATTAATCACAGAGCTATACACTTGGAAATGTGCCAATACTGGTGTACAGAGATAATGAATATTTCCTGAATGTAAGGGTTCAAAACACTGAATTAATCAATAACTACTCATTCTCATCTATCACACTCTACTATTCTAGTATTGAATGTGCAGTGATACTATTTTTTAAACTATGTCATTCCTAATAGAAAATTAACTGACCAAGTAAAGGAGAGTAAAAATATTGATTGTACATTGATAAATAGCCAAAAGTGGTTAAAAAATATGTAATATGTTGCAAAGTATTCTTTGAAAACTACGTAATATTAAGAAAAATGTTTTGAAAGGAGTTTAAGATGCTATTTTGATTTGATCTCAGTTCGTTAAAATATATTCATGAATACTCAAAAACAGGAAAGTTAACAAAAGAAACTTTTATATTTTTCTAACTAATTAAAAATAACATTAATATATTCATTCATTAAATAAATTTAAATTTAATTGCTTTTTTCAATATATATTTGTTATTATAAAATATTTGAAAAAATTCTCTGTCTGTTATTATTCAGATATTTTTACCTATTTTTTCATTGTACTATATATAAAAACTTAACGAAATCACCAATAATTTTATTTAAAAATTATTAAAAAAATTGCTTTCATGATATGGACTTGCTTAAATGAGGCGTATTGGTGCTTCCATTGGAAAATAGCTTATATTTGATTGCGAGAAATAAAATTTTTATTTGTTTGTAAAGTTGCCAACGTAATATCTTAGTTTAATCAATTCATATTTATTTGTTATAGCATATAAATTTACTGAATTTTTTAAGTATTTAAAATATGCAAAATATTATAATGCCACTATCTAATGTAAATTGCATATTATATAAATACTTCATAAATATTTTAATACTTTCTTTTTATATTACAAATAAACTTGAGTTTTTGTTAAATGTTCTCGTACAGTATGTAAATGAAATACAGGAATAGTAATAACAATAACAACGAAAGCTTAGCAATAAGCATAAATTGTCTTTGAAACAACAATAAAACTTTTTTTAATGATTATTAAAGGCTAAAGTGTCAAATATTATAATCCGTTATGTATTAAAACTTAATACATTCATTTCAAATGCACAAACACATTTATATTTGTGTGAATAAATAAATATTTTAAAAAAGAATTCTATTTTTATTTTTAAAAGATAAATATTTCCGTTACAATTTTTGTTCTTATTTTATTTTTGTTATGCATTTAATATTTCATTTAAATCTTTTATGAAATATTTACATATTTATGCTTTAAGTAAAAATATTTTCCATAAATAGTTCTTAAAAATATTGTAAATAACTATAAGTGAGATGCACTTAAAATAAGTTCTTTGGATCTTAAAATGTTCTCGTTTCTCATGAGAAAAGTTATTTTTAAACCTCAGTATTTTTATCAAAAAATCATGAAGTTTGTTTTGATTAACTTTTATATAAACTTTCATAAAAGTGTATTTTATGATTTAAACTTTTGGTCAGTTTCTATATATTTTTTGTTATTTAAATAAATGTATTTCAAATTAATATTCATCTTAAAGTAGTTTGTAATTTCCCCATAAAAACACAACATATACATATTTTAAAATGAATCGAAGGTTAAGTATAGCTCACAAATAGTCTTTTCATTAAAGATATGCAGCTCAGTTTATTTCTCTTTACATGCAAATAATAGTAATGGTATATTAGTTTGTAATAAAACTTTAAAAACGGTAATTTTTGAAATCTTTCATATCATAAAAGTATTTAATGGATATTTTTATTTGAAAGTTAATTGAAATCTAGAACTCCAAACAAAATAAAAAAATCACTATTCACATGATTTAACAATAAAATGAATAAAAAGAGTGGTTCTTGCTAACAATTAATTTGGCATAGAAGATTTCAAGTTTTTTTTTCTTGCTCGTTATACAAATGCTTGTATTGAAAATAAAATTATACGTCAAATTTTTATAAATTTTAACTGAAGTTATTTTGAAGCAAAATTTCGAATATTAACTTACTGAGGATAAATTGAAAGTGCATAAGTGGAGTAGATTTTAAAAATTGTAAAGTAAGTTAACTTAAGGGGGGTTTAAAATAATTACATTTTATTTAAAAAAATGTTGAAAACTAATTCAAAAAATTTTAATTTAAATTTTAATTAAATTTAGATTTTAAGGGGAAAATTTTAATTTAAAGGCAAATTAGCTCGAATTTCTTAAGAATCTTACATAAACTAAAAGACATTGACACTGTGTAGTTGACAGGTAGAATTTAAAGGTCGATGTAAGTGACTTCAATATGCTATGTAAAAATTTCTTCTGGTGGGAATTTTCAATGACAGTAGACCATATTCTTGTGTCGTAAAAACAAAAACCTGGAAAATCTCAAACATCAACCCTAACAGATGTGTATGTAAAAGCACAACATATATTTCCGGTTATTCCGCGGAAAAAAGAACCGAACCCAAGGTCTCATGATTCGAACACTGCGGATAGACCAAGATGAGCCGGATACAAAAAGGGTATACAAATTAGGCTTTATTTTCATTTGTACATATTAAATATATGCTAATAGGGAGCTAAATCCAGAAGCTTTCACGAGCTGTAATATTTATCGAAAAACTTTTGTATGAATTTCAGGAAATATTTGCGATTTGGAAAACAATGATGCCCTTCATATTTATTTAGCTTTGCTGCGTGGAATGATGTAGGTCTCACTTAATGATCACCGACAATAAATCGGATGCGATAGAAAATTTTCTTTAGTTAAGAAATATCATGTGTTGGAAGTCAAAATTCCTTTCATTCAATTTCTAGTGAATACAGAAAAGCGTTAAGGCATGTGATACAATGAGCAAAAACAGTAATTTTTCAAATATAGGTAAAAAAAATTGAAATTGTTATTTTTTAATTATACTGTTCAAATACAAACTAAAAAAAATCGAAGGATGTGTTATAAGCTTGAAAATTCTCTTTTACTGTGAAGTCCATAATTATCAAAATAGGGATTATATATCTGCTCGATTATCGCTATTTTTCATCTGCGTTCCAATGCATATCTTACCACCAATTTCTTCAAATGACTGGTGACGTATTGCAAAATCTAAGGATGTGTTATAAGCTTGAAATATCTGCTTTACTGTGAAGTCACTAAATAGTGAAGTAGGAGCTCTTTGCATCTGTGTTCCAGACCATTTTCTATGATAATATTATGGGAATGTACTGTAAAATCTAAGGATGTGTTATAATCTTGAAATATCTGCTTTACTGGGAAGTCACTAAATAGTGAAGTAGGAGCTCTTTGCATCTGTGTTCCAGACCATTTTCTATGATAATGTTATGGGAATGTACTGTAAAATCTAAGGATGTGTTATAATCTTGAAATATCTGCTTTACTGGGAAGTCACTAAATAGTGAAGTAGGAGCTCTTTGCATCTGTGTTCCAGACCATTTTCTATGATAATGTTATGGGAATGTACTGTAAAATCTAAGGATGTGTTATAAGCTTGAAATATCTGCTTTACTGGGAAGTCACTAAATAGTGAAGTAGGAGCTCTTTGCATCTGTGTTCGAAACCATTTTCTATGATAATGTTATGGGAATGTACTGTAAAATCTAAGGATGTGTTATAAGCTTAAAAGATCTTTTTTTTATCGTGAAGTCACCAAATATTGAAGTAAGGACTTCAATACTTTTCCCTCTGCATTCCAG
The DNA here is from genome assembly GCA_030067965.1 of Latrodectus elegans. Lineage (NCBI taxonomy): Eukaryota > Metazoa > Arthropoda > Arachnida > Araneae > Theridiidae > Latrodectus > Latrodectus elegans. The sequence goes on along the minus strand of CM057820.1, from coordinate 25,951,608 downwards.
TAACTTCTCTACAGGTCATGTATTACGGATAGAATGTAAACACATATGCTGCGATAAATAAAATCAAGACTTTTTAAAAACTAAAAAAATCAGTATCGTTATTTTTAAAAAAATTAAGAATTCAAAAGTAGTAATGATCAGGTGCTTTAGATATTTTTTTTTACTTCCGGATGCTGCATACTGATCAAAATTTCAAAAGTAAATGAGAAAGATTCGCTTCCTTTTTGAAATGAGAGAAATTCTTGAGCGGAGTTTTGCATAATCAGCTTTTGTTTACATTAGATATATGTAAACAAAAGCTGATTTACATGTTATTTAAAGTAAACTTTGTGGCACGACAGCCAAGTATGGACCAAGGCTTACAGCATCCATATCTGCTTTTTTGAACGAGGTCCCTGGCGTGCGATGCATATGTACCAGTTAGGTGGCCAACCTAACGTGAAACTCCCAGTGTTTAGTTCCCAAGCATGCTGATTTCTCAGTTTATCTACCCACTGAAGGGATGAAAGGCTGAGTCAACCTGGCCCAGCCCGAGAATCGAATCTCGGACCTGATATTTGGGAACATGAAACGCTGCCACTTAGACACTGGGCTTCTGCGAGATGACTCAAAATAAAAAAAAAATAAAAAAATTCCCGGTTCAGTTAGTAGTCATGAGTAAAAAGTAATCATTGATCGACAGTTAAACCTTTGGAAAAAACGAAGTTTATTTTACGCTATACTATTTATGCTGTTTCGAGTCTCTTATAAAATAATATGACATGCTATGACACAATATTCAAGATATTATTGTCATAAAACTCATGTAGTACCTACATAATTATATTTATGAAGTTTTGGATTTAATAATAGTTAGAATGGGAATTTTGTGCAAATTATGAATATTATTATTGTAACTAGTTTTTCAAATTTTCCTTTTAGCTGACTGATGGCTGAGTGATTAACGTTCCTGACTCCTAAGCTATGGGTCCTGGTTTCGAATCTCGGTTCGGGCACGGATGTTACTTTCTCTTTGTGTTTCTCGATCCTTTCCATTGAGATAATGAACGAATGTGGCCCACCCCATAAATGGGTTTGTACAGGAATGATGTAAGTAATGCGACTCGCCTCCTTGACTTGGGGTAACGACAAATGAGTAGTAGTTTTCGGCTCTTGTTGTGGCAAAAATTTGCCACCTAAGTGTCTTCCGTCATTAAAAAGAATATTTTCCTTTTATTACGAACTAAAAATTTAAAGGCATTTTCGTTAAATTGATTTTTTATATAATTTTTATTCAGTTTTAAAACATTTGTGACAAAAATTGTTTTTAATTTATTGTATATACTTTTATTTTAACTTTGAAGGTTAAAAGTACATTTTAGTTATGTAACTTTTTTACTTTCGGTATGAAAGTATTAAATTTTTCTACATTCATGAATTTCATGTTATAAATGTTTGCTTTCTGAAAAATGAATAAATTTAATTAAATATTATCATGTAAAAATGTTCTCTACTTCATAAATCGTTATTTTCTTATCAATGCTTCTGAACAAGTAACAATTACAATAAAATTACAGAGTAATAATTGATAATCATTCATAGAACACACACGCTATACATAGACTATACACAACAGAACATAACAGATTTAACTTTAAAATTTCTCTATTTTAACTATACTAAAAAGTATAAGTAATAAAAAATTTTAATAAAATAAAATTATATATATATATATATAAATACAAACATTGTTTTAATTAATCATTCAGTTGCCTATAATGTTTTTTTCATTTCAATCAAACGATAAAAATCTTTATCTTTTGATAACTAAATATTAAATTTTTATTTAAAAGAGATACATTAATGAGGAAGAATTGAATTTTCATTAATTGAATATTCTGTGAATAAATCTCGTTATTGTTTGAAATTTGGAAAAAGTTATGAATTTCTCTCTCTTTCTCTTAATTAACAATAAATATTTTTGAATATAAAGTGGGTTTCAAGGAATTATTTTTTTGTAAAAGAGTTTTTAATAGAATCTGCAGATATCTAACAAATTTCAATTAATTTACAATTTTGAAATCAAATATGAAAGAGTTTTTTTCAGATATTGAAGCTGACATATTATATATTCCAAAACACACATTCTAGTTTTTACACTTAAATTTAAAAGAGTATTAAGTTAGGAAATAAACAAGATCAATATAGGATTTCTTCTCTCAGTGTAAAAAGCAAATAATTGTCAAATTTCCAAAATGAAATTTTGGAAAATATAACATTTGTTTAAATCGCAGTAAGAAGTTAATCAGTTTCAAATTTAGAGTAGTTCTTTTTTCTTCAAGGACATCATGTAAGTTATGTAGGTTAGATTAAAAAATTTCATTTCTTTTTCATGCAATTAAAGATACGATTTTGAAATAAATTTTAGGTAATTTATTTACAAATTATATGACATTTTTTATTATTATACACATAATAATATAAAACAGTCGTTTCTTTTTTATTATCATATGAAATATGTATAATACAGTTATATATTACATATTTCATATAAAATTTTTTTTACTGTATAGTATTTTTAACTACAGATAGGCGATTCTCATTTTAGACAGTTCAGAATAAATTATTACTTTTTTTTTAACTCTTAAAAAGTTTTTTTATCACTAATGGTAAGGCAAGATACAGTTAAATACAACAAAACAATTGTATAACAATATCCTTGAAAATGATTGGATACAACAAACCAAAAAATGATCGAAGTCTTAGGTAGTCTTTGCCTTTTTTAATGTCGGAAAATCTTGGAGATGGATTCGAAGAGGATTGATTGCTAATGGTACGACAAGATAGATTTAAATACAACAGAAAGTTTGTATAACAAAACCCTAGAAAGTGATTGGATACAACAAACCAAAAAATGATCGAAGTCTTAGATAGTCTTTGCCTTTTTAATGTCGGGAAATCTTGGAGATGGATTCGAAGAGGATTTTGATTGCTAATGGTACGACAAGATAGATTTAAATACAACAGAAAGTTTGTACAACAAAATCCTAGAAAATGATTGGATACAACAAACCAAAAAATGATCGAAGTCTTAGGTAGTCTTTGCCTTTTTTAATGTCGGAAAATCTTGGAGCTGGAGACGAAGAGGATTTTGATTGCTAATGGTAAGGCAAGATAGATTTAAATACAACAGAAAGTTCGTACAGCAAAATCCTAGAAAATGATTGGATACAACAAACCAAAAAATGATCGAAGTCTTAGGTAGTCTTTGCCTTTTTTAATGTCGGAAAATCTTGGAGCTGGAGACGAAGAGGATTTTGATTGCTAATGGTAAGGCATGATACAGTTAAATGCAACAGAAAGTTTGTGCAACAAAATCCTAGAAAATGATTGGATACAACAAAGCAAAAATGACGCAAGTCTTAGACATTCTCTTTCCCTCTATTTCGAGGGATCCGGGAGATCGTAGCCAAGAAATGGTTGACCTTGACGAAGATGGGCTCTGTGAAAAATTCCTCTAAGATCACAGAATGGGCGAGAAGTTTGGACATCTATTCCAATGCTGTTAAGATGCTCTCCTAGGAAATCATGACCAATGTGTAACCTGAAAGAAGCCACTGCACTCATAGCTAGGCAATGAATTGGAGAAGATCGGGACAAAAGTAATTTCTGTTTAAATTAAGTTAGTCAGAAAGTTAAGCAAATTTGTGAATAAAAATAATTTTTCAGCTTCACCTATTTTAAAATTTTGCTATTATTTCGTTAAATGCTTAGGACACATGAAATAATTTATATTTATAATTACAAGATTTATATTTAAGATTAAAATATTCTGTTCTCTTCTGAAAACGCTTTATTTATTTATTAATTTATTCGTCAAAATAAACAAATTTAATTATAAAGTAGTAACGAAATCTGAAAATAATAATAATAGTATTTTATTATTTTACTAATTAAATCTTTTTGTTATAAGAAGTAGTTTGTTCTCTTAAATGAGAATCTAATTTGCGTTGTTAATGGCATTTTTGTTTAAAAATAGAGTAGTAATCTTTAGCTTCGAAAAACTAAAAGTGATCTAACTAGGATTCACTCCGGAAATCAAGAAAGGATCCAAGTACTAAAAGAGAGAGGTAAGGTGATTTTGTCTTTACCTATAATTAAGACTGCAATTTTTACTATAAGAAGAAATTCTTATAAATTTTTGTCACGGCATCCCTCCCGGGATTTGAAGAATAGTTAGTTTTTCTTTAAAAAGATTGTGCATAAGTGGAAATGTTTAAAGAAAAATAAATGTCGTTAGATGAGAAAATTAAATTGTTAAAGAGAAAATGGACATGACTAAGAATAAGTGTTACTAATACATTGACTAAATTAGATAACGAGCTTTCGATAACGAAAGATATACAGTGCCTCGCAAAAGTGATGGGACACCAGTGTTTTACAAAAGGAAACTGTAATAAAATAAATTAAAAATACATGGACAAATTTTTTAATGGTTTGTTTTATATTTAAAGTTAGTAACAATTATTACATAACAGGCATTTCGTCAAAATATTTAGAAATTAATTAAATAAAAATAAAATTGATTAGAACGGAGAAAAAAAAGCTCATAAGTGGAAGGGCACTTACTTTTCCATCAAATATTTATCCAAAAATTTTACTTTTTAAAAGGTTTTAACATTTTGTTGGATTTTCTTTTACTTTTAGAACATGATTTAATCTTTTTGGAATGGATTTGATTAATTATCTTGTGATTTCTAGAGTGATTTTATCCCTCTTCTTGGAGCACCGATTTTAATTGTTGTTTTGAAAAAAGGGTGCGTTTGCGAATTCTTGATTCTAATTCTTGCCAAATATTCTCTATGGGATTTAAGTCTGGAGATTGTGGTGGTGTTTTTATTATTTCAGAACAGTTATACAGCAGTCAGAGTCTAACTTTCAAAGCAGTGTGCTTGGGGTCATTATCCTGGTAGAATTTAAAATTGTTATGAAGGTTCAATTTTCATACTGAAGATTTCAAATTTTGCTTTAGAATGTCAATATACTTGCGGTAATCCATTTTACTGTCAACAAAAACAAGATAACCAATTCCAGCTTACGACATACACTCCCATACCATAACTCCTTCTCCACCATGTTTTACTTTTGGCTCCAAGTTCTGTTTACGAAATTCTTCCCTCGGTTTTTTTCTCCAAACCAAGATACTCTACCGTCAGAACCAAATATATTAAATTAATATCATCAGCAAATATAACTTTATTCCAGTAATCAGAATTTTTATTTATGTTTGATTTTGCGAAAGTTAGTATGAGTTTTCTATTCTTTTCACTTACGAAGAATTTTTTCCTGGCTACTCTACCATGATATCCAGCAGATCGAATTACTCTTTTAATAGTGTCAGGATTAACAATTACTCCATATAATGTTTGCAAATCAGCAGCAACTTTAGGAGCACTTATTCTTGGATTTTGTTTAATAATTAGAACGACAATTTGCTTTATTCCATTGGATAGCTCTGATGGTCGGCCATGTCTTCTTTTATTCTGAATCATATGATTCTTTTTATATCGTTTAATGATATTGAAAACTAACTGGTTTTTGAATTTCAGACGAAGTTTAATTTCGTTTAGCATTCATGGCTGCACCGATAAAAATCACAAAAATTCCAAAACAATCTGGAGAGAAATACTGCAGACGATTTTATAAATTATTGCCAATTGCTTTTGAGTAAAAATAAAACACCCAAAAAGAATTTTTATTGCTTATTTCAGACAATTTTTGTTGCATATAAAATGGTGTTCCATCATTTATGTGAGATAGTTTTTGCTCCGTTCTAAGCAATTAAATTTTTATTAAATTAATATTTTAATATTTTGACAAAATGTAAGTTATGTAATAATTGTTACTAAATTTAAGTATGAAAATCACCCACAAAAATTTTTTTCATGTATTTTTAATTAATTTTTTCACAGTTTCCTTTTGTAAAGCACAAGTGTCCCATCAGTTTTGTGAGACACTGTAGATGTCAGTGATTTATAATAATTAATCGAAACATTAACTTATAAATTTGATTCCTTGAGTTTTGTACATAATGAACTGGAACCATTTTTTAAAGATGAGGAGTATTAGGCAGAATTTGAGAAACCAGAAGAGTATAAAGAAAAGGTAGTTATTGCTAAATTTCGTGCAAAAAGGTAAATTAATCAAATGAAACTATCTACAGAGTGAATAATGAAATCGAAAGTTTAACCTTACAACCTCAATTATCCAGATCAGAGATAAACGAAACAGTGGCAGAAAAGGTGTGCATTCAACTCCCAAAACTTAGTATCGCAAATATTTATGGAGACGCTGGTCATTGGCTAACCTTTTGGAATAGTTTCAAAACAGCTATACATAACAATGAATCGCTAGAAAAAAATAGATAAATTTAATTATCTTAAAGCACATTTAGGCGTGTCTGGTCTAAATACGGTAGAGGGATCTTCAATTTCAAACGCATCTTATAATTCCGCAATTAAATTATTAAAAGATACATTTGCTAATAAAGATTTACTTATTCATACACAAATGTGCGCAATTTTAAATGTGTAATCGCTAAAGTTTTCAAACGATATTCTTCGCACTTTTAGAAAATGTTATGATAATTGAATGACACATGTACGAAGTTTAGAATCGTTATGATTAAAATCGAAAAATTACGTAAGTATATTGTGTCCTATGATACTAAAAATAATACCTCAAGATCTAATGTTAGAATATAATAAACATTAAAACGTATATTCAGATATAAAAGAGCTTTTAAAATTTCTTTGTAAAGCATTATGTTGCAGAGAGATCTTACTTCAGTTGAATAAATTAAGTGACCTTGGGAATAAAAATCCAAACGATCACAAAATACTAGAAAAAATAGCAGTCGTCAGTATGAGGAAAGAATTCTCTCCCCCTCTAGTAGGAAGATTAATATTCGTTCAATTGATGAAAAAAATATGCAGTGGCTGACCTATTTAGCTCAGAAATTAAACAAAATAAGAATAAAAGAGCTTCCTGCTTATTTTGTGAAGAACAGTAGGAGTCAATGAATTCTTAATTTTCTTTAAGTTTATAGTTAGAAGAAAAAAAGAATATTTAAAAAAAAGACGAGCTTATTTTCGATGTTTAATTGTAAATTGAGACAGTGTTATACAGAAATAGCTTGCATTAATTGTTCTCCTAGCTGCTGTTTTGAAACATATTTGGAAAACGTGCCAGAAAACATGAAGGATTTGACTAAAAAACTAAAAGACTCTATGTTTGTGGATAATTGTGTCGCAAGCGTTGATTCAGTCACAGCGGTGGAATATTTCCGGTCATAGTCTCAAAAGCTATTAACGTCTGTGAAATTTAATTTGCGTGGTTAGACATGTAGTAAATATTCTCCAAGAAATTATTTCAAGAAAAATTTACAGATTTCTGATTCTGAGAACTTTAACATCCCTGTTTTAGACCTTTCACGGAACTTTGATAAAGATATTTTATCGTGTGATATTAATGATATAATCACGGATGGCAAAAGTATTACCAACTGGATGATCTTATCCTTGGTTTATATGATTTTTGATACTATAGGGTGCACGTGCCTAGTGATTCTCATACTGGAATTACTTCTCCAAGATTGTTGAAAGATTCAAGCTTCTTTGGGTGCTGATTTATCTGACGACATCGTTCAAAAGTTTTACAATTGGAGAAATCAACTCTCAGATTTAAGAGAAATTTTAATTCCTAGAAATTTATTATACTTGGATTTTAATAATTCAAATTAAATTTTACAAGGTTTTTTTCTGACGCCTCAAAATTTTCTTATGTTAGTAGCATTTTCTTAAGAGCTAAAATAGAACATGAAGTTACTTGGCAGTTAGTACAAGCTAGATCAAGAGTATCTCCATTGAAAATGCGGCTATTTCGAGACTAGAGTTACGTACTCGCCTGCAACATTGGTGTAAGACTAGTGACTTCGTTGAGAAATGATTTAAATTTGAAGGATGTTGAGAAAATATATTGGTCTGTTTCAATGGACGCATTATATTGGATAAAGAAGAAAAAAAGTTCATGGGTTGTATTTGTAGACAATAGGGTGAAAGAAATCAATGCTTTTACTGAACCAAGTCAATGGAACTATGTACCAGGTATCCAAAACCCTGCTGACTTGCCTTCTAGAGGATGTTCTTTGAAAACTCTCATCAAAGAAAAGTGGTGGGATGGACCGCCATGGCTGTAGGAATCTAAAGACAGCCGGCCGGATTATAAGTTGATGCCAAAGGAAAATGTGGTAAATTCTGAGATGAAGAAAACTGTGGTATCTTCTATGAATAGAGGAAAGGAAGAATATTATAATCAAATATCATTATATAAAAGAATAAATAGAGTAAAACGTTGGATTTTCAAATTTTTTGAAATGTCAAGAACCTGGAAATAAAAAAAAAATTCTGGACAATTATGTGTTTAGAAATTGAGAAAAGACGAACTAATAATCATAAAGAAAGTTCAAAATGCAGAATTCTTTAGTGGAAATAACGACAAAAATGTGTCTCTAAAAACTATAATGGATACAGAAAGACTCCTAAGGGTTAAAACCAAACTTTTCCTGAGAGTTGATAAAGAAAAGTTTAGACTTCCACTAATTTTACCTTTAAATGATAATGTGGTAAAAAGTATAATAATTTACAAACATAAGGAGTTAGAACATTCTGGAGTACCATTTTTAATGTCTGCGTTAAGAGAAAAGTAGTAGATTTTGAAGAGCAGATGTGTGTGTGAACAATAAAAAAGCCATTAAGACATGTGTTGTATGCCATAGATTTAATTCAAGACCAACAAATATTCCAGAGGGACCTGCCGATCGAGTGAAGGAAGCTTTATATTTGAGGTACTTGGAGTAGATGTCGCTGATCCCTTATACCTGAAAGAAAATCAAAAGGTGTGAATACTCCTAACAAAATGTGATATTTACTGAGCAGTTCACTTTGAACTTTTGACTGCTCTATCCACTAACAACTTCTTGTTGGCACAAAGAAGACTTATATGACGATGTAGACGACCTTCAATTATCTATTCAGATAACGGAACTAACTTCGTAGAATTCGAAAAACTGATAAAATATGTTGATCTAGAGAAATTGAAAGGTGAAATCGCTCCCATCACCTGGAAGCTCATACCTCTTGCAGCTCCATGGTAGGGTGGGTTTTGAGAGGGCTTAGTATGATTAATGAAACAGATTTTAAGGAAAGTTCTGGGACAAAATTATGAGTAAATGAACACTATTCTTTGCGATTATGAAAGTGTTCTCAATTCGTGTCGACTTACCCATGTTTCTGACGATGGAAATGACCTGAATCCCATTACATCAGCAAAGTTATTGCAAGAAAATATAAGCAACGATATGTCTCTCATTGATCAAATTGGCCAAGCACATGGGAAAATTCTGAGCGTTTAGCATACCGATAAAGAATTTTGAAGAATCTGCGTTTCAAATTTCGAGTTGAATATTTGGGACGGTTACGGGAAAATATCAAGAAGAAAAATAATTTCTGTGTTCCTAAACCAGGTGATATTACGCTGATGTGGAGTGATAATATAAAGAGAGTTAACTGGCCAATGGCTAGTATTTTAGAAACTTATTCCTGTATAGGTGGGCTTGTTCATCTCATTAAAATAAAGACAAAATCCGGTGTCTTTATTCGACCGGTCCAAAAACACTGCCTAATGGAACTGGATAATGCTGCTGCTGTTGTAAATAATACCACTACACATGATTGTGTTAGTCCAAACCATGCTGGAGAAAACCCAACTTATGGTGTCCAAAAAACTGATCCTGTGACAATTCGATCTGGTGGAGTTTTCCGAGTGCCTCATCGCTTTGGATTATAATTTATTGAGTTTCAGCTTGAACTGGATCTGAAACTCAAGAGGGGAGTGTCGAAAAAAGCCCAAAGTGGACACTTAAGTTTGACTGTAACGGAAGCCACAGATGGCGCGAGAGATGTTTGGTAAACAGTTTAATAGTTGAATGAATGTAACCAACGAAAGAGGTTGTCTGTAAATTTTATTATGATCTATATATGTTAATTCTCTAATTAAAATTTTTTGTTTTAAGAAGCAGTTTTTTTCTTTTAAATGAGAGTCTGATTTGCGTCATTAATGATATTTTTGTTTAAAAATAGAGTAGCAATCTTTAGCTTCGAAAAACTAAAAATAATCTAACTAGGAACCCCGGAAATCAAGAAAGGGTCGCAGTATTAAAATACAGACAAGTAAAGTGATTTTGCCTTTACCTTTAATTAAGACTGCAAATTTTACTGTGAGAAGAAATTATTATAAATTTTTGTCAGTATTAGAGTGTTTTGGGATTTATGTAAATATATTTATATGAAAGTACTGAAATATATATAGTTAACGGGAAAATATCATTTATATCGAAAGGAATACAATATTTTATTTAAACTTCTTAAAATTCTTTTAATAGTAAATTTGTTACTTAGGTTTGATGAGGTGGTACAAAAGTATATTATATAATTTTAGTTCCCTGTAAATTTAGTTGGAATTATTTAGTCATCACATTCAAATTCGTTTTCATGAGATTTGTGGAAATTTGCAAAACGTTAAAATAAATTCATTAATTTCCTAATACAAAAATATTTTTCGAAGTTCATTAGAATATTTTATCACAATAATCAGAATTGTTTTGATGAATATTTTCCTGCCTCTTATTTTTAACCAAAATACCAAGTATTCTAAATTTGAATCCATGTACAACAAAAGAAATATATTAATTTATACAGATAGACATCGTATCTTATTTTAATTGATAAGATTTTTAAATTAAAGTTCATTTTTTTATATGAAGAAACAGTATTTGCTTCTTATAAGAAATCATATTCATTATTGATAAAATATTTAGAAATATATATAAAAGGATGTGATCAGAACAGATTAGAATAAATTCCTTAATAATGCTTTGAAAGTCTATAGGAAGCTAAATGGAGCATTTAATTTCAATATCTTAGGAAATAATTATTCAGGAAAAGAGGATTAAGTACGTATGGCAACTCACTATTCATCTTTTCAAGATTATAACTTATAATATTAGTAATCATTATATTAACTGCGCGTTAAACATGATGAAAAAAGTACTGTAGAAATTTAGTATGTTTGCTCAGATTCTTAATGAAGCTAGAGTTTTTAACTTATTTTACTATTATATAATCTCCATAATCTTATTATAAAATTAAATGAATAAAATTTATTTCTGTAATCAGGCTATAAAAGAATATAAAAAGATTTTGAACACAAATGGAGCATTAAATTGAGATAAAGAAGGTAGATAGAACTAAAAAAAAGCGTTTCTTTTTATGTTATTGAAATTTTTCTGTGTTTTCATTGTATCCGTTTCATTAGTCTGTCAGATATTTTTTTCACCTTAACTACTAAGTTACATTGATTTTCAAAAATGTTTGAGAAAACCAACAACATACTGGAAAAATGAATAATTAATGGATTATATACAGTTAAGATAATTTAGATAACAAATTAATGTGTTATACACTTATTACGCAATACTTGACTCTTCATAGAGTTTAAAAATAATTGGTTTACTAATTTAAAACTAACTATGAATGCAAATTAAAGAAATTTGAAAAATAAAAGTAATATGTCTGAGATATTAAGATAATTTTTTATAAGACAAAATTTCATTTAATTTTCACAAAAATCTAATTTTTTCATTAAGAAATTATTGATATTTTCTAGGGACGTTAAAAAAGTAAGTGATATTTGAACAATGTAGATCAAAAACACTTAACTCAGAAGTGCGCCAAAATACGGTACAACATACATACAACACACTATTTCTATACATAATCTCCCAGCCAACGTAGAAATTTGTTGGAAAGTAGCACCAATCGCTCGATGCCTTGAATATAGAAAATTGCTCATTTGTACTTGAGTCGGCTTAGAACACCTGTCTGAACCTGGGCATGATTGGAAATATGTCTTTCACCTAAATTTTCATTAAACTGTCCAAGCACATGAAAATTGCTCAGGGTGCCAAATCCGGCTTGTGCGATAATGTTTCCAGATCTTCCATTCAAAGCTGCAAAGCAAATTCTGTGTTGTGTGTGACTTGAGGCCTTGAATTATAGTGCAAGAGCATATTGCATAAGTGACGTGGGAAGTTGGCACGTCACTTACTTTTCAAATCTTTGCTTACATCTCTTAATGTTTTGCAGCTTTAATGGTTGTGATGTTAAGCGTGAATCGGTGTGAACAACTCCTTCATAATTGGAACAAAAGAGTAGCCATGATTTTACCCGCTGATGGTTGGTTGGTTGAGTTTTCTGGCGCAAGGTCCAGATAAGGACAAGCTGCGCCATTACCCGCTGATGAGGGAGCTTTAGATTTTGTTCCCCTTGGCGATGATGTGTGTTTCGATTCCATCAAAACTTGCTTCTTTTTTTGAGTGAAGAGATGCACCCATTTCTCATTACCTGTAATAATTCGACTTCAGAAATCATTGTTTTTCGTTGAATAACATTGAAGGAATTCTGAGGAAGCTGCAAATTTTGCTTCATTGTGTTCAGAACTCAAGGAACCCATATTAAACACAATTTGCGATAATCCAATTAGTAATGGATAATGGAATGTTTAATGCATACAGATATTACCAACTGCTGTGCAATGTAAGCTATTCTTACTCTGCGATTGGTGAGAATAAAGCTTTCCATCTGCTTCACCATGTCCGATGTTACCGTTGTTATCGATTCCCCGTTGTTAATTTTCCTCGCCTTTCCGCATTCTCTAAGTCTGTGCTATCGTCTTCGAACTGCTGGCACTATTTCACAATGACTGGACGTGACATTGATAGTGGCCCATATAGTTCCATATTTCATGATGTATCTCCGTACTCGTTAAACGTTTTGCTCACAAAAAACGTACTATTCCATTGACTTTAACGTTATGTAAGTTTCTATAGTTCTTGCCATATTTTTCTCGCACTACACTACAACGATTCAAACAATTCGACTGAAATCTCTACATTTGAGACCGTGGAACTTAAGTATCGTTTGTGAAAGTTTCCCTCTTCTTTCGCAATGATGCTATCTCTAGTGGGACAAAAGTAACTTACTTTCTGAACCCCCTGTATATATAATATAAATTTTTGGAATAAAACTCTCAAGAATAAATGAATTTTTAATCATCCATCTAATAATTTCTACACTATTATATATTATTCAGTTTTCATAATAATATTTTATATATATAACTATTGTTGAAACTTTTCCAAATTAAGTAATTATCTCAAAATGTTTTATAGATAAATATCATAGAATAAAATCCTAGGGTTGTTTGAATTGATTATGTTAAAATTAAATTACATAGTAAAGTTTTATTAACTATGATTTAATTCTAGAAAAACATTTTTTGGTTTTATCACCATCAAAAAAACCAGGGGCTATTTTTTACGAATTCTTTATTTTAATAAATTTCTATTAATAAACAACTATTGCTTGGCATACATTAGGAAAATAACTTTATAAAACATATAAAAATATCACTTTATTTTTTTTAAATCTATACCTATGTCGCATATTTACATAGTAGACACTTATTAACAATACTTTTGGTATAAATTTGGCTATAATCTTAACATTAGTTGCGTTTTTATATTAGTTAACTTTCCTATGAATGAAATTGCATTCTCTCATTCATTAAAATTCTTCAGACTTTTATCTATTCAAATTAATGCGATTCCTTTCTAATGGAACCAAAAACCATTTTTTATGACTGTTCTACTTCTCTCCGCATCCCTTCTTCTATTCATTATGAGCAGTGATTTATTCATTAAATTTGCCTAATGAAATGGAAAAGTAAAGATTAAAAATCCTTATATATTAAAATATAAACTAATTAAGCTTAATAAATTGTATTAGAGAAATGATTTCATTTGGTAATTAATTACTGAATACACGCACATATATATATAAAAGTATACTTTTCTCATCTGATTGCCTTTTTTATCAAGTGAATTACTTTTTGAAACTGATAAGAATATAAGAAGAAGCAAATATTGTAGCTTTTGCCAAGCATTTATGTATTGTAATTGAAAAGCATTTCTATTTATTTATCATGGGATACAAGTTGCGTACTTTAATATTTCTTTAACTTTTAAGTGCTCAGATATGTACTGAAGAGTTTATATTAAATTTAGTTTCACATCATTCTCTCTTAAGAGAAAACTAACTTAACAAAGATTAGAAATATAATTAGGTAAATATAAGTACACGGACAGTTATATTGTTAAGTAGTTAAATTAATAAACAATTTTTGATTTAAATATTAATTAGATTTTCAGACAATATTTTTTCCTCTGAAATATATTCACAAGTTTTCTTATTATTAATGAAGACAGAGAGAGAGAGAGTTTTTTAAATTAAGAAAGAACACCCCTTACTTATATTTAATATATTTGTTATAAATAAAAGATAATGTGTTATAAATATTCCAATATATTTATAATTTTTTGAACCTACTCAAGGATTATTATATACAAGATTGTGCATATGTATATGTATGTACACACACACACACACACACACACACACACACACACACACACACACACACACACACACACACACACACACACACACACACACACACACACATACACACACACACACATACACACACACACACACACATACACACACACACACACATATATATATATATACATAATCCATCAATAATGCATTTTTTATGATAAGTGTTATATTTTGCAGAAATGTTGAAAACATGGTGTTTTAATGTGCTAATATAAAAAAAGATACAAGATATAATAAACCTTTCACTTAAAGGAATTACTGCTGCAATACATAGCTTTTCCCGAAGGATCACTTCAAATGTATAAAATAGCATGAGTATTACAAAAGAACAGGACAAAAATTACAAAAAGAGCTAACGCTTAAAATTATTTTCAAAACAAAATAACGCGGAACAGAAGTAAAAATTTAAGCAGAAAAAAATTTAAACAACGAAGGGAGGAACACAAGAGATCCGGTCTTTACAAGAAGTTCATCAAAGTTCTGAATTTCTAACATAATTTGCTGGTCATATTCTATCCTTGACACTCTATCTAGTTTCGGTCATAGTAGAAGATGCTCTGCATTTATAGTGCCAACATTACAAATTTGGTGTAAAATTGACGGAAGGATGTCGTGTTTTATTCATTATTAGCTCAATTATTGCCTGTTTTTAGTCTTAAATTTTCCCCAGCCTATTCATTAGTTTTTTGACAAAACTTTTTCTAATTGCCTTGACTATTAGCTCAAGATTTGCTGTTTTATTTTGTCCCATCCGGTTAAACTTAAAAGTATTAATTTATTTCTTTAAAATATACTGTTTTATGTGACTTTGGGAGAGGTGGTTGGAAGTTTTGTGTCTCAAGTGTTCCTCTCTTGGCTACTGAGCTGCCATTTTGCTACCATATACCCATATTTAAAGATATCCATTTAAAGGAGATTGTTTTGTTGCATATACAAAGAATGTTCAAGATTTGCCTTATTTCTATGAGAATCTGATTATTATTATGTCATGGTTACAGCTACTACCTGGATAGCTGCTTTAGAATCAAATAGAATAACTAATTTAGAGAAACAATTGAGAGGTTTTTCGGAGCCATATTGAGATTCCAAGAATCTCTACACGAAGAACACATCAAGAGAATCTCAGCACAAAAATCTCTACACATTCATATATTCGACACAGAAGTACATTGGAAAAATGTTTACTGTATATATCAATCTCAGTGTTGTCTTGCATCATTTTGATGAATTTGCATTGAAAATTCACATTTGAAATTTGCATTTATATTTACATTCTCTAAAAATATATTAATATCTAGCTTTTTAGGGCATTTAACATAATTGTATTACACATTTTTATTCTCATAAAATGTAAGAAGTTTTCTTAAAAACTTTGTTAGTTCAATATTTTATTAACAATTTTTAACTTTTGATAAGCTTTTTTAATTATGAATCTAAACAAACAAAAACAATAGATATTCGGTAATATAATTTTAAATAATAATTAAAATTTTTAGTTAAATCTACATATAATATCTTCAACATCTAAATGATGATAAAATTATTTTATTTAAATAACCACAAATCTGAAAAAATGTTATTTTCGAAGTACAATAAATCGAAATTAAATTAGTTCCTTGGTTGCTTCAAGCTGAATATGAGCTCCCAGGAGCATAAATATTATATCATTCAGATTTAATTTCGACAAAAAACAAAATCATGTTAAAAATCAAAGATTATATGCAATTACAATCTAAGCATAAATCATTGATAGACTCATTCCTAAATATTATTAAAACATCAACTTATAATTGTATCTTATTACACAGTGATTGCACAAAATCAAATGTCCATAATTAGTGCTATACAATACTTGAAAGAATTAATAATTCCTTTAATTTGATATTATAAAACAAGAATTATTGAACCAATTTGAGTAAATATTATGAGACAAATACTTTGGACCAATTATACTGTCATATTTAGTGATATACCCAAACACATGTGCAACGGGTCATACACTTAAGCATTATATAGTAACATTTTTATTCAATGCTTTCAATTGGAACCACAAGTATTTTTTTAAAGTCTGCTTAATTTGAAACACTATATTCTTGATACATATCAAGTAATAGATATAATCGATTATATGATATCGATATCATATAATTGATTTTTAAACTTCAAAGAATATATATTAATATAGAATCACACACTAATTTATAGTTTGTTACTTATTATTTACATATTAGTTTTTAAACTTGAACTGACAATAAAATGATTTATGTTTATTTTAATGATTAATAATGTTAATTAAATTTAAAATATTTGTAGAGAGTTTGTTTTATTGAGTTCAGTTACTTTAACACTATGTATTGAAATAACAGAATGTAATGGAATTAAAAAAAAAAAAAAAAAGAATACATGTCAAAGGCCAAATATATTTAAATAATAAACTTTAATTGAAATTATACTTCCTTTTTTATTAAAATTTACTATTAAAGTTAATTAAATATTATGTATTAGTATAACTATTATAATCTCTTACTTATTAGCATGTCATAATTTTAATTGAATAGAGAAACTGAGAAATAAATAAAATAAGTCTCATAATATTTAAGAAATTATTTATTGTATAATGACAAATTAATATGATAAATAATTTATTAAATATACAGAGATATATCTTAAAATATATAACTGCATCTAAATTGGAAATAATCGACTTTATTTATTAGAATTAATTATACAATTCACAGCAATAACTAAAAAAATCTAATAAAAGCGGTAAGTATTTGTGGTTATTGAATTAATATATTTTATATGTTGTTAATTATTAGTCACATATTTTTAAGTGGCTTATAATTATAGAAAATTTTTATTATTATATAAGCCTGAAAAAGTAATTACATTCCTAAGAAATGTTATAATACGTAAAATAACTATTTGCTAAATGTATTTTATTCTTTATACATTTTGTAATAAATTATACTATCATTTGTCAATAGAAAGTAATTTTACTCCAAGTGAAAGTTTATTGTATTATTAGAGAAAGAGATGGATCAGAAATTTAGATCTTTTCTGTGATACCTGGGATGAAATGTTACTTTTTCCATCTGATAAAATAGTAATTTTACATGCTTTACGTATGAGACAAACCAAATATAATATCTCTGTTATCTCTCTTATAAATGATATGCTGTCACTTAGCGACAATTTATTATTCCTAATGGTAGATAATAAACACACTACGCTGAATAATAATACATAGTACATTTATTTTAGGAAACAAAATAAGAATTCTTAGGTTTTTACCTGTTTGCTTTAAATTTCGAATATAAAAGCTCAAAAATATAAATAAATAAATAAATATTAGAATTTTTAAAATTTTTCACTTACAAGGAGTTGAATTCATGTGTGAAACAATATTTCATAATGGAAAATAATTGTCTTACTAACCACATTTTAAATGATTATATAATGAATTTTAATGTTTTGTAAATATTAATGAAAACAATATTATTATTCAAAAGTTTTATTTAAAAACTGTTTCACAAACTAAAATATTTATGCCTGACTAAAATGATTTTTATATTACGTGTATTTTGTATTATTATTCAAAGTTTTATTTAAAAACTGTTTCACAAATTAAAGTAATTATACCTGAGTAAAATGATTTTTAAATATATATTAAGTATATTTTGTATCTCTCTACAACGTAAGATTATGTGGCTTTTTTATTTCTGTGAGATTAAATTGCAGAAAAAGCACTAAGTGATAACATCATTTCACATCTTAAATTTTGTGTATGTAATATTTTTATTTCTCGTTATTTGTGCAATGTAATTATTTGCGTTATTCTAGCTCACCCATCTTACACCTTCTATTAAAAATATTTAAAAAATGTAAAAATTTTAGATTTTTCATTTTAAAAAAATAAATGCATCTTGAAAATTTATTATCCTTTGAATGTCTTTCACAGTAGTGGTTATGTCAATCGTCATAATTGCCGCATTTAAGGATCACAACAACCAAAAGAAATCCACGAGTCTGTTCATTATTCACCAAAAATGAACGTTTAGTGTGATTTGCTCTTCGATCGCAATTTCGACCCTTTGCTCTTCGCAAAGAGCAGTGTAACCGGAAACATATATGAAGATTTGCTAAAAATTTACCATAAAAAAATTATGTAACATTAAAATATTTCCCCAAATATATGATTTGGAAACTTACTGGAAATAAAATAAATTTTTTTTGCAGGAAGGAGCTCCTCCTCATTTTCCTCCTCCTGTGCGTGAGGCCTTGAATGCGTAATTCCCCGACTTATAGATTGGAAGAGAGAGCCAAATTCCGTGGCCTGCAAGAAGCCCTGACCTTACGCTTCTATTTCTTCTTCTGGGAGTACATTAAGAACATTATGGATAGTGAAAGGATTGCTGATATCAGCCACCTGGAACGTCGAATCATAGTCGCAATTTAAACTGTAACTCCAGATATGCTTTTCAAATATAGAACGAGATTGATTATCGTCTTTATGTTTGTCGAGTGATTAATTATTGCAATATAAAAACATATTGAAATAGATATAAAACTTTGGACATTTCTTATTATGTTTAGACTAAATTTATGTTCATTTATTTCTCTGTTTTTTCTGTTACAAACTTATAATATATATATATATATATATATATATATATATATATATATATATATATATATATATATATATATATATATATATATATATATATATATATATATATATATATATATTTGATGACTTGGAAAAAGCCTCATGAATTTGTGGACCTCACTTATATACAGGAGACTGTTAAAGCTTGTGAAGCCTCTATGATGGTATGAAGTGGAACTAGATGGTAAAATAAGGAGCCCCTGATACATTTAGAGACAAATATAGGACATTGACAAGTACGTGTGCATTGGGGTATTATCATCTAAAGTCCTTTATTCCTATAGTATCACTCTTAAAAAAACCGAGTGGATTCCACTCAGAAGTAGGGGAGTTACAGCTTTCAATTTCACAAATTTCAACCAATCTTTAAGACAGAAAGTCACTCTTCTGAAAGATGCATTGAAACTACTCCTTTTAAGGAAGTAACAACAAATCGCTTAAAGGGGTAAATTAGATTGAAAAAAATAGGGAATTTCAATCTATTATATAAGCATTACTGATTTTTTTGTGCTGACAATTTAGTGCAGAAATTAGGTTTTGAATTCTTCATTTTCAGGAGTTAGGTATTTTGTTTTTGACATTTATAATATAAAGATGAGATTTTTTTATTCAATAATACAGCAGAACAATAAATATGACATTTTAATTGATTTTGATAGGTATAGTGGTTTTTTAAATTACATACAATATCAATTAAATTGTTCAGCTATTTATTGCATTAACTATATCTATTTAATTTTACGTGTGAGTGTAGCACCCCCCACCTCAAAAATAATCGTTGCACTATTTAGTCTTCAGTTTAGTTTACTATGGGACCATTAAGTACACAATTAATTTTTACAAACATTTCTAGCACAACAAATTTTACATTATTTGAACAATACATAAATTATTTTTGATAATTAAATATAATTTAAGTTCTTTTAAAAAATCATTTATCTATAGTATTGCTAAATATTTATTTTTGAAGTTACACGAGGGTAAATATAAATATTTACTGATTATTCTGTTGAACAATATTGACCTATGTTTTTTTAAATAGTTATTGTTTCATGATATATTTTCCAAGTTTAGTTTAAAATGAAAATAGCTTCAATTAAACTAGGAATGAAATTAGAAATAAAATGCAAGATTATTCAAAAACATTTATTCAATTTTCAATACAGAAAAATTAAATAAAAATATGTATACAGAAATTCTTATGTTTATGATGTTAAATTAATACTGGAACTTGATTTCTTTGAATTGACTATTTAATGTTACAAAACAAGAATACTACAAAAATAAGAATGAAAAAATAATATGAATTTTTTAGTGCATTTATTTTGCAAAATTTAGATCTTGATCGTAGTAAGAATGTATTGTTTCAATTAAATTTCCAGCTTGACCATTTTTTTAATTTATAAATCATATAGTCCATAAAAGCATAAAATACAGTAAGTTTATCATCGTACTTAACATTAATTCCAAGTTGACATTTATATAAAATATCGAACGCTTTTTATTTTTGCATTTCCGACACCAATAAATTCACTGTCCACAGCTAAAAATATTTTATATTCAGGTCTTGCTTTTGAACAAAAAAAGCAAGTGTAATTGACTAACTTTGAGCATTGTTCTTCTAAAGATCGCTTTATCTAATTAAAAAAAAGCATAATAACTAAAGTTTCTAGAGTATTTACATTCTTATTAGTGTCGATATAAACTTTAATACTAAAATTTCCTAAGAATAATACTTCAAAAAATGTCTTATTTATTGCAAAGAAGTAATTAATAAACTTATTAAATATTATTTAAAATTTTCCGCAAGTATTTCAAAAAAATGGAAACAATATTATTATAGCTACTTACTCTAATAAATTTTACAAAGTTTTTTGATATTTGATACGGGAATTCTGTATCAATCGGTCAATACTGCGCTGTGTAAAAGTATTTGAAAATTTAAATTATTTAAGCAGAATTTAAGAAAACAAAACCCCAGTAAATAAAAAAAAAACTACGATACATGAGCAAGAAACATAATAAATTAAGCACGTGAAATCTTAAGTATACTTAAATAAACAAATTAAAAATCATACTTTGGACATTTAATACTTATGTGTGCATGGATAAAGCAATTTGAAACAACAATATTCATTATACAATAAGAAGAAAGAAGCAGAATATATATATGAGCTTTTTCTAAATTTTACAAGAACCGGTAATAAATCAATTAACGTAAGTCTTTGAGAATGTCTGCACATAGAAATTAATCTAATATTAATTTGACTTCCTGGAATAAAAATGTCAGGGAATCAGATATCTATGTAATTATATTCGGCATTAAAATTACATTCAGGCAAAAAAATAGTACCATCCTAAATTCTCACATATTTATTCCATATTATAGGACAAGTTTTTGAACACATGATAATATTCTAGGAGCATAGTATGCAGAATATTTACTAAGAAAACAGTCACACACACAAAGGCTCTGGATATTAAATATGAAATGCCAAATCTATCTGTAATAAACAGAATAATTATTTATATTAAATTAATAGAACTTTTTATTGAAATTTAAAGCAAAAGGAATATGTTAAAAATGACATAGTCATTAATTAATTAATTAAAATTTAATAATTGAAGTTAGTAAATTAATGATTTTCTAGTAGATTTTGAAAATCTTGATAAAAATGTGGCAAAAATAATAAATTATTGATAAACAATGAAACAAATACAGAATAATTTTGTATTGAAATAGAAATAGCCCTTATCATAATTTACAAAATGGATTGTTAAACATTAAATAAAAAAATATATATGCATACATTAATTCATTTCTAATGTTAAAACATTTTTGAAGTTACTGCAACTGAACTGAAACTGCAACTGAAAAACAGATGAGACTAAGTGAATAATGTTTTTTTACAATTTACAACAAAACCATGCTTTTTCAAACCATGCTTTTGTATCACATATGCTACTATTAAATACATCGCAAGTAAAATGATTTTTAAAAATACAAAATAGAAAACTACAATATAATAAAAGATATAAGCAATGCTGCATATTCTGCAAAATATAGATTTTCATTATTTTCTTTTGAATCATGCAATCATTAAACAAATATCAAAATAACAATAAGATCTTTCTTCCATTTTTATAAAAAAATCTTTCCTTACAAAGTTTCAACTAAATTTTCTTGGAATTAAAATAATTTAAAACATTTTATTCACATGCAAACAAAAAACTTGGAAATGTATGCACAGCATGTTTCATATTCTACCTTTAAAAATGCAGCTATACAAATTATGTAAGGAATTCTAAATTTTGGTGTGCTTAAGTGTTAAATTCTAAATTTTGGTGTGGTCTTGTTGGAAAATAATGTTGATATAAAAGTTTAAATATTTCATGAATATTTTAAAATTCACCCTCAATTATTAAAAAAAATACAGGTTTTATGCTACCAATGCTTCATTGAATGCAGCCAAATTTGAAAAATAAAGAAGAAAATAAAAATAAATTCTGATATAGAAAAGAACAATAAATGGTCTATTTTTCATCACAAAATGTTTTTTTGTCTTAAACATTTTCTTCAGAAGTTCAAATATTTTTCCTCTAGGAATTTCATTAGGCATTTCAAATTAAAATTATTTTATTTGAAAGGAAAAATGCATACATT
Organism: Latrodectus elegans; assembly: GCA_030067965.1. Lineage (NCBI taxonomy): Eukaryota > Metazoa > Arthropoda > Arachnida > Araneae > Theridiidae > Latrodectus > Latrodectus elegans. The sequence continues at coordinate 25,928,654 of CM057820.1, read as the reverse complement.
TACGCATATGTGTTTATTAATATTATACAAAAAAACTATATAGTTATGGTTAAATGAATTAAAAATACTGGATGTTTATCTTTTAAAATATTACATTCAAATTAAAAAATTAGAAAATTTTAAATGAATTATAAATTTATGATAAAGTTAATTAGGATTTTGTTTTAACAGTGTACACACACAAACAAAACTTTACTTCAAAATAGATTTAGAAACGAGTAATATCAAATTAATGTATAATTTAATGAATAGTTACCTTTCATTATTTTAAAATCAACTTTAAAAACCAAAAAACATTAATAAGGGATTTTAACTAAAAATATTGGTTGAAATTTTCATGTTATTTAATTAAGTTACCACATTCTTACATAAACAAAGAATATTACTTCAAACTTTAAAGAAATTTTACTCGCAAAATGAAATTAATACTAGTAGTAATAATAATAATATAGTTAATTTTTTCTCAGTCTCCATAAAATTTATTTTTATTACATATTATACAGTATATACCTGATCAGACATTTCTTCCATTAATATTCTTGATGGATATGTTATTCGAAAAAATGTTTTTCGGATTGACAGCCCTACTGTTAATACTTTTCCATTCACTCCATGGATCAACTACAATATGTGAGTTCGATTTCTATCTAGGTTTAATTGTTTATTATATTTCAGAATCCTATTGAATCCGGCCTTCATGTTATAAAATGACCATTGAGGTAAACCAGGGAAGCATATGAAAACCTTGTTGTTTGTTTTTGAAACATTGTCTAACATTGGAAACTTATTTCGTAATATTCTTCATTGGAAAATATCATTTTATTTTCTTTAAATAAATCGTGCGCCATTCTTCTTTACCACGCACAGGTTGTGTAGAGTTAAATTAAGATTAGAGTTCAGTTTAGTGGTTTTCTAGTTATCTTTTTGTTAATTGGTTTGTGTGTTTTGTTTGCATGTTAATAAATTTGTTTTGTATTTATTACAAGCAGAATTAAGTTCATTTTAGAATACTACGCTGATTCTTTTCTGACATTCAACTTTATCAGTGATCTCATAATTGAAATTTCAACTGTCTGTGATATCGTGTCAAAGTTAGCCAAGCCTGAAGTTCACGCTTCACCAAACGGCATTGAATTGTTCGTGCAGACACTTTTTGTCTAGCGAATAACACGATTTCTAAAGACACGGCTCGTGACGTGGATTCACGATTTATACTTAAGTCCAGTATAATTATTCTTGATCGTCCAGAAACTACAAATTTCCTATTTTTCAGATTGTCATGGAATTTCGACTCACAAGAGTATTAACCACAGTCCTATTTGACGGTACGGTAAATCATAATTCTGCTAACTTATAATTGATTTATTATCAAATTCAGTAACATGATGGCAAACATTTCTCCTTCTTATTAAGCATCAAAATAACCATTAACTTTCAAATTCAATTTATGTTTATACATCTTAATTTAGTGTTTCCAATGAAACAGTATTAATTTAATAAGCATTTTAAAATAAATTTTCTGAATTGAAAGTATTTTGACTTTTTTTTTCTCTGTTCTCTAAAATCATCGTGGTGGTCACAATGAATTCTAATTCTTTTTGAGTTCACGATAAAGTAGTCAGTAAGGTAATCATCAGTTGGTAGTCAAGTAAATGTTAATTTTTTTTATTTCAAAAGAAATCAATTTTAATGTAATAAGCCCCTTCTAAAAGAAAATATTTTTTCATAATGAATTACTGTCGAAATAAAAAATTGTTTATGGGGAAATTAAGTTTAATAAACCCATTTGCCTCATATCGCAATAACTTGTACTAATAAATACCTAAAAATATGTCTTAAGCAATTGTAAATACCATAGAGTTATAAAATATTTGAAATATTTTCAGTACAATACATTTTAACTAAATCAACACAAAAATTTAAGAAGTACTCTTAAAATTACTAATACTGTATTAGAAGAAACATAAAAAGGATATCTCATCTTACATTTTTATTTAAAAGAGTAATATAAAGGAATATGGATTAAAATTAAGAATGCAAAAACTTCTTAAAAATAACTTTTGTTAAGATGCATGTAATCTTGTAATATATTTGTTATTAATATATCATTAACATATCATGCTACAAGTGTGTCATTATTTAGAAATTCTACTTATAAATAATAAGAAATTAAATAAACCAGACTTTATAGGTTTATAATTTTTTAATTTAGTTATTCAGTTCCAAATAACAAAACGGAAATCTTATAATAAATCACTTTTTAAACAAAATATTTTTATCTGTGAGCAGCAGGTACAGTGGGGAAAATGGTTTTAATGAGGTTTTAAGTAACAATATACCTGATAAAAAATTAGTTTGAAGGTTGAGAAAGAAATATTTTTTATTGTGCAACTTTATAAAAAAAATAGAAAGTTAAAGATTAGTTGATTGTTTTAGGTTTCATTGCAAAAAACGTAATTAAATACTTTTCGAAGTATGGTAACGATGCATCTTTTAATTAATGATAAACATTAATGATGTAATTAGATTTTGTGAAGAGACTTTGCTTTTATAGATTCCGCATTATTTATTTGGAGTTTCAAAATAACCCATTAGTGACTCTTTCAACAAAATTAAAAAATATAGTCTACTTAATAACGAAATATACTTACATTCGAAATTGAGAACTTTTATAAATGGGATTTATATTTAATAACTATTTATTTGCGTATCAATAAAGGAATCCGTTTAATTTACATTGGGGATAATTAAAACAACTAGACAAAAAATCTATTAACTATATCTGATTTTATAGGAAATTAAAATATCGAAACATAATTATTATATCTTAATTAGTTAAATGTTTATATTTCATTTCAACATTAATGTGTTTATCAAATAATTGCTATACATTATGCATTTTTTGTTTCTTAAAAATTTTTTTTGTCTTAATATGTTTCTTTAAATATTTATACTGTCATAATATTTTATTGTTACTCTTAAATAAAGTAAAATAACATATCATTTATTCTAAATAAAATAGATATTATCTAGATATTTTTTTGTGAAGTAGAAGTATCCTGAGAAAAACTTTGAAAGAAATCAGAAATGTAATGTGTAAGAGAGAAAATATATTTCTTCTAATAAATCAAAACTTTCATTTATTGACCCTAGGATTTGCAGTCGAAATCAGATTGTTCGGCTTTAGATTATGATATCTAACAATTGAAGTGTCTGAGAGAAAGTTAAAGAAGTCCCTTTCTTGTTCTACGATTTTGCTTAATACACTAGACGTTTGATGAAAAAAGTAAAAAATAATGTGCTCCTAACCAAAAACTTTAAGTAGCAAAAATACTTTAATTTTTTCACTTATTTTGTGTCCTATGGATACGCCTATTAATAATAGATATCAAATATTCTTCCCAACATAGTTCTTATATATATTCTAATATATATATATATATATATATATATATATATTATATATATATATATATATATATATATATATATATATATATATGTATTATTTAATATATAATATATATATAGATTTAGCTGTCATATGAAGAAAAGTTAAACAAATCTTTCGGCTAAAACTACTGTTTTAAGAAAAAAAGTTGCTTGGGCTCACCTTGGCCTAATAGTAGGAAATCGTTCTTCAAAGCGATTGGTCTTGGGTTTAAGTCCAGCTACTGCTGAACAACGGTTTCTAAATGGCTCATTTCGAGATGGTGACTGCCGGAAGGGTTGCTTGAATGTTTTCTGGGTTTACTCTTTTGTGACACGTGAATCGGGTTCACTATCTATGAAAGTGTTTCTGGAAAGATAATTGCGGGTGGACAATAAATAACTTACAACAGCTTAAGACTCTTAGGCAGTGCTTAACTCAATATCAAAGTAAAGTATTGTGTTGATTCATCGCATTTTTCGTAGGCAACTCTTGAAAACGCGAAGTGATTCTAAACAGTTGTCTATGAAAACTCTTTGCCCATTCTATTAAACTTATAAAATATATCTAGCCACACAACACTTTGTAGGTGTGGCTTATAGATTTCTGTCAATGAGATCTGAATCGAAAACGTTACACTTTCCCACTTAATTTCATTCTAAGAGGATGGGCTATCTTAATCTTCAAATTACTCTTGTTTCCCATGCAGCTTGTGTTGTACTGTATATAGTATGTTATTTATTAAATACCTTTTGATAAAAGTTCAATCTATCACCACATCATAGTCTTTTACTATTTATTTAACTTTGTTGAAATCTTTATTTTGCACTACATAGTAAGTTTTTAACTATGAATCAGTAAAATCAATTGAAATATGAAATGTTTGAAAATGCTATTTAGTATGAAATTATTAAATATTGATAGCGTGCTTAAGTATATAGTAGAATCAAACTGAGTGATTTCAAATGACGATTTCTAGTAAAAATTCACCAGCGTAAATTAACTATTTGCAATTCATTCAATTTTTGTTCTTAAAAGATGTGTCGATTCTTATTTGGTTCTTTGTTTGAGGGTATTCTATTGAGCTAAAATTTTGAATTCATTTCACACAAATTGAATTGTTATAGAATTTTACGCATAAGGTGTTTTCTAGATTCAGTAAAAAAGCTTAAAAGTTTTTATTTTATTTTAGATAGCTTAATATTTGCTTTCCTTGCATAATAGTCTATGTTGTTGCTATTCATTTTTTATTCAATAGGAATAAAATGCTATTTCGAAAGCAAAATTATCACAAATATTAAAAAAAAAGTTTTTTTAAATGTTTTCCTAAATGGTTTAATAACTAGTTTTTAAATTTAAAATGCACGTCGTTATGGTAATTTGAATACATTCTCATAAATCATAGAGAAATTTATTTTCTACAATGTTCGAAAACAATAGATCATTGATTCTAAAAAAATTGATATTTTATGAGAATAATTTTATTTTTAAAATATACCTTATATTATATCAAACAATGTTATGAGTTTATTTTCCGTACCTTTATAATTTATAAATTACATTTATCAAGTCGTTATATTTCTTAATATTTTCAGAATTTATTTTGTCATATAAATGCATTATATATATATATATATATATATATATATATATATATATATATATATATATATATATATATATATATATATATATATATATATATATATATATATATATATATACAAAATATTTCTACATTTCCTTAATCTATTCAGTTTATTAAAATGAAAATCCAAGGCATGACAGAGTAAGTGTCGAAAAAAAGATTTATTGTTAGAAATTGCTCCAAAATTTTCTTCATCATTCAGTGATGATATCATCAATAAATAATAAAAATAAAAGTTGACCGTATTAAATATGTCAATTAAACCGTTGACCCTACGGAAATCGAGGACAAAAGGAGGGATGAGTATATATCCTATCTGGAAAGTTCCAAATAGTCCAGGACGTGATTAGGACGCTTGCTCTAGTATTTACTTTTAGAGCAGATCTCAAAGATTTTCCTGCCTTCGAAATACGTGAGAGTCCTAGTGTGGCCACTTGCCAGACTGGAAATGGCAGTTCTAGAGGCTTTGTCCCAATTGAGGGTGAATGAAGAGCTTGTCTCACTGCCTTCATACAAGTGATGGTAGGGAGGAATCCTCTGCCCCTATCGAAATTTCAGAATTAACTATAGACTGGAGTTCTCAAAAGGTAAGTGTTGAAGAGGAAGGATTATCGTGGTAACAGCCCTCCTTTACCAGTCTATCCGCCTGCTCATTGCCGTATATGTCTACATAAGAAGGAATCCATTGAAAATAAACTTCATGAAATTCCGAAATGAGCTTGAAAATTGAGAGAACTGCTAGTTAGGTCTCCGATTGCAATCCAGTTGTGGTGGTGCTGAAGAGAGCTTCTACTGTCCGAAAGGATCCATAAGTCCTTAAATTACCTTCATTAAGAACACCTTCAAGTCCTTGCTCAATTGCAATAATTCATTTTTGAAAACCGAGGATGAACCAGGGTTGCTTAGGCTGATAGACAGTTTTTCTCCCAGTTTCTCAATGTAGATGACTCTACCAGCATGGTAATCCAGTTTACTTCCGTCCGTATGCATTTTAATGGCATTGTTAGGGATCTTGTTAATGATCTCTAAGACTGTCTAAGATGATCAGGAATCAAAATTTTAGCTATAAAGTCTGTAATATGTGAATGGCGAGTTTATTTTAGAATCCTACTGTATGCACTGAAAAGCTTCATTATATATATGTTTAATATAATACTTCAGTAATTTTTTTATAGTTAACTGAAAAGTATTTTATTGGAAAATTCAGAGAGATTAAATTACTCTTTTTGAAATAAATACAGTAATTTACAGTGCGAAACATTTGAGAAATTTTAAATTGTGATGATTGTTTAATGCTAACAATATTTTAGAGATTTTAAATTTCCAATTTGATACTAACAAAATAATGAATTTTCAAAATGGATTAAAATTTAATTTTCTAAATTATGTTATTTGTATTTAAAAATTTGAATTCATTGAGACATTTGAAATATCAGCAATTAATTTTTGTAGTGAGATCTAATTGAAAACTAATCAATAGTTATATTTTTTTCAAAATTTATGTCCAAGATTTATTCAAGATTTTAATTTAAAGGTGAGAATCAAAATGTGCAAAAAGAAACCTGGATTATATTTTTAATAAAACCATTTACAAAGCTAAATGAATGAGGCAAAATATTTTTACAAGGAAAATTTTTAAGAGCATAAATTTTAAAAAGTAAACTACATTAAGTACTGTAAAGTTTAACATTATTTTCATGTACTTTATGTTAAAAGTTTTTTTCTGAAAAAGTTACTGAAAAAGAAGAAAACGTTTCAGAGTAAATATATTTATCTTTTTTTGAGCTGTTGGGATTTTATCGAAATTTGTTTTGCTCAAGTACGATGAATTTCGATCTTTTTTAAAAGTTGTTTGAATAAGAATTCCAAATTTCGTTTTTCTACTGAATGATAGTTCTTGACTTGAAATGTATATGTTTACTTTCAAAATTTATTTTGATTTAAATTTTCGATTGTTATATTAGATAATGTCTTTTTATATTAAATAATAAAGTTAATTATTTAGAAAATGAAATTAAATTAAGGATTTAAAATAAATATCAAAAAATTTAATAAGAACTACTCGTTTAAATAATAAATTAATTAACAGTTAAAGGGAATGTCTATTAGTACAGATAAGTTACAGATTAATTATTTAAACCTTTATGAGATAAAAATGACTTTTCTAGAATATTATTAAATTAATTTACAAAATATAACATCGACTATATGGAAAAATGTAATATATTTTCCAAAATAATGATAAATATTATTGTTAGTTCTTTCTTAAGGGCATAATACAAATTAAAATTAAAAAAAAAATACAAAAGCTTTTGCATGAAAATGTGTGTATGAAAATAAATTTGGATACACAGTGTGAAATGTAAAAAAGTAAACATATTGATGCTTTATCATGAATCCCTTTAGCAAAAGATGTTTCACGAAGCTTTAGAGTCACGAATAGTTAATTTCTGAAAATCGTGTATGTTTATAACTTAGTTATATCATAAATTATTTTTATTGTTAGTAGAAAAATTGCTTTAAATAGTTTTGCAAATTAAATTTATAATTAAAAAAATTCTTTTATATAAATTCACAATAGAATTAATTATTGTGTACATAACTGTGTTATTTCGAATATTTATTATGAACAATATACTATTTTTAAAAATATTTAATGTAGTTAATCATGTCATTTTGTAAGCTGTTTGAGAACTCAGCTAAAAGACTACAAAAGAGAAAGTGTTGATAAAAATGGGAAAATGAATGATTTTAATGACAAATTAAATATTTAAATATCTTTGATAGAACTGAATATTGGTGTTAAATAAATTTAAAATCTGTTACTGAGTAACGATCATGAGAGAAGTCTTTTAAAAATTATAGATTTGATTTATTCTGTTGTAAATTATACTGTTCTAAAAATGCTTCATTACTTCTGAAAATTTTAAATTATTTGTATTTGAATAATTATTTTTCTTAGAAATAATTTAACTTTAATTTACTACACCTAAATAAATTTTTTATCAAATTTTTATAAACTATTTGATTTTTGTGCTGTTCAAAAATGTAATTTAAACAATTCATTTACTAAGTACTAACTTAATATATCATAATTATGTATTAAATGTATTATAATTTCTTATGCAGCAAAAGTTGATTCGTAAAATATATTCTGCAAAATAAATTTGTAAAGTATTATTATAAATTTATAAGCATTATTTGTATTTGTCTTAAAATAACTCAGACAGATCTGATATATTAAGGTTTTGGACATCAATTTATAGGCATATATATATATATATATATATATATATATATATATATTCTACGTTAAAAACGACATTTCTAATGATTTGGCGACTTTTGATGAGATTTTGGCATGTATGAGAGAAATGGATATTTATGCAAAAATCCATCACCGAAGCTCTAAGACCTATATTACGTGAGATAGCCTAGAACCTTCCAGAAACTTGACAAAGCTATTAGATTTTAACTTCAAGTCAGGTATAGGCCTAATATCGAAGAGTGGGAAAAACTATCAGTCTTAAATGGTACTCTAGAGAATAGAAGCTGTTGTCTTTGTTGAGGCAACAGCTTTTCTGGGATAGAAGATTTTGCTTGTTGTATCAACTAAATTGTAGCTAAGCAATTGTAAATTCTACAGATGGAATTTCTTGAATTTAGTTGAATTTGATATGAATAAAAGTCTTATGATTTTTGTTTTATTAACTCTCATTTAACACACTTTAAACCGTAGGTCCCGGTCTAATTAGCCCTCGTGTGCAAAAAATGACCGTTGAGAGACAAACAAACAAAGCTCAGGCAGCACGAACATTGAAACGCTCTACGTATGCTGATATAATTTTATTTTTCAAACATATCGATATATTCGGTAATATGGTTAATGTAATAAATCTTTGAATTTATTATTATTTTAACTTTGATTATAAAGATAAATTTAAACAAAATTCACATTTTAGTTAAATAACAAAAAATTGTAGTATAATTAGTGAAATAATAAAACAATAATAAATTTTAGTAAATTTAGAAACTAAATATATAGCATAAAATTCCCAGTTGTGAATGCTTCATGATAGCAGCGATCAGAAACGTGTGAATTTCAATATAAACAGTGTTCATTCGACGAAGAACTTTTCAGTATATATATATATATATAACGAGCAAACTAAACATGCAAGTTTTGAATTTTATAATATTTGTTCTTAATGAGTATGGTCGTATATAACTAATTGTAATGGACATTGAGTTTTAGTTTGGGGAAATTTAATTTTTTTAATTTTAAATGCTGAAAGATGCATTATATGTTTCGCTGGCAGACAGTGTATATTAAAATTTAAATTAGTATAATGTCGCATTTAATTATTTTTCAATGGTGATATTAATTTTTAAATCTCTAACTTGCAAAATATTGCAGTAGAAAGTGTTAAAAATTTGACCGCATTCTGGGTTTCCTAAAGGACTAAGATTATTTTAAGGCATTTAAACGTAATTGTTTTAATTAAGAATTTATCATAGATAGTGGGTGGTATTCACCTGTCGCAAGAAAAGAAACTTGGAAAACTCACAAGCATCCACCCCGGCATCGGGCATGCAGAAGTCAGAAATGTAACGTCCCTTTCGCATTGTTCAACAATAACAGGGATCAAACCCATAACCTTTCACTTTAAAGAACAGTGTCCCACCACTAGGTCATGTTGAGTTCAAGGCGACAGACTTTAGCGAATCCGAAAATATAAAAACTTCCATGTTAGTTATAATTCCTGGTGCTTCCTGAACACCAATCTTTTGTTAATTTAACTTGGTTGAATAAAGTATAATGAACTCAGTATTGTTCCTGCCCCTTTGAAATTGAAGTTTATACCTGTAGTTCTTATCGGGATTAATAAGGTCAAGAATTTTTGATTCGATGCATTTTTTGTCGGTAAATCAAAAATAGCTGGTATCTAAAATGCTTACACACTTGTGTGAGAATTTAATGCTCACGCATCCTTATAGATGTTGGAAATAAAATCCTTTATTCTAATAAATGCAAATTATTTTCATATTTTCAACACGTTGAAGTAATCAGAAATTAAATATTACTAGAGTATTTGGGCTTGACGAATTAAAGATATTAAGGTAAATAATTGGAGAAATACCTCTGAAGTAAAATAAAATGCTTTTAAAAACAACAGAAATATGTTTAGGTATGAAAAATGCACTCATAATCCCGTAAAATATTAATACAAAGATTTATTAAACTATACTTTGTTGTGACTCAAAATTTTATAATTACTATTAAATACTAGCATTAAGCAAATTGCAGAAATTCCTTACTGATTACTGGTTCTGGTGGGATTCATAATTGTGTTCCTAGTTAAAAATAAAGTCCCAAATAGAATATTATAAAAATTCTAGTATAAATAAGCAATTTATCAATTAATATGAAAGTTTCTTTTAAGATAAATAATCTTCTTACTGCAAGTAAATTGTAATAATGTCTCCTGTTGAAAGTGCGTTTTTAAATTTGGTATCCTCTGTAATGTCATACATTAAAATGGTGAATTATTTAACACAATTATTGGACTTTAGGGACTCATTAACTATTCTTGTATTGTTGGGGCTTATTGAGAGGGTCATATTTTAGAATTTGTTCGAAATAAATATTACATTTATAATAAATGTTGTTCATATTTTTAAACTGCGTATTTTATAGCGTACAATTTTTTTATACAATAGCAGAAATAATTGTAAAAATTATACTTACTAAAAATACATAATTCTTATTTCATGATAGGATTATCCAAAATTACAAGTAGACAAAAAAATTTGAAACAGAGTAAATTAAAAAAAAAATCTTAAATTACAGCTTTAGATTATATACATGTTCTATGTGTTTCTTAAATTACCTTGAAATTCTTAGAAATAAATCAAAATTTAAAACATTTTCATAAAAATTTAGAAATAAATATTTTTTCTTACGAAATTGACTCCAAAAAAAAAGTTATATTTGACAAAATAAGAATTTAATACTTTGATTTCCATTTTCAATTTTGGAACTTAAAATTTAAAATATTTCTTTGAAAATACATTTTGTACACAATGTTGTTTTTCAAATATACTTTTATTGCATTAAAATAATAAATACAAAATTCAAATATGAAAGAAATATCAGCTTATTTAATCATTAAATTCGAAATAGTTGAGTATATAATCATTCATTTATTGAATAAAACTACACAATTTCCATTAATGTATGGAAATGCTATAATTTATGTTAAAAATAATTCGTGGAGGAGAAAACCACGAATTCAATATAAACTTCGGGATATTTTAACTAAGAGTCGTTATATTAATGTTATTTCGAAGCAATATCTGGGTCGTTTCAATGAGCTGATTTAATATATGAAGCAATAAAAATCTGCATTATTTATGTTGTGTTTATTCTTTTAAATTTATGCAATGATTATCTACATGTATAATCTTTTTATGTGTTATATATTTTGATATGTTCTATATGTTTCCATACATTTTTTACGTGAGTACTTTTATTAAATGTAATCAATGATTTTCTATGTGTATTGTGAATATTTTAAAATTTAATCAATGGATTTTTAAATTCAGGAAAAAAAATTGACATTCGTGTTATTGGACTAACAACAGTACTTTTCCGTAGATATTATTGTTTATACAATTGTTTGTTTGCTAGTCATTTCATCATTTTTTACGTATGAGATCACATTCTATCAGAATTTATATTATTATATGCATTTTTAGAAATATTCTCACTTGATGCGGGAGTTGAATCTAAGGGTTGTCAAACTAAAGGCTAAGGTGAAAAATATTATTGAATTATTATCTTGAAACATTGGCACAAGAATAATATTCCTGTTATGAAATATTATACATACTGCCGCATGTAATATGAACTGTGTTAGAATTACGATAACAGCATATTATTTATCTGTATGCAGCATTAATAAGAATTATATTTTCATAACAAATGAGTGAACATTAAGCCACGCCTCTTATACGTATACACTTTGTATTCTTGAAGATTTTGGGGAGTACAAAATATAAACCTTGTGATTTCTATTTAAATTAGTTTGAGCAAACGTAATTTCAGAATACAAATAGTACAAAACAGAAAAAAATTATTATTTGAAATTTGATATTTATATAATTTAAAATTATTGGCAGAGATGACGCATAATCCAGAATGCCAAATTCTGAGTGGGATGATTTATTTTGCTGATTTTCTTATGTATCTGGAAAACCGGTTTTTATTACGTCATATAGATATGAAAACCAATAAAAATTAAACAGAAAATTGATAGATATGGAGATTAATAAGTATTATCTAGAAATGGCAACCCTAGTATTTAAGTCACTCCACAAGTCATGATACGTCATCTTACCAATAAATCTTCATCGCCAAACAAATTCAGAATTTGACATCTTGGATTATACGGCATCTCTGTGAAAATTGTTTTACCTTTTATTTAACAATACATTTAACTATAGGCAAACCTATGGCTCAATGGTTAGCGTTCCTGACTCCTGAGCTGTAGGTCCCGGGTTCGAATCAAGGTTCGGACATGGATGTTGCTTTCTTTCTTTGCTCTCTCTGTGTTTCCCTATTATTTCTTCTGTGATGATGTATGAATGCGACCCACCCTATAAACAGGTTTGTGGTGGTATGGCGCGGGCAACGCTACTCGTCTCCGTGACTTGGTTCACAGGTGTCCGCTGGGTAACGATGAGTAGCAGCTTCTGGTCTTGTAGCGGTATAGAATTCGTCACCCAAGTGCCTTCCGTTGGAAAAAAAAATAACTATTGAGTTTCTTTTGCAATGAATATAATTTTGAAAAATAATGTATTCAGTAATATATATATATACCCAGGATGTGAAGTTTTTATAAAAATATCCCTTTCATTGCCTTATATCAGCACCTTTAAATATTAAAAAAAAATTATAGTGACTCCAAAATCTAGAAATCAATTTAAAAAGACCTCATATTGGATAAAAAGATTGGTGTTATTATTCAACCATATTTTTATCAATTTCTTAAGGCTGATGTAAGCAGTTTGACCTCCAGGGATTAATGCCAAAGCAGAGTATCTTATATCTAGAAATTTGAAAATGGGTAAGAAATACCAACGTAATAACTTCTTTTGAAATACTTTGAGCCTTGAGCCGCCGCATCAAAGAATAAAGCAAAATTGATAATGCTACATAACTTTTGGAAATGATTGACATGCATTAGTAACTTATGATAGCATTTTGAGTTCATAACAACATGAGTTTGGAATTCTTCCTCCAATGAGCTAGGAATATAAGATGAGCGGAGCTGATTCCTCGGCATAATAGCTTCGTTAGTGTTACGAGTACCTGTTATTGAAGTTTACAAATATAATAAATTAACTTTTAGAAAAATTAAGTTTCTCTTTGAAAAGCAAAATCTTTTAATGTAGATCTATATGACTTGTTTTACTCTGGAAAGGAAATTTATTTTGATATATTTTTCATGCCGTTTTTTGTTTAATACATTAAATGCTTTTAGCATAAGTAAATCAGTAAAATAGATATTTATTTCTTACAATTTCCAACGCAGTAACTAGAAATGTAAATTTTTAATTATATATATATATATATATATATATATATATATATATATATACATACATATTAATTCCAGTAGTGAAAAAAGCAATTTACATATACACTGATGTACGAAATTTGAGTAACAATATAAATTTTATGTAGGTAACCACGGAATTGCATAAAAAGATGTTTTAGCTGTAAGTAATATGAACACGCAAATGTTGGAAGCGAAACGTCACAGGCGATGGAACGTAAGCAAATCATGTGAGGTTTGAGCACCCAACTTTTAACTACAATAAAAGAAAGGACATAGATCAAATTAAAAGCATTTACTGCAAATGCAAGTGAGTTCTTTCATAAAACATGACTAGAATTTATTTGTGCTGACTTAGATACACGTAGAAGAATATAAGCAAAGCTGTAAGAGAGGTTCACTGTGGCCATTGTAGCTACAGTTCGCAATCAATAAAAGAGTCATTTCGCTTCTTGAGAATCTTTTCAAACGATAGGTACAGCTGTTGTTGGTAAGTACCCTAGCAAAACACATGCAAGGGATGAAAGATATATCACCTTGCATGCAAAAATGGCCCAAAATAAACCAGAAAGCAATGTTTGCTTATCAACTGTGTACAGAAATGTCGGCACAAGTGTCATGTTTTACTGTATCCAGACGTATTCATAAAGGTGACCTACTTAACCACCATTATAAACACTACATCCGTATGAAAGTTGAAATTGGTGCCAAAAGGCTTAATTATAAATTTTATTTTAAAGGTAAACTGTTTTCAAAAGATTTTACTAAAAATACTTGTATGTTAACTGATTTACCTGTAAAAACATAAAAAGTAAATATTTGGTTGAGTATTATTATGCAAAAACTTAGGCTAAAAATGCATAGTTTGAAAAATTAAAAATCCAAATATATTTAAAGAATTTCCTTAAAAAATTATTTTACTGATTTGAATATAAGAAATAAGTGCAGTGCAAAACTCAATAAAAATCAGAAAAAGGATTAATGTGGAATTACATTTACAACACATTTTGTAATTTATTTCTAAAAACCCTCTATGGTCACTTGGATGCTTAGGTTCGCAAATATTACGGTAAGAAAAATATCAGAAATTTTTTAAATATATATATCATACTAACACTAGTGTTGCATTTTAATTAATTCATTAAAAAGTATTAATGTGTCACATATTTGATAATCTCATTTTTTTTCTTTTAAATTTCGAAAATAAATCTTTTCGAATAGTGTAATTCTTCTGTGTATATTTGGAATCAAAACGTCCACTTTTATAAATCATAGTACAGCAGTAATGATTCAATCAGTTTTGGAAGCAATCTGTTTTGGAAGTTATGATTTCAAATTATTCTTCATATAATAATCTTTCACAACAATTCAGATTGATGATGGGAATTTGCAAGTGAAGTGTATTAATTTGGTGGAAATTTGTTAGACATGATAACTTTATTCCTCTAATAAGTTTAAATATATTACTTTCGTTCTAGTGAGTCCATTAATTTCTAAATATTGGGTAAAAACATTTAAGCAGGATTAAGTAAAAAACGTCTAAGAGCCACAAAAATAATAAAATGTTCCTTGACTAATGACTGAGTGAATCATACTTATTGACTTGCAAGAAATCGATTCACATGTAATGAGTAATTAAATATCTGACGAAAATTTATGAAATCTACACTGTCTGTCATTGAAAATGCAACACCAAGAAGGAGCAGCCAGAAAGTGACGAAACTCGGAAAACAGAGAGAGAAGGTAACGAATAATAAGTGATCTTCTGTATTTCGAAATGATATGCATAATACAGATCAAGAACAGGGTCGGGTCAGTAGGCTGTAGGGATCATTATGAACAGTGATACACGAAGCAGCACGTCTAATACTAAATGAGAGTACGGGCGGTGTCCTGAGGAACAGCTCTTCATTTTCTGTCAAGCATTTGATTGAGTGTTTCTTCTGAAGGTGGCAGTGACAGGGTCAGAAAATGTCATCCAATCATATCCCAAACGTGTTCGATTGACGAGAGATCTGAAGAGCATGGTGGCTAGGAAAGGAGCTGTACACCTTGTAAGGCATGTAGATGGAAGCAAGCAATGTGTGGTAGGGTATTATCTTGCTGATAAAAAAACAATGGACACCCCTTGGAGGTAGGAGAGTGTCAAAAGCCACAGCAAATCGTCCACGTAATATTGGGCTGTCAAAGTGTTGTGAATACAAACTACAGGTCACTGGAGTCATAGACAAGGGTGCCCGAAACCATGATGCAACGTTGTCACTAGATGGATCGTTCCACAATTGCTGCAGGATTGGACCTGTATCCACATCAACGCTACACTTGTATGCGATGGCTATTACTAAAGAAACAGAAGCGTGACGCACCTGAGAATACGAGCCTGTTGTACTCCATCGTCCATATGGCTCTGATCCGGCAACATTCTAGACGTTAGCGTCTGTGCTGTGGGATCAATGACAACCTTCGTAACGGTGGCCATGAGTGCAGGCCTTAGCAACCAATCGAAGGCAAAAGGTTCTGCGTGATATGGAAGCATCTAGGGTGTTTTGCACATGCTGCAGAATTTCGGTAAACGTGCTTTGTGGAGCCACCACCACTTCCCATCGGACGCGTCGATCCAAGAGTGCAGATGTCACTCTGGCTGCACTAGCAATCCACAAAAACTCCACAAATCCTTGTTTTAACTATTTTCGCCACAGTGGATGCACTTTTAACGTGTCCAGGTGTGTATCAGCTGTGATTTCCTGTAAGAACCAATCTGCCCATCTCAATCGAATCACCATGCTCCTCTTAAACTCATCTGTCCGCTGGGATCCATTGCTGCGCATGGGAACTGACTTTGTCGACAAAGACCTGCCATTTTAGGAATTCCAGGAATCCTTTGTGACGATTGTTCAGTGATTAGTTTCCAAGCAGCAATAATGGTGCGAATATTGCCCACTCTGCCGATTCCCCATCTTATATTTTATCCCACGTTTGCTAGAGTGCTGGGCATTTCACATCATTTGCATAACTCGGTAAGATATGTCCACCCTGAAATTTGCAAAATCTTCTGGCCACAGATTTTTGGTGCTGCATTTTCAATGTCGGGCAGTGTATAATGCCACAAAAAATGTAAAAGAAGCTTTTTTAAAAATCGCTAAGTGAACCATATATATACACTTGTAACTGAATTGGTTCATTTAAAAAAATAACTTGTCTAGTGCCACAAAAGATGCAAATAAGTTCATTTAGAAATCGCTGATTAAACAATATTTATCAACCTTTAAGTGTATAAATTCATTAATAATAATTAAGTAAATATTATCCAGGTACTGCAACAAATATAAGAAAAAGCTTACATGTAAATCACTGAGTGGACCGTAATTGCTAACTTTAAATATAAATCAGTTATAAATAAGTTAATACACCTTCCGAATACTACCAAAAGTTTAAAAAGTATTTCATTCTCACATCGTTAGATTAATATGGTCATCGACTTGTAAATAAATTGGTTTACCTGTGAATTGGTTTTTGAATCTCTTACATGGCTTATATAACTAATACTTTTAATTTTATTTTTAAAACTGAATGATCTAATTACTAAGCAATATCTATTTATTTATAACATATTCATTCTCATAAGTTTCATCATTTCATCAAGATTTTTTCTTGTACTTTAGAGACCTGACCAATTTTTGATTTCCTCAATATATCTACGTGATTTTTTTTTTTGCTTAGTATTTCGTCCTATTCATCAGGAAATAAAAAATAAGTTCCAATTTCTTTAATCAGCCATGAGGTAAGTCAGTAGTTGCCAACTGTTTACTTGTGGTTAGATTTCAAATACTTTATATTACTTATTTTGGAAGGAAAAAACGTAAAAGAAATATATTTTATAAAATAAACAGTAAAAATACACTTCTTTTATCTTGTGAGTCTTCTATTCAGAAATCTTAAATAGATGGCATTTTTTTGGAAAAGTATGAAAGAAGATTTGTTATGTGTATGTAAATTTAAAGGAATATTTCAAAGGCAAAAAGAACCTTTCTGTGTAGAGTTTTTGAATGATACTGAAATTTTATTCAGGTTAAATTTCAAAGGCCTTGTTTCTCTTGTTTACAATTAGAGTTAAAAATATGACTCTTGTTAAATATTTTTAATTCAGTGGTTTAAAATTTTTTTCACATTTTTACGAGATTATTTTCACATTTCACAAACGACACAAATTTTTCAAGATATTTTTGTTTCATAAATATTGAAATATTTATCAAGCAAGAAAGTACGAAGTAAAATTTTTATTCAAAAGATAAAGAAATAAGTCATACCTTCCTTTTATAAAAATTTTATTAGTGCATTTATAAATCTCAATATGGATTATTTAAAGGCGAGATAAAATAGATTATTTAAAAAGAAAATAAATGTGAATTATTTAAAATTGTGGTATTTCACACAACAATAAATCTTCAATACATGTGGTACTAAATGATAGTGTATTGAAGGTACTAAATATTATTTGAAGAAAAAAAGATAATACATTTCGTAACATTTGTGTCGATAAAACTTGTAGAGTATTTGACAAAAACCTCCCAACTAAAAATAAAATATACACAGAAAAATAAAAAATAATTAAGTTAGAAAATATGCTGTCAGTAGTATAAAAAAACAAAGAAAAAATAAATATTTTCTTAGGAAAATATGCAATATTTATAATATGATAGAAAGATATTTGAATTTAACACTTTTCCGTTATATTCACAATAAGACATGTAAATATTGTAAATAGGATTCTCATTTATTTGGCATTAATCTTTTGATACAATGATTTAATCAATGTACAGATACTTTCTTATCGATTTAAAATTATTGTAACACAAATTGAAAATTTGTTGCATACTTTGTTTTCTCGTTATTTAAAAAAAAACATTTCTACGTTTTAATGTGCCCTATGCCTGCAAACTAACCCTTTTTCTAAATGAATATTTAGACATTTATTAAACTCATGTTTAATTCTAAAGTATTATAATTTTAAAATAATGGTATTTCCATATACTTATATAAAAATATTTAACAAAAAATTATAGCTTTACTGAATTATATTTTTTGTTGTGATTTCAGTGCAAATTCCAAATCAAAAGTGTAACCTTTAAATTAAAATCTTTTACTAATTTATTTTAAATTCTTTGCTTGGAATATTTTATCGGAAAGAATTTCCTGATAATAATTTGATTCCGTTAATGAATATCTCATAAACTCTCTAGAAATATTTATTTTTGCTGTCAAATGAAATTCTATGCAAATTAAGAAATTGTTTATGTTTGATTATTTATAGCCTGGTTTCCAAAAGACACAAAACACTTAAATAGAAAAATGTGTTAATGAGTTTCATTGAAAGATCGATCCATTACTTAATAAAGGTTTCCTAAGAATATTATGATTCCTTTACATGTTAATTATCAAAATTAATTTATGAAATTACATTTTCTTTGTGATACATTTATTATAGCAGTAAAATATTGAGTAATAATTGTAAAATATATATATCAATTAAATATAATCATTAATAATATTTAATTTCTAATTCTGCCATCACTGAGATCTTCTGATACAATCCCATGAATATTTTGTAAGCAATAGAACAGATTAATTTATAAAGCATTTCAGGTTAAATTGCTTAAATTAATAGTTTAAAATTTTTTAAAAATAATTCCTTAATATTAATAGAGAGAAACAGTTTTATTTGTTGAAATATTGTTAAACAGATAAATTATCCAAGTCTAAGTAGACACAACATTTTCTTTATGAATGAGGCAGCAAAGAAAGCAAAAAAGCATAGCTCTACTCTTATTTTTAAATAATTTCCTGTTCATGCTATTTTTAAGAAACTCGAGCATCCTTATTTGCTAATAGATGTTTAGAAATAAAGTGACATTGCAAAATGTATTTTGAAATAATTTTACTATTTATGGAAATAAAGGATTTAATGTAAAAGCATTGTTACAAGATAATTTAAACAATTTTTAAAAGATAAAATACATTTTCCCGACATTTCTAGAACATATTATACCATCTGCTGCCTCCGTTACATAGGAAGATTTCATGTATAATATTAAAATGAGATTTCAAGGTGTTCTTTTTATCAGAGAGACTTTTTTTTTATAAATAAAAGGGAATTGTGCTGCTTTATCTTAGGAAATCAAGTTTATGTGTTTCAGGACAGCATACTCAAAAAATATTTTAGGTTATACACTTTAATATTAAACTCTCCCCCCGTGGCTGTGTGGTAGAGCAGCGCATTTTAGATAAAAAGACCCCATGCTCAATACCAACCTCTATTGAACAACGGGAGATGGATGCTGTATTTATTATTTAAGAATCCATTCTAATCAGGATGGGTGCTAAGGAATTTTACTGGTTTTCTCACTTGAAACTCGTAGATACGGCTCACTATATCGATGTAATTGCCCCGCTTACGGAATGCAATTATATGATGCACATTAAAATCACAACAACTTAGTTATTTAGGAAAGTCCAAAAGAGGGTGTCAAAAAAGTTTGAATTATCCTTTTAAAAATACAACGGATTCAACTTCGAATGGGGATATCAGCGCTTTTCAGATTAAGAGGTTCAAGTAATTCTAGGTTCAAGCCCATCTACCTTTAAACTAGAGGAAAGGGAACTTGCACATCTGCTATATGCACGCACTTCTGTCTGAATGAATGTTTGGGAATTTTCAAGGAATTTTGCCTCATAATAACTGAATATAGCCTATTTCTTATGAAAAAAATTCTTCTTAAATGGTCAGTTACAACGTAGAGATTAAAATATGTTAAAACAATCATAAGCTGTTTGTACAGTTCAGGGTGTCATGATATGTTTAAATCATGAATACACACATGATGACTTAATATTTTCGGGTGAGAAAAATCCTGAAGCAGCTCGATTGCTGGAAGCTAGTTTTCAAGTCGTACTATGCGTTTCTGCGTTCTGGATGCAAATTTAACGAAGAGGTTGCTTTTGAGATTTCCTTTGCAACATATAATTTATGACAAGACATTTATGAAAAGGAATGGCAGGTATAGGTAGATACAAAAGCATAACAACGACTTTTAGCTCTTATGCTCTGTGCTGTATTTTCAAATGAGTTTGAAAGAAAAAATGTTGATATGTTCATATCATTTCATCAAACAACATAAACATAATATTAAAAGGCAATAAATTATACTTTCGTACGTTTACTAATCTAAATTATAATAATAATGCTCTAGTTCACTCTTGCATAATGAAGCTACACGAACTCATTGAGATCAAGGACCGCATTGCTCTTCAGTGGATCCCGAGCCACTGCCATGTTTTTGGAAATGAGCAGGCAGGCAGACTTACAAAAGCTGGTTCCCTTATGATGCAGCCAAATCCCTCTTTGCCTTTCCGTAACATCAAAAGTGTATAATCCTTAGTAAAATAAAGGATAACAGAATGTCCCTTCATGCTGATGACAGGCAATGGAAAACTCTACTTGATGGGAACCATAAAATCCCTGGCTCCTTACCACGAGCTGTTGGTGTCGCTTGTTTCGGGTTGACAAATGGATATGACTATCTACAAAGGCATCTGCATCCAATAAGTGTAATGGACTCTGCTCTTTGTCCATTGTGCAAACAGGATGATATGGATGCTACTCACCTCAAAAACTACCCTGAAGTCTTACAGTTTATGACTGACAACTCTTTTGAAGCTATTAAAGGACTTTATTCTTGCTTTTATACTTGTTCATATTTTTATTGGGCTGCTCGTTGATTAATGTCAGAGATGCCGAGAACGGGCGTAGGATACAAAGAAATACTTTAATTATTATGAAAATAAAAACAGTTCACAAAAAACTTAATTAAGAAATTCAGTTTCCCTTTCCGTAGCATCAAAAGTGTAATCCTTAATAGAATAAAGGATGACAGAGTTTCCCTTAATGCTAATGCAGTTATGGACAGGCAGTGGAAAAGTTTCCATTGCCTGTCTATAGCTGCATTAACAATAAGGGAAACTCTGTAACTATTTAAAGAAATTCAGTTCTTTGAAAATATTTTGGTGTTTTCATAAATAATTGAATGAAAAAAAATATTTAGTAGAGTTTTCCATTGCCTGTCCATATCTGCATTAGCATTGAGGGAAACTCTGTAACTATTTAAAGAAATTCAGTTCTTTGAAAATATTTTGGTGTTTCCATAAATAATTGAATGAAAAAAATTTATAAATTACTTAATTTACGATACTGATTAGCAAAAAATTAATGTTTTGCTTTGAAAAACTAATAAACATTGAAAAGATATATGAGAATAAAATGTGCTAGATTTTAAAACTATGATTGTTAATTTTAAGGTGTTTAATTTCTGATATTTTCGACGAAACCAAGTAATTTTAGCATAAGAGAATTACTACAATATCCACAAGGGATATAAAAATAATTTAGCCATTATGGATTTCAATCATTAAATTTTAATTATAAGAAGCAATATACTTACTACATACTACAATATATTTGGAAGTTATTCATTAGGAAAAATTAATTTTTAAATGGAAATTTCAGAATTTCATAAAAGTAGAATTAATTATTTGCGCTTGAAAAACATCAATGAAAGTTGCTGAGTCAGAATTTAAATATATTCTGTCATTAAGCAATCAATATTATTTTATTGTCATTCACTTAATTGTATGCAGATTATGCGAAGTAATAAAGAAATTAAGGAATAAAATATTAATAAAAATATCTTATACAAAATTTTGATCTGAAACAAGTATGTTACGCTATTCTTAATTTCTTGTTTGAATATGAAAATTAATTTATGCATTTTAGCATCTGATAATCTTGATTCAAAGTATAAATAAATAAAATCAATGCTATCTTTCAAAGTATTTAATATATTGCGTAAATATAACTAAAAGCAGCCATAGAAACACTATTTTATATTTCTGTAACTATAACAGAAGTAGTTAACAACAGGAAGGAAAAGGTAAATTTAACAGAACGTGAGATAAGATTTAATTTCTTTGCATCCGCAGTCACGTATTTTTATTTTATCAAGTATACTAAACGTAAATATTTTCTCTATATTAAGGTCTTGACGCGCACAATTATTTGTAGTTATTGTTATGAAAAAAAAAAACCATTAATTTTAATAAATATTCTGTTTGGTTATGTTGCGTTTTTGAAATACATAACATTTTCTTGTGTATCAATAATAAATTTAAGTATTATTTTTTAAAATACTATTGAATGATAAAAATAAGGCATTTGGCAAAACTGTAAAACTATCATGTTTTTTGATTTTATTTTTTGAATATAAGCTTTCAGATTTATTAAAAATAGCACTCTAAGTTTAAATTGTAAAAAGTTTATAAGTTTGGTATGATAGTTATAAGAGATGTAAAAACAATCAAATTATTAAAAAATTATTCCCTCCATGCAAAATTATAGGCAAAAAATAAAATACAAGAATTTCAGTTATATCTATTAAAAAAGTATAAAATTATATAAAATAATAAGATATTATATTGAATTCAATTGAATTAATTTAATGAATGAAAATACTATTGTATTGAATACTAATATATAGAATGATAAGAAAAGTGTGAAAATTTAATAATTTATGAAATATTTCTGCAAGAAAAATTTAAGAATTCTCAGCTTAACAAATATGGGTATAGAAACAATAATCTTAGAAATATTTTAAAGATCATAGATTTATTCATATTTTGCAATTAATGCATAAAAAAGTTCATACAATAAAGAGAAAACATAACATAAAAATAGGCTAATTATCAAGTCATATACAGTAAAAAGGCGTCGATCAAATTTAAAGTGGCAAATGTTTAATATTATTCTACTGAAAAATATTAATTATTTGTTAAACTTATTTAGAGGTGTTATTTTTTCTTTTAGGATAAAACTTAAGAACTATTATTTGATAACGATAGTATTTTTTGTAGGTTTTACTTTCAGAGAAATACATTTTAAAAATTAACTTCAATATTTAACATCTATGCGACGTTCAACCTTGTTGAATAATCAAAAAAATTGAAAATTCAAATACTTTTATGCATGAGAGAAACTGAGTTGTTTTAAATATGTTATGATTACAACAGTGCTTTGTCTATAACATTTAACTTTTTTGCATCAACTATTACTCTCAAGAAAATGTAAGATGAAATATAATGTAAAAATATGAAAAATAAAAATTTAAAATCGGTTTTAGTAAATCATTTAGAAATTTTTTGTGTTTTTCTTTAAGCAAATTTTGATAAAGATTCTAAAGAATAATTTTATATTTTTATTCTACTTGTCTTTAAAATCTTTTCATGAAAAAAAATCACGTAAATAAAGGATATGATAAAAATTGTTTTAATAAAATGAAGGAGCTCATATTAAGCTGCAAAAAAAGCAATTTATAATTTAAAAACATGCCTTTAGCAATTGAAGTAAAAGAACTGGATTAAATGTTCAAAATGTTTATCAATAATATCTCATGCACAGCCTTCAGGGTTAGTTTGAGATTAGTATTTCGAAACATGATACCTGAAAAAAAAAAAAGTTTTTCATCTCACATAATATAATAGATACCCAGCCAGTAATGCATCTTAAGAAAATAAAAGCTATAGAAAATTTTTGACAAGCTTTGGGTTGCTTTTTATGCAGAACGAAATTTCAGTTTCTTTTATGATCTAGGCAACAAAGAAACATGGAATTCTGCAAAGTATTTCTTAAAGAACCTAATAATATAGCGGTCGAATACCAAGCTGAGAAGAGTTCTAAAATTAAGTGTTTTTAGCATCATTCAGTACAGAAAAGTTTGATTGATTGTTTGAAATAAAACGAATACAGAATCATCATTCTTAATCAATTGCTTTCTTTTGGTGACATTAAGTTTCTCCAAGAATGTAATATCCTATTTGTGTGTCCTTTAAAATGCTTAACGAGACATTATTTTCGGGTACAAAAAAACCATTTACTTGTCAATGTTCATAGCATGTTATCTTTCACATATAAATAAATTGTGATTATTCTTATTTTCGAATAAAAACATTTTTATTTCTGGAATATCTGTTTCCCATTATCGTTGAAATTTAATCTATTCATAAGCTATTTTATTACTATTTATCTGCGTTATCCGGAAACATTTCTGCATATTTTTAAAGTTTCAAATAATTCATTTTTATTGAGATTCAAGCTTATTGTGATTACATAATCACTATCTCTATGATAATAAATTTGAGAATATATCAAAATGAATCTCTACTTACTATTCTCTACATCGAAAGCATTTTTTTATAAATGTAAAGTAAAATATACTTTGAAATCAAATTAAATTTCTTGCAGCAAAAATTCTATGTAATGTTTTTCATAAAAATGTTGAATTTCATTCTTCATTAGATGGCACTTTCATCATTAAGTTTTGTATTGGCAAAATAAATTTTATATTTTGAGTGGAATAATAAAACAAATATTGATAAATGTTTCTCATGTTTATAATTTATATTGAATGAATGATTTTATTCAGGAATTAAAATCATATTTATGTGTCATCAAATCATACTCATGTGATCGCAACGAAGCACACAGAATGCTGTTTTCATATATATAATATGCATCTTGCAGAACAGAGACATGTTAACCTTTACACTCTTTATCATTGAATTCGATTAAAAATAAATACAAGCCTCAAGTATAGTTAAAACCTTTTGTGATGCATTACAATTGGTTGATATTTATCATCTTGAGAGATTCTTGTTTCAATGGGATTCTTAGTTTTTGGTAGTTAATTTCCTTTTTATAACTAACCCTAAAATCTCATTAAAACTCACATATTTACAAGAAATTGTGCTACACGCAAAATTGTAGATTTATTAATAGCTACTAACACGAAAGTAGTGTAGTTTTATAGCTTATTTTTATGCTTCATCTGTTTACTTAAAAATAATTAGCCAAGCTGTGTGTGGTACAGTTCAAGCATTTTCCTTAATTTCATACTATAAAATAAACAAGCTATTTTTTAAACGACTGACCAAGTTTTATGTATTAAAATCCTAATTATTGTTATTTTGTCGTATATATATATATTACTTAAATGCAACAATTTCTGTGAATATTACAATTTGGAGCAAACAACAAAATTAGTGGTATAGAGAAAAGGTTTTCAAAGATACCTTTCACATTATACATAAATATATATATATATATATAATTAAATTGTTTTTGAATATAATAACAATATAACCTAATAAAGAAGGAGTCTAGTTGAGTGATAAGACAATGTGAGACGCGCAAATAATCTCTAAAATTGATTTTATTTAAGAAATAGTTGAAAATGTCCAATTTTAGTACAGACGTGATTCTGTCATCTTTATAATATCGTCTGTGCTCTGTTTCTTGTAAAAGATTCCTTAAAGAAGATCCCTTAGGAAAGACCTTAAGAATTCGTTAAATTTAATTTTTTTTACCAGCAGCAATTGTCTTAGTTTGCGGGTAAAATAAGAGAATATTCGTAAATTATTTTAACTGTGTTAAACATGATATATTTAACAAAGAAATTATTCTATTCTTTTATTCAAGCTTAGCATAAATTTAATAATAGATAATATGTGTAGTTCTGAAATTTTTGCCCTTATTACGATAGATAATCGACTATATTTGATTTCAATTTTTTTTAAAAACCAAAATATTCTAAACAAATTTAAGGATATTTGAAAATGTTCAATGTCTTTAAGGAATTAAAATATCTGATAAATGTTATTTAAAAAATTTGATTACAAGCTTAATATATAGAATTGTTCTTAAATAAAAGATTAATTCTTTATAATAAAAATTTTATATAAAGAATTGATTTTAAATTATGAAATTAATACAAGAAAATCAATAGTATTTTTTTAAATGATAATCCTACAAAAATTAAACAACTCTGTAGTTAATCAAGTAATTACTTTAGTGTTGAATAATGTATGAATATAATTATGCATCCTAACATCAAGCACATGCTTTTAAGAAAAATATTAATACAATAGTTACGGTATTAATTCTTTTCGAAAATATCGAGTGCAATATATTTGCTTCTCCCATTGAATAGATGCCCGTAAATTGAATAGATGACTGAACTGAAAAGGAAGAGGGTACGTCATTGAAAAAGAAAATACGTTGACACGAACGTCAATACATGGTAAAAGAATCACAAAAATAAATCATCGCAACAATGAACTCACTTATTTAGCTAGTATCTGTACGAAAATATTTCTCAATATTAATCACAAATGACATAAAATCCGAATTATATCAAAATAGAATGCATACCAATATCAAAAATAGTTACTTAAGCCTTCATTTGTTTTCCTAATTATGAGAAAAATATCTCTAAACAATAGTTTTACTAGTTAATATAATATATTGTATCATAAATAAATACTTCCCAATTGAAATATATTTGCAACTGAACGGAATCATATTCATATTGTGATTATTACTATTTGTTTGTTTGTCGCTCAACAGTTATTTTTTGCACACGAGGGCTAATTAGACCGGGACTTAAGGTTTAAAGTGGATTCCGAACCACTGCAAACATCCATGCCTAAAGTGGGATTCGAACTCACGAACTGTTGAACCGAATGCAAGAGGTGACTATTACTGTGGTAGCTTGTTTGAGAAGGTCATCATTATTATGACCTGATAGTAATGAGCTCCAATATATCGTATTCAGTAATGACTACAGGAACATGTAAAACAGCTTATGGTTGCAATGTCTTCCAAGTAAAATGATACTGTTGGGTGTGACAGTCCAAGTGTGAAATTTTTCTTGTTTACTTCTGAATTATGAAAACTCTTCCTTTTTTAAGGGTAAAAACTTTACACTCAGGTAATATTCAGCTATAAGTGCTTTCACCAAATCCTCCTTTTATTATGCGGAACAGAAAAATTTTTATAAATACATCATAAAATGCAATTTTTGTCTATAAAATGAAAACTTGAATTTTTCAACACCTAATATTTTAAATTTATTCTTACCAGCAACTTGAAATAATAAAAATTCTTTTTTTGTAAATTTTATTAAAAACTAAAAGGATGATCAAAAATAGTTTTATTGAACTTTATAACTGACATGAAAGTTTTAATTTTTAATTTAATACATCAAAAAAAAAAAAAAAAAAAAAAGAAACTAAATTTTGCAATAAATAAATTATATTACAAAAATATTATTCAGGTATAAAAATTGAAATGTATATCCGACTCCAAGTTTCATAAGGAGCTCCTTTGATACAGTATTTAGGTTTGACATTGTACTTTAATAAATTTTTCATTTAGGAGGAACCAATGTCTAAGAGAGTAAATCTGCCATGTTTTGCTTCCTAACTGAGAGATACATTCACTATGTTGTTTATGCATACATTACGTTATTTATTGTCATTTTTCATTCCTTTTTGGTACAGAAACCCATTATAATTTACCATAAATGCATAATTTTTCTTACTTATGTAAAATTATTTAAAACTTTTAAAAATTTTGAAGCAAAATATATTTTATTTACTTAATACTCATTTAGTAAATAAAAGATATTTATTTAATTAATACTCAGTAAGTAAACACACACACAACACACAAAAAAAAGATATTTTACTTCAAATTTTTATACTTAAAATATAAAATTTCCAGAAACATAAAATTCAAAATTATTTTTAATTTACTTTTTACTGAAATACAGTTTGCATTTTGATAACTTTTTATTACCCAAGATTAAAAATGACTTTGTACATTAATTGATTTAATGAAAAATCGCACAATTTAATAAAAATCTAAGTTTTTCTCTGTTGTTTGATAAAAAAAAACGCATTTCTTCTATCCAGTTTTATTTTATTTTATTTATTTTTATTTTTATTTTTTTTTTGCGTTCTGAATTAAATTTTTTAAAAATAAAATTGCTTTTAATTTTTATAAGTAGTATCTTCGGTATTTTCAGCTTTAATATTAATTTATTTTCATAGTTAAAAGTATCTATCATACAAATTAATAATTTGTAGAGTATAATTGATGATACCGCATCTCAATTGGAAGTAGATTGTAAATTTTATTAATTCCTCTTTTTCATATTTATTTAACAAAAATTAATGCATTTATATTTTTACTGTCAATTATCTTATAAAATACTAAAAATAACGTTATATGATCACTAAATCTCATTCAGTTTCTTAATTCATAGTTAGTATTCTAAAGAGCAGAATAAATTTTTAATGAATGTAGAGGTTTCAATGTTTTAAGCAAACATTTTAAGTCACATTTCTCCAGTGCTTGATGATTTTGCGATTCACGAATAGCTTCTGAAACAGGAAGTTTGCTACGTCAATTTTAATTGAACGACAAATCAAATATTTTCCCTCTGATTTCTAAATATTCATGGTAGCATTAAAAATATCAAATATAAATAAAAAATAAATATATTCCCCCTTCCAACTTGTTAGTTTTATTGGAATAAATAGACAAAATATATTGCAACGAAATTATGAAAAGATTTGAAAATTATTTAAATAAATCACTGTAATTTGAAATGTAAACGAATATATTAAAATTCAAAAAGAAGCACATCGGGTTGACATTTGTATTCCAACCTTCAAGTGACATCCCTTTCTCCAACCTTATACATGGTTTAACTCCAACCTTAGACATGGATGTGGTATTTTGAAATTTCTTAAACTATGGTTCCACGTCCAATTAGTATTTCGTGAGCAAAAAAATTTCCCTTTTCGATTCTTCGCAACCAATGAACTCATTGAGGCTTAGGGTTAAAAACACTTTTTTTGAAGTGAAAAGTTTCAGATTTTATTCTAATTTACTTTCTAAATGTTCATTCATCAGTGTGAATTCTTGAGATTTTCTAAATTCCCTTCTATTTGAATATTACCCCACTTTCCATGAAAATAACCTTTCGGAAAACTATTCTACTCGATGGATGTTAAAGATAACTGTCGCAACTACATGTGGATGTTAGGATATCTTCTGTCTGATAGGATTGCTCGAGGTAGAATTGAGGGCTTCATATCATTAAGAATATCTATTTATTTGCATATAATCCCATTTTCTATGAAAAATTTCTTGAAAGCAATGCTACATGATAGATGTTAAGAAAAACCTTAAAATAGCTCGCAACTCTTATCGTATCTATTACCCGTTCGAAACGCTCATTGGCAAGGAAGAATGCATTTTGAGTTCCATTGATTTGAATATTACCCTACTTTTTATGAAAATGTTTCCCGGAAAACAATAGTACGCGAGGAATTTTAACAAAGCCTTGAAAATACTCGTGGCTCTAGGATGTCCACACGGTATTGACAAGCAAACCAAATTCATAATAAAAAAGGAAATGAAACACCATGTTAAATAATGCACATAAAATAGTTATTAATAATATAAACACATTGACAGTAATTAAATACATAAGCATTAATTTGTTAAAAATTCATTTAATTATGTTTTTTTCATAAAAAAATTATTTTATCTATACTTAGTCATTCTTCACATTAAATGAAAACCGTTAATAAATAATAAATATATTTTTCTATTGTGCTTGCTTTTTTAATTTTCTCTTTTATTTTGATACAAAAATGCATCATCAATCACTTTAATATCATCTTTATTATGAGTGCAATGAATAAAAAATGATTGCATGTTCCGAAGCTTGAATAAAAATTGATGACAAACTCGCGCTTTAAGTAAGTTATCGAGGGCGTTCTTTGTTCCTCAAATAATGCTTCGTTGTTGTGGCGGATGGTCTCCGTCTTCGATTGAAAGATATGAATTTCATTCCATGCTCTGGAATCTGAAGGAAAAGTATATCCCATGGGTTGGAATCATTTTTTTTTATCATTTTAATTCATTTAAGAACGTTTTGCGAGGAATAGGGGAAGTATGAAACTTCACTTAGTTTTATAAATGAATATAATAAGAGAATTTCTACAATAAGAATACTGAGTTTTTCTTCCATTTAGCAGTAAATTTAATATTGTAATACCTAAATATTATTTCAGTAAAAAATAAGATCTCCTCATTAGGAATTGAAGAAAATATGTAAGAATAATTGCATTTAGGATTATCGAGCAATATATGATAAGATTTTATTAAGATTAAATAATATATAAAACTTTCTGAAGATTGAGTATAATTCTGAAGCTGTTTCAGTTTATTTAGTAAGAAAAAATCCGCTACTTTCTGGGAATGACAATAACACAGAATTCATTTGAAAATTTCAAACAATTTTTGCAAAAGAATTTTTTAAGAAAATGAAATTGATAATTGTCTCGTATTGGCTATTCCAGAATTCTTACCAAATCATCACACGAGTACCATTCAGTATATAATCGATGTATACTGGTACAATTCTGAGTAAATATATGATAATACATTGTGATTAAAGCTTCATGTGTACATCATTTTTATATTGCTTTTATTTTACTACTCATACATCATGATCAGATTTCAATATATGATCAGATTTCATCAGAATTCATTTAATTTTACGTGTCTGTTATTGTTGAGATTTTTTTAAAGTTTCTAGAACAACATGTTTCACTATTTTATTGGTACAAATAAACATTTCTATGTGTTAATGTAAACATTTATAGGTATGGGATAATTTCAAATCAAAAATTATATTTGAAAACTTAATAATTAGTCATGTTTCAAAAATATCATTTTATACTTCAATGTAGCAAGCCTAAATGCGTTTTGTATTCAAGGAACAGCTTTTAAATTCTGTTTTTATTGAAAATGCCGAATTATCGTGTGTAATCCAATCACATAAGTAGCAGAATGATAAAGTTTCCCTATCACGCACTATTCAATTACTTGTACTTTTTTTGGGCACAGCTAAATGCTTCATCACTTTAATTTTAAATGGCTTTATTTCACAGTAATGACATTTTATCGATTACTTACATTGATTTTAAGAATTTCATCCAATGAATGTTTTTTTTATCTTTAACCACGAAATTCAATTATTAGCAAAATTTAGTGTAAAATCATTATAAAATTTCATGCTGTTTGTTTGACATTTTTTCTAACATTGACTTTAGAATTAAGCTAATAATTAAGCTTAAATATTAATTTGGTTATCCAATCGTGTTCAAGCTTTTGTTTATTAAAGCAATTATTGTAAATATTCTTAAATAATACATGAGTATGAATAATACATGAGATTCATAAGATAATATTAACTTTGATTTAATTACAGTATTTAAAACACTGTCATTTACATTAGTTTCAATTCGGCAATTAACTTTCAAATGTTATTATTTAAAAAGAGAATGGTAATTTATAACGAAAAAAAAATTGTTATCTGCATTAATTTTTAATATTAATTTTTTATAATGTTTAAATGAAAATAAAGTTGAAAGTTATGTACGAGTATTTTTTATGAAATATTTGATTTCTTAATGTTATATTATAAGCTTATATGTGTTAAATAATTAAATTGATTACTCAGCGGCACGACAGACTATATGAAAGCCAAGACCGAAAGCGTTCACATCAGTTTTCGTGACGAGAGCCTTGAGATGTACGTGTGAAGTACTCAATAATTGCTGCAGTATAAACTAAATAAAAATTGATTTATTCAGGGAAGTTTTGAGGATAAAAATATGTATTAGCTATTCTAAAATGTCTAAGTATATTAGAATATATTTTGTTTCACACTAAGGATTTAACTGTACTTTAGTAATCTCCAGTATACTATAGTGATCTAAAAAGATAGATAGAAGAGATGCTAATTTTCTAGCAGTAATACTGTAGAAAACTGATGAATATATATTTAGGAGAAAACTCATCCCCATAAGAGTTGAATTGGAAACCATTTTAAGTGACACCGATACTGATGATATTTGGATACTTAATGACCACAATAGTACTATTTAGCGCCCACATGATTCCCATTAATTTACTGATCAAGTGGGTTTGCAAATGTTCAGAAAGCTAAAATGCATGTCCCAAAAACAAGCTGTTCACATTCAGTGGATGTCAGTGTTTCAAGTAATGAAATTGATTACTGAAAGTCCAAAAGGGGCACCACAAAGACATTGACTGGCTCCGACTTATTCAATTTTTTCAGGAAATTTCTTGTGTACGGAAAGGCAAACGCAAAGAAAAATGGCTTGTACCTCCTGCTTGCCACTTCATATAGTAGAAAACGCCCAGGATGTATTTTTGAGCGGTGTTGATCAGATATATCACAGCAATTTCAAGTCGAGTCAGTGGCCATCTTAAGGGATTAACTTTTATCCTCGGCTACAAAGTTTTTCCTTACTGCAACAAGTGTCATCTAAAATCTCAGATTCTCTGGTCTATGTTTAGAGGACCTAATATCATCTCCACTTCTGATTTGGCTTTGAATGAATACATGTACTAGATTTAACTGTTGCTAGATCATGAAGTATTGGCAACAACAATAACAACAGGCACTACTGAACCCTGAATATACATTTTTTCTGAACATTCAACGAATATCAGTCATTAACAGTAAAAAAAATCGTGCTTAAGAATATGTATTGATAATCGGTATATAATAGTGTTGATGAAAATAATAATATCTGTATTTAATGTTGCCAATGAGAAGAAATCACTGATTAAAAGTTGTTAAATTTACTGTGATTATGTGTTCTTAAATTTTTTCACTGTCTTTTATTTGAATTAAAATCCCTTTGTGTGGCAATACATACTATATTTTATACAATGAATTCTTTCAACATCCTATATCTAAAACTTAAAAATTTTACCAACTACACGCAAATTTGCCTTTAAATCTAAAAGTGATTAGATTTAATAAATTTTTACTGTGAAAAATTATATTATATATTTTATTCTAAACACTCACAGGGTGACAACACTATATAGATGATATCGCCCTGTCCATTTATAAAGCTGAATAAGGCAAAGACCTAAGGATAGTTGTGTGGACATTAGAAAAAAATTTAATTTATTTTAAAGATTTTAATTAAGTGACAATTAAATATTCATTTATAAAATATTTTCTTGTTATATGTTGTGTCTTGTTTATCCATATTTAAATAAATTTCGGTTCGATCAACCAGAAATTTCATCCAGTCAAGTTTATATATCAATTTAAAGTACATTAAATATTTTATTTTATACAAACATATTTAAAAGAAGTATTTTATTTAAAATGTTGCTGAATAATGTGTTTAAATTTAGGGAAAGAGAGATAATTTTTTCTTTAATTTCTACTATTTTATATTAGTTTTACTCAAGAAGTTGCTATTTAATTAAAATATTTTTATCACGTTAATACATTTTACAAATAAATTTCCAATTATAATTTTTCCATTTTAAAGTTTGATAAAAATTTAATTTTGAACAAACAATTCACGGATCTTTTGTAAAATTATATTCTGTATATACTCACTGCATATATATTATAAAATAAATCAATAAAATATCTTCAATCAAGGTAATTTATTATTAATCAAATTCAAAAGGCAAGGAGTAATTTATTAATTGAAGCTAGTAAAATATATGTAGACATTGTATGTATAAAAAACTGTGTCTTATATTTTAGATTAATAAAATGTTTAAAATATATCAAGTATTTATTAGTTTTAAGCATATCAGTCTTAAAAAAATTTCAAGAAAAACTAGAATTTGAGTAAATATTTTATTTTTTACTACGTAATTAAAACAATAAAATTAATTTAACTACTGTAAAATTAATTATTATCTTAGATATTTTCTTGGAAATAGATTACATCTTGATTTTTTTAATACAAATAAATATGAATCAAAAATAAATACTAAGCATAATTTTTCCTTGTATGTGAAAATATTTAAAACGTACAGAAAGCATTTATCACTTACAACTTAATTTGGAAATCAATATTTAGAAAAAATAAATTATTGATGGAATTTATGAAATTTATTGCCAATAAAAATAAAAGGAGCTCTAATATAACAAATTGATATTTTTCGAAATTTATGAAATATCTAAAGTTTTTTCAGCATCTTTCACAAAAAAGCAGATAAAGGAGAAACATCACTTAATATTTATTTACTAACAAAAGAAAAGGTCAAGGCTACCAAAAAGGAAGAAACCTCACTTCCGTTTACTGCGGTCATCTCATGAGAGGCTGAATACTTATCTCCTGCTGTGAAAAGCGATTAGCCTCCAACTGATCTACAAGAACCCTTACGAAATCTGCCAGGACACATCCGAAATTCTTTTCCTTCTTTCAAAATGGTTCTTTTGACATCTTCCATCAAGAAAAAATTAATAACTGAAATGAATGTGAAAAGTACGATTTATCATCAATATCATAAACATGATATTGATTAATTATCTAGATTATTTGCATTATTTGCTATCGAAATTAATTTATCAAATTCATGCATATAATGTTAAGATAATGAATAAAGTGGATAAATTATAGAAATAATAACTATTGTTGTTGTTTTGTTCTCGTGTGCCAGCTAGGCTGGCAAATTGTGGTGAGCTGATCCACTTTTCCAACTGAACCGTATTTGGTGTGGAGTCCTTCAGTACACAAGCATGCCATAGGGACCCATTTATAGGGTAGGCAACCATTCACACACAAGGAAAGGAAAAAAACAGGATAGAGAAAGTACATCCATGCTTGAAGCGGGACTCGAACCCAGGACCTCCCTATACGCAGTCAGATACGCTGACCACTCGACAAGTTGGCCGGGTTATAGCTATTAAAATATTGATTTAAAAGTGTATTAAAGCTATTAAACTTGCTTATATGAATTTCAGAAATCACAAAATAATTACTTTGGAAATGCTTATTTTGCTTATATTATACAATTAAGCACAACTCCCGTGAGTATCTTTATGGTATTATAGTACCAATATGGTATGATTATAGTGTGCTCGAAGATTTTTTCCACACTGAGCTATTAAATTCTTTGTGACATTAAAATTATGAGACTGAGTCAATCAATATATATATATATATAGGTTAAAGTAGAAATTAAATAATAATGATATTAATTAGATAACAGTGCACAATCCTTTTAATATAATAAATGAAAAAAAATAATAAATACTTAAATTAGAAAAGATTTACCACTGTAATTACTCTTAAAGTACTTTATATTCTACTGTTAATTGATATGAGAAGACTAAATTAATTTCTTATTCAGAGATAAATTAGTTGTATTATGAATATGTCAATGGAATATATTTTATGACGTTTGTATGCAGCCTGAAGGTTAAAGTGATAGAAACATTTCTGCAGTTTTGAAAATAATTGGGCCTATAATGTTTCAGAATTTAATTATTATTTTTCTGTTGATTTCGTTAATATTATTATATATAAATAAGTGGGAAAATGTAATTTTTGACAATTTTGTAAATAGGTGATGAAAGAAACTGATAACCCCTTTCTTCCATTTCCAGATATAAAGACTGCCACATTATTTTGAGGCATTTCTGAATTTAATGGATGTTACAAGCGATCAGACTTTGAAAAGTTGTCTTTTTTCACAAACATAATGAAAAGATACAAAAAGAAAATCATAATTTATTGTACTGTGTTTACTTCTTTTTTATTATATTAAATACAAGGTACAAAAACAAAAACATCCAGTTTTTAAAATTAACTACCTATTCATGAATTAGCGTGTAAGTTTACTTCACAAACAAAATTAACTTATTGAAAAAGTGATGACACGAAAATATAATTCACTGTATATTAATTCCATAAACTATGTTCTATTGGAATACAATATAAAAGAAAAATATAAAAACTATTGGGACTCTAAGATTTACTGAGTATATAAATCTCTTATAGTCCCAGTTAAGTCCAATAATCTCCAAGTAAATTTAGAGTTAATATTTAGTTAATATTGGTTGTAAATCTTGAACAAATCTTTCTTAAAAATATTGTTTATTTAGAAAAATCATTTTTGTGACAAAAAGAATTTGGACTGGTATGGATTTATATTTTATTGTTATTTATGTATATAATTTTTATTTATATTTATCCTTAAAAATTTAAAAATTATGAATCGCTTTCATTTTTGATGTTTAGCACGATGAATATAATATTTTCTATATGATTTTTCTTTTATATGAGAGTACAAATTGTTGAAATTTTTTATTTAACGAATAACAATAAATTTATAATATTTATTATTTAAGTTCAGATTGACATTCAATCAAAAAATATAGATAGGAAATTTTTTTCTGAATTTTATTTCCAAATATATTAGGATATTAAGCTAAATAATGCTATATGCTATTTTAATTTTCAAAGTTTATAAAAGTAACAGATAATTTAATTATAATACTTCTAAAAAATAGGTGGCTTTATTCAAGGTGTCCCATTATCAAGAAAAAAATTATACAATATGTAATTCTTTTTATCTCCATTTTAGTAAAATTTTACAGTTTTAACAAGGATTAGTTTAATTTTTATTGTTTCAGTAAAGTATTTATAAATATAATTATATTACTGTGATTTAAAGTTAGTTGTACTTTCATTATCATTTTTATAGAAAATTAATTTTTCCTTAACAGATTCCAATAAAAAAAACTAAATTTAAGTTGAGTAGGATATAAAATGTGTTTTTCACCTGCTTCCACTTGCGAATCGATCCGCCATAGGTCCGAACAGTTACAAGCATTATTCTCTGTTTACACCTACCAGCAATTTCTTCCGGGCGTAATTTCAGCTGCCTCATTTTCTCTCTTTGAATAAAATGACCTGTATAAATTATTTAGAAACTCTACACGTAAGTGTGATATGAGTTCCAGCAACATTGTTTCAACTTAGAATGAAGAGATAAAAAGTAAAAAGAAAATATTTAACCTAATTGATTTACAAGATAAATGATAAGAGAGTGTGCTTAAAAAACTTGCGATATACCAATATTATTTCTTTTAGTAGTTTCTTAAATAAATTTATTCTATATTTCAATTTATGATTTGCAAATTTCTGAAAATGCACTTTTATTTATCAACCAATTTAAAATATATGTATGCAATTAAAATATTCATTTGCAAAAGAAATATTTTTACATGAAAATATGATAAAAATTAAAATATATAAAATTATTTTGATATAATGATAATGTTTTATAAATACGAGGGTTACTCTGAAATTTTTTAGATACACGCAGACAAGAATTTACAAAATAAAAATAATTGTTTAGTTTTAAAATACAAAGTATTTTAACACAGAAGACGTTGCTGACTTACCTCAACTTGTTTAGCGTAGAATAAATTTTAAACAGAAGAGAAAATAAAGTTGACGCGAGAACATTTTCACGCTATGATTTTCTATTATTTTAAAGCAGGATTAAATCAAGAAGAATGCGATCAACGGTTGCAATTAGCATTTGGTGATGAATCTCCAGCTCATGCTACTGTATTCAAATGGTTTAGAGAATTTAGAAGAGGTCGCAATTTTTTTCAGGATGAAGAACACACAGGAACGCAACCGTCGGCAGTAATCCCGGATATTGTGTCTGTCCAACGAAAAATGTTATTGGGTGATAATCGCTGTACCTATCAAATGATACAGAAGGAACTTAACATTGGATTCGCAGCCATACACAAAATCATTTATGAAGAATTACATATTAAAAAAGTAGTTTGCCGTTGGGTTCCCCATAATCTAACTGAGCACCAAAAAGAGGAATGTATCAGAATCATAAAGAAATTCTTAAATTGCTAAATGATGGTGGCCACCGCATCATGTCTAAAAATGTAACAGGTGATAAAACGTATATACCGTTTTTTTGACGTTCCAACACGTCAAGAAAGCAAAATATGGGTCTTTGAAGATGATCCCGCGCTGACAATGGTGAAAAAACAACGTGCACTGAAAAAGTGATGTATGCCGTTTTCTTCAGAAGTACGGGATTGGTCAAAGCCATCAAGTTGGAAGGACAGAAGACAGTAACAGAAAACTGGTATATCACTAAATGTCTTCCAGAAATTCTACAAGAATTGAATGTTATTGGACTAATGATTCATAATGACAATGCATCTTCGCATACAGCCGGATTAACAGTTGAGTTTCTTAAGCAAAAACAAATTAAAGTGATCGAACATCCGCCGTATTCACATGATCTAGCTATCTGCGACTTTTGGTTATTCTTTAATCGAAAAAAGAATCGTTTTCATTCAGAAGAGGAGATTGATGTTGCTATAAATGCATTTTTTTCACCTATTCAAAGAAATGAATGGCTTGAGGCATTTAATCTGTGGAAAATTCGTCTACAAAGGGTATCGATGCTGGAGGGGACTACTTTGAACACACCTAAAATTTTGTAAATATTCACATGATCTACTTTAATATAAAATAAAATTTTGTAAGTATTCACATGATCGACTTTAATATAAAATAAAATTTTGTAATAATAAAATTTTGTAAGTATATCTTTAAAAACCAAGTTGTATCTCAAAAATTTCAAAGTGACCCTCGTATTATGTCTGATGTAACAATAATATTTATTTTAGTAGCTACTTTAATATATTTTTAATGTCTTTCGATTTATCATTTGCAAATATTTTGAAAATATACTTTTATTTATCTACCAGTTTAAAATATTTATTTGCAACTAAAATATCCATTTGGAAAAGAAATAACATACAGAAAAGTATGATAAAATCAAAAATATAAAATTATTTTCAAATAATAATATTCCTTTATAAATATTATGTTTGAGCTAAATTGATTAGTGACTTTTATATGTTTGAGTACTCTTTTTTTAATGACGGAATAATACAAATTTTGTGGAAGTGTCCTGAAACCTTATCTATTGACAACGTTTGAACCGCGAAATTTTGAAATTTTACATATTTGATGTACTAAAATCATTATGCCTCCCACTCTGTCATGTGGTCAGCATGC
Source organism: Latrodectus elegans (assembly GCA_030067965.1). Classification (NCBI taxonomy): domain Eukaryota; kingdom Metazoa; phylum Arthropoda; class Arachnida; order Araneae; family Theridiidae; genus Latrodectus; species Latrodectus elegans. The sequence goes on along the minus strand of CM057820.1, from coordinate 25,889,068 downwards.
CTGATTGTAGTTTGTGAGGTCCTGGATTTGAATCCCGAATCGGTTGGGATGTACTTTCTCTCTCTCTCTCTCTCCTGTCTTTGTCCTTTCCTTGTATGAATGGGTTGGGAATTGTTGAAACGGATACCTATGGCATGAGTGTACTGAGGATGTCAGACTCAATACTAAATTGCGACTCATTTGAAAAAGTGGAGCTGCCCACCCTATCCTGGTAGTCTATCTGGCACAAAACAACAACAAAGATCATTATGATAAATAGAGGAATTTTACAGCTTCATATTCAATTTCTTGATCATTGCAAATATATAAAATAATCAAAATTCGGATTAGATTTTTTAATTTTTTCAGATATTGCTGCTGTCATATAATAACAGATGTAAATTTTGCTCATCTCAGAAATCTTGCAAAAAGTGTATTTTTGCATTTTAATGCTATTTTTCTTGAAATTTGAATCGTTGTTTTATTTAAGTTTTTTTCAATATTTGTTTGCTCTTATTTAAAAAAAAAATAAATCGTTATTCTTAGAATAAAATATGGTTTTGATAAAATGATTCTATTTATTTATTTTTATGACATACTGTTTGGGAATGAAATTTGATTTTCCAAAAAGTTAGCTCCGAAGGTGAATATAATAGTTTTTTAACATTTCATTATTCAATTCTGGTCTCTGGTCAAACATCTTGACACTGCATAATGGACTGCCTAACAGCCTAAATCTGTTGTAAGGTATTTTAATTTTCACCGAATAAACTGACATCCAGAAAACTTTCCACAGATAATCGGGCATATTCATGTGTTGTAAGACAGGAAACGTGGAAAACTGACAATCACCCAAAGACAAAAGGGCATCATACATCTTCCCTTATTCAACAACAGTTGGGATCAAACCCGGAAAACTATGCCATGAAGAGTCCTGACATAAACAAGAAGATTCGGGGAAGAGTTGTCTACGATTGGCTATCAAACTTAGTAAATTCTCTCGATGTGATATGAAATATGCGCCATAGGCAGAAATTCTTGCAATGTATTCCTCATAACTGCTCATGCACGCTTTTATGCAGAATAGCAAACAACATTAGTGTCACAGATCATTGATTGAGAAGAATTTGTTCCTAAAAAATTAAAAAATAATAATTATAAATTCCTAAATTTGTTCCTAGAAAGTAAAGCAAAATTATATATTTTAATACAAAATTAATACATATTAAAGGGTATTTTAAATAGGTATAATAAGGTTTTCATAGTCCTTTTATCATATAAGAGTGGGGCAATAATATAAGAAAAAATTACTTTCCACAATTTATCCAACTGTTAGAGTAAAGCATCTGAGAGGATTCTGTTTTTAGGGAGAATTAACTTAATTCTCATATTTCATTATATAAATAATTTAAATTTTACAACATTTTTATAATAGGTTTTTATTTATGGCAATGTTGATGATACAATCCGGAAATAAGGAAGATTAATTTTTCTTTTAAATAAACACTTTATTCGTAGTTCTTAAAGTCGCGATGACTAGAAATACTTCAGCTTGTAGCTTGTTATTGTTACTTCGACAAGGCAAGTTCGATAGCCGATAGATGGGTGCGTCTTTCCTTCTTGTAGGGTACTATTCCAGGGACAACTCTTTAGAGATTTTCCCGTTGATAAGGAAGTGATCAAGGGAATGCTCTATCTTGTCTTTTGCTTAAAATCGTTCTTGAAAGAGTCATCAGGAAATATGGTATCAATACAAGGGGCTGTATCTTCGGAAAATCAGTTCAAGTGTTGGCGTTTGCAGACGACATTGCACTGGTAGACAGAAGTAAAAACTACTCAATAGAAGCCTTTTAAGCTATTGAGAGAGATAGGCTAGACCAGCAGGGCTTGTTCTTAATCAAGTTAAAACTAAATATTTCCTTGTAACTAGAACCCAATTCATCCAAACTCATCTACTTCTTACTGATTATAAATTTGAAACAGTTTATGAATTTATATATATTGGCTCAATGTTTAACAAAAATAATGACATTCTCCCAGAGGTAAGAAGAAGTTTAACTGCAGCAAACAAAGCCTTTTTGGCCTAAGACATTTATTAAAAATTAATTTATTAAAAAAATAATAACTAAGTTACAGATCTATAGAATGCTTATCCGTCCCGTTTTGACCTTTGCCTCGGAAACGTGGACTTTTACTGTAACAGAGGAGAGGTTGCTGGGCCTATTCGAACGCATGATTTTAAAAAATATCTTTGGAGGTACGATGTAAAACGGTTTCTGGCATTGAAGATACAAAACAGAAATCTACCGAATGTACAAGCAGCCAGACGTTGTACACCACATTAAAGTAAGCTGCCTTAATTGGTTTGGACATGTTATTAGAATGAAGGATAATAGAATATTAAGGGACATTTTTTTGCAAAACCCATCAGCGTAAGAAAAAGAGGAAGACCAAGCTGAGATGGGTGGATGCAGTCGAAGGAGACTGTAGGGTCCTTGGAACAAAAAATTGGAGGAGTTTGGCTGCCATTAGAGGTAAACTTGTTCGGAAGGTCTTGGTCCATCCTGGTCTGGAGCATTATGAATGATGATGATGGTGTTTAATCAGAGGACTAATAAGATGAAAGTATTTATTTACTCTAAGACTTCTCAGATAGATGGCACCACTAGAGGATCAACTAACTCAATTTTGACTTTGATCTGGAAATGGAAGAAATTTTCTCCAGCCCATTTCACCCATAGTAACTGCTCAACGACCGACCACAGTATTTTCGATTTCCCTGATTTAACGAGCACACGTTGGGTCTTTAGCGTCCTAGTAAATTAAACCAAGCCCTACCGGATGGAAACAGATATACTAATTATTAGGATACCATGGTCTTTATAGGTTTTCCATAGACTAAAAACTTGTATAATATTAATAATACAACATAAGCATAAAACAGTTTTCAGAGCGGACAGCTTAGATATCTGACTCCTTGCTTCACTTTCAACTGGTGAAACAGCGACTTGTTTTTTGGAACTACAGAATTAAAGTTCAGTCTCATGTAAGGTAAAGTGTACCTGAAAAAATAGGATACACAATTAGTTGGATGCAGTAAAATTTATTTATTAGTTATGATTTATATTGTTACCCTCATTTATATCAAATAAAAAAAGATAAATTAAGATAAAAAATATTGATTTAATAAAAATAGCTGTGCTACCTGATCTTGGTATTGTTATTTCATAACTCTAATATTCTCTGATTTTTTTATGTGGGCTCAATACCATTCTTGGACTATTTATGTTAACTGTATTAAATGTGTTATACATAGTCAGCTTGGCTATTTCCCAGTCTAGACAGTTATAAAATAATTGGCATCTCTGAAAAGAAATATGTAAAAACTTTAATTATATTAGTTACACACAGGCCATACATAAAGTCAAGGTCCTTCATTTCTGAGGTATTATGGTGCCTGCGAAATACTCCGAAAGATTTTGTTATATTTAAAGTTTCTTTAAATCACTGCTAGCGGCACCTCTAAACATTTGGTAAGCATAGTTGGACATTGGGCTCTCAATATTGATTAATGTAAGCGAATCTTATTTTTAAAGTCTTATTCTGATTTTATACTTACATTGTATATTAGATTGCACGCATTTAAATTTCTACTAATTTATAAAAAATAGTTTATCCTTTATCTAAAGAGTTAATACTGAATATTCGACATCGTTTACAAGTTAAAAGATTTGATTAAGTTTAATGCTACTGTTTTGAATTTAATGTTCCTTAGAGGAATTATTGCTTGAATTTTTTTTTCATTTTCCACACGTTGTACCACATTTTAAAGTTTAATTAAATGTTTATTTGAGGTATTGGCAATTATATTTCATATTAAAAATGGCAGTATCATCAGTATAAAATGTTAAAATAGCATTCGTATATTTGGAAATTTTGTTAATACACAATAAAAATAGAATGGGTCTCCTAATTTATTGATGTGCTGTATTCCACTAAGGATTCTTTTAAATTCTGAAATGTGATACTTGGAATTTTCTATTTGTCAGGTAGATTCATCTAAAAGTAAAGCATCTTTCGACCATCCAATAAACGTCTAGGTCGTGTCTCAATAATAGGATACCTATTGGTGGAGAAATTAAAAATATCAATGAAGCATTTGTCGGTGTGATAGTCTAATAAGAAAATTCCGTTCCAAGCAAATCATGTCCTACCTTTCAGACATGAAAAGAGGCATGTGCCACGCTGGAGCATCCATGTTCAGAACAGCCAATTTTGGTAGTGCTTCAAGCACTATGTAAAGAGTTATGACCGCATACACAAGTGTGGATTATGTGCTTTCTGTAAAAAGCCATAGAGGGGGAAATTTAAAGTTGCAGGACAATGAAGAAGAGGATAATTGCCCAGGATTTCAAGACTATACTGCTGCAGTTAACGTCATAGAAGAATACCTACATTCAAAATTCTGTATGCATGAAAATCATTCATCAATAGTTTCATTCTGAAAAAAGGTTTAGCAGGTTTAACCCTTCCAAAACATTTGTTTCGGCACGAAATTCTATGAAAAGACTACCGAGTCACCTAAACTAAAAAATCTGCAATGGTATTAATTCTGAGTCTGATGAATCAGCATTATTATTATTCCAGACCACTACGCAAGTGTTCGTTTGGTGAACACTGGTAGAAATAGTTAATGTTGACTGCCTGGTTCAATCTGTGAAACATTGAGTGTTTCAATGGTGGTGTGGGGTGAAATATTTATTGGTTGATTGGGGATTCTTGTTGTCTTACAGGGGAGGATCACAGCTGGGCATTATTAAACCATTCTCGCTGATAATCTTAACCGTATGCTTCAGACCCTCTATTCTAGGGAAAGACCTGCGTTCCAAGAAGACTATGCTCTTGTTCATACGTTTCACTATGTTCAGACATGGTTTCCTGTGTATGTTGATGAAGTGGAACATCTAATCAGGTGTCTTTAGAGCCTTGATCCCAATATCATTGAACATTTGAGTTGCCTTTTAGAGAACAAATTCTATGTTCGGTTTCTTCTCCCTCACAGACAGTATGAACTCGAGACGACCCTGCACGAGGAATGAGTGCGACAACTGATTCATTTTAATCATATTTAATTCATACTAATTTTTTTGTTCACATTATTTTTCAATCCTTCATTGAAAAAATATCTGCATTCAGGCTAAAAATGACTCCCAATACCTCAATAATTAAAAACAATAATTTTTTTTCATAGGTGTTTCTTTATTTTACCCTATACCTGTAGTTATCGTAATTTATACTGCATGTACTATTGGCATCATAACTTAAAGATAATTATATTATGTGCATGTACTTAAATTTTTTTTATTCTTAAATAAAATCGAAAACAACGTTTATTTTGAAGTAAGTTTGCAACCAATTATAACCAACAACATGCGAAATACCACTGTAGATTTTAATACGGATAAGAATTGAACTTATTCTTGAATTTATTGAACTTATAAAGATCATATGAAATCTTATAATAGACACTGGTTTTCCTGATGTATATAGTATTTTAATTGTAAAATTCTGAATCATGCTTTTCACTAAATTAACTGCTTTATTTAAAAACGTAAACATAAGTAAAAACTGTAATAAATTAAATAAAAAAAGTATTGAAATTTTAGCGAAAGAACATTAAAATGAATATTTTCATTAGGAGTAAAACTGGAATTGTATGACAGTGTTGTGAAATCAAATTGTTGTCTTAGAATTAAAATTCTTAAGCATGAATAATTTCATAGACGTAGTTTTACGTAAAATAGAAATTGAAAATAAAAGTTTCATTTAATAGTAATAATATTATAAATAATTAAAGCAAATATTTATATTATATATTATTATAATAAGTATTGAATATGATATCCTTCATTTTGTAGTGTCATTAAGCAAATTTAAAACATTATAAAAACTATATATATAACTATATTGGAGAGACTAATATTTTTTAATATAATTTTTTATATAATATTTTTGATTGTGAGAGAGACTTATATAGTGCAGATTGTTGATAATACGCGTTAAATTTCAATAAGAAAAATATATTAACAAATGAAGCGCAATCAAAATACCCTAGAAAAATCAGAAAGTGATAAATATTTTGATTTCTTGAAGTTCAGTGAACTCTTGGAAAATGAAATAGAAACAAGACATGTAGAAAGTAACCAAGGGAGAGAATATGGTGATTTTTTTGTTAGATCATGACGAAGCCCTTTAAAATCCCTCACCATAAAAAAAAGACGAGAATTTCAAATTTGAAAATTATTCAAAACTTCAGAGATGACTACATCAAAAATTGTTGCTGGGTGAAGAAATCAGAGGGGAGTAGAAAAATGTAAAGAAAAGATGTCTTAAAGAAGTTTCATGAAAATATAAAGAATACTTAAAGAGAAAAAAACCAAAGTTAATGCTTTTTAGATGAGAAACGAACGTAACAATTTTGAAAAAAAATAGTGTAGAAAATATATTTTGAAAATGTAAAATGACAACCAAAGGAAATTCAGTGTATAATATAGGAGTGTAGAGGCAGAGATTTGCATGTGGTGAGTATAAAAGTTAAGTAAAGAATAAGGAAAAATTTACCAATGAAAAACAATATAACTAAAATTCTGAAATTCATGTAAGTACTGACTTGTTAGACGAGGCAATGAATACATGAAACTTAAATATTGTGTGAATTTCATCTCATTGCTCATTCTTTACTTATCTCATATTTATTAGGTTTATTTTTTCTACAGAATATTAAGTGACTAATGAAACATACGATTGATTAATAAAATATATAATCTATTGGAAGCAATCAACAATGAAGAATGAAAATGTAAAAATGAAGAATTCATTTTTTGTTTTCTTTATCCGGGGCATATATGTATAAATGTTTCGAATTTCCTACTCGAGAGCAAGCTGCGTATAGTTGGCAGTCAGAAAAGCAAACCCCTTTAAATATTGGTGTCACAATATTTTAAAGCTTGCCCATGCGTTTTGTTAATTGCAAAATTATTAGCTAATTTTATTGGATTTTGTAATTTTTTTATTGGAAATTGCTGTGTCTTAAATTGCAATAGCAGTTCAGTAGACATCAGTGTAAATCTGAGGATAATTACCGTGTGTCCTTCGTCTTTTTCAGTCAAGTTTTTTTCCAATGGCAGATTGTATGCAGTTATAACTGAAACACAGTCTATTAATCTATTGTTTCCTGATACCCAAGGAACCGGCCAGAAACAGCGAACTCTTAGCCGCTGAGGCGTTGCCCCGGGTGCAACACGGTCGGGTCACCATCGCACCCTCACATAGGGACCCGTTTATAGGGTAGGCATCATTCATACTTCATTCACACACACGAGGAAAGGACAAAGACAGGATAGAGATAGAGAAAGTACATCAATGCCTTAACCGGGATTCGGACCCAGGACCTTCTTATCGGTAGTCAGGCACGCTGACCACTAGACAAATTGGCCAGCCCAGTCATAAGTTAGTTTCCATGATTTTATTCTATAAATAATTGATGATCACATTTTTTCAGTTACACAGTAGTATGAACAGAGATTCAATTTTCAGTCGAAGACAGAGTAATGGCAAACTTGGTAATTGCAAAGAATCTAAAAATTCTTTTGGGAAGTTGACATTTGCTTCAATGTTTACCACCAGGTCAATCAATTTTTATATTTCCCCACCAATATATACAAGTCAATAGATACACTCATAGAAAATGCTTCGAATAATCTAAAATGTTTTAGAATATTCTACAACATTCGAATGTGTTCTGGAACGTTCCACGATGATCCGAGATATTCCAGACTATTCTGGAACATTGCGGAATGGTCTTGAATACTTTTGAGTGTTATGCATTGATCTAGAAATTTGTCGAGGGCGTCAATTTCAGCCCTTATTTCTTCAAAAGCACACCCTTAAATCTAAAAACAGCAACCTTCTTTATACGGGAGAAAAACAAGGTTACCACACCATAACTCCTTTATTAGTATCGGCATTCATTTCTAAGTTTTAGTGATACACACACATTGTACACATTCTTCCATTTATAATACATATTGATTATTTAGACCTTTTTTATTATAAGGTTTTTTTTTTTAAGGATTCTGGGTGGCATTGGTTCTGAAAAGTAGAAAACATTTTGTATCTCAAGATGTTTTATTGAAGAAAATCGTTATTCTTATAATTTTTAGGCATCAAAAATTACATATCGAACTGTGAATAAGCATAATAATTTAAAATAGTGGAAATAGGAATGACATGCTACTTAAAAAATTTTTACCATTAAGTTGCTTTCATCGACAACTAATAAAATATCTTTTATTTCTTCTTCAATGGCAATGAACAGAACTCTATATTATTTTCTGGATATTCCCTTTCTGATATATTGAAATTTATACGAAAGGAAGAAGGTGCTCTGATATGCAAAGGAGTAGCTTTTCAGTGATTTCAGACAAAGCAGAAACCAATTAGCGACGCCTACATTGTGTTTAAATGAGGAAATTGTTCAGCCGGTTCCTCATACACAAATTGCATTTGAACGCTGTTGCCTGGTGAAAAGTTGTTGTGATGTCTCGTGTAAGAAGGAGAAATGCGTATCAGCACGTTTCTGACTTTGATAAAGGGCGAATTGTAGCGTACCGGGATTGCAGTTTATCTTATCGCAGTATTGCTGCTCGCGTCGGTCGAGATCCAATGACTGTTAGCAGAATATGGAATCGATGGTTTGAGGACGGTAATACGGAACGCATATGCGGGATCTCAACGGCCACCTATCACTAGCAGCCGAGAAGACAGGCATATTATCCGCATGGCCGTAATGGATCGTGCAACCACGTCAAGAGCCGTGAGTCAAGAAACAGGGTTGTTTGGTAGACAACAAGTGTCTGCACGAACAGTTCGACGACGTTTGCTGCAGCGTGGACTCTCAGCTCGGAGCGGCTTCCCTTGACGCTGCGTCATAGACAAGAGCGACTTCAAGGGTGTGATCAACGATGAACCTGGGCGCACGAAAGGCGAGACATCATCTTTTCAGATGTATCCATGTTCTGTGTACGGCATCATAATGGTCGCATCCGTGTTTGGCGGCATCGTGGTGAACGCACACTTGCAGCGTGCATTCGTCATCGTCAACTGGCCCATCACCTGGCGTGATGGTATGGGGTGCCATTGGATACACGTCTCGGTCACCTCTTGTTCGCATTGACGGTGCTTTGAACAGTGCACGTTACATTTCTGGTGTGTTACGACCCTTTATTCGAGCCCTGCGAAACCCTACGTTTCAGCAGGATAATGCCCTACTGCATGTTGTCGGTATTGTACGGACCTTCCTTGATACGGAATTTGTTCGGCTGTTGCCCTGGTCAGCACGTTCTCCAGATCTTTCACCAATAGTAAACATCTGGTCAATGGTTGCCGAGCGACTGGCTCGTCACCAAACGCCAGTTACTACGGTTGATGAACTGTGGCATCGTGTTGAAGCTGCATGGGCATCTGTACCTGTATATGCAATCCAATCTCTGTTTGACTCAATGCCAAGGCGTATAACTGCTGTTATTACTGCCAGAGGTGGTTGTTCTGGGTACTGATTTCTCAGGATCTATCCAACCAAACTTTTTAAAAATATAATCACTTGTTATTTGTAGTATAATATATTTGTCCAATAAATATCATTTTGTTATCAGCATTTCTTTCTGGTGTAGCAATTTTAATGGCCAGTAATGTATATATATATATATATAGATAGATAGATATTAATATATATATATATAGATAGATATAGATATATATGTATATATATACAATGTGGTTATAATTAAACTTCCCCTATAAATGGCATACGACAGAGCAAACGGATGAACGGAATGCAACGAAGTTTTGTATATGGGCTTTACACAAAATGCACTCACGGAATTTCGAAAAAAGATTTTGAGTTCCAAAATGTCCACCAGAGGGCGCTTTTTTTGGAAAAACATGAAATGTGACACAATAAACGACCAAAACGGAATACAGAAACAATTAACATCCATTAATATGTCTGGTCACCCTGTCATCGAACCACATTAAGTAAAGGTAATCAAAAAAGAACAATACGCTGTTTGAGAAACAAAAAAAAAAAAAAAAAAAGCAATTTAGGTTGCCGAAACAAGAATACATTAGGACGAAATTTCACAAGCGGAGCAGTTGTTAATCGTGTCCAGGACGATGTAGGGAAAGTTGCTCCACGTGACCACCCTCATTCAACTGCAAAATTTCAAGTCGATGGACAGTGTGTTCAACAGCAGATTGTAACTGATCAGTTGTGAGGCTTTGCACATGAAGCGTTATGGAGTTCTCTAAGTCATTCAACGTCGTAACACCTCCACGATACACCAGACTTTTTAAATAACTCCATAACCAGAAATCGCACGGAGTTAGATCCGGCGATCGTGGTGGCCATGGATAACGAAAGGAGCTACTAATAACACGCTCCTCTGTGAAGTGTTGGAGCAATAGCCCTTCACGGACTCATGGATATGTGGGTGTGCACCATCCTGCATGAAAATGGTCGATGTAAGGACTCGCCTTTGCTGTAATTGCTCATGCAACAAACGTCTGCAGTATGACATGGTACCGTCGGCCCGTCACGGAACATGTGACAGGCCCACGTTCAGTGATTTCCTCAAAGAAGAATGGCCCAAGGATGAAAGTCGCCGTGAATCCACACCAGACAGTCACCTTTGGAGAATGCAGGGGACTTCCAGTGCATACGAGGATGTTCCTTAGCCCAAATGCGGCAATTCTGTATGTTGACAGTCCCGTTGAGGTAGAAATGAGCTTCGTCGCTCCACAGAATATTTTAAGGCCATGACAGATCAACAGTCATTCTGTTGAGGAAATTGACTGCAAATGAGAGATGTTGTGCTTTGTCCCTATCAAGCAGCTCTTGGGTAGGGCAGATCTTGTATGGGAAGTAGTGCATTATATTTCTGAGCACTTTTCGGACGGTGCTGTAAGCATAGCCAGTCTGTCGAGAAACTGCACGTGCGCGACTACCCCCAAACTCTGATGTCTGTGCCGTAAAGCGTCAACAGCTGTCTTTACGGCATCAACAAGTACCGGTGTGACACGTTTGTGGCCTCTTCCAGGTTGAACTCCTAATTTCCCCGTCTTTTCAAATCTCTTAATCATGGTCCGGATACCTTTAGTTGACATTGGTACACGTCGTAGGTTCTTTCCACGACGAAATTCACGAACTGCAGCAGAAACATTCCCCTTGTTTTCGTAAACCAGCTTCACCAATAACGCACGTTCAACTAAAGAGACCTTCATAAATACAGCCGGAAACATCGACTTAAACATGCCAACGTCTGCAAACGTTTTATACCCAAACTTGTTTTGCATAAAGCTTCCTCTTCTTCCCAAGCATGCAAATCTCGGCGTTTTTCTCCTACATCTGACGGATTTTCCCGGTTTTGCATTTTATTACTCATAATTCTTGTTCTAGTTTGTTAATATTGTTTCTGCATTCCGTTTTGGCCGTTTACTGAGTTAAACTTCATGTTTATCCAAAAAAGCGCCCTCTGGTGGACATTTTGGAACTAAAAATTTTTTTCAAAATTCTGTGAGCGCATTTCGTATAAAGGCCATATACAAAATTTCGTTGAATTCGGTTCATCCGTTTGCTTTGTGAGATGCTGTTTATAGGGGAAGTTTAATTATAACCACCTTGTATATATATATATATATATATATATATATATATATATATATATATATATATATATATATACCTGTGTGTGTGTAAGTAGATATTTTTGAGTACAAATTTAATATTGATGGTTATTTAAATTAGTTTTAGTTTAAAATTTTTCAATTTCCTGTCAAATGAATAGTACAATAATTTCTTTCTGATTCATATATAAACTTTATAAATATGAATTATTATATTTTATACTTATTTTAAAAACTTGAATTTTAAAAATACACGTAAAAGAAGACATTGATTTAAGAAAACTACTCTTCCAGAATAAAAAGGATATTATTTATGTTGCTGTGAGCAAGTTTGATCAACTACAACTCAAGAATTACAAAATGTCTCGAGTTGCCACATGGGAAATCTTACTATCTATCTTTCTTATCATCATACTTATATTTATATTTCCTCTTGGGTATTTTACTTCAGAAAGTTTCTTACCACCTTTTTCACACACATTTTTCACGAAGTAAATTTTTAATGCGAAATATTGCGGTGCGTAATAAAATTTTAATTTTTAAGGCTTGGTTATGATATCGTTATGTTTAGTTGCATTTATATAGATATGTTTTGGTATTCAAATTCTGTATTAGTATAGTTTCATTTTCATATGTAAATGATAATTGTAATTATTTCAATACCTTATGAATTCAAATTCCGCTGAAAAATATACAAAATATATTTTTCCTTCTATATTATGAAACATGCTTGTAGAAAATGTTTCAAAATTACACTTCAACCAAATATTAATATGTTTCTGTAGTCTATATGAAAATCTATTCAATAAAAATTTAAATTATCTTTTATAGATGAAAATTGATCTTCTAATTCTTTTTTTTCTATCATATTTCAATAAATTTTTTAAATTCAATAAGAACAACATAGTCACCTCCAAATAAATGAAATCGTAATTTATTTGCTTTAATACAATTAATTATGTATTTTTGTATAAAATTTCTTTTGAATAAAATTTTTATTTAAATAACAAATTTTTCTATTCTCTTTTCAAGTTTTTAAAATTTTATGATTTTGTGAAATATTTCTATTTTACCACGAAAACAAAGTTTTTCTTTTACGTTAAATATAAACATGCTTTATATTTCAGCTGGCAAGAAGAAATAATTTTCTATGAATTGATTATTTATTAAACAAGTATATCAAAACAAACCAGTTTACTGACAAATCAAACTGATTACTTATTCGTACTTATATTTATGAATAAAAAACTACACTTCTTGACACACGAAGACAGTGAAGAAGATTAAGACGCTCTTATAATATGCGAGAAAATTATGTAAGTTGATTGCTTCACTTATCAATAAATTGACCAGTTTACAAACCAGCCAAAATTGTTCATTGCTTTTTGCAAAAGTGACCTGTATGATAATACATTCATGTAATGAAAATAATCTCTCATATAATGAGATGGAGCTGAAGTAATTCTTTTCTAATTCACAAATAAAATATTATTAATATATGTCCATGCACTTTATATAAGCATTTTAAATGACTGGCGGGATATTAGTTCCAAAAATACCCTTAGGGACAAAAGAGTGTGCATGCAAATCATCAAATACACGAGAATCGGAGAAATTATGCATGAGCAAAATGCTATGCATACAAGAATTTAATGCATTCTCTGGCAGGATATCTGATCTAGTTGGCAAGGGTGCCATTCTCATTATTAGAAGTATTCAGTTCGAAAAGCAATTTAACCAAATATCTATCGTTTTCACTAAAATCATCTGAAATAGGTTAAATAAGTCGTGTTTGGAATGTCCTTCTAATGAAATGATACCTCTGGGAGTGGTTAGAATGCTAGTGGGATTTTCTGCTTGGCCTTTGCTTCTAAATTATGAATATTCAACCAGTTTTCCTAGCAGCTCGCACCTAAACTATTAGATCCCAACTTTGGACTAAATAGTGGGAAGTATGCTGGAGTGCAAAAGTGATTTAAAAAGAATCACTTTTGCACCCCAGCATACTTCCCACTATAGAACATTCAAATGTAATATAATAAATATAATATATAACATTCAAAACATGCTTTCTCTTTGAACACTCATAATCAAAACTTTTTTTTCTGGGTTTGGACCTCATAATGTGTTTATTCTGAGATCATTTATTTCATTACAGTATTTTTTAAAAAAGATGGTAACAATTATTGGAAAAGGAAAACAAATATCGAGAAATGTGCTTTGTTATGAACGCTAATTGTTATTCTAATTAGAGGGGTTGCTCAACACATCCTTATCAGAATCAACATGATAGAGTGGCAAGACACATCATACAATGGTAAGAATGGAAGGCCAGATTATCTTACCATTCTTGAACAAATAGAATAAATTTTACGCTTCTGTTTCCTTCATTCACTTTCTTCAAAACGAGTATTTTGGCTGGTTCAGAACTTTTTCTTTTGATTAGTAAATACAGTTCAATAGAAGTAAATATGCTCTAAAAAACTTTATGGAAGCATAAATGCCAAAATGTTAAGCCTAAATAATACATGTTGTAAATAAAGTATTTCCTTACAATGATATAAATAACTGAAAAATTTTTTTTATTTCTATGAATTTATTGGGTTTAAAAATTAGATATGTATTACTAAGTTCAACTCAAGAGGTTAGTTTTATAAATTTCAAGGAAAGCTACTGCAACAGGACTTCCGTTCTTCACTTACACTTATTTGACTGAATCCTGTTAAATAGAATAAATATGTTTCATTAACTTCACAGAAATCCCAAATCAAAATCTATAAACCGTATACGTAAAAAGAGTATTTAATCAAACTATTAATGAAAAACATTAAGCTTTATGATTTTTGAAGACAAAACGCAAAGTAAGGCACATGATAGGTATCTTAATGGATTAATTTTTTAAGTTTATTTTTTCTTACTTTAAATTTTTCTTTTATATTCTTATCCATCCTTGCAAAAAGAGTAACATTGTGTTTTTATCTGTTAGAAAAGTTATCTTTTTTCTCTTTATATATATATATATATATATATATATATATATATATATATATATATATATATATATATATATATATATATATATTTAAGAAGCGTTTATTTACAAGTTTTAACTTTTGTTCCGGACAATTATTTTGCAACTTCTTCAACCGAGAAGAAAATAAAAGGATTCACATTCATTTTAACAAGTTTAATTTCTATCTGTTTAATGCTTTTATTTATATTCTGGATGTGAAAATTGTTAGAAGAAATACATGCAAATTCTTAGAAGTGTATTTGTAATAATTCACAGTGTGTCTTTCTAGCAAAACACTTGCAGCAGAAAAAAAAGGAGATAAAAGAGGAGATCATGTTGCCAAGAAGCTGTAAAATATTTCCCTGATGTCTTATATTCTTGCAACAAATTGTATTTAATTCATTTGCATATAGAGATGCTTTATTTTGCTGATATTTGCAAATAAATTACTTAAGGAAAAAAAACTAAATCTTATAGTTAATTTATATTAACTATAAGATTTAGTTTTTTTTGCTCCCTTAGTACTTAACTCCAAATGTAATTAGTTTTTATGATAGTCAACTTTATCATTATTATTGACAGTCAACGTATTGTTAAATTAGTCACTTTTCTGAAGATTTTTAATGGGAAGATTTTAAAAATTTAAGAAAGAAAAAAATTCTGAAGAACTCTTACACAATGTTATGCAAATATATAACAATAAACAATAAAAAATAGTAACAAAGTAAAACTTAAAATGAATAAACTGTTATATATATATATATATATATATATATATATATATATATATATATATATATATATATATATATATATATATATATATATATATATATATATATATATATATATATATATATATATCAGAAATTTTCTTGTATGCTCCTAGTAAGTATCCCAAACTTAAATGCCTCTTTGAGTTACTGTTTTTCCTTAGTAAAAAATCTTGACCTCCGAAAACAAGATGTTACAAAAACTAACTCACTGGAGGGAACAGAAATCAAAAACTAAACAAATATAGGTCATTCCAGTTTTATCAAGGTTTCTTTGGAGCTGCTAAGAAACATTTTAACTGTTTGCGAACGTAAACTAAGTAAAAGATATTGACGTTAGTGTTTCTATGTATATCCTGAATTTAATTGCCTTTCATGTTCATCGACATCATCATTTTATTCCAAAAGTTTATTTGAATAATTAAAATAAGAAATATATGCAAAGCATTTCTTTAAATATTTTTTTTTTGAAAAAAAAATAAATAAATAAAACTCTTTAAAATATAATAAGGGATTTATTTCTATTTTCGATGCATGTGTGTTGTTTATCTTTTATACAAAAACCGCTTACGACTGTTTCAAACAGCATAGTATAGATACTTACATATAAATATGCGAACATTTATACTATCATTACATAATCAAAATGCTTTCAAAGATTCTGAAATTCAATTCAATATATTTTAATAATATACAATTTCCAGCCTTAATTAAATTATATATATGAATTAATATTTTATAAAAACTGGTAACATTTAAACTTGAAAATATTTATTTACAATACAATAGGTATAACGTCCAAAAATATATACATAGTAACACTGTCAGTACAAAAATATTTTTTAAAACTTTTTACCTATTAAATTTTATAATAAATAAATACTAATTTTGTAATAAGCATGTATTATTTTTAGAAATAACATTTTTTAATTGCTCTTTACGGAAATTTTGAAAAACTTTATATTTAGAATAAAAATTTTTAATTTGTATATTATTAGTGCTTATTTATACTCTATAATGTACAAACGTATGTTATTTTTTAAGTAATGTGAAATCCACATATATTCATTTTGCATCAAATATGTATTCATTTTTTAAAAATTTAGTACGGATTTGAGTAGTTATTAGAAATTTATTTTGTGTAAATAATCGACATTCTAAATCAAGAAAGATGTAACATTTTATGAAACAATTAAGAAATTATTTAGCTTTTTATTGAATCTTGAGTATAGCAAAGAGCAAAAAAATGATGCATGTATTACATTTTATCGCAAGAATATTTATTCCCTAAATTCAGCTCTTTTGAAAACAATTGTTCCCATTTTGAGTTACATTAAAAATATGAAAGGTCAATTTAAACCTCAAAATATATTTTAGTTACTTTGAATTTCTTATCATATCGACAAAATTTTTTTTACCACATTTTTATAGTTGTATTTACTTGGATGAGTGAAGAATAATTAGGAAACGTAGAATAAAAGTATTGACATTCAAAAAATTCTTATAACATACATATTTATAATAAAATCTGGTGGTAGATTGTCCTTTTTTTATACATAATTATTTAACATACATTTTCTATACATAACAATTTTTCTTTACATTTTTTATTCCCTGCAAATATTTCTTTTGGCTCATAGATTGGTTTTCTAACAGATAAAATCCAAGCATTAGTAATTTCTGTGGTGATTATATATTTCAGCTGAATTTATGTTTCATGATTTTAATGTATCAAAAATCTAGAATTTCAAAAGAAAAATGTATCATTTCTCATAAATTTTTGGTTTTGTCGTATAAGTTTTAATATATGACCTTGCGAAAATTTTATTTGCGTAACTATAAACACAAATTAATGATAACTTAGAATTCATAATTCATTACTTTGGAAAACATGAATTTATGGTTTCACTTCTGTTTGTATCGTTAGGCAGAAGTGTAATAATATAAACGCTTCCAAAAAGTTTAAAGCATTTAGAAAAATGTAAGAGGCAGTTAAAAGCTAAAGTTGAGTTTGTTAATTTGATTATCATTTATTAGTATTTTCCATAATTAAATTCAATGTTTTAGTATAGTAATAAATGGAGAAAAATCATTTTCACACCTGTTTATTAAATATTATATTAAACTAGCCGTAGATATTTTCAAACTTCGGAAACTGTAATTAAATTTATGGTTTATAAATAGCTTTAATTAATAAAATACTAATAACTTTAGTTTGAGTCATTAACTCCTGTTAATTTAATTAATATTGTCATAATTATAAATAAAATATATTGAAAGCATTTATTGCAACGAGTTTCATGCAGAAATCCTTTTCAAGTAAAAGCAGAGGATCTGTTTTATTTCCATAACTATTTTGACCTTAATTTCATATATATATTTGCATACAATTATGCTTAATAAAGATTATCTCTAAATTGATGACGCGTTTTCTAAAATATCTAATAATATTGATGCAATTATTGAAGATCGAATTGTTGCTATTTTTGTACATTGAAACTTATGAATTATTTCCTTGAAAAATTTAACTTTTAGATCATAGGAAGTTTTGATACATATTATATATTTTCATTTAAAATTAATAATGAAAAGAATCACTAAATATAAATGTAATTATCATTTTATTGGCATAAAAACCAGAAGGGTTTTCTTTTTTCTTAAAAAATTGTTTCCTAATATAGTCGCTAGTTTTTCAATTTCTGGTTTGATTTCTCTACAATTCTGCTTAAAAAATACATTTTAAATTTAATATATATATATATATATATATATATATATATATATATATATATATATATATATATATATATATATATATATATATATATTAGATAAATATAAATGTACTCTCTGTATTCTTACAAAATTTACAAAATGCTTAAAGACATTTAATATACTTGCGTTTATTTCTAAAAATATGAAAATATAAATGTAAATTTTTAAATAAATATTTAATGATATATAAGTACATATATTTCCTTAAAAACATTGATTTCTGTGTTTGATTTTAAATATATTTTTATATAAAGCAGTTTTTAAATACCAGAAATATGAAGTAATGTTTTAGTGAAACTCAGTTTGTGAGTTGTAATGAAAATGTATATTTTATTTTTCAAATTGTATTACAATTCATGTAAATAAATATTTCCATATATTAAAATTTTAATTGATTTCAAAATGATTAAAAAGTTTGTTATTTCATTGAATAACTTTTGTAGCGTTTTTTATTTATTAAATTTGATCATTAAAACTCAGATACTACTTTTGCAACACCTTAATTGCAGTTTAGTTCATTGTATTGTCAGTTGATCAGAAAAAAAGGCCAGTTTGAAGAATTGGGGAACAAATTTGGAGAAATTTTTTTTAAAAATTTAACTAATTTATAAACTATCTTTATTTTCCCTTTAAAATAAAACAAATTAAAATGTTTTATGTTAAAATCTTTCTTTACAGATAATTTTTACATAAAAATATGGGAATAAAATGTTTTTAAGAATATTTAAATATTTATAAACTAACCTAAACTATAAATTGAAATATTATCTTCATTATTCATAAATATTATCTTATTTATATTGTTAAGTGTATAAATAGTATTAACCTTTATTTTCATGAAGGGATCTAAATTGTTCAAAAATAATTTTAATATATTAGGATGAACTTTTTAATGGAAATATTGATTAAAAGGTGAATTTTCAAATAGTGGAATTTTAGTTTCTTAAGTTTCATTCTAAATATAATTCAAGGACTTAACACTGGTTTTAATTTTTAGAAGTAAAATATTTAAGTTAAAAATAATTTATTCAACTTAATATTATAAAAATGCATTTTTATACTTTGTTTTTCTAAATATATGAAAAATGTGCTCTCTTTAATTTTATTCAAAAAATATAAGTTAGGAAAATGATGGATGATAAAAAATGGCTATGATGTAAATGGGAGATTTTAAAAAATATTTGTCTTTTTAAAAATTTGTTTTAAAAAATGTCATTCTTTTAAAAAGAGTAAAGGACATCATTTTATAGAAAACTTGACACATTCATAGAAAACTTATCAACGAAATGTTTATGGGTTTTCAAACAAAAATCTTTTAATGGAGAAAAGAGATAAAAGAAGTCACTGAAATGCTTAATTATATTTTTCTTTGCCACTTGCATTGAAAACTTGTTTATGAGGAGAGTAAAAAAAATTTTATGCAAATTCCAAATTATTAAAATTCTCTTTATAAGTCAAATTACTTTCCTTTTCAAATATTATATGTGTCATTTAAAAAGTTTTTTGAATGCATTTCAGAATTTGTTAGTTGTTTTCAGAATATTTCATTTTAAAACTTTTTTTTGAAATCATAATGGAAAGAAGAAAATATAAATTTTTATTTTAGGTACTTTTGAGAATTTGATTATCCATAGTCATATGAATACAAAAGAAAAAATGAGGAGGTTTTTGCTATGCTGTTTACAACCAAATTATGCTTTTTAAAGTTGTTGAAAATCAGCTTTTTTTCGCAAAATTAATATTAAAAATTTTTTTTACATAATTATATGCTTAAATAGCTTCGAAATAAAATTTTGAAAATATCAAAGATAGTTTCAGGATTATCTAGAATTGTATTTTATTGTATTCCTTTAATTTCAATCGCAATGAACAGGAGAAAATTAGGATTTTTTTAAAGTTATTTTTGAGAATTCAATTATTCTTAGTCTGGTTTACAAGAATTATGATATGATAAAATAATTATTGATAAAAATTAATTTAATGGATGTATGTTGAGTTTAATTAGTTGCACTTACACTATAGATGAGTCCTTTTATAAATAACATTACAAATAATTTTATAACTAAAAATAATTGCGAAATAATAAATTAAAAGCAATCATATTAATAATAAAAAATCATTTACCAACTTCTAAACAAACCGTTGTAATAATATTAAAAAATCTAACTGTTTAAATTTAAATAATAATTTTTCTTTTTCAATACTTATATGTAATTAAAATGAGTATTCTATTCTGGTATATAATTTTAAATTTACTTTATGAAAAAAAAAATTGAAAATAATCCTGACTTTCATACATTATTCATGGTATCAATAAAATGTTGAATCTTGATTGATTTACCTATTCCAAATAATTCACCAAAGAATACGAAAGATAACTAGACCCAAACCCTACAACTTAAAGTGTTTTCTTTATCTAAAAACAATATCCAACTTCGAGGTCGTAATCACTCGATGAATCGTGGAACCGAAGGTCAGAATGCTAACCATTTATCTTCCAATCCTGCCAATGCGTCAAAAGCAGAAAATTTACCAACACTTTTTAATCATTAAAATAATAGTGCGAAGTATGCCTAGTTTATTAAGCGAAAAAAATTATCAAAATATTGAAATTTCAGAAAGCAAAATATAATGATGCAGTGATTTTGGTTGATTATATTTAACAATATTCTTGGTTTACAGTAATCTAATGAAACCAATTATCACCTTTAATCTTTGAATATTGAATAAAAAACTTTAGATTAAATGTATTGATTTAGTGAAAAATAAAAATAATTTTACTAATATATAAAATACTGATTATAAATTAAATTTTATTTTGTATTGGGATGAGCTTGGTAGCTCAATAATTAGTAATCTGTTTTTTAGTTTACCATTTTGTATTTCAAGTCACAATCCAATTACTTCGAATGCAAAAAGCCAACATTTTTATTTGAATCAAAAAGAAAGTATTTCTAATGTATCCAGATATAATAGAGTGTAAGTAGCTGCTGATATAATAACTAAATAATATGAATGCACATTATTAAAGAAGGTTGATAAATTTCTCCACTACGATGCAGAGAAAAATTATTTTATTAAAAAAATGAATTAAATTATAAATTAAATTGATTATAATTTGAGTAGTTTTTACAACTGGGCCACCACAGGCCCTATTACTCTTATATAACTAAGGTAAGAAATGCGCTACTTTTTTATATATAGCATGAGAAAAGCTTTATCTACTTAGAATTATTTTCATTAAAATTATAAAAACACCAACCAAACACAAAAGTATAGTCTAATATTTGTTATTAAATTTCGAAGTTTGAATGAATATTGTAGTTTTAAAATACTATTTTGTAACTATGGTATTTCTAATTTAGGATCTTTCTATTTCCATGTCCATTTAATAAGATTATTTGACTTTTCAGTAGGTAATAAAAGTTATAGAATTGATGGCATTTTATATAACTAAGCATTCATTTTTCCTTTAAGCACTAACCTTTTATCGTTGCACAGACATTGAATCGATACTCATAAGTCAGAAGAAAGTAACCAACAAAAGATCCTTCTGAGATTTGAAGATCCAAAAACCATCTTTTGCTCTCTTCAGATGCATTATATCATTTGATAAATATTGCGTCCATAACCGATTTTATATGCCGTTGAACCTTTAGACACCATGATAAATTTTCGGTTATTAATTTAAGAATTCATTGCTTATTTTATGGGTCTCTAAATCGATAAAAATGTTGAAAGAAAATTGAGTACTCATTTAATACACTTTAAAAAAATATTAAATTTAATTTCTCGTATTTATGTGTATTTTAATTCAGAAATATATATCTGCATTTAGAAATAAAGAAGTTTGGTTATTTATAGGAATAAACAATGTTACTACACATAAAATGAAAATTCCATCACTTCTATAAATAATCATTTCCAGCATTCTAACATTTGTCTTGTCTGATTATGATATTAAGTTTTCTTTGTTATAATCTTCTGTATCAGTTCGTTTGGGCAAATATATATTGCAGGCATTAACTCTTCAACATCTTTGATAGTCCCAGAAATTTTAACTTCAGCAAAATGTGAAAATCGTTAGAAAAGAGATAAAAACTTCCTTTCTGAAATGGCTTAGCAATTCTCAAATTGCAACAAAGATGTGCGGCCCCACAGACATTGTTTTGAAACCCAAATCTTCTGGAAACCCACATCATATTTTTCTCAGAGTCTCAGGAGAGATTTTCTTTTTAGAAGTTTTAGTGGGAAAATGCTTAAATGTTCGATTGAAAGTGAAAGTGAAGAGAAGTAAAAGAATCTTCACTATATATAACACAATTTTTTTACCAAATAAATATTTTACAATGTTTATGAAAAAACAGCTTTGATTTTCTGGACTACTCTAGTAGAATATTTTTTCTAACATTGTATTTCGAAAACAAAATCTTGTTATTGAAATTGATGTTAGTACGATGTCTTTCTTATTTTGATTCCTTTAAATATCATTAAATTCTAAAGTTTATTCCTTAACACAAATAATTTGAATTTACTGATAATGCACTGCATTGAAATAATGTAAAATAAAAAATATCAATGTATTTCTTCGATTAAATTACAGACATCACAATTTAAATAAACCAAGTCAGGAATTGATAAGATAAAAATATTTATTTTTCATCTAGTGATTGTAATTTATTCGTACAAGTTATGTTATTATGCTCATAAAAGTCAGAATTTAACCAAATATAATTGATAGTGTTATTTAATTTACTGTTTTTGAAATTTATAAATCAAAAACTGTTAGTAAATTATTTTAATCGAATTCTTTCCTTTGATAAAATGTGAATAAAATTTATTGCGGTATTTAATTCACTTATATTTTAAAGATGATATATTCAATGAAAATTTTTAATATATTTTAACTTACATGAAAGAATCGCAATATATATTAATTCATTTTCAATTTTCTACAGTATGCTAACATTTCGAATACAATTTCTTTAAATGTATTAAAACACTGTACACTGTCAAATATTTAGATTTTACCCTAAAGCAGTTTTCATTCAACAATATTTGAAGTTTTATACTTTCTTTAATTGATTTACATTTTCATGTCTTTATTATGTAAATATCTATGAAAAATTAAATAGTTTCAATTAGAAACCAAAATATTTTAACGTTTAGATTTTCTTCAACCTCAATTGGGAATGTAATTTACTGATAAGAAGCTTCTCATTATTTCACTTTATCTGAATGAAATAAATCCTTAAGAGAAATAAAAATAAAATACCCACTTACGTGAACTCAATAAAATTAGAATTGTTTATCACAAGACAATCTGATATTAAATGTATTTTCTCATATATGTGTTTTTTTGGTAAATCAATAATGTAATCGAAAAGTTTTAAACATGAATACTTGATTGCCCTGCATTATTTAATTGTTTGATTCAATGATATCATAGCGTAAGTGATAAATATATATAAGAATGACTTTTTTAATATCAAATAATAATTTGGCAATATATATAAATATTAATGCATTATTTGAAATTTATTAATAATGAAATAATAATTTGTTTATTTATATTTAATAAATTAAAAAAATTTTTTCTGTTGATAAAAATTACTTAGGAGATATTATTACAGATATTGAATATAAGTACAGATATTATTGAATAATTTGAAAGTATTATTCAATAATATATGTACTTATATAAATATCCCAAAATTTTTAAATAGAAAAAGGTAAACATAGAATAACAACTAATAAAAATCATATTTATATTCATTAGGATTAAGCTTGTAAAACGTAATCTCACAGATAATCGATAATAACGTACAATGCATGGCATTTATCTTATTGCCACAGTGTCCTTTAATCTTAAATTTATCCTCAAAATTTTGGCAATGAGGAAAGAATTTTTTCCAAACAAGACTGGTCATCTTAAAAGTTTAAGTGGTCCTGAAATTTTTCAGGACTATATATTTTATTGAAAGTGTATATAAACCAAATATCTTGATAAATCTCCATTTTAAATTTAACACATTTTATAGTCTTAATGAGTACTTTTTATCAATCTTTAAAGTAAAAAAAATATCTGTGTAATACTTTATTATGTTAATTTTAAAGCAGTATATTTGAAATCACGAATGGTTAAACTTTAAGTAGCATACTAAAAAATTATTTTTATCAAGAATATGTCTAATCTTACACTTAAGCCATTAAATAACGATATTTTTTGCGATCAGTTCTTGTGAAAAATTAATATTATCGCGTAAAAGACGTAAATTTCATATTAATATAATTTATTAAAAAATTAAAAGTCTCTATAAAATACAAATTCTTTCAAATAGAGAAATTAAATTCTTCTTCTTCACCCCAGACATTTTTGTGGAGAGAGATACATTGTTTTTTATAGCAAATGAATTTTTATTTTTCTCTAAGACAGATAGGACAGTGAGAAAACATATGTACAAATTGATGTTGTTACTAGTATTTGCGCAGTTAAAATCAGTGAATAATAAAGTATAATTGATATAAACTGCATAGTGACACACTGCATAAATCTGCATAGTGACTAAAATTCTAACCACTAACAACCTTAAGGTATTAAAAGTTTCTAAACTTATAATTTATTTCGTTTTTTTTTGAACAATAAAATATTTTAATATTACGAGAAAATATGTCATTAAATAGATGTAAAATATGGAAATAATTATTAAAATTACCTTGAATTAATGTATTATTTATTATTTTCTTGTGTTGGTAAAGTTTTTAGTACTTTAATATGTGACGAAATATACTCTTGCAAACGAATGCAGAATAAATTATTTATTTTATAGCAACATTGTTAAAAGATATATTTCTTTAGAATTTATTTTTATGGTTAGTTATATGAAGAGAAATTGAAATTACCTGAAACATGTAGTAGCAGAGAATTTCAAGCTTGGTGGACCGATAGATATGGTATGATTATAAAGGACAGTAAAGCAAATTGTATTTTATGTTCTAAAACTGTAATCTGTAGAACATTTTCAGAAAAGAGGCATTATGAAACAAACCATAAATTTCTTCTTGTTCGAAGTGTAGAAGAGCAAAGGGAATGTATATCACGTGCCTTAAAAATAAAAATGCTCAAACTACTTCTGCTGCTAGTGATCAAGTTTCAAAAACTGTTGCACAATATGCGAAACCTTTTAATGAAAGTGAATTTTTAAAGGATGCTTGGCGGCAATCTGCACCATATTTATTCGATGATTTTGAAACAAAGAAAAAATTAAAAGAATCAAAGACATGCCGATAGCTACGAATACAGTGTAAAAGAGAACTTTCGGTACGGCGGAAAATATAAATTTTCATTAGAAAATTCATATAAATTCTTGCGATTTCATATCCATTTACTTAGACGAGTCTACCTATGTAACAGGCTCTGCTTGTTTAGCAATTCTTGTAAGTTATTTTGTTCAAAACAATATTAAAGAAGCATTAATAAGCTTATCAACGTTAATAGCAACAACAAAATGATTAGACATTTGTAATGCAGATATAGATGCATTGGGAAAAAGGGAAATATGTTCGTCTAAAATTGTATCAGTTACAACTGACTTTGCCTGCAGCTTAGCTGAACTTATTTACAAATTTATTTCGAAAACCGTATTGGGAACAAACAATTCTTGATTTTCATTGCATTATTCACAAACAAGTGTTATGTGCCAAAACAAGTTTAAAAATGTTTGATGATATTTTGAGTTTTGTAACACAATTAGTCAATTTTATATCAGCACGAACACATAAATAAAAGAAAATTTCAAGAATTGTTAAACGAAGTAAACTCGTCGTACAATAGCTTACTTTTACAAAATAATGTGCGCTGGTTAAGCCACGAAAATGTTTTGCAGATTTGTAGATTGTTTGGAGGAAATAAGATTATTTCTAAATAATGAGAACTTTATTGACCAATACAATCAATTAATGGATGTAGAATGGCTAGCAAAGTTATATATTTTTGACTGATTTATGTGCTCTCACTTAAATGAATTAAATATAAAACTACAAGGTGTAACAAAGCAGTCTCATTATAATATTTGACTTAATCAAAGCATTCGAGGTTAAATTACAGATTTGTAATCGTGATATTCTTTCAAATTCATATAAATATTTTCCGAATACAGAATTTTTTTTTTTGAAAGTGAATGCCACGAAAATTCAAAAGTCATTAACGAAGAAGTTTTTAATGGTAATTCAATCCCTGATTCAGGAGTTTTCTGCAAGATTTACGCATTTTAAAGAATTTGAAGAAACTAAAATTTATTTTATATATTGATATAATATCATTTGAAAAATTAAATTTAAAAGTCCTGAAGTGGTTAAATTTTAATAAATTAGAAATGGAATTAGTTGAATTTCAGTCAAGTACCATATGGAACCAAAAATATTGTTGACTTAAGAAATGATTTAGAAATTATTTAAAGTATAATAAATTATTGGATAAAAAAATTAAATTGCAGAAGAGATGAAATTCTAACAACATGGAATTCAATTCCTGACACGTTTAATAGTTTTAAAATATTAGCAAAGGCAATTTTATTAATATTTTCATTGACATGGGCATGTGAATCGCTATTTTCAGAATTAAATTTTGTAAAATATAAATATAAGAATAGAATGACGGATAAAATTGTTTAAATATAGGAATAGAATGACGTAATAATATAGGAATAGAATGGCGGAATAAATATAGGAATAGAATGGCGGAATAAATATAGGAATAGAATGGCGGAATAAATATAGGAATAGAATGGCGGAATAAATATAGGAATAGAATGGCGGAATAAATATAGGAATAGAATGGTGGAATAAATATAGGAATAGAATGGCGGAATAAATATAGGAATAGAATGGCGGAATAAATATAGGAATAGGATGGCGGAATAAATATAGGAATAGAATGGCGGAATAAATATAGGAATAGGATGGCGGAATAAATATAGGAATAGAATGGCGGAATAAATATAGGAATAGAATGGCGGAATAAATATAGGAATAGAATGGCGGAATAAATATAGGAATAGAATGGCGGAATAAATATAGGAATAGAATGGCGGAATAAATATAGGAATAGAATGGCGGAATAAATATAAGAATAGAATGACGGATGAGTCGAGCTCTGCATGCGTACTGTTGAAATTAACTAAATATGAACCAGAAATTAAATCCTCATCATCTTGTGCACAGTAACAAAAATCTCATAAAAAGTAATTTTTTAACGTGAATTTTGTTTCTAGCATATTGCTTTTTATAAAACATTTATTAATAAAATATTGTTAAAAGAAAATTGCTTTTATTTGTTTATTTAACTATACTTACGTATAGTTTCACCACGTTCACATTTCAATTGAAATTTTATTGGGGCACGTCACTTATTTAAAAAAGAATTTTTAAGACTTAGTGGCACGGACATCAAAAAAAGTTCGCCATCCCTGCTAAAGACTATTTAATTTCAGAATCACTATGCAGATTGGTGAAAGTCATTGTGGTTATTAACACAAAAAATAGACCAAAAAAGCATCCGCAGAAGGTTCTATCATTAGATGTTTTAAGATATGCAATATAATTAATACTAGGATTTTATCCATTATATTTAAGTTTTATCCAGGGCTATTAGTTACATTATGGATGTTATTTAACCATAAGTTTATACATCCTAAAAACAAAAAAGAAAGAAATAATGAAATGTTTTTTGGGTAAAATTCCAATTTTTGATTCAATATATTGATTAATTACAGGCATTTTAAAAATTACATAATGGTCACGATTAATGTAGGAAAAATGAATAACATAATCTGTTTCAGAATTTAAATCAAAGATTAGAAATAGAATAGGTGCCATACCTAGACCTTTTTTCTGAAATATTTTAAAACTGCTATGAAGAGTAAGTTTTAATGTTAAATCTATATTTTCTTGAAAATGCTAAATTATGATCTGTTTATTTTCTATCCAGGTTAAATTAGAAGTGTGTCAGCAGATATAATAAAAATGGTGATGATAAATAATTTTAATCTTGGAAATCATCTTCAAGAAAAAAGCTGGGAAGACTATTGAATACTATAATTGCAAATTTAAAAGCGATTTAGGAAATCTCAATCAAAATTTAATTACAGAAAGTTAAAATCTTTCATCTAATTTTGATCTTATTTTTCAATACGTTTTTGAGATAAAAAATATTTTGAATTGTTATTATATATTAAGAGTTCATTTTAAAAATATTTATGCTTCCTTGTGCAACAAAGACAAATATATATGTCTGAAGATAAAATTTCAAAATTTTGTCATTTTTAATATGAGATTGAATTTTCTAAATATTTCATATAACATAAATTTATTATATTATATTTACAAACTTAAAAATAAAATTGCAAAATTGCTTTAAATCTTTTTAATATGTACCTAAGAATGTTCTCAATGTTAATAAAATTTGCGATTATAAAAATGAGTAATATGAATAACTTACTTAACTTTCTGTAAATAAGGAAATTTCCAAAGGATCAATCTGAACACTGATTATGAAATATATTTTGAATGATAATGGTACACAATACAGCAAATGCTAAGGGCAAATTATATGACATACAAACCTTTTCTATTTAAACATTTAAGTCACGCATATTGTGGCGTGGTGTCACATAATTTAAGGTTACAGGTTCATTAAGACATTTTCTTTCCTTTATACCCATTGTGTTGATACCATTGCCGAAATGGTTTCCTTTTTCCTGTTTTCTTGACTGGTATTTCTCTTTTACTTCATTTACACTTCGATCTCTAACGGCATATAGTATTTCTTTCACAAATTAGTGCTAAAGGAAATGGTTTATTTCACTGTTGTATTAATAGCTTCTGAGAGAAATCATTCCAAATAAAAGGAAAGGGTCTGATAATATAGAAATTTTGTAGAATTAATGCTGATTGTATTATTTCTATGTTACAGTCAAATCTGCTCCACGATTTAAATTGATAAAAAATATAGATACGGTGAATCATATAAATCATTATATAATATAAAAAATACGTAATTTGAAAATTTAAAGTAGATTGAGTAATTTATATAAACCATAATAAGTAAGGATTGATAAATTTTTTATTGAGTTCAATAAGAAAGAAAGCCTGCACTTTTGCTTATCAGTAATAATGTTTTAGCTTATGTCACGGTTTGAGAAGCCTATTGTCATTCCATTCACAAAGTCAAATTTAGTTTAAAATAAAAGACTAAAATATACGTAGTCTACTGATGATGACTTTAATTAGTAACAGATGTTAATGATAGTTGACAATATATTTATAATGATAATGATAATTCTTGCTATCTTAAACCACACTACTTTAATTCAATTTATTACTTTAATCTATCAGAATACATAATCTATTAGAAAATTAAAGTGGTAGATAACACAAACTTTGCCATTGGGAGTAGAAATTAATTATTTGCATGAAATGATAAACAGTTGTTATACTCCAAACATAGGCTCCCAAATTCTGGCAAGATGTCGAGGTAAGCTCAGTTCAAGGGGATCGGTAACAATGTCTGGAACACCATTCAAAGAAAGAAGATAAGATCATGCGAGGTGTATGATCTTATCTTTCTTTGAATGGTGTTCCAGACATTGTGGTAGGTTTACTTACCAGCATTTCTGCAATGTAGCAGGAGTTATCACATTTTGTGACTATAGTGGGGATTCCCAGTGGTCCTCGGTGACTACAGGACTGGAAAATGATTATGTGCTCCTGTGGGCAAAGCTTTTGTACTACTCTCGGAAACCTTTCATTCGCTGGCAGTAACGCTGGAAATTAGCATAAAAATTCTTCTTCTTCGCCATAGCACTAGACACTCCACCGCAAATGCCAAATCTAGGTTTGGTACGGTAAAACTACCTAACGCGTTATACACGAGTTATAACAGCGAATGTGGCTTCAGTACTGCTAGCTTCATGGGTAGGCTGATCTTGATAAAATGCAGGTTTAAACTTACCAGTAACAACAAATGTTCTATGGCCATTAATATTTAACTCAAAATGCTTTAGCTTACCAGAAATTACTTTGAAGGATTCGTCATATGGATGTATAACCGTTTGTCGGATTGAATCTATTCTAACAAATAAGTAAAGGGTCGGAAATAATTCCTAAGGGAAAAACTTTGTTAAATATATGGTTTTCAGTAGAAGCTGGTCTCAACACTTTCATGTGTACTTTCAATTCACTTGATTCCTTTATTGCTGTAATAATGGATGTTATGAAAGATATTTCCATTATTTTATCAGCAATTTTCGCTAGATTGGGCAAAGTATAACTCGAAATGGTGAGAATCTGCTGAGTGTTCAACGGAAAGCGCTGCAATCACAAACCCTTTAACACGCGATCCTTAATATCTTTCATAGCCAAGTTTTCATCATCTGTAAAAATCGGGAAATTTTACTATCTCTTAATTGTATATCTTGGAGGAGAAATCTAAAATGGGATAAATTAGATCTTCTGCATAAGTCAAGCACGCGTTCTTTCAACGTGCCGACTAGAGGAGGAATTACAACAGCACGGATAACCGAAAGCAATTTAATTTCATCGGCCATTATACCTGCCAATCTGAATTGCCATTTTGTAGAAATCACAAATGGAATTGTACCCAAAAAGAGGGGTACACGGAAACCAACTCTGAATAAATTTGAAACTTTCTTCAGTTTCAACCATCATGAAAAATAGAAGTCAATCAAAATATGGTCATTAAAAACTGAACTGCACAAAAGTGTTCATAATACGATTTGGCCATGACCGAAAAAGCTGAAGATGTAGCCAGGGCAGTGCTCCATGACTTTGGTTCCATGTAACTTGTCTTTTTTTTTTTTTTACTTTTTCTTCTCTTTTTTTTCTTTTTGCACTTGTCACACTACAACAACAACAACAACAAAACATTGATTATAATACACAAAGAATGATTTAAAGGAAAACATGTGGGTTTAGATCTTATTTTCCAATGTATTTCTAAGTGGTACCAATAATATTTTAGAAATAGAAAGGCTTTGTGTGTCTTACTGTACAAAAAATTACTATAAATAAATGAACTTAGCAAATTATAAACATAAATAGTGATATTGTAAAAAATTTCAATAAAAAGTTTACGATGTAGTTAATTTTTTATGTTAAATGTTAAATTCATATTTTAAGTGTGTTAGCAAAATACACTAAGTTATTATATTTACCAAGTGCTAATTTTTCTTTTCTTTGATTGAAAAATGAAAAATTCACATAAACAATTATGAACTGAATGTTTTTATTTTAACTTAGTCTAGTATAAAAATACAATGAAGAATTTCTTGTATGAATGGAAGCATTGTGGAAAATGATAACATGGATATTAGATCTGTTGCTGTTACAAATCCCAATCAGAATAGTGGAGCTATACCTGATCCATGAGCCTATGCACTCTCAAAAAATAAAGAAAAAGGAAGGGACATCCAAAGAGCAACTCCATCGAGAATTGAGTGTACTCAAGTAAGTGTTAAGGACTAGTCTCTTTGGAGTTGCTTTTTTAACAGATAGGGAAATGCTTAATACGATGATCAAATGATAGGCCATTGATGTGCCCACTAATAAATCTACTGAATACAGTCTGGTCAGTTGTGGGACCCACAAAGTCAATGGTTGCCCTTGGCTGCCTACAGCAGTACCAAACATGAGCAGGGGGATGCTGCCAAGAATTTGAAACAGCATTTTTACAAGCAGAGTATAGTTCTGAGAAAGTAAGATCCAGATCTGGAGAAGCAGTAGAGGAAGAGCCCTCCTTCGCCAGTGCGTCATCTCGCTCATTTCCGAACAAACCTATAGGAGAGGGAACCCACTGGAAGTGAATATCACGGGAGGCTGAGAGATCAAGTAACATACGAAGAATATGAGTCTCAGCATGGTCTGTTACACTAGCCCAGTTGCTCAAGTACTGGCTGGAGCTGCAACTGTGAATGTGAATCTATGTATTATTAAAAGATGCTTTATCCTTGATTAAGTCCAGACCAGTCTGGATAGCCAAAAGTGAGCTGCGAAATACTGAACAGTAATCTGGGTTTCTGTAAATCTTTGAATCACTAGATCCATCCGGGTACTTAAGAGACATTCGGGATTTATTAGATCTACTTTTCTAAATGCGGAGAATTCTTGAAAACTTAAAAATTTCGCTCCTTGCAACATACATAAATGATCAGCTATTTGTGAAGTTTTCAAAAATAAAAAATTCAAATTCTCATAGCATGTCAGAAGTGAGCATTTTCCAAAGTTTACGACTGACAATAGCAGGTTTATTCATTGGTTAAAAAAAATATGATTTTCATGTGTATGTGTGTGTTTTAAGCAATTGAAACTATATTTCTCTACACCGTGAAACACTTTTTCGACATTATGTCTTTAAATTAAAATTTTATTTAAGCAACCTAAATATTTTTAAAAGTATAACAAAAGTGAACATTCACTACAAAAGTAAAAATATTGAAAAATTAAGGTAAATTAAATCAGAAAAAATTGTAAAAATATTTTCTATGCGTTGATAGAACAAAAGCGAATATGCGATTATGTGATTAATTTATTGCTTAAAAATAAATAATTCTGATTTATAATTGCATTTTAAATATAAAAAAATTATAGAGATTGTCGCTCAAATTTCATTATTTTATTAAGTCATTATTTTTGCAACTAATTTAATTAAAAATTGCATATATTTTGTACAATGAAATATTTTTTCTAAAAAAAAGAAGGATTATAATTGTAATTACTTGATTAAATAAAATTGACAAACTAATTGCAAAATTTCATAGATTGCATAATATTATGCATCTTTAAAATCTGTTGTTTTATGAAAATAAATATTGAAATCTATATATATTGAACATAGAAGATTTAATGAAACATTTGAAGAAGAATTTCTCTCGATATCAATAAAAATTTATTTCATTTGAATTTGAAATCGATTGGATTTCATGAATCTGCACTCAGAGATTGTATTTTTGTCTACTCATTCAAGCCAGTTTCTTACAAAAAATAAAGTTTAATTAGGGTAAAAGTATGGTTTGAAAAGCTTTAAAAATATTTTTATTTATTTATAAAAAGAATGTACGACTGGAAATCCTTACATTAAAGTAGTAAGATTGGTAAGATAATTGGAATAGTTTAGTTGTTTTTTAGGTTAAAATTTTAGGATCTCCCAAAATCTAAATATTTTTGTAAATATTATAAAGGACACTTAAAATAAAACTGCTTAAATTAAAAGAAAGTTTAGTATTCTGTATGTTGTTATTTCGAAACTGGATTTAGTATCCTATTCATTATGTAAAAACTTCTCAAAATGTTTCATCACTTGCTCAGAAAAATTTATAAAACTGATATTTCTTAGAAATTTTATTAAGGTTCAAAATTGGACAAGGAATTTCAATTTAAGACTCCACATGTTAGATAAATTTATATTTTCAATAATCTAGCTTTTTTCAGAAACACTTACATATCAACACAAACATTTAAATTAATTGAGGTTTGCTTATTTAATATCTATTTTTTAGTTTAATATTTTGGAAAATAATAAATGCTTTAATTTGAAATGAGTTTAAGATAGATTTCGAATTATATTTTTCTTCATTCAAATCGAATTAAGATTTTACTGTATGTGGAAAAAAGAAGTACGTGAAATTACTATTTTAACATTCTGTTTTCTATCAATTAAATAATTTTTAATTTCGATTTTTATTCAATCATATTTTGAAAGTTATTTATACTTATTTAATTCCCATTTGAAACTTATTTGCATCTATTGAATAATCATTTGAAAATTATTTGTATCTATTGAATCATCATTTGCAATTTTTTGTCATCATTTGAAACTTCTTTGCTCTTGAATAATCATTCAAAATTTATCAAGAGCAAATTTATCTCTATTTAAATTACTTTTTATATAATGTAAAAACAAAATAGCAATTTTTGATTTTGTGTAATAGAACATCAATAAAATCTTTCTCGTAACTTAGATTAAATCATACAAATTACACATTAGTATTTTATAAATTATAAGTATTAGTTCAAATTTACAAATTCTAAGGAGTTAACTGAATAAGCCATGATTTTGATAATAATTAAATATATTACATTTATTTTGATATAAGAGAATTATTTTAGATTTTAAAGTGAAATTTCACAAGTCATTCATTTTTAGATATGTATAAAGATTGCTTACTTTAAAAGACGGATTAAATATTCCTGCAAAAATTTAAAGCATTTCTGTCGTTAACTATGAATGAAAATAGAAGTATATGACAGTTAATATTATTATAATACATTAAAGTGAATGTGTTGTCAAAAAAAGAAGAGATTAATTTCATGAAATTTCAAACAAATTAAATCAATGGATTTCATATTGGTATAAATGTATAAAACATTAACTTTGAAATTCTTACTTTTTCTAGGAACTTTATTATTTAATTAATTTTTTTAGGAATACATATTTGAAACGATTTCCTTTTGACATAGTCTTTGCTTTCTCTCCTTTGTTCTATCCTATGAATTATTTTTTATCACTTTTATATTACTATTCCGTTAATTTTTAGGAAATGATTTGAAAGCTGAAGAAAGCATTTAAATATTGTTCATTTTTCAAATAACTTGTATTTCTAAACATTATGTTCAGTTGTAGACTTCTCATTTTATGAATGTTAGTTTCTTTATCTAACTTAACGTAACTAAAAGATATGAATCTCTAAAAAATAAGATCTATCCTTATTTATCTAGAAAAATAAGGATAGATAACTTTTATGGATTTTTGAGTTACTGTAGCTGCAGGAACATTCTTTGTTCAATTGTTCTACTGTTTGTTTCTTGAGGAATGACCGCTTAGAAGTGAAAACAACATCACCCTAAGCTGGTTTCTAGATTTGTGTGTACATTGTAAAGAATATTTTCTTTCTTTTCGTCTTATCTGAAGCACAGAATTATTTACATTAGAAGATTTCTATTTTCAGGACCTTTGTTATGCTCATAAATCATAGAAACACAGGTGAGAATGAAACATATTTTAATATGAATACATTTTCTGTCAATGACATTAAATATTCTTATAGAAAAAAGGTAAATATTCAACAATTAATTTCATACTTGTGAGTTTCAAGCTTCTAAATTAAAAAGATTTACATGATTAGCATGGTATGCTAACGAAGTAAATTTTTTTGAAAGATTTCTCTGTTTATTTGTATATTACTGTAACATATTTAAAGTTTTGTTGCAAAATTTGATTTCCAAGAAAATCTCTTACATTTTCGAAAGCATCAATGAGAAAATTAATTGTTTTAGATTTAGTGAAAATATAATTTTAAATAAATTTAAGACAAATATACTTTAGTTATACATAAATAGTGATACCGTAGAATTATTTCTATTAGCAGTTTAAAATAAATTTGAGATTAATATTTATATTTCTTTAACCTAGAATTTCGATTATTTATGTGCAATAAATTCAACTTTCTTCATAAAACATGATATTAAAATTGTTTCATATATACTTTACTTACATTTAAGATAATATTTTTATGAAAAAGGCTTACTTTAATGATATAAGTAGAAAAATCTATACCTTTGAGTGTACTTTCACATTGCTTACAAAACAATTGTTCGGTTCAGATATTTGTAGATGAGTTTAGGAAATATAAATTAAAACGTAATGCATTGACATTAACTTCAACTGAATCCACAAAATCAACTAAGTGTTTCGTAAGAAATTATCTAATTAAAAATTGAATTCCATACACTGTAAATGTTACATATATTTGCTACTGGAAATTCACCTCAATATTAAAAAAAACTTTTAACAAAAATAAAACATAATTATATTTAAAATGAAAAAACAAATATATTTTTGTATATTAAATAAGTGTAAAATATTAATCTAAAAACTTGAAATTCACTTCAAATAATCCTCGATAAATAATAAAGTAATCAGGCAAAATTTAGTTTCCTTTTCAACTCAAGATAACATTTCAAATTTCTATCCAAACAAAAGAAATTTATAAAAAATTTTTAAAAGTGATGAAATAATTATGTATATATGCATTTTTTATATAATATGAAGACTAAAAAAATAAGTATCTTTATTTTTGAAACACATAAACCAGTAATCAGAGTTATGTTTC
This sequence comes from Latrodectus elegans, assembly GCA_030067965.1. Classification (NCBI taxonomy): domain Eukaryota; kingdom Metazoa; phylum Arthropoda; class Arachnida; order Araneae; family Theridiidae; genus Latrodectus; species Latrodectus elegans. The sequence goes on along the minus strand of CM057820.1, from coordinate 25,852,601 downwards.
AAGATTTTGTTTATCAATTAATAAATTGTAAGAGGAATTTAAAAACTATTGAATATGAAACTGTTAAATATAAAAATATATACCAAACAAAATATTTCAGGTTTCACCTGCTATTTAGTAATTATGATGTATATCCATATTTTCCAGTTACATAAATCCACGGTACATTGGCTTATTTATGTCTTAAAATATATAATTCAAACAAATATCTACTAATAATCTTAAGATCATTTAAATCTTCTTTTAAGTGTAAAAGATATTGATAATTTTATAAAGTGCGAAAACTAAAGATATAAAATTAACCTTATTGTCAATAGTTTTTTCCTTTCTGACTTGCAAATTTATCAGCTCAAAATGAAAAAACGACTAAAGCTTCATTTCATTAATGGATATATGTTTTCATTTCAGTTTGATGAAAAATAAACTCACTTTTATCATTTTGAGTAATATATAATTCAGAACATTTTGCTAATAAAAATAGGTTGCAGATCATTAAAATAAATTATATCGACAAAGAAATAAGTATATTGCACCACCATGAACACATTTCAGTTACAAAATATTGAAAAGAATTAACTCATACATTGTTATAAAAATTTTGTTATTGAAAACAATAGTAAGAATATGCATCACAAAAATATTGTTGCATTATATTACTTGCATTAACTAAATTATATGTATTTAATTAATATTAATGAAAGTTTAGTTTAAAATATCATAAATAATTTTTGTATTATATTTGATTAAGATAGAAATGCTTACTTGTTTAAAAAGATGTATTATATGTTAGTCACAAAAATGGCTCTTTAATAAAATTTCTCTTCATGAAATCTAAAACTGTTGAGAATAAGTAAAATTAATTATTAAAATAAATAAAAAGCTTCATGAAAAAATCACTAACTTTGCAAGTATATAAAAGGGGTTTTTGGATAAAAATAATTATAATTTGTTAATTTTTGTTTATATAGCATTTTATTTTATTTCTTGATTCTTATTATTGAATGTTACCGTTAAATTTTTAATAATTTATTCTCAATTAAATACACATGTTTATGTAAATAATTTTGTTTAGCTAATTTTAAAATATTTTTCAGCATAGAATGGCATTTTAATTTTATTTTTTAAAAATTAATTAATGCAAAACTAACTAACATTGAAAATTGAGATATAATGGATTTGAAAAACAAGCATACACATAATTAATGTCTGACTGAGTAAAATGTAAAATTAATGAAGATTTGTTATGGAGAATTTTCAGAAACGTTGGTTAATTATCAAAAAGTCTTCTATTTGATTTTAAAAGTAAACAGCTCAGTATATTTATTTATCTATTAAATGCTTCTAATTAATAAAAGTTTTCTTTGCCAAGAAAACTATATTTAAAGATTTAAATTTTTCAAAATATTTTTAAAAATTTAAATATTTTATCAAAGGTAATGAACTTTGCATGAATTTTTAGGAACATGTTTATAGTACGGAAAATATTTTTTGATAAGTTATTCAGAATCATATTTCTTATTTTTTAGACTGATTGTTTATAGTTATAACTTTAGGTTTAATGAAGAATTTTAAATTAATGATTAATAAAAGAAAAAATTACGAGATATAATGAGGTTTTATTACATTCTACTAAATGATAACTATGTTTTTATTAAAAATCATTGTAACGAAAGTTCTTAAAAATAAGTGATTTATTCCATGATTTTAAAATGAAAGATATTTTATTCTGTTCATTTTGTATTATGGTTAATCACACTATGGACGTATTTCATTTCAATTAATTTAGTTTGATCAGTAGGATTTTAGCTGTTAAAATAAAATTTAATTTTACAATTCCATGGAAAAAGTAACAGATGTCTTTTGATTTAAGACTTGTGAGACAGAATTTACATGATTTTGATATAAATTACTATTTTTATGTGATCTTAATTTGTGTTTTGATGATTTTCTATGTTTGCTAATACGCTTGTAAATGTATTTATACACTTTAAATGTATTTTAACTTCAATTAATGATTCCTATAACTCAAATGTTATTTACTTATGCAATATAATAGCAAACAATTAAACTTTTAAAATAAAAAAGTAATATTAAAATTATATACAAAATAATATATGCAATAGTAATTTAAAAATAAAAGGTTGTATTAAAGATATACAAAATAATACAAACAATTATATTTAGAAATAAAAAATAATGTTACTATTATATGCAAAATAATATATAAGATTATATTTTAAAAATAAAAAATAAATATTTATAAAAAAAAATTGTACGTAAAATGCCAAATATTGCATCTCATTTTATTTTATTTTGATAGTTTTTATTCATTTCATGTTTTGGTTATGTTTTTCAACTTCTAATATTTAAAAGATAACTGATTTTTAAAAACATTTAAACTATTTCTGTCATTAAAGATTTATTGCATTATCAAATGTGCAATTGGACTGAAATGTAGTTTTTATTGAATGCAAAATAATCATTTTAACTGACTTTTACATTTATTTATGTATTTATTAATTGCCTCTTAATGTGTTACACTTTATTTAAACTATTCTATAATGTTGAGAAAATATATAACAATAATAGAAATTTATCATAAGAACTTATACACTCACTTCCAGAAGTTAAGCATGGAGAGGAAAACGCAAATTTTCGGAAGCCAATCAAAATAGAAAAGGATGCAAATAGCTGCAGAGGTAGATGGAAGTATGCAAATATGTTCTGTAATAGCCAATCACGCTTTCATGTCAAGAGTTACGTAAAAAGGGCAGTCTTAAAAAATACCAGCTTTGTGAAGGGTTACAGAAATTGATTGTAAGTGCTGATAGTGCTTAAAACATTCGTACAATTTGTTTTCAAGACATACGTGTTTTTATGATTTCCAGAAGACTAATGGAAGATTCTGAACGCTGGCGTGCAGTGAGACGCATTGAAGCAGGACAGTCTATCTCAGATGCTGCTCTTTTCTTCGGCGTTCATCATTCAGTAATTTCTCGTATATGGAAACAATTCCAAACCACACAGACAGTTGTCCGAAGGCCCGTAGCTGGTCGCCCAAGGGTTACAAACCCCGAAAGAGATCCATATATTGCGATTTTAGCCAAGCGGAATCACTGAACGACCTCCACAGGTGTGACATCTATAGTTACAGTGTCCATTATTAAGGCAATATCTGCAGCTAATGTACGCTTAAGATTACATATGAGTGGACTGTACTCTCGGGCATCTCGAGTTTGTGTTTGTCTATCCATCCAATCAAAAGGGACACGATTAAAGTGATGCCGGGAACATGTCAATTAGACTATGTCTGACTGTTCAATGTCATGGTAACTGATGAGTCAAGATTTGCTCTGGAACCAAATGACAAGCGCATAAGTATGTAGCGTATACAAGAAACACGCAATCAGCCCCCAAACATCATGCTTTCCGAGGCGGAAGCATTTTGGTGTGGGGAAGGATTTCATTAGGATACCACACCGACCTTCACATCTTTAATCGGGCTTCAGTGACGATTGTCAGGTATCCATATGAAGTCCTAGGCCCCATTGTGGGATTATGCGCTGCAGCATTTGGCCCTCCTTTTGTTTTAATGAATGATAAAGCAGGTTCCCATAGAGTTGGTAGTCGATGACTACCTGGAGGGTGAAGGGATTGCGCATTTGGCGTGGCCAGCATATTCATCCGACCTTAATCCATTGAAAAATTTTAGAATGCTCTCGATTGAGCTGTATCTTTAAGTTTCCCACTTCCAGTCACTCTTATTGAGATGGAAACTGCTTTACAAGAGAAATGACTTAAAGGTAAGGTTGCGAGTTCATAGTTGTCGCCATATGAAAGAATGGTAGGAATCAGTGTTTGGCTGGTTCAGGACACATCAAGGAAGAGAAAAGCCACTCGTTGGTCTATACTAGAATCTCTATGCCATCTGCACTATGCTGAACAGACTCTATTGTGAGTAGAGCAGTCACCCTTAAAACTTGAGTTCCTTTTGCCATATACAAGTCACGAGAGAACTGAAAAGCTATAGAATCCTTGTTATGCCTCGGAAGATGAGACGAGCACTGTTCACCTCCGGTCGTCATGTCTTTTGGACGACCTTGCCAAGACTTTCTCTCAATTGATTTGATCTCCTGGTGCTATAAGTTTTATCAGATGTTAAGAGTTTAATTTAACTCTAAAAGTTACAGTTACAATATAAAAGCAATCTATTGCTGTACAAGAACACCAAGAAATTATGCGAGATGTGCTTGCCAACAAAAATGTTTTGCAACGTGAGCTTATAAAGTTTGTTCCTGTCTAGTGGCTCCACCCACACATACGTGTGCTCTTATGCACATTCGATATACATGATCTGCATCTTTGTCTCAAAATTGTGATTTTAAAAATTCATTCAATATTTTTAATGAAAATCAACAAAATATACAAATTGTCTTTGAATACCATTGTGGAAATAAAACTATATACTTTATACAGATTATTTAGAATATATTAAAATTAATTATATCAAAAATATTCATATTTTAAATTTTTAAACGGAAAATATATAGTGAAAAATAATAAATATGTTATTATTCAACTATTAAGGTTAAGGGAATGGTCAAATTAGCGTTATTTGAAAATGAATATTATTATAAATATACTAATCTGATGTTTAAATAGACAGATTGCAAAATGAATATGAATATTGCAATACATATTCATTATCAAGGATAAGAAATATGCAATTTTTGAATATATGTTACGTTCCAATGAAATTGGGAACAGATACAGCTGATTGTATCATTGGAATTTTCTTTTAATCAGAATGTAATAAATACACTATTGCAACAAAATTTGAAGTATATATTTTATATATCATATGTTGGCCACTTTTAGAGACATGTCATTTTTTCACGTAAAGATGCAACGAATTTAGGTTGAAAATCCTTCAGATTTTTAATTTAAATATTGTATTTTTTCAAGTATCATGAAATCTCAAAATGTGTAAATGTAAATGCTTTGTTAATAAGTAGCTTATACTTATATTCTTTATCTAAGCCTAAACTAGTAAAATATACACATGCACCTTTAACCTATTTTTCTGAAAGTTGAAAATCCCTCAGTAAGGAAAAAAATGGATTTCAGCAAAATATAAAAACTGCATAGAAATTAAGGCAAGAAGATGCTGGTAGGTAAACAGTATTTTAAAAGGGACTGTTCAACCATATTGTAAAAAATAAGATGTGGAAAGAAGATTTCAAATTATTCTATGATTTGTTTATACATAGAGGACCTTGTGTTTGTATATAATAATACTTTTATGTGATGTAATAAACGAAACTTGATAAATAAAATTTTAATTAAATCTATAGTTCTCTGCTTAAAAAAACTGTAACTTATATTTCAATAAAATATTTTATCTTAAAAATTTGAGCAGATTGGTTACAAAATGACTTTGTAGTTCAATTAAGCTGCAGTAAGAAATAACCTCACCAAAATCATGTGATTGGCTTTTGAAAACAAATAATATTATAATTATTAAAAGAGTTAGCATACTGTAGAAATAGCATATGAGTTAACAGTTATTATAAGACTGACATATATTTTGATGAAATATTTAGTAAAATTAAAATTAGCGATTAATTATTTATCAAATGATATAAATTACTGATTACCCCATGATTTTTTTTTATTTATTTGATTAATTTTATATCTTGATTTTATCGGACTATATAACAACTGTTTGTTTCCACATTTAAAATTTCAATTTTTGTAGTAAAATATACTTAATTTTTGACAAGTATAATCATAAGTATACTCCTGCAAAATCTAAATCCTTCAGTAAGAAACTTGTTAATATATATAAAAAATAACCAATGTTTTACAATAGTCTTCTTTTCTATAAAACTAACAAACAATTATTTTTAAAATTTTTTACACACTATGCAGCAAAATAGCACATTCAAAATTTTAATAGTTTTTAACCTATAAAGCAATGATAATATTTTTTTATTTGGAATAGAATTATGATGATTTGAAATTATTAGCTATAATTTCATTAAATTATAATGCTTTTATTTATTTCATTGTTTAATTTTTACTTTATTTTTATTTTATTGTAAAAAGATTAAAAATAGATATGAGTAATTAAATAAAAAGTCAAACATGCATCTAAAAATTCTTTAGAACATAGGGTAGTTATCAAATCCTTAAATCGTAGTTGAAATATGGATAGTTATGGCTTTATAAATTGAATTTGTAATAAAAATTGTTCGATAATATCTTTTAAAAATATTTTTTTTAATTATTTACATAACTTATGCAGACAATCAAGGTTAATGATTACTAATTGTTTTCCTTTGTAAAGATATATTCCAAAAATGTCTTTTGAAATATAATGCAATTTTTTTCTGTCAAAAATTAGATTGACAACTGAATGAAGAAACTGCAGTGGTGAAGAAATCATAAACGATAGTAACACAGAAAAGTACTTGTTACACGTGTTTCAACACAAAGTGTACAAGAGTTTTATCAATAATATCTGAATTCTTAAAACAAAGCTTCTAAATTAATTTAAAAATACGTGGTTTTGTAATGTTATATTTAATCTTTTGTGAGAAAAAAATAAAAATTACAATTTTATTAAAATATTGATACATCAAAAATATAATTTGAATTATAATAGACTTCACTTTTCAAAATTTTTAAAGTTCTCCTGATCCCAAAAAAACTTAGAAAATACTAACTTATTCAAATAAGATTATGATTTAAGGACTCTGCAAAAAAATTTGGATATGTAAAAATCAGTGATCTTGATATTAAAACCAGAGAATGAATATAAGCTCAAAAATTTTGAAGTACCTATATATTTCTGCACTTTTTATTGCTTTAGTCATGAAATTTAACTACTGACATTTATATAGAGGAAAATTGACTTAAAAATAATCACAAGGACCTGAATCTACGACTCGTTGCATTATCCTAAGATTTATATCTTGTAAAACATAACGTTTCACCGCAAATAAAATTTAAATGGCAAGTATCATCATGTCGAAGCTGTTGAAGCGGTACAAAATTACAAAATATTAACTGTTGATCAAGACAAGATACCTCATATTGTATACAGGATCAATGATCAAAATGATATGTTAAGAAATCGTTGTGACAAAACAGCCAATGTTACTCAGACACGAAGACAGTTTTTTTTAAGAGTCTCAAAAAACAAACAATGTTAAACACTGGTAAATTGTAACAATGTGAAATACCAGAAGCACAGTTCTCCAGAAAAAATCTGAAATTATCCTCTTTATTTAATTTATATCAAGATACTGTGTGATACTGTGAGGTAAATACTAATTATTCAAGAGATCTAAAGTAGTTTAAACTTTTTTTTAACAAGAAATAAAAATGGTGTCATTAACATTACACTTATTCTGAAACTGTCATATTACAGACAATATGGAGAAACCGTGTAAGGTGGAATTAAACTAAGAAGAAGGAGTATGAATAGAGGCATGTTTTGTTTGTGTGAAGGTAAAGTGGCTTATTCAATGAGATATAAAGCCATTCAGATGAGATACTAAGGTGCCACTTTAAGCTTTATCTTGTACCAATATATTTTTTATACAAAACATCTCATACAACACGATTACTCTCATGCAGCATGGCTTTTACGGAACATGTTTGAAATTGAAACAATTCACTATATAGATCTGGCTAGCGCTTGCTCTTAACTTTGCTCTCACGCATTGAATATTCTTCATATATTTCATATATTCTCCTGGAACTCTTCTGGAAATAAAATGTGATCGAAAATTGCATACTGCCTTCACCAGATTCTCAAGTTGATATGTGAACTGTTTATTGTTTGAACGTTGTACAAAAAATTATCCCACTGTGACCATCCAGCCTCACCGAAGCATATTCTGGATTGCGTCGGACTTTCCCGAGAGGATTTTTCCTCTTATCTCCTGCTAGACATCGACTTTCTGACTATCAACAACTTAATCGAGTTGATAAGACAAATGTCAGATCTTTAAGAAGGATAAGACACAACAATATTTCATGTATTACTTAATTTTCCGGTTTTTTTATGTTTCTGTGACCTTTTTGTTGCATTTTATTGTCCTACTCATGAATGGTTAATAATAACAGTTTCGTTCAAGTGTTTGTTTACATTATTTCTTCAAGTATTTCCATTTCATTGCAAAACGTCACCCCATTTTCAAAATATCTTTCATTTACTTAAAAACTTTTACTCTGATAGCAAGAACTTTTTTCCTCTATGAATAAAATCTTTTTAATGAATTTTATTATATAAATATGCGAACACTACACTGTTCTATGATTTGTTTTAAATAAAAAACATTGTTAAAGGATTTGATTATTACATATCACAATAAAAAACTCTAGAATGTTGATATCAAATAACGATTTCAAGTTCTTTAAAATACATAGCATTAATAAATAGTATACTGCACAAAAAGAACTTTAAACATTTTGAAGTGAAATGTAACAAACTTTTTTGTATGGCATAATAGATTAAGATTTTAATAAATGAACTATTAAATATAAAATATGAAGAGAAAATATTTTAAAGATGAATTTTAATGAATGGTAATAATTCCGTTGAAAATTGCGAAACTCCCTTTTCAACAGAGTTATATGTAAACTTTGATCTTATATATATATATATATATATATATATATATATATATTGTAAACTTTTGTATCGCATATTTACTTATCTTGAAGAATTATTATATTTTTTGGAAATAATAACCATAGAAATAATTTTAAATTTATTAGGGATTTCATTAGTCTGAATTTTGGTATCAGTTATTACATTTGAAAACCCTGTACTCTTTGTAAATTTTTCATGTGACAACACATATAGGTTTAGTTTTATTTTTGCATATAAACGTATTTTTTTCTTATAAAAAAGTAAACTATCAAGTGCCAGACTTTAAAAATTTGATCAAAAATAGATTGAAGATTTCTAGATAATCCCAAGAGAAATCAAGTTGTCGCAATACCGTCAAGAATTTCCCTTTAGAAGCTCTAGAGAGATTTTAATTTTGAAACTTTCTGTAACATTAAAAAATTGAAATTTATACAATAATTTAGCATCATATAACGTAATAATGAGTATACTTCTTTCATATTATTAGTATAACATATATAAGAAAAAACAAAATAAGTATTAAGAAAGAAATTACTTTTTTCAAGAATCTATTTTAATTTTAGATTGCATACCTTCTTCTTCAAGAAATTGTGTGTACTTAATACAGGTATAATTTTTCAAATAATTCAACTTCTATCAAATTTGTCGACAGTTATTTCCATTAGTGTAAATTAATGTAACAATGAAAACTTAAAATGTTGAATAGATATCATCAATATATGACTAAAAAACTACACTAAACTACTAAATTAAATCGCTGATATGTTACAGTGTTCATTTTTATATACAATATATCATTAAATTTATTTTATGAAGTTGAAATTTTTGCTTAAAAAACAAAATCTTCCGTATTCGGTAAGTAATCAAAATCATTAATCATATGTTTAACTAAGATTCTACAAAATAAGCTATTTAAAATGTTTGCATTGCTTTATTTTAAATCAAAATGTTTTCTTCACTAAATAAGAGTATAAATTACTATTTAATTGTAATTATGCAATATTTTTACTTTCAGTTATAGAATTAACAATTTATATTTTATCAGCAGATTAAGTTGCTAATGAAATCTATAACACTAATAGGATATCTATTTTGATGAAATATATACTCTTCCATGAAATGATGTCTAACTTATTTATTAATTTAAATTAAAAAATATTTTTATTAAATAGAAATTATGTTTTTTTTGTTTAAATCTATGCATAATTTTATTTTTAAGTAATATTTCATATAAAAGTTACAATAGTTAAACGTATTTGGATGCATATAGTTTTCTTCATATTTTTTACGACATTGTTTAGTTTTATGTTAAACTTTTAATCATAAATATGGTATATTGTCAATAAGGATAGATAATGAATAATAATGAGTAATAGGTTTTTATATATCTCTACTATAATAGAGTAATATGTTATTTATATACTATAACTAAATCAGTAATATTTAATTTATAAACGAAAATAATGAAATCTAAGGTAACTATTATTAATAATTCAAAATACTATTTTATTACAATAATTTGTAAATAAAGATTTTATGGAAAAACATAGGCTAAATGAAATTAAATTTATTTTTTTTTTAGAAAATGTATTATAAATTTAAAAATAACTAAATATTAATTTGTTCAATCTGTTATTTAACTTATGTTTTATTATGTTAATTATGTTTTTTTCCACAAAAACCTTTCATATTAATTAGATTATTTCTGTATACGTCTTATTGATTGGAATTTAAGCAAATAAAAAATGAAAATACACAGTTGAATAGAGATTTAATTGCAAATGAAATAAAATTTTAAAATTTCTTTGTATATTTTATAACAAATTATTTATGCAATTTACTATGAATTTTTTTGAAGCAATATTTACAATGCTTTTGTTCTTTTAAATCAGATAATATAGGTTATTATTTTCGAAAGGAAAAATTTATATTCTAAGTACTTTCATAAAGAATTTTCATTTATATACATAAACTTCTATAAAAACTTGACACGAAATTAAAATTAAGTAAATGATATAGATAAAATATGTGAGCAACTAATGACAATAAAATTTGCTATAAAACCATTTATTAACAATTATTTAAAACTCATATAATTAACGGCAATGAAACAATACACTGCTGCCCAATTGTATGGACGGATGACAAATTACAATGTAGCATAACATTAAGCGAGACATGAGGCCTAGTAGGATAAAATATAGTTGCCACACTGTTCAGACATTAGAATAAAGAATATTTATTGTTCTGGAAAATACAAAAGCTGTGAAACATCTGAAAGAAATAAAATGTTCATTTGATGCTGCATACGGAAAAATGGAACAATGCAATGCATCTAAAAGTCAGCAGGCACCTTGAAGAAAAGTATCAGTACAGGATATGTACACTGTGGAGTGTGATGCAACATTCCACACGTCGCATCATACATTGCACAACATTATCCAGCAGCAGTTGAGGCAATTTATCCCATTCCTCTATGAGTGCACGGATGAATATGTTCTTGTTTGTCGGAGGATAGTTTCGACCAGCAACTTGCATGCCCAAGGCATCCCATACATTTTCAATGGGGTTTACATCTTTAGAACGTGATGGCCATACGAGGCACTGAATACTCTCGCTGTCTAGACAATCCTGAACAGAGAGTGTTCGACGACATGTTGCGTTGTCGTCTATAAAAACAAATTTATCACCGACAGCACCAAGGAAAAGAAGAACATGAGGAAGTAGAACTTCATTAATGTATCGTTGGTTTGTTATAGTCCCATTCGCAACAACATGTAGGGGCGTGGGGCCATTGATCATGATGCTGGCCCACACCATGAAACTGCATGTCGGATATCGGACCTTTTGCTGAATATTTTCATGACGATAAGCAATACCACTCTCACGCCATATCAGGTGTCGTCTACAATCCGATGACAGACTGAACCTACTCTCATCTGAGAATAGCATGCATGCCCAGTCCTGTTCAGTCCAATTGCGATGCTGACGACACCATTGCAAACGGCAGTACGGTGCTCTCTGGTTAATGGGACACACACAGCAGTGCGGCGTGTAGTCGCGGCGTATAGTCCTCCTTCCCTCAAACGTCTGGCAACAGTTTTTCGGGAGATCTGCTTTCCTGAGGCAGCAAGAAACTTATTTGCCACCTGCTGAGCTGTGGTGTTCCTTTTTGCTGATAGGGCGATATATCTGTCCTCTGCAGGCGTCGTACTTCTAACACTACCTCCCCCGTGCCACCTACTACACATTCCAGTAGTTTTAAATGACTTCCACAGCCGTGAAATAACGCTGTGAACGATATCGAACTCCCTGGCAATATCTGTTTCTTGTACAACTTTGACTTGAAACAACAACTGTCCACACGCGTCAAAACCTTTAAAGCTCTTATGAACGTTTTTACGTGATAAACAGATGTCGAAAAAAATTTGCATACGCATACTTCTTCTTATTATATCCCGCACTTATTTTAATTTTTCACATTTTTCTTCCTTTCATTGTCGTTGCTATGGATGATAGTGTTATCCGTCCTTAGCAAATGTCCAGCAGTGTACTTTCATTTTCAACCAAAAGATATGTCAAAACTCATTTCAAGAAAATAAAAGATATATTTAATTAAATTAAGCATTAAGGAGGAAATGCTTAATTTTCAAGCAAAATTAAAGTTTTCATTTTGTGTCTATTTTAAATTTTCCTTTTATTTGCCAAACCTTCAGCGTAAAGTTGGCTAGTAATTAATTACACATTCATTAATTACACATACAAGATAAAACGTTTCTAAAAGATAAAGCATTTCTAAGCAATATTTTTATCAATAACTAAAGTTGTTAATAGACAATTCTAAAAAAATATTTTTTATTTTCTTTAAAGATACATATTTTATAGAAATTTATAAATAATATGATCAACACTTTCACAATTATTATTACTCATCATATTAAAGTAAATTAGTATTAAATAATTTTATTATACTTAGTATTTAACTAATTATTTAATGATTTCCTAACTTTGAAGTTAAAATATTCTTGGTATAAATTTCAGAAACATAATCTAAAAAATAATAACCCAATATCACTTTCGCACCCCCTCTCTCTCTCTCACACACACACACGTTTCTGTTTCGAATAGCAGAATGGCAAGAATATAAGTAAAAGATACAAAAAATATTTGTTAACCTGCCTTTTTTCTATAAATGTAATAAAAATTGTAACTTGAATTTGTCCATATTTATTTTTATATTATAATATTTAAAAAATTTCGAAATTATAAGCCATATTCAAATTAAATATTGATTTTTTATATATATAAAAAAAACTTTGTCAGAAAATGTATTGTTATAAATGTTAACAGATTTTAAATTTATTTACTGAGTTATTTGATGAAAAAATTAAGTTCATTTCAAGATAAAATTTTATTTCCTAGAAAACTTGTATTGGAACGAAAATACATATTTGACATTTAAACACAACGCCTTAATTTTCCCGTATTCTTATATTCACAAATAACTATTTTAAAGTTCAAAAGAAATTTAGAATTCCGATGAGGTTTTTAATTTTTTCTATTTTACGAGTTCTGTTTCTACACTAGATAATAAGCAAATCCTTTGGCAGCCCTTATCTTAGAATATTTTCTCGCCTTCATTGTATTCTCCTGAGATAAATTCTAGAATGTCGTTTACCTCTTCCTAAATGAGCTGAATTATTGTTGATGTTGAAATATGAAAGTTTATCTTGAAAATAATAGAAGGCGGAAAATTAATAAGGAAAATATCAAGGGAGATGAAAGCATCTTGCTAATTAACGTTTTGCGTGGTTGGGTACTTATCTATTCAAAAATGACTCGAGATTGAATTCTTAAATTGATTTCAAAGAAATCACTTGAAAATAAGGTTTAAAGATAATAGAAATATTTAAAAATAATTCTCATTTTAAAAGTATGAAGATTGGAGATAAAAAAATAGATGACTTCAATTTTTACTATCATCATTAAATAAAATTAAAAATAAAACATTCTTAAAATATCGAGTCGAATTCCAGTCAAAGAGAGAAAAGGTTCGTAATTTCAATACTTAAAATTCAAGCAATCTTACAAGATAAATTCTAGAAAAAAACTATAAATTTCACTGAATTTCATAAGAATATTCTTATAACTCTACCCATGAAGAACCAAAACCTTTAACCGAATAAAATGCCATATATTTTTATTATATACATTTCTTTTTTCTGACCATTATCATCTTAAGATTTACTTAAAATAGTAAATGATTTAGACAAATATTTTATATTTTAAGATTAATAAAAAACTAGATTTCGAATGAAAATGATTACTTTAATAACATCAATAATAATTTTTATAATATTTCACAAGTGTTTCTCAATTTTTGAGTATGAAACGGGATTTGTCAAGATTTGCTACAAAATGAATAGTCATATTGAGGTCAAAAATCATTTTCGCAACTTATGATAATGGAAAGTTTATTAAAAAGACAATTATATAGTTTCACTAAACACACAAAGTTTATTAAGCAAAAATCTTTTGATTTTGATAAAATGAATCTTTCTTAGTAATTTTGTAATTATTTATTTGTTATTCATATAAATTATCTTAATATTTCTGTAAAAAATTTTATGATACTAAAAGATGCAATCATGTGTTAGTTTGTTTTTAAATCTATGGAGTTCAGATGACATATTTTTATAACAGATACACTAAAAATCGTTTTTTGTGTAACAATTTCGGAAGTAAATGATAGGAGATATTATTTTTGCGGCATTATTACTCTAAGAAAAATATCATGTCAATGTTACTTTATTCATAAATTCAAATCATTTTACGAATTCAATTAACACTTAACATATTTTCTGCTTGCTTAGAATATTATATTAAAACAATTTATAGTTTATTTTCAAAACGTTATTAGCAAAGACTAAAAAAAGTTATTAGTAAAGACTAAAAAAAAGTTATTAGTAAAGAATTTGAATGAAGAGGTTTAGAAAAAACCATCAAGTAATATTATAGACTGAAAGAGATATATTTCTAAAAATTAATTTTTTTTAAACTATTTCTAAAAAGTAAGTTTTTAAAAATTCAAATAAAACCAAATTATTAACACTCCAAGAATCACATTTATTAACTATCAGAAATTAGAAATACAAAATTTAAAAAACTTTTTTATTAGCAGATTTTTTTTTGTAATTTTAAACTTAATAATAAATAAGGTGAAAATGTGCTTTGGGTCCCCTGCTTGGCGCATTTTCAAAAACTCGCCAACTGGCGCGATTTTTTTGCGTGTTGTTTCGCGGAGTTGAATACTCCGGGACACACTACGCAAAAATGAGGCTTCTATGGCGACGAAACCGAAATCCGTGTTCTTAACGAATTTCACCGTTGGTATGGAAACGAAAACAAAAACAACGGTTTTTTTACGAATTGTATAACAAAAAATACGCATATAATTGTATAACAAAATGTAACAAAAAAAGACAGAATTGCCACAAGGAGTGCATTTAGGATGAAATAGTCAGGGTTACCTCGCGTTGCGCGTCTATCGCCCATTTGACGAGAAAGGGGTACTCAAACCACAGATTAACCCTAAATAAAAATAGCTCTCTCACTTTTTATTGCTATTTGGATGAAAAAACACAAAAATTTACTTTCATGATTAATAAAAAATTGTTTATCATCACCACCTAAAATTTTGCTCATTGAATTTAATTTAGCCATGACTTAAAGCTTAAATTACGATTTATTTCAAACATCTGTTTCCAAACTAAAATAACAATATATTTAGAAGAAAGAGGACAATGGTTTAAATTTTCTTTCTTAGAAATGTGTGCCGTGGCTCCATGTCTAATTAGCCCACGTGTGCAAAAAATGACCGTTGAGCAACAAACCAACCAAACAAACAAATATAGTAATGTGCGATAAAAATTAAACAAATTTTAATTATATTTCTTTAATAATATTAAAATGTGTCTCTTTTTTACGTGGAAAAAATCAATTCACTAGCACTTAGACTCACTATGTCACCATATTCTATAAGGTGGAGAATCATTGAAATATAAAATTTCTAGTGGTTACATAATTACAGTGTCCAAATTTATAGTTTATTAAATCATAAACATCGTGATATCAGTTGATTACAATATTACCTTTAGGGGTTTGCTGCAAAACAAAATAAAATAGAGATTCATTTAACTCAAATTCTTAAATTGCAATCATAAAATGAGCTTCTCTTTAAATTGTTAAAGTTACATTTAAATGACATTTATGAATCTAACTTGTTTTACTTACTCTGATCATTCATTATTGGGTTCATTTGTTTGAGAAATACGAAAAAAATATGAACATTTCGTTTTGTTGAAAATGTCAGAAATTTCTTCGATTATTTAATTATTTTGAAAGTTTTTCAAATGTTTTTTTTCTCTCTCTCTCTTTAGGTCTTCAGATATATTACTCTCAAAAGAAAGTAAAATGTAATTCTCTGTATTTACGTTTCTCAACAGTATACATATTTCTGACTTTCTCTCCCATTTTAGAAATTGTTTTTCTTTTTCCAGTCATCTGTGTAATATTTCTCAGACTATTTTTCTTTTCTCCCACATTTCTTCTTTACAGAAAAACCTTTCGACATTTCGTCTTTCAAGAGATCGAAAAATTTTCATATTTTTGCTGACGTAATCTTCAGTTTCTAGAATCTTCCTACCAAAAGCAATATTTTAAAATGCTAGATTATTGTTCATATATTTAACCATCAATAAATTAAAATAATACTTATTTTATGACTTGAGATGCATTCAGAGAGTGATAATTAAAGTTAATGTTTTCCCGTCAAATGAAACAAAAATTCTACAGCTACAATTTCTAATATATGAAAAATTATAATAAAATTCCTTCATGCATTTTTTAAACATTTGATTTTTATTAGATTAAAAACTAGATTTATTTTGTTCAGCTTTTCAAAGAGTAATATAATGCGCTTCATTAACATTTAAATACTTTTGTTCAAGCTGTTTCTTTGTGGTTTGTCAAGAAGTTAAGCATCGTTAAAATGCATATGCTTATATATTATATATTATATATATATATATATATATATATATATATATATATATATATATATATATATACATATATATATATATATATATATATATATATATATATATATATATATATATATATATATATATATATATATATATATATATATATTAAAAGTTGATTATGTGCAATAATAAAAGTAAAAACTTAAAGTTATCTATTAAAAATGCACCGAACTTCTACTGTTTAATTGAAATACTTTTTCCTCTATTGTTTGGCTAATTAAATACTTTCTATGATTTTTCACTTATATAGAAAGTATCTTTAATTAAGAAAGGATCTTTGATCAGAACTTAATACACTTATTTTGAAAGTCTCTATCTCTTTATTAAGCTCTTGTTTTATTGATTTACAGATGCCAGTGACCTTTTAATTAAGAAACTTTCTTCCTGAAAACTAAGGATGTTGAAAAGTATGACTGTAAAGATGAGACGTTTTCTTTAAAAGTATTAATATTGAAATATGTCAGCCTTTGAAACATTATGGCTTAATGATAATAAATTTCATAATTTAAACCTTAGAAATATCATTTCTGACAAAAATTGGAGCACTTAGATTTTTCCTTCATATTGATTATGTAATAATGACAGCAATTATCACTGTTTCTTGAATGAACTGCATTAAGTTCTGGCAGATTTTGTTTATTTAAAATAGTGAATGTGAAACAAAACCTGTTCATATATGTAATATGATCTAACTAAGAATAAGCATTTAATATCATATTCCTTTTCATTTTATTTACTATTCTTAAAAATATAATAGTGCAAAGAAATTATTTGTGAAATGAGGTTTAAAGTTTTTGAACAGTGCATGGCCGATTGTTGTATAATTTTAGAAAATAATCCTATAGTCAACCAAAACATAATTGAACAACGGATATTCGCTTAATATTAGATTTTATATTGTTATTAAAATACTTTATTCTCAAAAAAAGATATGATTAGTTAACGTGTTTTTGAATCTTTATTTGTTTTCACAACGAAATTATGTAATTTTTTTTAAAAAAATTCCTAATTATTGCTATAGTTAAATCCCATCATTTTCTTTACCTTATGTGAATTATGTAAAATGAATAATTTAATTACTAAATATATTTTTACAATCATAAATTATTTTTGTTTTATTTATAATATTATTATATTAACGCAATTTCTTGATAATATGTAAAATTCGAAACTCCTAATTCTGTGTAATATTAATTACACTATTAATTTTGATTCATAATAAAGTAATAAGTTAAAGTGTTGTCTCGAAATTAATTTCGAAATGGGAATTGAATAAAATTAATTGGTTTTCCATTTACAAAAATTTAAATATGTTTAACAAACAATGTGAATTTTCGACATTAACTAAATTTCTAATAAACCTCATTCTAGAAATAAGGAAAGGAGGTAAGGGTTTTTATAACTTAAATGAATGACTGAGAAAATATTGAAGTTTACACATTGTATAATACACAAGTTATAATTTTTATAACTTAATGTGCGAACCAAATTTTTATAATTAGGAAAATATTTAATACAATTCATTATATGATATTATATCCAATACTTAAGAAAAATATGTAAGAAAAAGTTAATTATATAAATATCATATAATTAAATTTTATATTTATCGATATTCATTTTAATGATATTTAGATAATACATATTTTACAATGCAAATGTTAGAAAAAAAAACTTAACTATATGTAAGTATAGTGGTGATTAAAAGTGTGGACATTTTTTGAAAGTATTATGTTTTCTATTTTGCGTGCTTGTAGAACATATTAATTTTCACTTAAATACAAATGTTTAAACACTCATGTCTATAAATTAAGGATAATTCAGAAACACATAGAAATTGGACTCTAAAATAAAAATTTCACACGTAGAACTATCACACACATCTTGAAAAATAATATGCAAATTACAAGAGACCACCAGATGGCGCCAATAGTACGTCATAGCCGTACGACAAGAGTGTAACAGAAGGGTATGTAAGGAATGGTTGCAAAGAAGTAAAATTGTTCACAAGCGCTTTAAAAAACTTTCAGTGCAATAACCGCATGATGCTCGCTCAAAGGAAGCATTTGGATGATGTTTTACGTGTTAGAATTAATGGTCACCTGGAATGTGGACGTACCCAGCTGAAAGTATCCGAGTAACTTGGAATCACCCAGAATGTGTTCTCCAGGCTATAGCAAAAGTTCCAAGAAGATGATACTGTGAGTGGATGTTACAGCTCAGGCTACCCCCGAGTTAAAACACCGAATGAGGGCCCGCATTTGGCAGTTACTGCCAAAAGAAACAGACGGAACACAGTATCAGACCCTCTCTTCAGTTCTCTTCAGCTACCGATACAACAGTTTCAAGCCAGACTGTGTATTGACGCTTTGGGCACATTGGTCTATATGCTCGTAGGCCTGTCAGAGGTGTTCCACTTACCGAAACTCACCATTGCCTGTGGTTAGGCTGGTATTGTGTATTGTGGTATGCATGTGGTATAGTGTATTCTGATATGAAGAGCATGTATTGTGGACCCCGCAACAGTGGTCGTGTGTGATGTTTTACAAAGAGTCCAGGTTTAGCTTTCAGTCTGATTCTCACCGGGCTTTCATATGGAGAGGGACACGTACCCGTTACCACCAAGAGAATACCATTGAACGACACAGTAAGGTGGTTCGTTTGGAAAGGAAGTATTCTGGGTTCCAGAACTAACTTGTATGTTCAGAATGTAAACATGAAAGGTCACATCTATCGTAATGCCATTCTGGATCAGCACGTACATTTGTTTTGGCACCATGGGTGCAGAATTTCTGTTCATGGGTGACAAAATCCGTCCTCACCATGCAAACTTTGTAGACAAATGCCTTCCATCGGAGGATATCGTCCGTATGGACTTGCCAGCATACTCACGGACTTGAATGCAATAGAGTATGTGTGCTACGTGCTTGGAAGACGAATATCACCACGTCAACTTCCTCCCACATGCATACTGGAACTTCAGAGAAGATTTCTTGAAGCATAATGTAATATTCTTCAAGATCAGATCGATAATTTTAAACTCAGCATGCCTAGGCATTGTACGTCTGCATCGTCTGAAGAACGTACTATGTAATAACCATTATACCAGTCATGTTATTTTGCTTTATGTACATAGCTTTTTTATTAAAATTTGCTCCAGGGAGAAAAATCGCAATTTTATTAATGATATTAAACATATAGCATCTTTTTGTTCTTTACCTTTTGTTTAATAAATAAACATTACAAATAAGTCACATTTATTATTCTTTAGTCTTTTTAATTGCCCTAGCTTGCATTATCTTTAATTTATAGACATGAGTGTATATCAAACTGAAGGTAATTTAATGTAGAATTTAATAACAAAAACAGTATTACAATACCTGGGTTACAAAAATGTTATGCAGCTAATTGCAAGATATATCTTAGATTAGTATTACTTTAAAGTTATACTTATACAATCAATGGTTAGTAGTATAACCCTTATTTTTAAAACAGATTCACACAGGGTATTTTCCTGAGTGAACGAGTGTTTGTAGTTCATTTCTCTTAACCACATAGTGTAAGTATCACTTTATATATATATATATATATATATATATATATATATATATATATATATATATATATATATATATATATATATATATATATATATATATATATATATATATATATATATATATATATATATATACATATATACAGTGGTTGCTGTTTTTGAATTTTCCTTTTTTTAAACTAAATCAATTTTTAACAATGTCGCAAGAAGAACTGATTTGGCATCGACAAAAAGAAGCCGAGTTGTCATATTGTGAGAAAATAGCCCCTCTTATGCTGAAATTGCAAGACAAATTAGTGATTGAGTGACTTGTTCTGGAGCACGGATGTTCTGTTTACGTTATGAAAAAACGAAATCAGTTGAAAAAAGGTCAAATCAGGCCAAACGAAATACACAAGTGCTACTGCCGATAAAAAAAATTTAACGGCTATACCTCCAAGATAGAAAACTTTCATCAGATGTCATTAGATGTGGAATGAATGGAGAGGATAATTCAGTATGTTCAAGAACAATAAGAAGGTTATCGGATTTGGACTACAAGCTAGAATTCCAAGGAAAAAACCATATTTAAATAAAAAAAACAATGCGAAAAATGAGTTAAGTGGAAAAAAGAACGTATTAAAAAGTCAGAAATGAAAGTAAGTAATCTGAAGCGATGAAACTAAAATATCGCTCTGTGGTAGTGATGGTAGAAAATATGTGAAAAGTTGAATAAGTGAACGCTTTATCCTGATTGCATTGAAGCAACTATAGAACAAACAACAAATGTAAGGGCATGTGTGTCTGTAGATGGTGTGGGCCAAATTCAATTGACTGATGGCATCCTGAATGAAAAAAAATACATCTAAACTCTCCAGGAACCAAAATTGATATATATTCCAACAGAAATATCTTCCCCAAACAAATTACTATTTATTTTCCTGCAGGATTCAGCTCCATACCACACAGAAAAAGTATGCAAACCATGGTTTCAAAATAAATGCATACATGTATTACTATGGCTAGAAAACAGCCCTGATCTCTATGCAATTGAAAATTTGTGGTGACTTTTGAAAATTCTTGTAGGAAAAAAAACGTCCATCCAATAAAAGCAACTTATTAAATAGATAATTGATTCCTGGCATCATGTGATTAAGGAAGATGAACTCCAAACACAAGTTCACTCGATGAAAAGACGCCGTGAAGCTGTCTTAAAAATAAGAGTTGTCCTACAAAGTATTGATTGTGTAAGTATCACTTCAAGAAAAAATTGCAAATCTAAGATACATCTTGCTATTAGCTGCATAACTTTTTTGTAATACAGATATGGTAATGCAATTTTTGTTACTAAATTTAATTAACTAGATGTAACAATTAACTGTGATCATTTTCAATTAACTAGATTTCTAGATTCCTTCTGTACAAATACATAGTAAGCATAATTATTTCATTATAAATTACATTATATATATATATATATATATATATATATATATATATATATATATATATATATATACTTAACTAAATTACATTTTTGATATATCTTTGATTAAAAGCAAACCTTTTATATGATCACTTTAAATGTTTTCTTTACTTTTGAGCTATCTTTTCAGCCATCTCGAATAATAGAACTAATTTTTTTATATCCAGAATCCTTCTCATTACAGCACATGGATAATCTTTGCCGGAATGAATGCTTCGGCAAACAACCATCATTCTTGAAAGAATTAAAACCGAGATATTTTGAAAAACAGAAATATTATGAAATGTGATCGGAAAATTTCTCAATTCAAACATTAATGCATTTTTTTTTTAGATAGAAATTATACTTACGACTATTATTCTTCCTATGTCTCTCTTTTTTATATCAACTTCATAATCCCACGTGACAGTAGTTACCTGAACGGTGATGTAAAATAACGCAATCGCACTGACTGGATAAGCTGCACTGATTAACACTTAAAGTCCTTGTGTCACAGTGATATACGGATTACGAAAAGGCAAGCTAAGTTCATAAAGACAGAAATATTTGTTTATAAAGTTATTTTTACCTTTTGATTATAATAGTTTTCCTGATTTAGGAGTAATTTAATTTATTTAAGACTTTTAAAATTTTTATTGAATATCATTTCGAAACATTCACATTAGATTTAAAATTTCTATTGTCACTTAATCTTAGATTGTTTCTTGTTAGCGAAAAGAGAATGTTAACTGCAGAGTAATTTTTTTCTTTACGTTGGTGTCACCTAAATGAATGTTTAAGAAGATGGATGTATCCCAATCATATAAATAATATACAATATAATTTGAAAATTAATAACACATATATAATATAAAACTTGGCCAATCAAACATTAAGAAATAAAATTTTTAAATTGTTACTCAATTTGAGCACTAATTTAAAAAAAAGATTATTTTGATATATAAATGATTTAATTTTTCTTATTTCTGTTACTGAATTTTAAAGTATGTCATATATATATATATATATATATATATATATATATATATATATATATATATATATATATATATATATATATATATATATATATATATATATATATATATATATATATATATATATATATATATATATATATATATATATATATATAATGAACATGATTATTTTGCATTAATTTGACTTTTAAATTAAAGAAAAAATTCAAAATTCCCACTTGAAATATTAAAAAAAAAAAAAAAAATTCAATTGATGACAAACCGTAATAAGTTATAATTGCTTAAAATCAAAGAACTTTATTTTAAGTTCCAAATTTAATGATAAACATAGTTATTTAAAGATATTTTTTAAATATTTAAATATATTTTGCAGAGAATATAAAATTATGAAAACATAATGGGAATTTTCTAAATTTCTAATAGTGTAAGAAGTAAAATTTTCTGTACCAATCAAATTAATAGTGAAATAAATATCTAGTTATATTAGAATATAAATAAGTTAAATTATTGATTTAACTCATGAATTTTTTTTCATGAATGAACTATTAACATAATTTATAATAAAATTTGCTTTCTTTAAAAATTCATTACTTCCATCTTTATATACATTCATTATATTTGATAGTTTTAAAAAAACAATTTTCTTAATTTGTGAGATGTTTTCATAATTAGACACAATATGAGACTTATGTTAATAACTTTCATATGATTTTTTATTTTATGTTTATGTTTATTAGTTTAGTTTATTTTCATATTTATTCTATCGATGAATCATTTGACATTTTGCTTAGACATTTTTATGTAATATTGACATTGTAATTTATATGTATTCGTTGACACATTACAAATATAAAAGAAGAACCAATTTAACTCATGAAATAAGGGAATTAGATCTGTATAAATCTATAATATTTATTTTTTGGGAAGATTTCATAAAATTGTTCAACTTTGTAAGGAGAAAGTCTAGAATTCTTGCAGTATAATTATGTATACAAT
The DNA here is from genome assembly GCA_030067965.1 of Latrodectus elegans. NCBI lineage: Eukaryota > Metazoa > Arthropoda > Arachnida > Araneae > Theridiidae > Latrodectus > Latrodectus elegans. The sequence continues at coordinate 25,828,828 of CM057820.1, read as the reverse complement.
AAATGGATGGACGAGGAGTATCTATGCGTTTCATTGTCTAATATAGAATATATTGTTGTTGAGAAAATGCATATATTTTTAAAATGTAGAATTAATTTTAAGAAGAAAAATTACAGTCACATTATGCTTTATGATGTCAATTTGCAGAAGTTTTATTCATGTTATGCTGTTTAATAGCTCTAAATGCTGAAAAAAAACCCTAATACTATGTATTATTTGTTTTTGTAAAACTGAGGTGATTCATGGTATTGTACTAAGTTCTTACAATTTCAAAGTATGCTTTAATGTTCATTAACTAAATTTTATTACTAATGAATATTTATTTAAAATATCAAGTTCATATTAAACCTGTTTATTGCAAAGATTAATACTGCATAGAAAAATATTGTACGACATGGATAAGTTTACTGGGGAGTTGGTCTCATTATTGCTGTTGTTTTGTTGTTTCAAACCTCCAACTGATTTGCAAAGCTAGACCAGATCCATGATGATACCACTAATTCTTAAAAAATCTAAAACGAGTAACGGTCTTAGATACATATCCTCCCGTGAAAGCTCCAAGCAATCCAAAATGTGGTCGGGAGGGGCCTGGTTAATATTGCACTTGGTGCAGATCGGGAAGATTTTTACACCTTTAGAGAAAGACAGCGATTTGAGGTAGGCTGTGATCAACCTACTTATGGCTGTTTGGTCACTTCTATAACATTGAATTGACAGAGAACAGCCCGGATACCATCCCCTATACCACTGATGCACTGGTGGGTCTCATTATTATTAATAACATCTTAACACAAATACTTATTATTAAACAAAAACGTGTGCTCTTTAAATAAAATTCAAGGCTATTTTAGACTTTTGAATAATTTACATCAGTTTAAATATCAGCATTACTTACAGGTATAGTTGGTAATGCGTGTGCAATTCAAGTGCAGAAGACGTAGGCCAACACCGGGAAGCCAGGAATCTTATGACATCGTATTTCTCTGGATTTATTTTTTCAATACCATACAAAAAAGTTCTCCCGTCTCTTCTTTTCTTTCGTGAAAATTAGGAATGCTGGAATGACCTCATGGAAAAAATAAAAAAATAGCCTGCTTTGAACTCTCATCGGGGCGTTTCGCTGCTCATTAGAACTTCCCGTTATTTAGTTCCTGGTTTGGGTTCTTGTTACGGGAAACATCCTATCTCCGCTCTTTTCTTCCTAAAACCACTAATCCCTTTTTCTAGTTTCCTAAATCCAAAATTAACTCCTAATCATCTTTTTTACTGCACTTCCCTTCTCTCTCTTCACATAAAATACTCAACGCCTCCTCACAATTAATTATAAATGCCAAGCATAAGTATAACTAAATATCTGCTAATGTATACATTTGTGATTAGCATAGGAGGGGATTACTTGTTTGTATGGGATGGCTTGTTGAGAAAAGAGTGTGGTCTTTCCCCGACATATCCTAAAACTTATTCTTTTCACTATCGGTGGATGAAATACGTAAAATAAGACATGGTCACAATGGTTGCTAGATGAAACATTACCTTGTGGAGAAGTTGGCCACATGCAGTAAGCTTCTGGACATAAGACAAATTTTTGTGGTCGGTTTCTGATTTTAAATTATCAAGATCTATATTCCAGATACACTGTGAGTTTGTCAAACAAAATAAGAGGAGTAGATAATTGTTAGAATTCATTAAATAGAGTAAGTGAATTGAGCAAATGAAACAGAGTGATGACTGGGCTTTGGGGTATTTGACATGAAAGATACTAAAAACAGATATGCTTAACTCACTAGAACTTGAGCCGAGAGCAAGTACTTTCAAATAAGAGCACGGCCTTTCCGTGGCGAAAATTGAATTAACTATCCAGAATCAATGAAAATCAATTAATTTACAGTTTGATGGAAAGAAAACGAAGAAAATTGAATTTGTTTTTTAATATTTGGCTCATAACAACTGAATGCTAAGTTTTCTTTACACTGATTGCAACTGAATAATAATTGAGTGAATATAATTATCATATTGTTTTTCGTCTTTTTCTAAAATCTTTTTTATTTAATTATAGATATTAATTTAAATAAGGCATTATTTTTATATTGATAAAATAATAATGTTTTAAATTTGAATATAAAATGTTTTAAAAGTGAAAATTATAAATATTAACAATTTGCAGAACTTATTAATGTTTTTTGTTATTCTAAAAACTTGTGATGGGTGAAATGTAATGAACTAAATGCATTCATGTTTATTTATGTGTGTTTCGAATTTGAATTCGATGCAATTGTATTGATAATTCAAAATAAATGAAGAATAAATTCAGAAATAAATTTAAACATAACTTTATATCTTCGAATCCTTTTCGTTTCTAAATTACCATCGTTAGATAACAGAAGTTGACCTTGGACTCAATTTTAATCTTTTTTACGCAATTCCTCATATTTTGCTAGCACTCACAAGACAGGGCAATAGAATATTTTCCTTGAAATCGAAACAAACTACCAATTTTAGTTACTTTTTGAATAGCATTCATAAATGAAACAATATTTATTGATATCATTAAAAAAGTATTTACAAAAGTTAAATAAATTTTCTTTTCTTAAGGAAAATTGTTCATTATTTCTTACTAGAGTACATAATCTTAATTGTTTTCGTTATATGCATTTAAATATAAGCATTTGTATCTTTTAATGTTAATGTTATCATAAAAATATGTTTTGATTCAGGTAAGATGAATGGAAATGAATGAATATAAACTTAAAAAATGAATGAATATCAATTTATAATTTTATAATTTTTATTAATTAATACATTTCCAAATTTAATATATATTATATTATTTTAACCAACACTTTAAATACAGTGAAATAAAAATTTTTTTTCAATATGAATAAAATTATCTGAACTAATTTTTAATCATTTATTATAAAAATTTTTCGTATTTTAATGCAAAAATCAAAATGTTAATACATGCTTTTATCATAAAATAAAATTGATTTCAATGTTTCTTACAAAATACTTATTGTAATTAAGATCACTATTCATGAAAATTTGAAAAAAATGTTTAAAAATTAAGAAAATATATTTCTTAAGTTTTGGTTTGGATACATTTTTGATGTTGTATATTTGATAAATTACATAATGTTTATATATAATATACTGTTATATTATATATTAACATTATGTAAAGTAATGTGAATAAAAATATAAAAAAGAAATTGTTAGCAATCAATAATCATTAATTTTTACAATAATACATTATTGTTATTCACAGACATTTTTCAACAATATATATATATATATTTATATATATATATATATATATATATATATATATATCGTCTTGTGCCAGCTAGGCTGACAATATGGGGTGCTGCTCCACTTTTACATACTGAAGCATATTTGGTGTGGAGTCCGACGGCTTCAGTGCACACATGCCACAGGGACCCATTTATAGGGTAGGCAACTATTCACAACCCATTCATACAAGGAAAAGAGAAAGACAGGACAGATAGAGAGAGAAAATACATCCTTGCCAGAACCGGAATTCGAACCCAGGACCTCCTTATCCACAGTCAGGCACTCTGACCACTAGTAAAGGCGGTCAGCGTGTATATATATATATATATATATATATATATATATATATATATATATATATATATATATATATATATATATATATATATATATATATATATATATATATATATATATATATATATATATATATATATATATATATATATATTTTATTTAAAAATTTTAAATTTTGGTGCAAAATGCTGATATCAGAATCCTTTACGCGCTTTCATCTTCAAGCGCACTGCTTTTTCTATTGATAACGATATCAGATTTGTCTTGTGATTTTTATGACAAGAATATAGGACACAATGACAAATGGTTCTTTTCTTAAATGACTTTGAAACATCTAATTTCTACTAATCGTTATAGCAAATTCAACAGAACATTCAACGATATTTCTTTATATGTGGTATACGCCTCAATATTTCATTCACTGAGTAAAATATTTGCAATATGGTAATGTCGAATTCACCATGTTTGTGGAAAAGTTTAAATAATTTTGTTTAACTGCTAGTCTGATTTATATCTGCATCTATTTACAGTGAGGATGCGTCATTTCTTGGACATTTCTTGAATTATTTCTTATTATTATTATTAAAAATCAACAAATATTCTGTAATTATATTTCTAAAAAAGCGTATTTTTTTGATCATAGTTTTATGATCTATGAATTTTGAATACTTTCAAGGAATTTTTAATCACATTTTTGTTTACATTTACATATTTTAGAGAATTGAAAAAAAATTTCATTTGAATGAGGCTTTCCAATTAATTACTATTTAAATTGACAATAAGCTATTTAAATGAAAATATGAGGAAACAACTTTTGGTATAGTATTATTGTTTACCAAGATACTGAATAAACAATATAATTTCTTAGAATAAAACTCTTGAAAATACTTTTAAACATATATAAAACAGAGCAAAATAATAGTGAAAATGTTTTGATATCTTGACTTGCGTTTTGGAGATACGAGCTTTCTTTTGAAGGAATGTTTGAAATACTCTTGTGTTTGAAAAATATTTAATATATATGTAAATTTGTTTAAATGGATAAAAATAATAGCGCAATTTATTCATCGATATTATGTTTCCAGATAGGAGTTAGGAAATATATGTGTTATTCATGTAAAATTTACTACATACCTACATTATCAAACAAATGTAATTGAGTGAAACCAAAGAGATTTTTTGAAAAAGCTATTCAGTTTGAATTATATTACATAAAAAGAGGAATAAAACAATCTTAAAAATGTTGGTAAAATAAAAGGAATTGAAAACTTACAATTTTGTATGGTCAAATGAAAAATATTTATAAGTAATTAATTTTCCATCGTTAATAAAACAAAATATATTTCTACTAAAATTTATATTGTAATATAGTTTTTAATTCTTACTAAAAATAAAGTAAATTAATTAATTTAATAATAGGTGGAAAATCAATACTTATATTTAAAAACATAAATGAATTTTAATTTTTTCTTTGTAAAAAAGATATTTTTTATATTTTCTTAGCCTCATTTTTTAAAATTTAAACTAAATACTTTATTGATATTTTAATGGTAATAGCATATTTTATAAAATAATGATGTTTAAAAATAATATACTTCTTGAAATACATTTGATGATGCACATTTTCTGACACTTAAATAGTATTTGTTGATGTAAATAAAAGTTATCTTCAAAATTGAATTTACTCTAGTCAAATAAACAAACCTAAGATTTAAGTATTTTGTAAAAGCCGACTGAATTATATTTGGATTTTAGTAATCGATATTTTACTGAGAAATCAACTTTCTGAAATGTAATATAATTAATTGAGTTCTTATAGAAAGAATTTTTCGGTAAAACATTAAAAGAGGTATTTTGAACTTCCATCTAAATTTTAAACATTAATTTGAATAAGAAAAATTAAAGAGCATTTTAATTTATTTTACAAATAAATTTTAACAAATTATAAGAATTTAATAAGGTAAAATAATGAAAATGAATAAAAATTTTTTATTATATATAATAATTATCTACTGAAATTAATGACGAATATGATACACACACATGTATATATATATATATATATATATATATATATATATATATATTAAGTAAAAATACTTTAACTTAATAGTTTATAGTGCAGTGAAAGGACTTTCAAAATCTATAATGTATAAAAAAATTGTTTTAAAACATCAGAACATATAATTCTATAATTTCTTATTTATATCGGATTAAATTTATTGAAAAATTGATATTTACGCAAACTTATTAAATACTTCTACTTCTCTTAAAAATGTGCAAAGTATTGATGTTTCAAGTTTTTTCTTTTTCGAATTTGAAACATTAATCATTTCTGAAATAGCTATCAATCGAATAAACTTAGGGTTTATTGAGAACTTATTAAGTAGTAAAACAGGGACTTACCTTTTTTCTTTATACCTTATCAGTTACTTTATTTTTTTCAAAATGAGAAGTATTAAATATAAAATCATTTATCATTAAATGTAAAATCTATATTAAATAGTGGATTTCATAATTACAACTGAAAATGTTTATGAATATACTTTTTTTTTTAATAAGATTAGAAATAATCTTTAACTTCTTTAAAAATGTTCTTTTAAAATACACAGTCTAGTCCCACTAATGAGACCAAATCTACATTCAACGTTGACCATAAATAACCAATCACAGAAGGCAAGTGGAAGCATAATACAGTTGAGTGTATTGAGAGAATGTGTGACATCTTCTGAAAATATTGCAATCGTTAGCTTTATGCAGAAACAGAGCTATTTATCTTAAGACCAAAAGAACATCATCATTGACTTTCGGTTCATGGTTAGAAGCATTTCTGAAACGGCTAAGCATGTGAACAGTTGTTAGTAAAAGTATAACGAACATGGCAAAATGGAGCTTTCCAAACTTAGCGACGTGGCAAAAATGGTATGCTACAAGCTATAGATGACATGGATGAAAGGCCACTGTGAGATACATTCGGGCTAATAGACTTGCTATCGTTGAGCAACTGACCGCCCAGATAAACAAAAGGGTACCGACATTAGCTTGAAACTACTGTTTCGCCAACATTGCTGTATATCTATGTGTCTCTGAAGCAGATACTTAGTCCATGTACCTACGCTGACTGTTGTCCATCCGTTGCAAGGGCTGGAATTTGCACACAAATGCTGCGACTGAGCCCTTTTTGAAAAGTGACCGGTAACGTTTTAAGATGAAATACATTACATGCTCAATTGGAAACATCAACATTGGCATATATGATGTGAAACCTTTTAAATCAAAGTGGCCTGCAACAGTTGCTGAAATGGTCCAATCTGGAGCCAAGAGATTTTGCTCTGAGGAATGTCTTCCTGGTATTCTCTGGGCTCACTCATCATTGTGGAAGGCACAATGGATCAATACAAGTATGCATCTGGCATGGCAGAACACGTCCTGATATAAAAGCACATTCTTTTTCCTTAGAATGATGGCTTCAACCAACAAGATGATCTGAAATGCAAAACAGTTGGCAGTGTATGTACTTGGTTTTAAGAGCATCAGGATAAGTTAACCGTACTTCCATGGAGAGCAAACTCACCTGAATTAAACTCAATAGATAATCTGGGAGACCATCTCGATTGTGTTGTTCGTGGCATGGATTCTCACCCATCTAATCTAGCGCAACTGACCACGTGCTGGAGTCCGCATGGCTCAATATCCCAGTGAACATCATCAGAAACTTAATTGACTCTCTTCCTGTACATCTCATAATACTCCTCTCTCGAAAGATAGTTATTCTGGGTTTTGAGAGAAGATCACTGTAATGTGATTGCTTTGTGTATCTGTAAGTGCATTTCAGGATTACATGGTGTAAGCATTTGATTAAGAAAATATTTAGAAAAAGATTGATGTTTCTATTTTAACTACAAGAAAAAATATTTTTTTTACTTTATTAAAGCAATAAGTTGATTTTATGATAACAATATTAAGTAGATAAATGGTCATAAAATGTTTTTATTATCCCCTTATATCTTCATCAAAAGTGAAAATAAGTCTTTACTTTATTTTTTATGATATTATATAAATAATAGTAAGAGAGTTTAATGAGAACATTAAGCTTCTATCAGGATTAATTGAATCAGTTTTTAACAAAGGATTGCTTCATAAAATACACGTTTTATCCTTATGAAAACAAAATGATTGCCCTGTTAAAATGTTGATAAAATTTAAGATAAAAATCGTGGAGAGAAAAATTAACTGAATTAATATTTATATAACAATCTTTCTTGGCACGCATTATAAAATGAGATAAAGTTTCATGACATAAAATTAATAAATTGATATTCTTTTTCAACCGAATTGTAATTCACCTCCACAAAATCAAAATATATATCAGCAGCAGACAGGAAACATGTAGCAACTGCTTGATCCCTTGAGATTTTCTAGTTTCTGACTTCCTATAAAAGTTACTCTATCCGAAATGTGCAGAAAATGGTTTTGGAAGTGAATTATATCCTATACAATATTTTTTCTTTTAAACATCCAGAAAATAATTCAGGTGAATAAAAATAAGATTTTTCAAACTTATCTGTTACTGATCATATACAGATCCTCATTACACGTAAAAAGTTTTACACTTTATTTTAATAAGTTCAAGTTAATAACTTTGTAGGATATTTAATATTTGCAAATATTATGAAAAGAGTCAATTTTTTTTTTAAAAAAAGAAAACAATATTTCTTAGTATTTCTTAATGCTGAACGAAATTGTGTGAAAAGGAAATCAAAAAATACACACAGCAAATATTTTTAGTTACACAAAATTATTTTTTAACAGAAATATTAAGTCCTATATTTGAATCTGAAATGAATTAAATTATTCAAAATTAAAGAAATAGGTACAATCAGATTAAACTAATTTAAATTCTTAAAATTAATTTTTATGGCAAATTATAAAATATACAAAAATAATTTACAAAGAAATTCTATGATTTGTATGGGAAAAAATTACTTATTCAGAATGTTAGGATGGATATATTAAAACAAATAATTCTTGTGTGTCAAAAAAGCAGTAGAAAAAAGTCTATAGCTCATCCCATGATTACGAAATCATCACTTTTTATTTAAAAAAAGCAAAATTCGTGAAATGAAATTAGAAAATATATCAATAAAGATCCTTAACCAAACAGTGAAAATATCATGAAACCAGCCAATCATTAAACTATGAAGGTGGGATTTATCGTGCCATCTGAGCCGAGCATAGATCACTATAAAACAATCATTTTAATACAAGAAGATGCGATGTTTCAATCAGCTGATTCCCTAAGAAAAACCTGCGTAGAATCAATTTTTAATATTAAACATAAATCGTATGCATTCTGACATTGTCCCATTGTCTTATAATTCACCAGGTACTATAATGGGTAAGATAATTTAATGTCCATTAGTAAATGCTAATAATTGAAATAAAATCCGCAATCCAAAACTCAATAGAGTGGATCAATCATGTTTGATTTTAAGAAATTTTCACCCTGAAAAAATGATGAACTTTAGTATCCACAAGGCTATATTCTCTTGTACAAGTTTACCTACATTAAAAAATCAAACATGATATTAACTCAGCCAATGCTCTGAGAATGAGATGCTCTGCTTTTACACTTTATTTACAGTTTTAACATGATAGTTACAGATCCTATAATAATAAAGTATAAATATATAATCATGGAAAAATCTCGAATTAGAATCAACATTCACAACACCCAAATTCTACTAGACCTTTCACAAATAGCTGGCCAGAATTATTGCTTTTCTTACTTGTTATCTACAGAGATCTAACTTGTTAAAAATATCAAGGAGTATTCAGAAAAGTGTAATTCAGGTACGAAACAGAAAGAGGAAATAATAAAGTGCAGTGCTGTGTCTTCTCGTCATAAACTAAGATAAGTTTTACATGATTAGCAAACTGGAAACTAGAAAATGAAAAATCTCTGAAAAAACTCTGAAAAATCACATGAACACACCAATTTTCATAACAGTTGGTACTTTGTTTATTCCTGAAATTAAGTGCAAAAATTTTTTTTCAACCTTTACACATCACCGTCCACTGAAAAAATTTAAAAGAAATTGAAGCTTTGGTCATGGAAGATTTATCTTTAGAAACTTTGGTCTTGAAAAAAGCATTTTATAATGAATATCAATGTATGAATTAGAACGACAAACTTTCTCTTTAAAGAAAACATTTATTACTCCAAGAATTATGTTTTTTATTCTTCTGAGATAGTAGATACAAAGCACATCACTGGGTTAGAAATAAATGACTTAATAGAAAAAAACAAGAGCGTTTAGGAATATATTCACAACATCATTTTAATACTTCGCCATACAGTTCTCTAAGATATGTAAAAAAGACATAAAAAAAATGTACTTTGAGAATGTGTAAAACCTGAAAATAAAAAAATTATAAGAATAAGAAATATATAAGCTAATTTTAAAACAATTTAAAAGAAAAAAGCAAGAAAAATATCGCCGTAAAATTAGTATTAACCCAGCAATTAGTGAAAATTAATACTGAAAAATAATCAACTAAATGTGTGAATATTCAGCATCTTTAAGCCTATCTTTATCTTTTGTGGTTTAATTACTAGGCCTTACTTTACTTTCATTAGCACTGTTCTAGTTCTTAAATAAAAATTTATTTGTAAAATTTTAATTTGGAAAGTAATATTATTTATTCGTATAGTTCTATAGGAGTTTAATTGAACACTATAACACTGTTGAAAACACTATAATATCTATTTAACTGACTAAAAATGCTGTTTGTATAAATTTTTATAGAAATATTAGAAGTCTAGTAAATTAAGTTATTTATTCTAAAATTAAATTAATTTATTTTATAATAGAGATTCATAAAATTAATTTAGACTTATACTTCTATATTGATAAATAGATATTCAGTTTTTATGATATTATTATTGTTGTCAAATCGAATTCCCATCAGAATATATCTTCTGAAGTTTAAGTATTGAGAAATTAAATATTACAAAATCGTCAAAGCAATTAAATAATTAAATAATTTGTGTAATAAAATTCTCTTGATAATAGTGTAAAAGGATATTAGAAATCTAGAATAAATTACATCGTTAAATAAAAATGATTTAATATCTTTGTTTCATATACTTGAATAGTTTTTTTACCATTATTAAATATTTTTGATGGTGCAGCAGGTATTTAAACGTTAAAGTAAACTATCTTATTTATTATCAGTAAACTAAGAAATTTATATCTATATCAAACAAGGAACTGATGCATAAAAATAAAACACATCAAAACTCTTTTTAAAGCATCATTGTTGAATATTTTGGTTTGTGTATTTCTGTTGATAATATGAGGGCAAATCACATTTTTCCTCCTCTTCATGACATGTAGTATGATTTTGCGAAGCAATCAGAATAAATCTTTGTTTAGAACGGGATTTGCACAGACTGGAAAGTAACTGATGGAAAAAATATTTATTTAAAAATGTTGAAAAAATTATGAGCAACTCTCTAGGAATCCTACGTTCATGAAATCCATAGATGTTACTGAGTGAAAATTCTGTTTTAAAGGAGAATTTCTTGGAAATTCTTGGACGAATACAAAATTGAAAGTTCAATTGAATTCATAAAAAATGAATGTTTTACTCTTTAAATTCTTTAAATATAGAATGATCAGGAAGCTGCACGTAACTTTTGTGAATATTTTCCTGATAATTTAGGAAATCTGTTTGAAGAATAAGCTGTAAGATTTCATGAGGATAGTAAAACTAGATTACCATGAAAAATTGTATACTTTCATAATGGCAGATAACAAACGAAGTTTAACAAGAGATTTTTTCAACTCTAAATACAAATTATATGAAGTTTACTGAAGAAGGGTAATTTTTAAGAATTTAAAAATAGACATTTTATATCTGATTAAAAATGCTAGTTTTAAATAAAAGTATGTCTAAGTAAAATTTGCAATTCTTACCTATGTAAAAGAAAAATTAAAATGGACAATGTCCATTACAGTATAAATATCACTAAATTTGAAGTAAGTCATTGATTAAAATCCATCATACGTGGTTGTTATAATTTTAATCTGAATTATTTAATCTTTATTTTCCTTTATTTTTTAAATTTTTAATGTTTATTTTTTTAATAATTTTAATATTTATTTTTCATGTTAGTTTTCTTTATTTTCTCAGAAACTCGCTTTGTTATTAGAGGAGAATGGTTATGAATTTATATTTAAAATGCAAATTTTTTTAATAAAAGATAATATGAACATATTTTTTTACATTATACACACAAAGAAGCGAATGACAAGAATCCTTGCATACTTTTTATATAAGTTAATTCCAAAACAATTTCAAAGGGAAAAAGAAAGAAAGCAGTCAAAAATATAGCATTCAAGAATGTATGATCATTACTATATTTTAAATATCTTAAATTTATATATTAAATGTGATGTTAAACTTATTCATATATAAGTATATTTAAATCAAAATTACACATAAAACTAACTATATAAGGACGTTTCAATCATAAATTGAATATACTCAAGAGCACTAAATACATAAATTAAAAACTTCTAAGTACCTATAATTAATTTTGAGCTATAAATTAACGCCCTTAAAAATTTTAATATATATCATAAAATTAAAATTAATACAAAAATTAAAGTTTTTATAGGGATTTTAATTTATGTATATGCCTTAAAGAGGCTTTAATTTAATCATTAATAAGTTGCAAAAATTATTAATATAGAAATTAAGGCATTAAAAAAGTTTTAATTGGTACATTAAGCGTAAAACAATTGTTTTCAGTCATTTAAGGAGTCAGCAGACAGCATTTGAAATAAAGTTTATAATGGAACTCAGTGGTAAGTTCAATAATAGTGTTAATAATTTTATACTATAGATTACCTATTGTTTAATGAGGTGCTGGTAAAAATGTCCACTTTAAAAATTAAACGTAAGATAAATATATTTATAAAAAATATTCATGCCACTATTCATGCCAGCTACTAATGCTTGTTATATAAATTACTGGAATGATATGACAAAAATGAGAAAAAAGTTACTTTTGAAAATCATTTTTAAAAGTCATTGCTGCTCTTTGTGACTTCAAAGACAATGAAAAACTATATTAGAAATGATATCAACAATCGTGAGATCAAAATTTTAAACATAAATCATTTAACATTAATTATGTTAATGACACACACACACACTCACACACACACACACACACACACACACACACACACACACACACACACACACACACACACACACACACACACACACACACACACACACACACACACACACACACACACACACACACACACACACACACACACACACACACACACACACACACCTATCTTAAATTGACCTCTGAAGTTTAGTGACTAAACTTCATTTCAGTCAATTTGGAAATGTGTTAAAAATGTAAACAAATTTAAGCAATGTGAATACTAAATAATAGAATTACAATAAGCGTAAAATTAAGAATCAAATAAATTCAAATATATTATAGAAAATGTGCAAAACAAACTTATTTGGAATGCTGAAATGTATGTCTTGAAGATTAAATCATTATTTTCTATATTATTTGTCACAAAAGGGTATTAACTGAACAATCATATAATTGTGATCTATAGCATTTTAATTTCCTTTTGTTTATTTCCTCTTCATGCCTAATGTTTTGAAACTGAAATTTTACATGTTTAAAACTATTTCGTAGACAAAACATTTTAAACTTTCATCACATTTTAAAGTATTTTGAAAAATTACTTCGAAAATCTACTGCTTGAATTAACTTTGATATCGCATAATTATTTATTTTAAATAATTAATCGAAATAATTTTAAAAAAGGTGAAGATATTACATACAATTAAATATTTTATAATTTTATTAATTTCATTGTTTTATTTTATTAGATAATTTTCCATCCAATTGACAAATAGTTTTCTCTAATATTTCTCAATCTCATTTTATTCGAGAGATGACCTTCACTGGGTATTAAAATTTACTAATTAACTGCACAGTTAGGCAGATTTAATAAATTTGATGATGATTTGATATGCGCTGAATTATTCAGTCATTTAAAACTTCAAGATAATAAACCATTCTAAAATTTACCGAGATTCATTTAAGGAACGAAAAATATTAAAAGTTTGATTGACAAAAAGCGAATCTTAATTTAAATTTTTTTTCAAAAAATGCATTTCGTACCTTTATTATTATCAGAATTCAAGCAGCTTTTGATTTGAATGGTAAATTAATCAAATATTTTTATTTAAATGAACTGAGTGAATATATCGCGTAGAGAATTCCCATTTAATGTTTAATTTTTCAAATAACAGAATTAATTTACCTTAAAAATCTTAAGAAAATCATTTTTGTTGCATGAAAATACTTTTAAAGAAAATTTTACTTTTGGTATGATTTTTGCTCTAAATAAAAATGAAAACAAATAAAATTTATAAAAAATACGTTAAATGATGTCAATATTACAAATGTTTGACAATTTAATTTTTTTACATATTAAAAATAGTGAGAAATTCTCTAGTTCTCTTTATTAAAACTTGTAAATTTATATATTGATATTTAGTGCAATGCAAAAAGCTTTTTTTTCAACTTTAATTTAAAATTTCAACCTTATTAAACTTTTATTTCAATTCAAGTTCTTCAAACAGAATAGAGATTGAAAAGTTTTATTCACATATAAAAATTACATTCAATGAAGTTATTTAATTCATATATTCAATGAAACTCATATATTTAATGATCTTCAAAGATAATCACAGGACTAAAAAAATAATTAGGGACTTATAAGGTAAAAGTGATAAAAACAATAATGTTAATATTTACAAATAAAAAATAATTTAATCCAAAATAAAGGCAATAATCAACACATTTAAATTAATAATATAGTATGTAAACTGTGAAATATATTTATATTGAATCCTCCTTATTATAATTAACTAAGCTTTTGCTGTAAGAAATAAATTATTTCTTATTCTTTTTTGATTTTAGATGTAGCAACGAATAAATATTTTACATTTCTCACTTCAGCATAGATAATATTATGTACTTGTGTAAGTGAATCAAAATAACAAAAGTTTTCTTAAATTTTGTTGCAAGTTAATAATGACTAGTTAAAGTGTTATTTTAGAGTATCCATGTTATCTGTAATGAGAAATTGTATCGCATAATAAGTCATTGTGTACTTATTTCTTACAAGTAGTAAGTTATGTTGATGTAAGTAAGAAAGGAATAATCAATGTGTTAAATAAATATTTGTCATTTGCGAATTAAAATATTTATTTATTTTATATTTCAACTTTAAATTAGGTAATCTATTTTGTTTTAGAATTAAAAAATAATTTATCATTGTTTTAACATTCAGAGCAGAGAAAAGAACATAAATTTCTTTGATATTATGTAGCTGAATTTCTGTTCAGCTTAATGTAGCTGATATTTCGTAGTTGATTCTAGGGAATCGCATTTTTCAAACTCTTAGAATGAAACCGGAATTTCGGAATTCCAGTATTATTAGCAGGAAAAATGACTCGATAAATGGTGTGTATAAGCACATGAATGTTAATTTATTTTGACAATTTTCAAGATAAGTTAAAATACATATATTCGTAAAAGCATTAAAAGTATGCATTTCGTTTATGACATAAGAAATATATATTCAAAACACAAGTTTTTGTTTTCATACTGGCTAACTTCCTTTGATTGACTTCATTCTTTTTTATCTCTATTCACTTAAGATACACACACACACACACACACACACACACACACACACACACACACACACACACACACACACACACACACACACACACACACACACACACACACACACACACACACACACACACACACACACACACACACACACACACACACACACACACACATATATATACATATATCTTTTATTTTATTCATTTTACTCTGGAATATTTTCTAACATTGCTCCTTTCTTGTATAGTTAAAAAGAGATTTAACTTCATGACTTTAAATAAATATTTAATTTAAAATGTTTTAAATAAAATTACTGTCGTATATTTCGAATAAAGCTGTAGTTAGGGGAAGAACCTTTTGGGAGATTTCCTAGTAAATATGGTAACCATATTTTCATTTTATAGGATTCTTTATTATTAAATTTAGAAACAATAAAGTGTTGCTTTATACTGTATATTTTGTGAATAAAATGCCTACGTTACACATAATAGTAAGTAGATTTAATTAGCGTGAAAAACAATAAGACTGTAAAAAATACTAATCACATTGAATCATTTAATAAGGAAATGAGCAATGTTTATTATTTATTAATTTATCTCATTTAATAAGTCTTTTAAATAGTTATTTACTTTAACAATTGAATAAAATACCTATTATACGAGAAGTTTATTCTACTTATAAATAAATAATCCTCATTTTTCATACTATATGTTTCAGGAATATATGAAAACCCAAAAAACTCATCGACAATTATTTCAAGGTTTTTTAAAATAATTTCTGAATAGCGAAGTCGTTCGCTCTTTTTAATGGTTAAAATTGAAATTTTTCCCTATAAATTTATATAGTTTAATATAATTACAACAGTTTTAAATTAATTTAATTTCATTTCAAAAACGTATAATATTGTATTTAATAAATTTTTAATTTCTCATGTTTCAATTAGCTTACACTTTGGTTGAAATGCCAAGTCCCTCAGAACCCTTATCTAAATCTAAAATATTTCTCTTTTTAAAAATATTTTAACTGCTAACTACGATAATTGCAAAATCTAATATTGAGATTAAGTAAATAAGGTTTTATAAAATATTGAATAGAATATTATTTAATCAAAGTATATCTCAATGATATTTACCTGTAATATTACAATAACTGTCTATTACAATAACTGTAATGTCTATTAAGCGTAATTAGATTTCATAATCATAGAATGTCCATGTTATGTATCGTAATTTAGGACTGAGGTTAATCCTGTTGCTAAATACATGAATTTATCTCTAAATATATTTTAAAAAGTTTTGATTAAATTTTAGTTATCAATAATTGCTATACAAATATGATACTATTTATGCAAATTTATTTCTTAATGATAGCATAAAAATAAATTTCAAATATTTTCCATTTATAAAAAAAGAAATAATTAGAAGAAATGAATTGCAATGTATAATAATCGCAATAAAAGAATATAAATGCTATATTAAAACAATTATTGAATTGTAAATTACTTCTAATAATTTTCGTCAAATTAATGAATCCATTATAAATGTGCACTCTACATATCCATTGTTTAACACAGAACTTTAAAATGGTTCTTTCTGAAAAAAATACTCTTAATGATTACGTTCTTAAGAAAATGCTGTTCTCTCTTTCATGAGAAAAAGTATTTACCTCAATAAAATGTGTGCGGATTTTTTTCCATTATGGAAAATGGTTTAAGAAACAACTTAGTATATTTTGTTTTACGTAAATGGTAAATATGATAGCTTAATTCTACTAAATATACGTATGAATAAATCTAAGGGAATAAATTATTTTAGATTTATTCATGCGTATTAAAATAACTATAAATTCATCAATAGATTAAATGTGAGGTGATGTGGTTTAACAATGCTTATACAACTTTTATTGGGAAATAAATTCTCAACATTCTTTCCTGAGTTGTGTGAATGAAATAAACTATCATTTTGTTCTTAGTTATTACACACGTAACTAATTTCTAAAACAGACCTACTTAATTTATTACAAGCTTATGTTATCTAAGTGAGCAAGATGAAAACATTTCATAAATTATGTTTTAAATGTCATTAATTAAATATGAGTTGTTGTTTTTAGTGTTCAGTAATTTATTGAAGATTTTGATTGAAAAATGTCAAAGATTATATTCAGAACTTTATTTAAATTTTGTTGGAAAAGAAGAAATATTAAGTACATCACTTATTTTTCCACTGTACTTATCATAATTGTATTATCAGTTCTGTCATTAATTATTTCCTTCTAATTAATGTTTCTTGATTTTTTTATTACAAAGGAAAACATCCCGATTCATTAACTATTCTATATATTTTTATTATTGATAAAACAAAACATATTTAAATATTTTTTCCTTAAGATTGACTTGGCTTGTTTGTCGCTCTAGGGTCATTTTTTGCACACGAGTCCTTAAGATTGAATAGTCACCTTAAATTATTGTATTCCTTAAATTGTCGAAATGTAATGTTTCTCATAAATTACACGAAATTTAAAAGATATACAAAATTTTATTTCGCTCCGAAGTGAAAATATGCCAAAAATTTAATATTGTCCTTAAGTAATTAAGAAAATATGGACTAAAAAGGTATAAATACTTTATATATTTCAGAAAAATTTAATTAAGAAGTTCAACATTAAGATTAAAGGATTGATGAAAATTGTTACATATAAATTTCTCGATAGTGACATTTTTATTTAATACTTAAATTCTAATCATGGAGTTAATCACTCAGCATAAGTATCTGAGTGATTACTCTAAGATTTTCCGTCCAACTATTCATAGATTTTATTTTGCAATTTTTTTTAAAAAAAAATCTTTGATCCTCAAACATGAATTTCAAAATTAATTTGGTTAAGAAACATTAACTATTATTTATACTAACTGCTTTTGTATTTTATATGTAAATAATAAGAAACAGAATGATAAAAAACCCACTGATACAAAAGAAAAACTGAAGAAAATATATCGAAAAACTGGAGAAAAACCTGAAAATAAAGAAAAACTTAGATTATTAAATCCCGTTGAAGAAAAAAATAACAAATATAAAAAAATTTAGGAATGGAGGCAAAAAGATTTCTGCTTTTCGTACCACCTTGATATGTCAAATTTACAAAACGTCTCAGTATGAGTTCACAATAAGTAAATCTATAGAAAATGCTGCTTATAAAATATTAATTAAATTTTTAAAAAATGGAAAAAAATTGCCGCATTGATTAGTCTCGACATAAAGAAGGAATTTGATCCAATCAAATTCCTTCTTTATGTCGAGACTAATCTATGGCGGCCAGTATTGAAGTTTTTATCGCATACCTAGTCTGTCAGATATGCTTGAAACTATAAAAATACAAATACAAAATTGAGAGTTTGTTATTTTTACAATAGAACAGCAGAAAAAGCATATGATACAGAAAAGGACTTATAGAATCCATAAGTGGTGTTACCTATGGAACTTATACTATAACTGTATGATTTGCAACACCAATGAAAATATCATAACGAAATTAAAATTCTTTGTGGATGATACTATGCTTATAATAGACATTACAAAAAAATGAATCAAAGAAAAACTACCATCGATATATTTTAAATCTAACTTTTAATCTTTATGATATTTCTGCCACACAAAAAAACTTAAACTGTGACTCCATCATCCTTATCACAAAGAACAATACATATCTATCAAATCTAATCCCAGATTTAATTTAAATGTTACGAGTATCAAGCACGGGAAAATCACGAATTATAGAATAATCATATTGAATTCAAATAATATATTGTATATTGTTATTATTGTTATTTGTTTTCAGAAATCTTTACACAGAATATTTACATAGCACTCCCATAACTACACAAATGAATATCAAACTCATATCTGTGCCGATACCAGTGAACACAATGTATAGAGCAACTGTTACTGTTTTACTTTGTTGTAATGTCTATTTTAATCCAACATTGTTAAAAAGAGAAAAACTAATTGAACTATCAAAATATTTTGTAAATTTAAAATTTTTATGTACAGATTATTTATTTACAGCAGATGGTTAAGAACTAATCTCAATAAGTGAAGAATTATTTACCAAAAACCATTACGAAACAAATAATTTTAGAAAATCTAATCAAAATTTATTATTACTTCGTATCATTTTTTATCACATCATATTCATATTTATGTACTATTTTTATCACAATTTACGATATTATTATTCTTAAAATACACCTGAATTGTGATGTAGTATCCTACTGCATAAGATAATGCAGTTTAGCACTATCCTTGATTGAAGATTTTAATTTCATGAATCAGCCGAAGAGAGAATTCGATCAACCTTCCTTGGAGACCTTTGAATGGGCATAAAAGTTTTTTTAGGGTGTAATATTATCTGTCAATTTATTGTTCAACAACTAATCAAATGAGTAGATTTCAGGGCTTCTGTGCAATAAATTGTAACTTGTTTAAATTGATCAATTTCGTACTGGTCTCTTCTATTTCAACTCCACAAGTGAACAGCCTACTCGCGAAACGAGTGTGCAGCTTGTCCTTATCTGAACCTTGCCCCATTAAACCAAACCAAACCTCGTAACAAGTGTAAGGCTACAGATGTCTACTGGGTAAGAAAGAACCCATCAAAAGGATCACAATGACCACCTGTTAGGCCGTTAAAACACAACCGATCGAGCAACTGCATTGTGTCGCCGATAGTAGGGGTAAATTTCTCCTGATGGAATAGTTCACATGGCTTCTTCCGGTTCACTATCGGAAGAAGCCAGGTGAACTACTCCGTCAAACCATCGTGTCTTCCACACTCCCCGAGTTTATTGATGACACAGAAATCATATGATGAAACCAGTATGCTTGGTGAGGCCCTGACAGAGAGCGTCACCATTACTAGAGATGCCCGGAATCACGATATCGAAGTGTAAAATGACATAACAAAACCGGAAAAAATATGTTTATATTTTTATTGTCACCTTAAATTTAAGAACTTTTCCTTTTTTTCTGTACAAACTATGCTATTAAAAAACAAAGGATGTAATAAAAATTGGGAAGATGAAACAAGTGTAATAAACTATTTCCTTTTGGAATGGATAGGTGGTCTTGAGTATTTTGCAAGAACGTTTGCGTTTTATAATATTTTATATGTAAATCTGACAAGTCGGGATTGAGGAGAGATATCTTGCATATCCCATAAGAGTATAGATGGTACTATAGAACTTTAGAGAACCAATGGTGTATTGAGGAGGAGCTAGGAGAAAAATTATAAAGAAATGAAAATTCTATCTAAAAATAGAAGACACAGAAAAAAGGAGTCCACGATTGCAGAATGGATCCTCACTAAGTGTAGAGAATTTAATTGGTAATCGGAGTATAACTGTCCTGTCCAATCGTAGTCATGGTTCGATTTTCCTGAATGGAGCCATAAGACGTTCGACAAATAAAGGATAAAAGAGAATAAATTATGAAAATAAAATAACAAATTATGATGAGAGATAGCAAAAAAAAAACAAAAAAGCAGAAATGAGTGAAATCGAAAAGCAGTAAGCAAAGTGAGATGTTAAACCAGGTGCGAATGAAAATGGAACGCGAAGATGTCGAAAAAGAGGAAAAGAAGTCGATGAAAGAAGGTAATCATCGACACTGGAAAGCGGTGAAGCCATTGACGAGACAACGCAACCACAAAACTACTTCTTAAAGGAGGGGTTCCGATCTCTCGTTCTTTCTTATTTCCTCTGGTCAAACTCAGTTATGATATAATTTCGTAAAAATGTCACGAAAGAAATTTAAAGTTACAATTCCATCAATTATTTAATCTATATTTACTTAATTGTAAATGTAAACTTCTCTTGCTATTATGTTGCAGAAATAAGTTATTAAGTTTTATTATATTTGTTTTGAATTTGTGTCTCCGTCATTCAATTGTTAAAAATGAATCTGGGTTTTCCTCTGAGTTTTTCTGAAACCGAGTTTCCCCACAACTAATGAGACTCCTAGGGAAAATTTGTGGGAAAGTGGGCTTGATTAGAGTTTAGTTAGAGGGAGTATAATAAATATCTTTTATAAAATCAAAAATAATTCAAGTAATTTTTTTCCATGTAAAAAAGGGTTTTAGTGTTTAATGTGTAGTTTCTATAACATTTCTGTTAAAAATTGTTTTTATGTTGCATTTATGTTAAATAAAATGAGACAAAATTATAAACTTTCAATATTTATTTCATTTATAAGGTTTTATTTTAAAATAAAAACACCAAATGATAAATTAAGAATAATCAAGAAATGGGATTATTTTTATGTAAATTTTATTTTCCTTCTTAATTCCATTACACTAATGAATACAGTCCTGTTTAATATGATGAAAAATTGCTCACAAAAATCGATTATATTGAAATATTTCTTCACCTGGAGTAAAAAATTATTACTTCTAAATTGTTTATAACATAGTGTAGTTTTACATTCTCTTGAAAATTGCGAACTAAAATCTGTGTTGTATTTGTCGTCGGATGGGATTATTTATAATTACTTTATAAAATGAGATTATATGTCATTTCTGATACTTGCTAATTTTAAATTATTAGTTTTTCTATATAATTTTATGTGTAGAAATCATATGAATATCATTGAAAAAATCAATAAAGAAATTTAATAAAAAATTTGTAACTATTACGCTGGTTTAATATTTTTTTTGACAATTTTAAAATCTTAAGCAGGTAACAAAATATATTATATTTAATTTTTTGCTTACTTTCAAGAAAAATTATTTACTAAATTAATTATGAAGAAATATTCGAGAATTCCATTGCAATAATAAGAAAATGTAAAATATTTAGATAAGAAATGAACTTAAAGGCAAATATTTGAATATAATACTGAGCATTTGGCAAATAGGAATAAATTTGAATATTTTACATTAAATTAAATTTTCCTTTTCGCTTATAAATATATGTTACATAAATTTTCATACTGAATTTCTAAATTATTAAATTTAATCTTCTTAATATACTTTATAAAACTTCAATTGAGTAAAGTAACTCTGAAATGCGCAGTATTTATGATGATAAAATTTAAGGTTTTATTTGAAAATTTAGATATTTAGTTTAAATATATTGATGGTAAAACTTTTATCAAAATAGCAAAAATGGAAACTTATTATGGTATCCTCTCTATTGACCATATCATTTTAACTTTTTTTTCTATGAATTGCAAATGAATTGTAGGATTTGTAACACCTAAGAAAACGAATGTTGAGCAATATGAAAATTTATAAAACATTTTACGTTATCACATTTGTTTATTATAAGTTTTAATATTTTTAAAAAATTACACTTTCCAGTTGTGTTAAGGTGATTAACTTTAAAAACCAAAATAACTACCTTTCGTAGAACAGATTGCTGCGTAACTTACAGGAAAAAGTCATCAGTAAATATTGAAGGTGTTCTCTGGGAAGCTGAGACATGCCATCTCCAGTGCCATGTGCGCTGGATTACGCTGGTGAGGATCCATGCCGCGAAAACCCGATC
Organism: Latrodectus elegans; assembly: GCA_030067965.1. Lineage (NCBI taxonomy): Eukaryota > Metazoa > Arthropoda > Arachnida > Araneae > Theridiidae > Latrodectus > Latrodectus elegans. The sequence goes on along the minus strand of CM057820.1, from coordinate 25,805,942 downwards.
AAGATGGTTCCACAAATTCTTGAATGGGCTTAGGTCAAGTGAGTTTGCTAACTAGGGAAGAAGTGTCAGCTCTTCCTGATGCTCTTCGAAAATTGATTACAGACTGTCAGCTGCACGACACCTCACATTCTCCTGCTGGTAAAGGCCACCATCCTGAGAAAAGACTATGCCCATATAGAAATGGAGATAGTCAGAAAAGGCAGATGAGTATGACATTAATCCATTGTGCTTTCCAAAGTGATGAGTGAACCCAGAAAATGTCAGTATAACATTTCCCAGATTATGCTCCCCCCTCTAGGGTTGACCTTTCAGGCAATGGTTGCAAGAAATTATCTTTCATAGGTTTCGCATCGCATACGCCAAATTTCATCTGTTCGATGGAGCATAAAGCGTAATTTATCGGAAAACGCTACCAGACACCACTTAATGGGCGTCTTGTTGCGGTACTCTCATGCAGATTACAGCTTTTGTCACTGATAAACAGTAACCGGCATAGGTGCATGAAACAGGCGTCTTTATCTGAAGCTTAGACGTAGCAACATTCGCTGAACATTATTTTGGAAACACTGTTGGCTGCCCTTGGTAGAATGTGTTTTCGCCCGAACGCATCTCCGTAGCCGTCAATCATGTCTGTCATCTATGGCCTGTGGTGGCACAACATTTGCCACGTCGCTGATTATGGATACTCCCATTTCGCTGTGCATGGTATACATTTACCATGGCTGCATGCGAAGAGTTCACAAACTTTGCCTCTTCGGAAATGCTTCCATCCTGGGCAGAAAGCCAATGATCGTGACTTTCTGAACGTCAGATAAATCACCCCATTTCTCAACCATGATTGCAATTATTTTTCAGGACCTCATGCATTCTTTATATACGCTTACGGTGCTGCTATTTTGCAAATATAATTGGTTATTAATCTTCAAGAGCAAGTAATGATGACATTAATATGCTGGACTATTAATTTTATTATTTATTAGTATTTTCATTAGACTGATTTTTCACTGAAAGCTCTTTTCTTAAAAATATTTTAAACTGTCATATTATAATTATACAGTATTTTTGGCTAAATTTAAATTGAATAAAAATTTAATCATATTTTGTCTTTTATAATATTATAATTACTTAAAATACAGATTATTTTGTCTCAGATAATTTTATATTTTAAGCATAAATTAAATTGCAAAAGTAATTAAAATTGAAAGAAACAATATTGCACTATTTAATATTTAAGAAAAAGTGCATAGATAGAAACATTGACAAAGTTACTTTTAAAAAAATCAAATTAAATACTTTTATGACAACTATGAACAAATTTTGTTCAAACAGAAGTTTCTCTTATTAAGTCAGAAATTAAATTTAGCACTCCCTTTTGTAAAATTCTTAGTTTCAAAAATGAATTAAGGGAAAAAATTTCTTAAATTTAATTATTATATTTTATGCATATTTTACAGTAATCTATTAAAATTAAGTGAATATAAATACATGGCTAATATTTTTGAATTCATATTTTTAATTATGGATCAACTAATTGTGCGTAAAAATATCTATAATTTAAATTATTCAAAATAAAATTTAAATTACACATTTTTTCAAGAAGAAATGGGGAAACTTAATACTCGTATTCACAGAAACAATACTATTGTAATCATTCTACAGATAATAATCATTTTTAAAATAATGTTATACAAATTAATTGTTTGCCTTATGGCACAGTTAAAAAGTAAAAAATAATTGAAAAAAAATTATGGATCTTTAAAACAATGTGTTTAATTTTTATTGCGTGGATAATTTATAAACAGAAAAATTACAATATGATAACTTCTTTTAAATTAAATTAAAAACTTCTCTTATTTTCAATGACAACAAACAGAATTAGTATTTTAAATAAATGTTGTTACAGTTATAAGCTCTATACAATTCTTTTTGTTATTAATAGTTTTGATATAAAGCTAGATAATATTTTAATTGTACAGTGAGTATATTATAAGAAAAATTTTGAAGTTAAAAATTATTTTATGTATATTTTGCATACATTATTTTGGGATTACTTTTAATAATAATTTCATTTATTATTTATGGGAATGAAAATATCATAGTTCATTTTAAATTACATTAAATTTAATACATATGTTTGTGTGTGTACTTTTAAACTATAATTTTTAAGAAAAAATTAATAAGGAATAAATACTTATTTAAAATTTTGTCTTTTTTAAAATTAGGGTAGAATCAATATAATTAAATACCGCTTCAAAACATAATTTTTCATATAGTTTTGAAATGTGACACATTTTAAAGGAACTGAAAAATTATGTCGCTGAAATGTTGCAGTATATTATTTATTCATAATAGCTTTTATTCATAATTTTTGTGAGACTTTATGCTGCTCAAATATTTTTTATTTACATTTAATATCAACCTTTAACAAGTGTATGTCTTGAAATTTTAAATTTTATAATAAAACTTCTTAAAAAATTAATTTTTAATTGTTTTATTTAAATTCATTTATTTTACATATATAATAAAAGAGATTTCAATTAATATATGATTATTTCATCAATATCATAAAATTCTAACACAAAATAATATATTTCTAATAGTATCATTCACTTTTGATCTATAAAGTTAAATAAAATAACTAAACTATATTATATTTACTTAAAACTTTTGCATAAAAAGTAGAGAATGGTATAAACTACGTAATATCGAAGATTATTTTACCCTTTACTTCATTTTAAAATAATCGCATTTTTGAGTTCTATATCAAAAATATTTATACATCAATTAATTTTGTAATAAACAATATGTTTTTAATGTTTAAAAAACAAATAAATATGAAGTTCAAATGCTTTACCCATTTATAGTTAGTTACTTAATATATATTTAATTAAATATAAATTGTTATTATAAAAACTTGTTAGCTGTATTTCAATTAATCTTCTTCTTGTTTCCTCAATAATTCGTTTTTAAACATAATTTATTAATTAATTTGTAAGCAACAAGTGAAATTAATATAAATTCCATGCAATATCATTTAATAAACTTCTCGGCAAATCATATATTTATTTGAAGGTAGAAGTTAACGCAATCTGTGTAGTTAGTAATAGTTCAATAGATAGTTTGTTTATTCAGAATATATTTGTTTAGTAATAACTATCCGTGAGTAGCGAAAATGTTATTACCTAACATTAAGATAGCATAATAGAATATTTTTCTTGCTTCTTCTACAATAGAGCTCTTTTATATATATATATATATATACGAGGGTTACTCGGAAATTTTTGAGGCATGCACAGACGAGAATTTACAAAATTAAAATAACGGTTTAATTTTTAAATACAAAGTATTTAAACACAGAAGACGATTTTTTACTTACTTACTTCAACTTGTTTGCCGTAGAATAAATTTTAAGCAGAAGAGAAAATGGAGTTGACGTGAGAACATTTTCGCTCTATGATTTTCTACGATTTTAAAGGAGGATTAAATCAAGAAGAATGCGTTAAACGGATGCAATTAGCATTTGGTGATGAATCTCCAGCTTGTACTTCTGTGTTCAGATGATTTAGAGAATTTAGAAGAGGTCGCAATTTTTTTCAGAATGAAGAACACATAGGAAGGCCGCCGTCGGCAGTAATAACGGATAATGTGTCTGCCATACGATAAATCTTAATGGATGATAATCGCTGTACCTATCAAATGATACAGAAGGAACTTAACATTGGATCCGCAGCCATACACAAAATCATTCAGGAAGAATTACATATGAAAAAAGTAGATAGAAAAGGTCGTTGGGTTCCCCATAATCTAACAGAACACCAAAAAGAGGAGCGTGTCAGAATCAGTAAAGAAACTTTTAAATTACAAAATGATGGTGGCCACCGCATCATTTCTAACATGGTAACAGGTGATGAAACGAACATACCGTTTTTTGACGTTCCAACACGTCAAAAAAGCAAAGTATGGGTCTATAAAGATGATTCCACGCCGACAATGGTGAAAAAACAACGCGCACTGAAAAAAGTGATGTATGCCGTTTTCTTCAGAAGTACGGGATTGGTCAAAGCCATCAAGTTGGAAGGACAAACGACAGTAACAGCAAACTGGTATACCACTAAATGTCTTCCAGAAATTCTACAAGAACTGAATGTTAGGAGACTAATGCTTCACAATGACAATGCATCTTCACGTACAGCCGGATTAACTGTTGAGTTTTCTTAAACATAAACAAATTAAAGTCATCGAACATTCGCCGTATTCACTTGGTGCAATGTGCTACAAACTTTGCGACTTTTGGTTATTCTTTAATTTAAAAAAGAACTTATGTGGACGTCGTTTTCCTTCAGAAGAAGAAATTAATGTGGCTATAAATGCATTTTTTCATCTATTCCAAGAAATGAATAGCTTGACGCATTTAATCTGTGGAATCGTCTACAAAAGTGCATTGATGCTGGAGGGGACTATTTTGAACACAACTAATATTTTGTAAGTATAACTTTAAAAACCTAGTTTTATCTAAAAAATTTCAGAGTGACCCTATAATATATATATGTATTCGGAATTAAAAAATTAGGATATTAAAATATATTGAATAAATACAGGGTCATAAAATCATAAAGATTATACAAACCTTTCAGTGATTTATATAATCCTTTGGAGATAACGTGAAAGCGCAATGAGTGGTTTTAAAAATCTTTGTGTTTACTGGAAAAGCACATTTAAGATTGTTTAGCATGAACTAGAATGTAACACTAAGTAATTTATAATTAAAATAGTTTAATTTCTCAAATGTCTGTAATGGTATACTAACAATAAAATGCGGAAAAAAATGTAAGTGCTTAGAATAGCGGTTGTTATAAACTTTCAGTTATAATTATTATTAAACATTGAAAACTGAAGATTTAAAACGACATAATTTCATTCATTAGAATAAGTGTTTATTAATTTGTTTTCAATTTATATGTATAATAATTCATTTTGGAATGAAATATCAAGTTTTAATGTTTAAGCACTTTAAGATAAATGTTTTTCAGTTTCAGTGTATTTCCATTTTATTCTTTTTTAACCTGATATTGTAACAAAATGAAAACATTTTCATTGTTATAAGCTGTGTTAAGAAGAGTTTAAAATATTCTTTTCTTCATATTTATTATGAAAAATTACACAGTGTATTAATATTAAGGTTTTTATCGTCTTCTGTTATAGAAGATGAGGGGGAAAAGAATATGATTTCCAATCTTGATCTCGTGAGCTGATAACCAATTAATGTTCAGCAATCGCTAGTTATGTTTAATTATTTCAACGCTAAAAAACAGAAATTAAAAACTAATACAACACATTTTTATTAGTACTAAGTTCAGTGCTAAATAAATTCTTTCTATACATTGTGTGTTTAGTTATTTTATCAACTTTAAAAATGCTGGTTTAATACACAATGTATTTTTATTCTTATAATTTGAAATATTTTATCCTCAAATTATACACATATAATTCACTTTTTGGATAATTTAAATAAGTATGAAGTTTTATTTTAAATTCATTAACTGATTGATATTATCTAAAACCTAAGTTAGTTAAGAGACCTAGAATCGATTGCATTATTTTTCTTTACATTTACAATTATTTTGATGTATGCATGATAATGATAATTGTAATATTATGTGTTTCAATATTGTTGAGAAGAAACATAGTTTATCGTTTATAATTGGGTTTAATCTTTCCTTGGTCATTTCATTACAACAGTGTCTAAATGATGAATATATAATTAGTTGTTTTTAATGATTTCGAATTTTAATGATTTTAATTGATTTAAAATTTATAATTACTTATTCATATACTTCTTTTCTAACTTCTTCAATTTGAATTTTTAAGCACAAATATTATCATAAATATAGTAGGATTTATAGTTTAATAGAATAAAATCACAAAAAAAAAAAAAAAACGCAAAAATTAAAATATTACAAAACATATTTTTTCTTATTAAAAATTTTAAATATTCTTATAATATTAATGGAGACTCGTCTCCGAGACTTGGTTCACAGGTGCCCACTAGGTAATAGCAAATGAGTAGAAGTTTCCGGCTTTGTTGTAGCAAACAGCAAGTCACCTAGTGATCGCCGTTGTAAAAAATATATTAATAGAAATATTTGAAAGAAAAAGAACTTAATTTAATAAAAATCTTATTCTGATTTCAAACATGGAATTTTTAAGATGATAAAAGTATCCAATTTTAATATTAAATTCTTGAAAGCGTTGAATTTAAAATGTTAAATAAATTGCTAAAAAAGTAGAAAGAAATAGGAGAAACGTAAATAAATTAAAGAAATAAGAAATTAAAATTGACAATTCTGAAAATAACTTATTTAATAAATATAAAATTAAGCGATCCAAAATTGTAAACACAGCAACGCTAAGCAAATTGAAATCATATCTAAAATAGAATTAGACAAAATTTTTCAAAGTCCTAGCATTTAATGAATTTTAAAGTAAGCTAATTAAAATATGTTGTATAAATGCCTACATCACTTGTCAAAGAATAAGTAAATAAATATCTAAGAACGGTTTATGAAAAATAAACATGAACGTAATAAAATTAAATTAGCCTACATTCATAAATGTAGGCTAATTATATATATAATTATATATATTATTAATATAGTCATTCATTTTTATTTGTTGTTTATAAAATATTACACTTTCGAAACCATTTTATGAAATAATAAAATATTGTAACCTGGGTTTTTTTTATCATGGTTTAAAAAATAATATTTATATTAAAAACCAAAATAATTTTACTAAGGGTTGTTCTAACAATAAAAGTTAACTTATCTCAATGAACGAAAAGAAAAACGAGTATTAAAGTTCTAATAAAATGAACTAAATATATTAATTTTATAATGAGGAAATATTATGTAACGAAGATTAATTACTTAAGTATACTTTTAAATAATAAAATTTTGATTGGTTTAATAAAAGCTAAAAACATCTCTAACTGAAATAACATTGAAATGAAATGAAGTAAACAATTTCAATTCATTCATGGAGAAATTTTCATAAACACTCAGTAAGTATATCAATAATTTTAAAATATATTTGTTACATCTACCAGTGATTAATTTTTTTGTAAGACAAAAGAAATATGTATTTAAATAATTGATAAGTTTATTCACTATTTTGGTAAATTTTAATCGAAAATATTTAATTCAAAGAAGATTTCAGAGATAACACTTATCCAGATTAATTTTATAATCATGCTGCTATAATAATTATTCTGTTATTAATTGTGATAAATGAAAACGGTTAAATTTATATTGGACAAGGTCAACCGAGGTGAAATCAAAAATTGTTCAAAATAACTAGCGTAACACTAATAACTAGAACAATAAAAAAAAAAAAAAAAAAAAAAAAAAAAACCAAACTAAAATTTTTTTACCGAATTTTGGGAAAACAGATAAAGTATGATATAAGTGTTATTTTTAACCTATATTATAATGCTGTTTGCAATGGATTCTGCAAACATTAAAAAAAGGTTGATATTCAAGCTATGTAGCGAACAAAAAATTTTGATGCTTTATATTAAAGCTTTTTAATTTTATATAATACAAAATTCACGAAAGAAAAATAAGAAACATATATATATATATATGTGTGTGTTTCTTATATATACACTACTGACCATTAAAATTGCTACACCAAGAAGGCGACATGATACAGACGTGAAATTTATGCTAAAGGAAGAAGGTGCTGTGATATGCAAATGATTAGCTTTTCAGCGCATTCAGACAAAGCAGGCGCCAGTAGCGACACCTACATTGTGTTTAAATGAGGAAATTGTTCAACCGGTTCCTCATACACAAATTGCATTTGAACGTTGTTGCCTGCTGAAAAGTTGTTGTGATGCCTCCTGTAAGAAGGAGAAATGCGTACCAGCACGTTTCCGACTTTGATAAAGGTCGAATTGTAGCTTACCGGAATTGCGGTTAATCTTATCGCAGTATTGCTGCTCGCGTCAGTCAAGATCCAATGACTGTTAGCAGATTATGGAATCGATGGGTTCAGGACGGTAATACGGAACGCCATGCGGGATCTCAACGGCCACCTATCAATAGCGGCCGAGAAGACAGACATATTATCCGCATGGCCGTAATGGATCGTGCAACCACGTCACGAGTCGTGAGTCAAGAAACGGGGTCGTTTGGAAGACAACAAGTGTCTGCACGGACAGTTCGACGACGTTTGCAGCAGCATGGACTCTCAGCTCGGAGACCATGGCTGCGGCTTCCCTTGACGCTGCGTCATAGACAAGAGCACCTTCAATGGTGTGATCAACGACGAACCTGGGCGCATTAATGGCGAGACGTCATCTATTCAGATGAATCCAGGTTCTGTGTACAGCATCATGATGGTCTTATCCGTGTTTGGCGGCATTGTGGTGAACGCACATTGGCAGCGTGCATTCGTCATCGTCATACTGGCTCATCACCTGGCGTGACGGTATGGGGTTCCATTGGATACACGTCTCGGTCACCTCTTGTTCGCATTGACGGTGCTTTGAACAGTGCACTTTACATTTCTGGTGTGTTACGACCCGTGGCTCTACCTTTTATTCGAGCCCTGCGAAACCCTACGTTTCAGCAGGATAATGTCCGACCGCATTATGCCGGTTTTGTACGGACCTTCCTTGATACGTAACATGTTCGGCTGTTGCCCTGGCCAGCACGTTCTTCAGATCTTTCACCAATAGAAAACGTCTAGTCAATGGTTGCCGAGCGACTGGCTCGTCACCTAACACCAGTCACTACGGTTGATAAACTGTGGCATCGTGTTGAAGCTGCATGGGCATCTGTACCTGTATATGCAATCCAATTTAATGGCCAGTAGTGTATATATATATATATAATATATATATATATATATATATATATAATATATATATATATATATATAAATTATACTTCCTTATATTTCCTTACCATAAAACAAACAAACATGATAGAGAGAGAGTTATGTTTATAAGAAATATCTAAATCATAAAATCACCCCAACAGTCAATTAAATATTAAATATTTCAACCAATTAAATTTAATATTTGGAATTTTATTTAAAGAAATAAATATGGCAAATTTGAATAATACTCGTTTTCTTATCTAATCTATAAGTACCTAACTAAATATTATTTTTTACTGTATTATTGAGCTTTAGAATAATTCAATTATCAATATTTCAAAATTTATGATAATTTATATTGAATTATTATTTTAGAAATATATTTAAAGCTATTTATTGTAACGAAAATTTAACGCGTAATAAATATTATAAAAAAATAATATGCTTATTCTATTGATTTGTTAAAAGAAAAAACAATCGCAAGTTTTGAATCCTTTAATTATATTTTCTTAAGCATAACCCCAATTTTTATTCTGTAAAATATTTTATAACCGAAATGTACATTAATTACACTATGAATTTAAAAATTGTATAAAAAATTTTTTTCCCCAATGACAGCCTTGTCTTAAGATTAATCCATTTAGCTCTACAAGGTGGAAAGTCATGGTAATTTATATAGTAGGGCACTCATTGGGTGTAGTATCTGAACATTGGGTCTAAATATCTAATCATCTAATTCTAATTCCAAGTATTGGTTCAGTGTCAACTTTCTAATTAAAACGAGATCAAATAAATCGAGAAAATATTTACAATAAAAATCAGCAAAGTTACACATTTTAAGATACATTTACAAGAAAAAAAATACAGAGGTGTTTCAAATTCCCAGTAGCTCAATTAACTCTTTACAAAAATAAAAAAAAAAATTTTCCTTGAGTCCTGCGCATGCTCAAACGGTTCAAGGTTGCACAGAGGGAAAAGGGAAAGGAGTTTCATACCACAACTGTATCTTTGACCCGAAAATGAGTTGACAAAGAAACACACGCGCACAGAGAAATGAACATCCATTTCCGAACCAGGATTTGAATCCGGGACCTTCTGCTTTGAAATTCGGGCCACTAACCAACCACACCACCATCGGTATGCAATTTGTAACAAAGAGGAATTTCATATTATTAAATATCATTTTTGAGTTTTTTATTTAGAGAAAATAAATGATTAGTATTTAATAGACTTATTTAATAGTGTTTCATCCACTTATTTCAATAATTATATACGAAATTTTACTTTGAAGGAATTTATTTTAAAAAATATATTGTTTTAATGTAAAGTTATATTTATGATTTTTGAAGCACAAAAGATATTAACCGAAAAAATAATGAATGCAACTGTTGAATTTTCAAAAATAATAAATGAAATCTGCTTTTAAATTTATAATGCTTTAGTACGCATAATATTATATTGATTTATTTTAAGTTTGTAAAATATTTTTATTCAAAACTTTACAGTTATTTTTATGCAAGAAATATTTAAAATTTTAAGTATGTCGAATGACACAAATCCAAGTAGTAATTGAATTCATATTATAAGTTTCGGTGGAAATTTTATTTATTAATTATTTTAAATTGTACTTAACAACGCAAGTCTTTTTAAAAAAGAAAGGTTCGTTTAATAATGTGTTTTGTATAGTACACATAATTTGGGTTCCTTTTTCCACTTTTATTTTGCCATTAAATTATAACAAAAATATTATTTCCTACAAACCAAACACAAGCAATTTCATGTCCTTTTTAAATGATTAAATTTTAATTATGCAATGAATTGGGAACAATAGTGTCAACAATAAAGAATTACATTTCTAGCAATTATTTAAAAATAAAATCAATAGATTCTCATAAATATACATCATTTATATTTTTTGTAAGCCTATTAAAGAATTCTCTATCACTCAACAGGTTTCGGATGATAATGATGAGGAAAGAAGAAATGAATCTGCTTCTGACGAAGAGAACTGCGAGGATTCCAGTGATGAAAACATTAGTGAACTTTAAAGACGTTTACTATTATGAACTGATTATAGAAACTGTTAGCTAGATAGAAATGTTACGATTTATGTCATGTTCATATTTTACGATAGGTACCGTATATACGGATAATTAACAATGATTGTTTCACAAAACAATAGACCACTAATAGGTTAATTCTATGTTCTGCTACTTTAAGTATAAATTAATTGTTGTATAAAATATAATATCTAAATTTAAATAAAATTATCATAAAATTGTATAAAATAAGATTTAATAAATTCCTCATGTCATTGATGCGGATTACATTCACCGACAAACAATATTATTATTTAATGTTTTAAAATGGAGATGTGCATTGATTTGCATAAATACGATATTTAAATTTTTTGCAATGAAATTAAGAAAATAAAAACTAATTGAGCATAACACAATTCCTTATTTGTCGAATAATTCATATAAATTCAAGTAAAATTCTTTAAAATGCATAACTAAATTTAGTTTCATTCAGACAATCTAAATATTCATTGATTTACAAAAGCATATATTAAATAAATTAAGATGTATAAATTAAGATCACACACAAATAAATTAATAAAATAAAATATTTGCAGTAAACATTTCATATTTTATTTTCTTTACAAAAAACCATTATTAAAGAACAAAATGGAATGATAATTAAATACATTTAATATTAGAAAGGGAATCTCGCAATAAGTGAAATGTTTTTGGATAAGTAATAAAAACGTTTTTGGGTGGTTAATCAGAGTGATAGTTCTTAATAATGCCCATATTCAATTTTAAAAAACAATATTTGTTAAAAGCAAAATCTAAACATTGATTACTAAACTGTCAAAATTAATTTTAACTGAATATTTTTAATTCCCCAAACGTTAATTGTACAATAGCGATGGACAATTTGTATACAAAATAGTATACTATGTATGTACACAGAATAAGTATCATAAAATTTCATGTTTTTAGTATTTTCCGAACCTTATTAAGCTCAAATAATTTTTATGTGTTGTAAAAAATATTAAGTGACACTTTAACAGGCAAAGCATTTTCAATGAATATTTAAATGAAATTAGTGTATACCTGCACGCACATTTTCACCTTTTCTAAATAAGAAAAAGTGCTATTAGCATTTGAAAGTCATGCAATTATTCTTAGATATTAGAAGTTTCTATTTTGGGTAACTTCTTTGAATAAGAAATTCAACAAGTTACCTGCCATAAATGTTAAAATGTCACATCTTCAATGACTACAAAGAAACAATACGTATTTTTTTCCTTTTTGACTGCATACATAAAATATATTAGAGAAAAAAATTCTCATATGCTGAAGAGAATATTCAGTCTTGATAATAAAATGTTTCTTCTAATTAAACACTTTATGTTTATAATAATAAATATTTTGAAAAAAATAATAAGGAAATTTAGAAAAATTAAATTAATAGCAATCAGATATTAATTGTAAATATAATTTAGAAATCAATGCGTTATTCTGAAAGATTATTTCAAATCATTTCTAAATTCGTAATTTAACTACAAATTGATATTTATTAATTAATACATTTTATTAAATATGAACTATTAACTTTTCAAAATATTTGCTGAATAAGCTGTAGATAGGATTATTTATGCATTTTTAAAATTAAAACTGCATTGTTACTGTAAGCGTTTAAGAAAAAAATCAAAATTTAAAAATTGATAAAAGTATAAATATATTTAGTTTTTCTTATATCTCAATATATATATATATATATATATATATATATATATATATATATATATTTATGTATACATACATACATACATATATTTATTTATATTTATATATATATATATATATATATATACATATATATGTATATGTGTGTGTATACACCTATTGAGGAAAATAAAATTAATTAGATTAAATGAATAATATTTTTTCTAATAAATATGATAAAGGCATACATACTTTTGCTTTTATAATAGATATGTTTCTCTAAATTGTAGAATATTTTTTTATATTAAAATAAATAGTGGTAATATTAGCAAAATTTGCAGTAACTATTATAAATGTGTATAACAGTTCTTTAAAATCTGTTAATTCTAACTTATAAATTTATGTTAGAATGTTTCGATTAAATTACACAATTAATATAATTTAATCTTATATCAATAACACCCGAAATTACTCAATTCAATCAGAAGTGTATTAAAGTTTTCTAATTTCACACACAGAATATTTTGAAATTGTGATTCAGGTATTAAAGTACTTAATTATAATAGGATCAACTTATTAAACTACATTAACTACTCATAGAATTATTATAGTAAAAGCATTTTAAAATTTATAATAAAATTCGCTGTTTCTTAATAATTTTGGCTTTAATTTTTATTTCATGAGTTATTTACACCAATAATGTTTTTACGAAGATGAACACTATAATCAAAAATTTTATTTATATAAATGTTTATTTTTTAATAAGTTATGTGTAATTTAGTATTGAAAATAAATGTTTGTATGTTATTAAATAATATATATTGTAATTGAAAAAATTGCTCAAATGCCCGTTAAAAATTAAAATGATGTATTACAAGTTGAAATAAGTGTATGTTTGCAGTTGTATAACCTAAATAATCTGAATGTTTTCAAGAAATCCTGAGAAAATTAAATTTTAAAATATATTTTTGTTACTTGAATGTTAAAATGAAAATCTATATATATTTCCTAAATTTATTATAATCATGCATATATGTTTTGAAGGTTATCTAATAAAAAATAAATTATTTTATTTTCACATCGTTATTCGTAATATGCATTGATAACTTTATTCTATAAAGTTTAATATTTTATCTTCAGTATTCTAATTATTTGCTGATTGTTTTTAATTCTAAAATAAAAGCTCATAATAATTTTCCTTAACATATAACAAGTAATTAAAGGAATTATTATGTATAAGAAAGCTATAACAAATAATTACAAAAAATACATAATTTATAATGTACATTCTAATATATAATTTAACAATTAAATACCAAATTTTGTTCAAACTTCATATTTTTGACGGAAAATAATTATTAATCTGAAAATTTATTTTGAAATAATAAATTGTTAGAGAATTTATTGGCATGTTATTCAATATGTTTTAATTTTTTTATTGTTTGATATTTTACACTGAAGGTTGGAATTGACAAAAAAAATTTATAAATGAATTTTTTGAATATTTTCCAAAATATATTCCAAATAACAATTTACTATAAACTTAAAAAATGAAGTATAAAGATAAGATGAGGAACTGCTAGGGAAAATTTTAAAAAAAAACTTTTAACAAATTTTATTTGCATAATTCCCTCTATCAAAACTTTGACAATAAGATTTTCATCTTTGAGTAATATATATATGTGTGTGTGTCTTAATTATTTATTTATTATTTCTAAATTTTCCTATCAAAATCTCATATTCTCAAGTATGGGTCTTAAGAACATCAAGCCATAAAATCTTTGCAAAACGTTCATTATGAGAACTTTATAGATATTTGGTAAAACAACGGTAAAATAAGGTAATATTTTGTTAAAAAACAAATTTTTTAAAAAGCTTAAAAAATTAGGATGTTGTTTATCGTGACAACGGATATATCAATTTATTTTTTAATTTTAAAATAAATTGAGCCTGAACATTTTTTTTGTTTGAAATAAAACTTAAGAATATAAACATTTCATAAAGTATTTTAGAAAAATAATGCTTAATGAAAAATAAGTGATTTCTTCATAAAATATAAAAACGGTTCCAGGAAATTTAGTTTTCTTTTTAATTTTTAACATAGGTGTTTTCTTTAGTTGTAAGATATGAAGCAAAAAGGAAAATTATGTAGGAACATGCCAATAATTATACATTATATAAAAGTTTCTGAAGTAATTAATGAAAAAAAAGTACATTTTAATGGATGTCAATGCTCATTATATATTCTTGTATGTTATTACTCTAAAGAAAGAATTAATGAAATATATTATATTCTTAATTTAATTGTACGTGGTTAATTAAGTCCAAATTTGCATATATTAGAAAATAATATCTCCCATATTAAAATAATAACTGAATTGCTTTAGGATAACATAGTTAATTTATTATATTATATATTTATTAAAACCATTACTTTCTTTTAATAAATTGAATTTTTAAATAAAAATATTTTGCACCCTAAAAATTAAAACTAATTGTGATTCATATATGGTATAAATTAAATACAGAAAAATTTATTTAAATTCTTTGTACACATAGGACAAAATTTTTCTTTCATAAAATTAATTAATCTGTTAGGAGGCTCGCATTTAATTAGTAAAAAAATGGAAAATGAATTGAAAGTAACAAAGTGTTGTTTACTTAATTATAACAGTAAAATTCAATTTAAACTTTGGTTGACGTGACATATAAAAATAATACTTAATTTAATTTATTAATTGATTGTTACTCAGGAATCTTTCATATTATCTTATTCTCTGTTTAATTATTCCATTAGTATATGATGCTTTTAAAATAATTCCTATTATTTTATCTCATAGTATATTAAAGTATAAATTAAATTTACCTTAATTAAAATGTATAACATACATTATCATTTTAATTAAAAAAAATTGCTTGCTTTCTTTGTAAAAGATTTTTGATTCCAAGCATTTTATAAAAATTAAATTGAAATTAAGTTATTCCCTTCAAATTTAATTTTATTAAATTCTGCAATTTTAATTAAAAGCTACGCATGGAAAATAATTTTTACTGCAAAATAGATTCTTTGAAGCTTTGCTAAAAAGCGTTTTATTCTAAAAAGCATTGCTCTCTCACACACACAAAATATATTAAGAAAATTATGGAAATAAACTACAAAATAATTTAAACCAACAACCGAAAATTCAATTAGAAATACCCTTATAAATAATTTTTTTTAATTCCTTTCAAGTTTCTTATGCATATTTTAATAAAAATATATAATATTAAGTCTAATCAAAAATATTTAAAAGTATATAGTATCAATAATTTAATTAAAAATACTTAGTATAATTGATTTTAGAAAAATATATTAATATTAGCAATTGTCTCCTTTTAACTGATTAAATAGTTTGTGAATTTATAATATAGAGTATTATGTTATTTGTTGAAAATATACTAACAACTTCCAAAATTGAAATCTATATAAAAAGTAAACATTAAATTTATGTTTTTTTTTTAAAAAAAACTTATTTATTATAGCACCGAAATATCGTCCAGTTTAAGAGATAATACATATAATTAAGATGAATTAAATTTGTCGTCATAAAAAAAGATTAGTATAAACAGGAGTTGAACTTCATAATGTTACTAATATTTATCTACTGTTAGAGCCATATAAAATTCATGTTATGTTTTATTTTAGTATTAATGTACACATATTTTCTTTTTTCTAATTATAATTACTGTTTAATGGTTAAACTATTAAAACATTCTACGCAATATTTAGTCTATAGGGATTTAATAGGGACTATTTCTATAGGGACTATTTAGTCTAACAGGAAACAATTACATGCACGTTTATCAAGTTATGCGAGATAGAGTAATTACAATATGTTATTTAGTATCCAATATATTTAAAATGTTAAGCATCAATTATCATCATTTCGTAAAAAAAAGATTAATTTCTGAGACTATAATCTAAATTTCAGTTTAAATATACACAAACCCGTTACAAAATTAAAAATTTTCTCCACATTTTTTTGGAAAGGATAACTTGTACAAAATGAAATGAAAAAACATATATTTAAAATTGTTTATTTGAACACATGAAAAAATATTAGTTAAATTATTGAAAAAAAATGAATAGAGAAACATTTATTTAGAAGCATGTTTTCCTAAGGGAATATTTATAAAACTGGAAATTTTGAAATGAGTGAAAATATTCCAAAATATTGCACGCAAAGAAATATATGAAAATGTTTTTTATAAGGAATATTTTTGAATTTTTCGTAGGAACACAAATTTTACAAAAATCATGAAGATAATTCTATTTAGAGGACTTTTTGTAAAGTCAGACTCATAGCCTATCTCAATATACCTCAGGAAAGATATTCTCTTCCCTCCAGGAGTTTTTCTAAAAATATTTTTGCTGTGTTTTAGTAATAAAATTCCATTTTTCTTTAGCCGAATAGGGCTCATTTTAAAGATAGTTACATTTACAGGAATAATATTTTTAAAATCCAGTTTCATTTTAAGAGCAATATGAATGCTTGTAGTAAAGCAAATAATGCATTTTAAAAAGAATGACCTAATAATAATTATTTACCTCATATATTTTATCTGTATTTTTTTCTCTGGGCTTTATATTTACTTAAAATTTTATCAATGTTATTTTTTCAGACTCTTTCCGAAAATTAATTCACAAATTCTTTCAAAATTTCTGATAAATTAACCTGTATTATCTTCTAAATGTATTTTCAAAGAAAAAAAATTTTATTCGTTTTCGGAAAAAGCTATATTGCAAAATTTGGTATTATAATTGGGGGGAAGGAATTTAATTTTAATATATTTGTTTTTTATTTGTAACTGTGAAATTTCGATAACATAGATATATAGTTAATATAGAGTGTATAAAGCAATATGATATATAGTTAATCTAATCGTATGTATTGCTGATAATTTGAAACCTTTTGCAGCAATTAAATATGAGAAAATAATTTATAGATATAATATTACTTAGTAGATAAAATTGATTAAGAAATAAAATGATTTAGCAAATCTGAAGAAATTGCTTTGTTATAAAAATAGTATTTATGTATCTACCTATGTTCAAAAGTTGATTTTCGAGTAATGTCATTTTTTTAAATTTGTGAATCTTTTACTCAGAACTTTCGAGTTTCTAAGACAATTCATTTTACTGTATGTCAAATAAAAATTAAAGCTACAGGAAGTATAAAATATGCTTTCTACTTCGAAAAAGGAAATAGAAAGGTACATTTTGAAACCGGAAGTGGCAAAGACATGTGTATTTTACTTTTTCACTATTTTTTTAAGTTTATTTTTATTCTTTGATATGTTGATTCATAACCATAAATAGGAAATCATTATTTGGCTTATACATTTGTAAAGAAGTGGCGACATTATCTCCTTATTAAAACTATCAGTTTAAAGGCGATTTTCCTCAAAACTTTATTTCCATAATATCTCCAAACCTATTACTTGATATCTTAAAAGATGTTGATGGTATTTGTTTGAAACTTGGCCTACATATTTAAAATAATTTTATCTAGGAAATGAAGCAAAATTAAAACTCCTTTTATTTACATATAATTTTTAAATACAATTTTCAGTACAGTTTAGTAAAATAACCATATTGCAGTATATTTTTTACCACATTTTCTTTATCCCTGAATAGTTTTCTTAGATTTTGTTTCATTTCAAAAAAACTTTCTCAAATAAAACATATTCCGAAAATAAATTAAGTTTAATGCGTTAGAATTTTTTATAGAGTGTAAGTAGTTTTGTTGAAATTTCACTAATATTTGCCCAAAAAATAACAAATATTTAAAAAATTTGCTCTTTCTAATGAAAATTTTGACAGCTTTTATATTTTTGCATCACTATTTTTTTAAGAGATAAATGTTTAACATTACAAAATAAAACAAAAATTGAAATTACCTCAAACGTAGGTAAATAACAATTTAGAGATTTATTATATTTATTTTTTTACTTAAATCAAAATGACATTTGAAATATGAAGGAGGAATATGTTATCTTTCATGAAGATAAGTATTATTTATCTCTTATAAAATATATATTTATTTATAAAGAAGTGACAGCAAGTGCAAAAACATGCTTAATGAATTGGTAAGTTTATTACTCTAGGGAGTTGATATTTTTGCTGAAATCAGGAAGTCAACATGTAAAAAACTTTAATTTTAAAATAGACGTCTAAGGAATTAAAAAACATCCAATAAATGTAAACAAAAGAATAGAAATGAATATTTCAATAAATAATTGTTCTCATTTTCGTAGGATGCATTTCTTAAAAACTATTCTCTTAAATTTATTCAATTTTCTAAAGTAAAGTTAAACTGATTTCCTCAATTGTTGGTTACCTAGATGATAATTAAAAATAATAAGAATATGTATAATAATGATTAAGTGATTAGACTAGTCATTTTATTGTAAAAGTAATAAATTAATATATATTATTCTGATCAATTCATTAGAAGCAGTCAAAAAATTAGTTAATTTTTCTGCATAGGTGCAAATCAGTTTCAAATGAAAGTAAAGTTTGGGTTTTGTTGCTTGTCTAAAATGGTGAATGGCATTGAACATATTTATTAACACTTTATCAGTTGATAAATTATCTACCTTGTCAAATGATAGAAAACTCAAAACATTCAATCTTGATTATCAACACTTGAAATTAAAACTTCAATTAATTTAATCTCATTTGATAAATAAATCATATATAATTTGATTTCACTCAAGCTGTTTTAAAGAAGTATTTAAAGTTGAAACAGATTGCATATTGAATTGTTATAAAGAATTTCAATCCGTTTCAAAAGTAACTTCTTGAAGAAGCCCCAGAAATGTTTTACATAGCAATTCTTTGATTGGTTACCACCAAATCACCTCTTTAAATTTGCTAAAAAAATTCAAAGTTATTTTGACTATTTTCTATTATAGTCATAGTACTTGAAAGTTAAAAATTAATAATAAGCTTATTAGTGTAAAACGTCAAGATTTTACGCTAAAAATTAAAATAATTTTTATATCGTATTTTATTGAAAACTTCATGCGTAAAAAACTTTTGAAAAGGTTGATTATATAAAGATAACATAAACTGAAAATAAATTGAAAGTTTGAAATTTGAAAACTCTTCACGGCAAATACTTTGTTTCTTCCATCACAATCAGAAGAGATTTTCCGTAGTTAAATATTCAATTATATATATAAATTATATATATATATATATATAAATTATATATACATATACCTATATATATATATATATATACATATATATATATATTCATTTATATATATATACATATATATATATACATATATATATACATATACATATATATATATATATACATATATATATATATGTATATATACATATGTATATATATTTATATATATATACATACATATATATATATATATATATATAAAATATATATATATATATATTTTTTTAAGGGATTATGTGAACTTCTTAAGATATATAATTTCTAAAATGTATTTGATATACTTCTTGGTATTTTTAATTTTCAGTAAAATATTTTAATAACTGTACAAGTTTTAGTGTAGTAATGCGAAAGAAATTTATATAGCTTATATATATTTCATTAATAATATTTTTAATTTTTGTGTAGGAAAATCATTATATTGATTATATAAATATCAATATTTAATGTCACTGCTATCAATATGTATCAATATTCAATGTTCGTTGATTTTGTTATTTCTGAAATGTGATCAAATTACTTAAAAATTTAAAGCATTTAGTTTAAATTGATATTTAATTGATTTAGTTCATATTTCATCACAGATATTAATGGAAAGAAAGTAACAGCTTTAACTTAAAAATTTATTTAAGATAATTGTGTTTAGAAGCATAACAGTGCAATGGTTTTTATTTGATTTATAAAACAGTTTTTGCAAATAGAAAAACATCACTTTTTTATTGAGTGCTTGTTAAAATTATAATATTTCATCGTCCAAATTAAATATGTATGTGCATCGTATTTTGTGATTAATGAATCTCATATAATAAAATAAGCTTTGAGAAAATAAGGATGGTAAATATTTAAACATATTTATTTGTGTGAAGAATGAGTTTTTGTAAAACGTTTGACTTATATAACTGTAGAAAAATGAAGATAATTTAGATTGAGGTATTGCGTTTGGCAGTGTAATTGGTTTTAAAAAATATGTATAAATGTATTGAATACAGATTTATTCACTTTAAATAAATATTATACATTAAATTATACCAGTAGAAAAAATTAATTTAAAAAGAATTTTCTTAATTTAAATGTTTTAAAACAATAGCATACGTGAAGTAATTTTCACGTCAACATTGATATACATTTATGAATTTTCTTATTAAAATATAACAATATGTACACATTGGAAAATAATGAGCTGTTTGTAGATTTTTACAATGGTTTATAAAAAGTTTTTATCTTTTTTTTCAAAAAACATTAGATAACTCCTTTTTTACATTATTTTTGACAGTACAATTAGAGTTGAAATACACACAATCCATAATTATTTCTATAGAGTGATTAATGAAATATTTAATATAAGTACAATATAATAAATAAATAAATATAAACAATATAATATTTCCTAATCTACAAACATTAAGAAATGGGAAAGTTTAATAAGAAATTCACAGGGAATAAGTTTTATCAAAATTGAAGTGGAGGATACAGCTTATATTTAAATCTACACACCTAAATATTACATGAGACTAGTAGAGTAAAACGTTCAAATTCCCTAACCCTCAAAAAGAATATTATCAGAACAGTAATATGATCTTAAAAATGAAAGCAAATGTGGAATTTTAAATACAAATAAATTTATTTTATTGCTCAAAGGAATTACATTGGACACTTAGACAACCCATGCATTTTCACAATATATAACAATAACAAATATACAATAAATGAGCTGGTTAACAACATTGAATCACTGATTAAGGTGGTTATACAAGCAATTTGTACTATCTTTGGCTTCTCTGATATTTCCCTTAAGAAGGATATCATATGATGAAATACTGAGAGTAACACATCGCGCACTAGAAGTAAGAATTTAATGATATCGTTGACTCCAGTAACTATACCTTTTCTAATATATTTCAATTTAACTAATGATATAATTAAAATATTTCTTAATATAAGTCATTAAAAATAATTATTAATTTAATAAAATACTTTTTCATATTTTTTTTCTCATTAAGCATGTAGTTTTAAAATTAGAAAGAAGGAATTATTTTGTTTCATAACTAAATTATAAATATCTTAATGCTAATTTTTATTTTAAAATATTATAATTGTTATTTAAATAGTTTATTAATATGACATGAATTCCATTATTTATATTTTATTATGTGCTATAAGACTTTGTTCAAATTTGTTGCGTTTATTTCACCTATATTTACGAATATTTTAAAAAGTACTGATGTATAAACAAACATTTAGAACTTCGTAAAATATTTGCATAATTTTATACTTAACAAAAGTATTAATTTTGTTCAATAACAATTTATTTTATGTTTTTTTTGCACCTTTTTCAGTTAAATTTAGTTAGTGTACACCAATCTTGTCAATGAGATGTTACAAAGCTTATATAATAAAATGCTTAGTAAAAAGTAATTTGAATTTTGTTTACCAATAAAAGAATTTGGATCACATTCTATAGAAACATGTTCATAAATGTTATGACTTTACAATTATGTATGCATGTTTAGCATAATGTTTAAAATTTCCGTTTTGTGATCCCTTGTAATGAGATCTTTTGCAAAATTAACACACCTTAAAAAATTCAAACCTAGAAATCAATAGTTCGTAAACTCCTATTATATTAAATAACATATATCTGGAAAAAGGGATATAGGTAAAAGTCAACGTAAGTTAAATATTATTAAAATTTTTAGAAGAAAAATAATTAAACTATTGGGTTATTAATTATAAATACATTTCTAAAGTAAATATTCAAAGTAATTAACTTCAATTATTTTCACAATTCTTTACTATTTCATAAAATATTTACATAACTCTCTAACAAAGATTTTCTACACAACCAGTTAAATTAAAAGACACTAAATGAAAACAATGAATAATATATTCCTATTCAACTGAGATCTGAGATTCCTCTGAGAGAGATAGCACCATGAAAAAGCGAGTAAATATTTCTGAAAAAAGGCACGAGTCAAAATTGATTTTCATAAAAGAATACTTTTACTGTTATAAATCATTACTAAATACTTACATATTTTCTAGCATGCATTTTCATGAGAAAATTTATTTGGAAAAGTCAAAATGCATTTAAATTTCCATTACTACTCACATTCAATATTCAATATTAAGTGTATCACTAAAAAGAAGAAAATTTAGTTTTTTATTTATTCATTATCATTTACTCTTAAGATCCAGGACTTAAATAGAAGAGAGAAAACAATTCCAGCTTTGTGAAATGCGTCATCGAAGAAACAATTGAATTGAGATGATGTTTAGATAATACAGTTATATTTCAATTGCACAATGCTCGATATATTAAAAATGCATTTACATAAAACTACTTAAAATATTAAAAGGAAAGAATATTTTAATTCTACTATTTAGAATGTATAAATTGAAAACTGACATAAAAACGATAAATTGAAGGGTCAAAAATAAAATATTATATTCATTTATTTATTAAATTATATATATATATATATATATATATATATATATATATATATATATATATATATATATATATATATATATATATATATATATATATATATATATATATATATATATATATATATTCTGTTAAGTTAAATTATTTTATACTTTAAGGGGTATTATCTATTAAGTTTTAATTTTTTCATCTGTTACAGACGAAAAAATATTAATTATTAATTTTACGCTAGTTAAAAAACCTTTTTCAGTTCCTTTAATGAATGCAAAATTCACAATAAAAGTTTTAAGAATATGTGACAGACAACTAATAAAATTACATAATTGATGATAAATTTAATCATAAATTTTGTAACAAATTTGAGGTTAGAATTATTCATTGAGCTTTTTTATTTTTACATACTTAAAGAAAGTGTATTTCAGTATCCCTAATAAGAAAGAGACGTGATATTTCATGATTTGTATAAAAATAGTAAACTATATATAGAGTTAATTTACACAAAATGTTTCAAACTGATTTAAATCTCATAAATTATAAATAGGATAATATATACTACATTTAAGGGAATTTTCCTCAAATCGTTTCACAACTTATAAATTGTCATAGGATAATTATATAAGTTATATGACATTAATATTAAAACATTTGCTTATTATAAATAAAAAATTAAAAATTCACTAAACACAGGTTTCCTCCTCCTTGTTTATAGAGCTACAAACAATTGCAGTTTCAATGGCTTTTGAATTAAAATGTAATGCATCAATGTTATTTAAATCAATCTTTGAAGTTTTTGATGAAACAGATATAACAGATGTATTTTTTCGAGACCTTGGCATCTGTACTGACCATCGTCGAGATTGCATCAAGGCAATGAGCTGATTGAAATTTTTGCTGCAGCAGCTATCCGTAGATTGAAACATGAGGTAAATGTATGGATTCAGGACACTATTAAAAGCAGATACTACTCCACTCCAAGCCACCAAATACTTGTACTCTTCGATTAACTTTGGATTTCCATAAGCCAAGTAGAATTCTTGAGCTATATACGGAATGCTGGTTAAAAGAAATGCTGTTGTGATTACAGCAGCCAAAATGAATGTCTTCCTCTTTGCTCTTGGTAAAGATGAAGATGTTTGTTCCGTTGATGAGAACACTCCTGCTTGCTTATTAAGTTTGAAATATATTCCCAAATAACCGAAAAGCAAAAGAATTGTCGGAATCACGAACACAATCACACAAACAGTGGTCACGTAAATTTGCCTCCATAGCTGCAAGACTTTTGGATCTACTTTATTTGTCTCCGAGTAAAAGTATGATACACACATTCCAATATCTTCGGGAACGTAGAAAAGAAAAGGACAAGGAATTGCTGGTACTACTGAGATGATCCAAGGGAAAACTACCCACCATTTAATGCCTCTTTTCCGGGTAAGAGCATTGACTATAGCATTATACCGATCCAATGCTATAGAGACAAGCATATATCCAGACAAGGACAATGAATAGGTCTGAAGAAATTTCATCAATTTACAACTAGCATTATCGACAAAATACTGCTTTTTGTCTTGTTCCCAGAGAAGCTGAGCCCCCAGAGCGAAAAAAGCTACAAAACAATCAGCTATTGCCAAGTACAAAAACATTTTTTTAGATTTGGGAATCGGAACGCCTTGGCCACAATAAGGAAAGAAAGAGCAAAACACTATAAAATTTCCAAGCAAAGAAAGGATAATCATTGCGAGTAAAAGACTTTTTCTTGTGTCAACGTGGTAAGATGGTCCTAAATCTCGAGATTCACCATAGGGTAGCACTTCAAATGATACAGAATTAAGATTCTGAATTATTTCCCAAACTCCTTCGGAAGTATTTGCAACTACTTCAACTGACATGTTTACAATAAATGTCAGGAAATTAAAAAGTATACTTGTTCAGGATCAATTAAAGTTATTATTTCAAATATTTGTTTTCATTTTAAAGTAAGTTAAATTCAAAATTTCCTAAGACTTAACTGTCTACACTGAACAACATTAATTTTGCCAGTAGGTTTGATAAATGAATCACTCAATATCCTTCATAATTGTCATTGCTAACCAGGTTGAAATATAATTCAGAATGTAATTAATTTCTTGCTTCATTTTGTATCACGCAGTAAATTTTATTCAAAATCCCACTTGCTTCCATAAATTCAACATTCACCTAAAAATTAATAAAAAAATATTAATAATTTAGATACGCTACATTATTTAAAAACAAATAGAAAAGAAATATATTGAAAGTATATAAGATGATTATATCACATCCATTTTTATTATCTTATATTCAAATGATAATGATTATCCATATATATGTATATATATATATATATATATATATATATATATATATATATATATATATATATATATATATATATATATATATATATATATATATATATATATATATATATATATATATATATATATATATATATATATATATATATATATATATATATATATATAATTTTTTCTTTCCTACATCAATGCTGTAGAAAATGATCTTTGTATCAGTGAAAAAGTGAAAACAAGCTAATGATGTTTTATTCGATATATAACAATAGTCATTTTGAATTTTCTATTATAACAGTTTTTTGTTACTAATTCTAAAACCCATAAACGATAACATTCATTCAACTGTTCCATCAAAATTTGTTTTATATTTTCGAATGAACTTCTGTACCAGATCTTCAATCAATCAATCATATGAATCAATTTCTTATTTAGTATGCAATTTTACAGTTTCCAGTGACTTGAATAAAATAGAAAGTAATTACATGTCAGTATAATGACCGATGGTATAGAGACAGTTTGGTAGTAAATGTATGTATGATAGTAAAAAGTTTGGTAGTAAATGTACAAGATGGTCTTATGGAAATAATCTTGAAATAAAATACCTTTTACTGCATCGAAATTATTTTGTCAAAAAATGCTTTTTGTTGCACAATCATTATCTTATGCTGTAGGCAGGAGAATTATGGTTTCTGCTGTTTATTACAAATTTTATACTTTGAAGTTTATGGGTGTTATTTTATTTTAAATTATGTATTCAATTACACATTAATATATTACGAAAACCTAAATGCATTTCATGAAAATTATACTCACAATGTATTTATCATTATTAATGTTTTATCTGTTGTTAATCGAATGGCACAATTTTAGACTTTATTTCCTACAAGTTATTGTCATTTTTTTTCTGTTATTGTTAAATCTTCCAAATGTTATTGTAAAATTGACGTATCTTATGGGTATGCTTTGAACTTCGATTGACGTATAGCTTTAACAATGCAACAAAAGATTTTATGTTTTCAATGAGACGCATTTATAATCTTTCTAGCTGTAGTTAGGAAAAACAGTTTTCGGATAAATACATCTGAGATTGGGAGATTTGATTTTCTTTTTGCATTCAAAGTAATATCCAATTATATAAACATTACCACCGATTAAAAGGAAGTAAATACTTTGTGAACATACTGAAAGATCTGAGTTTAACTTATTAAAAACATATTTGGGATTGGCAGAAATTTTAATGCACACTGTATAGAGATTTAACCTTTATAAGAAGGTTAAATCTCTATACAGTGAATGATTGCTTTCAACTTTAAAACATTTTACTTATAGCAAAATACAAATTGAATCATATTTTTTTACTTGTAAAGGATCTTTTCATGTCAATAGTACTTTATCATATATTTTTTAAAAAAATAATCTCTTACACTCCACATTATATCGAAATTCTCTACCATATACCTAATCTCTGTTGTATATTTTATCATTTGTAAAATGATAAAATATACAACAGATATTTCAAATGAAAAATTATAAATAAAAAATTATGTGTATTTTATGGTGAACGGTTAAATTCACATACTTTGCAATTCCACTTTAATATCAAAGCTCTTTGGATCTTTTAAGGTATCTCAGGCCACAGCTTACAAAGAATTTCAGAATTTCTTTATTGTAACGTTTCTTACACAAAATTGTAAAAAAAAGTTTAGGATTAAATTTCTCAAAGCGGTTTTTTATAATCTATATTTTTAAATTTTATCAGTTTAAAACTTTAAAATTGTGTGTAGACACATGGTTGAGAAATAATAATGTAGCGTCATATCAATCATTAAAAGATAACTTTAAAAGTAGCTAAAATAAAATGAAAACATAGGAATTTAAACTTTGAATGAAAAGATAAATTTTATAACAATGGTAATGGAGTTTTCAAAACTTTAGAGCAATATTTTGAAAAAAAATTTAAAAAAAAATGTTGCTGAGGGTAATACCTATCCGATCAATCTCAGAGAATTAAGTATAGTATAATTCATAAAGAAAAAAGACCATATTAAATATCTATCATTTTTAAAGTCACACACAAAAGAAAACTTTATAGGTCATTCATAAAAAAATTACATAAATGTGCATTAGAATATTTGATATATTTAAACTTATGAATTTATTATAACTAAGAAAATTTAAAACCTAATTCAGAAAATCTTGATACCAATACTTAAAAAATATAGTATGTATTAAATATCTATGTATTAAAAAACATTCACAATGCAACACATTGTAAGCAGTAAAATTATAGATTGGTAACAATGGAAATTTTAACTTTGTTAAATATACGAGTTTCAGAATAAAAAGTTTATCTAGCAAATTCAAAAATTTATTAATACCAGCATTCAGTCTTTTCACCCATAAGTAATACAATATAATACATATACAAGATTTAAATAAGTATATATTGGGTATACCATAATGATATAATAACTAATAAATAAAATTTTAAACAATCAATGACATATTAAAAATGAATTATCCAAGACCACAATTTAATGATGAAAAATTTGACATTTGAAGGAAAACGTTGATGTATCAAAAACTCACCAAAAGCTAAATTAAATCCTCTTAGATTTATTATTTTTAAGATGCTAATTATTATGAATTTAAATTTTAAAAGTATTGCTACATAAAAACTTTTAAATAAAAGAACTTTGTGCATCAAGTAATTCTTTACAAGTATTTAATCTGAATATGATTTTCTAAACTTGTAAGCTCACGTGTTAAGGAATTTAGATAGTTAAACATTTGTTTTAAATATAACTATTTCAAAGTTAGTTAAATTAATCAAATCAATCTAATAAGATTTAACAATATATGTGAATTAGAATTAAAAGAAATTTACCACAATAAAGATAAATTCAATTTGTTTAATAAATTTCAAAATATCCGTTAAGTATTCTGAATTCAGAAATTCTTACTTGTGTTAAAGTGAATTAGATTACATTAAATTTGCATTTATTTTTACAAAAAGCATATTAAACTTATTCCTGTTTGTAAATGTTAATTAACATCAATATATACATTATATTTAACCTCTTCTATTTAGTTTTCATCTTGATTTAATTAAACTATGTGCAGGTGATGTTAAGTACGCTAAAGATTTTAAAATATAGATTAAAATTAATTAGAATGATATGCCATAAAATAAAGTAAGATATATGTATAAAAATCAAGAACAGAGATTTTATATATATAATAAAACATTTGTCAAGGTTATAATTTTTAAAAAAGAGATTAATAAAATGATGCAAGTAAAATTTTGCTTATCTATTACATTTTTCTGAAATTTCTTTAATGAAAAAGTATTTTAATCTGCTTTTGTAAATAATAGCCATTAAGTTTTAAGGTATTAACTGAATATAAATAAATATGTTCAGCAAAAAAACTGTATGAATTACAGTATCAGAAAAATATCTGCTTTTGTGTTTATTTATTAAGCAAAGAAAACGCAAATGTTAATTAACTTACTATTTTTATACCAAAATTAAGTAATATTTTGTACAAAAGTAAAATAATTACATCGATATATTATCAGTTGTTATGTTTATTATAAAACAAAAAGCTAATGGAAATGAAAAATGAACGTATCGAATTAAATAATATTTTAGAAAGGAAAAAAAAAAGAGACAGAGAATCATAAATTAATTTTTGAATTTATTTTTAAGCCAAATAAATTGTAACGTGGATCTTTTGAAATTAATCACTTGACTACAGTAAATGCTTTACAAAAATTCTCCTGATATTTATTCAAAAGTTATTTATTTAAAAACCTAATTACACAGCATTTTACCGGGAACAAAGAATATGTAAGGTTTTCTAATTCTATGTATTGAATTCTGTAATTTGTTCCAGAAACAATAAGAACATTTATATAATTCTACTAGATCCAAATTATTAATGAGAACTTTTCTACCTGTAATCTGCATAACAATGAGTATTAACTCCTTTGTTTATGTTGACATTTGTTTACCTGTCCAATTAGGATAAAATGATTAAAAATATGTCACTGGATGCTTACAAATTTGTGTAAACAGTTAAAATAATTTCAAACATTATTTGGAATTTAAGAGTTTCTTAATGGCAACATTGTTAAAATCTTTAAAATAGTCACTCTTAAAATCCTTTAAAATTATCTTGAAAATCTTTAAATTTGATTGGAATAAACATTGCTAAAAATATTTATCTTACTCAAAAAAGAACTAGACTAATTCCAGATTGGCCGTTTTGAGATTATGTATCGCTGATAATATACATAAAAATCTTAAAAAATTTAAAATAAAAAAGGTAAACTATATAATCTGACTTTTATTTTATGATGTTGTTTCAACTCATATAGATTTGTTCTTAAATACAATTGTTTAATTAATTACATATGTTAAGGAATTTATATGAAAGACATTTTAGGCCAAAATTCTCTTTTTCCTTATTATATTTTAATTTTATCATCAAAATCTGGGTCTCCTCATACCAATCAATGCCATTCTTTTCAAAGTTAACATCGTACTGAATTAAAATCAAATACTCATTGTAATTTTACGATCTCGTATGTGTGATACTTAAATATAAATTTTTATTTTCAAATTTTAAAAGATACCTTCTTTAAGTAATAAATAACTGATTAAGTTATAATATTTATTTTAAAAATAAATATTAAAAAATATAAAGACATTTAGACAGAAATTAGATGAATGTGTTTAATACATAAATGTGAGGGCTCAAGTGTAATATTAATGTGTTGTTGTTCTCGTGTGCCAGATAGGCAGGCAAATTGGGGTGTGCTGCTCCACTTTTCCAAAAGAACCGTATTTGGTGTGGAGTCCGACTTCTTCAGTACACACTAGTTTTACTTTATGAGATAATTTAAAGTAAAATTATTTCATAAAATAAAAGATTTAATATTTTTCAGGACATTGTAATAATAATGTATTAATGTAAATAACTTATTAAACAGCACATTCATTACCATTTTAATAATTAAGAATAAATACTCAATAATCCCTTTGTAATGCTTTGAAAGATAGGGGGTAAATGTTTTATGAATTTCAAACTAAATATTATAATAATCATTAAATGTAAAATATATAAATGAAATTGTACAAATTACTTAAAGAAATAGCGAAGAAAAAAATTAAATAAGAATATTGAATTTTAAAATTAAATTAAGAGGAATATTAAATGTTAAAATACAGTTATAAATAAATTTCAAATTAAAGCTCATGACTAAATATTTGTAATTGTAATTCAAATTTAATTCAAACGTTTTATAGTTTTGTGTAAACGGCTCAAATGATTTCAAAGAATATTTGAAAATTCTTCAATTCTTCATAATGCGTATTTGACAACATCAATAAAATCCTAATATATATATATATATATATATATATATATATATATATATATATATATAAAAGTGAAATGCTGTCACTCATCTCTCAATTTAAAATACAGTTACCGTTGCTATCATATGTTTGATAGAATAATAAAACGTTTTATTCATTTTAAAAAAAATTAAGTGTATATATTATAAATTAAAACAATTTATTAAATACATTAAAAATTTTTTTTAATAAAGAAGAATGTATGAAGACTTCCTCTATAATGATTTGAAGTAAAAGAAAAAATATGTGCGCATCATTAAATTTTTATCATAACTATCCTATTAAATGTTGTAAAATATAATGTAAATTAAACACTACAAATGATTTAATTTTTTTCCAAAACAGCAATAAAAAAATTGAGCATTAGGATTAAACGGTGTAATTGAATTAACAGGAATATTGAGTGATGAAATTTAATGATGAAGAATTGAATAAAAATTAAAGCCCGCGACTAAATATTTTTAATTATAATTTAGTAAATATTGGAATAAAAATTATATTAAGAGTCAAAGCCTTATATTTTAATATCTGGATACTGATTGCTTACTAATTCAGTTTCAGATATTTTATGACAAATGCAAGTTTTTTTATTCATAAACATACGGTTTAATAAATCATTTGACTCTCTTAAGATTTAAAAAACAATTTACTTATAAAATTATTCAATTTAAAAAATTCATTTTAAGGCTTTTAAATTTAACTTTAAATATACCAAAAATGAATACAAATCATTCGTAATATCATTTGCAAACAGTTACAAAAATTCCTTAATTGAAAAGATAATTGACCTATCAGAGGCAGAAAAGCTGTATATTGATATAATTTTTTTAAATATTCTTTGAATATAATAAATAAGAAACATTTATAAGCTTTGGTTTTTTTGATTTTTTGAGAATTGTAAAGTTAGTAATAATCAGAGTTATAGTACACATTTCTTTCATTCAATATTGAAATACTTATTTTCAAGTAACCATTTATTTTATTTAAAATGCAAAATGATAGATTATGAACAGACAAGCAGAACTATCATTTTTTATGAAAATAATTCAGGTTTATAATATTGCTACATAAATAATTCAAATTTATTATATTATTGTAAAAATAGCACAAGTTCACTAACACATAAACATAAAATATACTTCGTAAAAATTTAAAGGAATTTTAAAGTACATATTTTTCTAGATAAATAAACTAAATTATAACCCAAAATCTTCAATAATCTACAATTTGTCACAGTTATATATTCAAATACCTTATTTTCCGATAAGCAAACGAAATGACGACTTATTTTTCTGATAAGAAAAATAAGTCGTCATTTCGTATCTTCTAAAATTCTAAAATTCTCTAAAATCTTCTAAAATTCTCAAAGTGCTTATGATTTTAGAACAGAAATCATACAATATGGCACTGACCCCTGTAATCCCAAGCTTATCGTATTATTGTACAACATTTAAAAACTCTGTAGACTCCTCTATTAGTAAACTCAAGATACTCCTTAAAAGTACCTCCTAGGACTATACATAGTACTTTTCCGCAAATACTCTTTAATTAATTACTTAAAATAAGTGTTCTAACACTTTTCACAGATGCTGTTTCATGAATAAATTTAATTCACAATCATAATTTCCTAAAAGTATTTTTAAAAAGCATTTTTAGTTATAATTTTGATCTAAATGCCCACAATATAAATAACAAATAAATAAAATAGAATAGAAATTGAGTTACAATTTTCAAAGATATTCTTTGAAAATTCCAATTCAGTTTTATTAATAATTAAACATATTTGTTTAAAAAAGTTGAATGTTACTAATTAAATATTTTAAGAGCATAAAAAAGTAACTTTTTCATAATTAAAAAATTTTTAAATTAAATCGTAATTGTTATCATGCAGTAAATTGTAAACATATAATAATTAAATTATTTTGAAATCAAATAATATTAAAAAGATATTGAGTTTAACATAAATTTTTCTACCTATGTTAAAACTATCATCTTAGCTTAAATTGTATATATCTGATGTTATAATAAATAAACTTTATTCTATCTTCTGAAATTTACTTTTCAGAATTTTCTACTCTATTTTCAAATATCCATATTTTTCCATGATCATCAAAATATGATTTATGAGCGTAAACTTTCACTTTACCGAAGACTGTCGCTTATTGATGACCGTTAAAACTCACGGTATCCCTCATTTACGTCAGCTCATTTGTCACGCTGGTTTCCTATAACAACAAATCTAAATCAAGGAAAGTATCACGCAACTAAAGATATTTTAAGACTTTTGTGTGAAGGATTTTTTCTTTTTATTTGTGAAACACAATAATCCTGACTTTTCAAATCAAAAAGAACATCACAAACTGAAATTCGAATTCGACATTATAGTACGTAGTAGGTGTAAAAAAATATTTATGTTTTCAATTTTCACTGATCATTTGGGAAGCAGCTTTACATTATATCCAACTAAATTTACTTTAACGATATTCACATGAATAAAAAGACATCTCAAGAAGAAATCACCATTTTTTTTTCATTTTGAGAATAATTTTATTGAAATTATAGCTTAAATTTAACCTTTAACAAAGATGGCAACCGAAGTCATGAACGTTGAACTAAAATTATTCCAGAGTGTCAACCGCTTAGCTTAAGTTTATTATAATGAGAATATATATATATATATATATATATATATATATATATATATATATATATATATATATATATATATATATATATATATATATATATATATATATATATATATATATATATATATATATATATATAGGTACATAAAGAGTGAAAGAGGATGAGAGAAAGATAATGTAACTGTATATTTTTGTACAACCACTGATGATAACAACTTAACAAATTTTGGTGACTGGTTCTGTAATATTAACTTAGATGAAATATTAATATAAGTTACTATTTTGTCCTTCAATATAGTTATCTCAATATCTATACACCTCTCATATCTGTACATCCCCCATCTGTCTTCATAAACATATACCAACATCGCGTCAGTTCCTTACGAGGTCTTGCAAAGCTTAAATTGATCATTTAGTTGTTCTTTTTATTGTTCTAAGTTAAGAAAAAACGCTCTAAATAAGCACTGAGTAAAGCTAGACTTTCAGTGAACACAAACGATGCATAAATGAACCAACTGAACCAGTGTTTGCAGATCACTTGTTCTGAATACATTCACAGAAATTTACTTTTTTCAAAGTGCATATATATATATATATATATATATATATATATATATATATATATATATATATATATATATATATATATATATATATATATATATATATATATATATATATATATATATATATATATATATATATATATATATATATGTGTGTGTGTGTGTGTGTGTATATATATATACATACACATACATAACTATATATTTGCTTTCATTTATGTATTAATTAGGATTACTGGAAAATTTATATTTAAAAAATCATTCAGTTCTTAAGATTAATTCACTCAGTAAATTTGTTTTTGTGCCACATTCATGATGTAAAGTCACAATGAAAATATACCAAATGATATTTTTTTTATAATATTTTTAAGTATTTTTGAAAAACAAAATATAAACTTAATAATTTTAACTCAACAAAATTTTTTTGCTTGTAATGTATCTAATTTCGCACAATTGACAGAAATCATTAAGTAATTTAAAAAATCCCATATTGTAATAAACACATTTATATTTTTTGAATTTCAGGAAATTTTACGATTTATTTATTATATATTTATAAAAATATTAAACCCCCAACAATTCGGAAAACTGATATATATTTTAAAAATTTAGTTATTTTCAAACAGAATTATATTTATATTTTAAAAGTGTTAGTCGCGATTAAAAAGGAAAGCTATAAAAATAGCCATTAGATATTCTCCTTTTTCTGTATTAAAAAAAAAATAGAAGAATTTTTTTAAAAAACTCTGTACTATTAATGATATAATATATCCTTAAAACAACGGTTTACCTTTTGTATACTACTGTATAAAACTGCCTTGTATAATTTTAAAATAATTGATCAAATTTAAATTATTTATAAAGAATTTTAATACACTCATAAAATATTTGTTAAACTTTTGTTTTGGATTTCAAATTTCAATCTGTTTATTAATCAATTTATAATAGCAAATGAAACATTTTTACTTTTATTCAATAACAACACAAATTTTAAAATATTTATGATTACTA
Source organism: Latrodectus elegans (assembly GCA_030067965.1). Taxonomy (NCBI): domain Eukaryota; kingdom Metazoa; phylum Arthropoda; class Arachnida; order Araneae; family Theridiidae; genus Latrodectus; species Latrodectus elegans. The sequence goes on along the minus strand of CM057820.1, from coordinate 25,770,649 downwards.
AGAATAATTTAAAAGTTACGAGAAAATGTATTAAATGAGCTTACTATGCAGATTTTTATTCTTTTCAGAAACTTTATCACATCTAAAATTAGAACGAATAAGTAGTTTCTTGGCTTCTGGGAAATATTGTTCTAGATTGTGTGGAGCAGTAGTTTACTAATGAAAAAGTCCTTTGGCTCTTACCCTAAATGTACACAAGCATTAAATACTGCGAGATTTAATGAGCCATAAAAACTCGTAGATAATGAAAAAAATGAGAAATAGGTTATGTATCTTCTGCTATTTTGCAAGGCTACCGGGAAAAGATGGGATATATTAAAATTAAGATAGGAGTCGAAAAACATGTGCAAGATTTTTCTTATCTCTCTTCTCATTTAATAACGATTTATACCTCTAATTTACCTAATCTACATTTGTTTGGGGATAAAATTTTAAACATTTTTCTTTGCTTAAAATGTACATTTTCTCAGAGTTGAGTAACTATAATCTACAATATCTTCTGATTATAAAAATTCATGATTTTGTATACATGAACAAAATAAATACCAAAAAATAATTTTATGTTAAATAAATAATTATTTAATTAAACGCTCATATTAATTTTATGTTAAATAAATAATTATTTAATTAAACGCTTATATTAATTTTATGTTAAATAAAATGATTATTTAATGCAATGTTTCATTTAAAGATAATAATTAGAAAGGTTATAAGTAACATAGTAAACTGTATGACTGTTATATATGTATACAGGCAATTTTTTTAATTCAGATGTTCGTAATTATTATAAAGATTATTATAAAATGATGATTCAAATTTTTAATTCAATATAATAAACATTCTTAAAGTTGATGTATAAGCACAATAATATTTCGGGTTTTTTAAGGTCACTAAAGCAAATTCGGAGACACTGAAGAATGTTGAAACTTTTATTTCATTTTGGACATATCATATTACTATTTATTTCGGGGTATTTTTCTGCTATTGGGAAGATTTTCTTAGATAATGAATCGTATTCATAAGTCGTTTGGGAAAAATTAGAAACCCCGCCCACGCTCAGCCCACAAAAACTAGCATGTAGAAACACAATGCCAATATCCTTCTTGGAATTTAATATTTTGTATGTGAGATCCAATTGTAAAAGTTTAAATAATAATCTACATCTGTAACTCTCTGAAAGATTAGATATTTAAATCAGCGTTTGTGAAATTTGACATAGAAATTTGACAATGAATCATAAAAACAAACACACAATATTAAAATTATTAAAGTTTTTGCAAATGAGTATCAAAAGTATGTTATATAATTAAATAAAATCTACAGGAGCTTAATATATTTAAATAAAAGGGTATAATATATAATTGTAAACGCTGATTACATGGCAACAGTGAAACATTTTGAACAATACTGGCTAAATATTTCTGCATCTAGGGACATGAAGTGATACGTTAAGTATATAAGAAATAAACATGATTCAAATTAAATTAAAATATAAAACTTAGATTTTTCTGAAATAAATCTGTATAATGTTTCCAATAAGTTATTAACGTTGAGTTTCCTTCCAGTTGGAACTCAAATCTAATGAAATGTATCAATTCCAAAAATAAGATGAACAAAAATAGTATTGAGATCATATTATTTAAAATTGTTATATTTTGATCAATCAACTTGAATTTTGAAATAGGGGTATTTTTCTGCTATTGGGACAAGTCTTTCATCCAACTATTTAAAAAATCTCCAAGAAACTCAAATCAAATCTCCATTTTACTCTATCAGAGTAACGAGTAGTAATATTAAATGTACTGGAATGTTTATCATGGTTAACTAAAAGTCAAATTTGAAACTAAGCAAGTTGTCATATTCAAACCATTAAAAGTTTTTTGTTGTGACGTAACGAGATAAATGTCAGTAAAGACTCTACCAGTGATAGATTAAAATTTCTATTTAATTTAATTTTGGTAACTGAAGTTAATTTCTAAGGAAGCATTCATTCAGATATTTTAAACGTAATCTACTGCTTTATGATTTTATATTTTTGATGAAATTTTATTCTTTATTGTTGAAATTTTTATTAAAAATAATAACTTTCCGAGCATCTGCAATTTTTATCTATCTATTCATTTTAAAAGTATCCTAAATATTTTAAATATTACTTTTTGACTTGGAAATTTATTAATCTTTTTACGAGAGCATAAAATTAGGAAAATATCAAATTCCTATTTTGGGAACCTCTAATGATCTATTGCCTATTTTAATAATCTGAAAAGTTCTTAGTTGTATTATCTGTCTACACAAATGTTTTCTTTCAGTGATAAAAGCTAAATTATCATTTGCAAAAGTGTCAAAATGTCGAAATTTAAATAATGTGCCAAACAAAATAAAGGGCAGTGAATTCGCGAAGTAATATTCTTCCATATTGATAATAATATTTAAATTGTTGCATTATTATACAGTAGGTGTGCTTTGTAGTTCTGGTTTTTTGTCTGACTCTATATATCTATACAGTTAGCATATAGGAAAATATTAGCCATATAAATTGAATATCTTATGAATTTATAAACTTTTCAACTATCGAAGATATAATTTTTTTTTTATTTAGATATGAAAAATTATTTACAATTTTACACACATGTGAAAGTTCTCATCCAAATCTAATATTTGTTATCATCACAAGAACTTCATACGAGCTTTAAAGATAATATTGTATTTTTTCTAAGCGTTAAAGATTTGATATTTTTTATCAATCAATGAATCAATCATTGATGTGTCTTATATTAATTTGCTATAATCTCTAACCACAATTTTTATCATGCTGCTTATGTTTTTCAGTCGTTCCTTTAGCTATTTTTGTAATTTTTCAGAAAATTATTAAAAAATGTAAATGTTTAGAGGAATTTTTTTGAGATTCCTCATAGTTGAATAGGAAATGAGAATCTAAAATTAAAAATTTAAATTTTGTCTTTTGGGTAGCTCAATATTTCCTTACTTGTTTGTTTAATAATCAGTTTATTTTAATCAGACTGTTGACGTTCTGGTGAGATTGATACAAATTTCAAGTAATAGTTCTTTGTAAATCATGTCGTATTTTGTAATTTCATGGAGCTCTAAATTCAAACCATGGAGTTTCATGAAAGCCATGGAACTCGTAAATCGCCTCAAACCATCGAAGAAATCTTTTTAATGATAGAGGTACCTACATACACTAAATATTAAAGATATTTTGAATGGTTTAAATACTGAGGTCGCAAAACGGATGATTATTTTTGACGATTTTGTAATAAAGTTTGAATTAAATCATCTGAGGGAAGTTAATTATTTAAATGGGAATTTAAAAAGAAGTTTTTCACGGTAATTGAATTTAATTCTACATTTACATGATAGAGATTTACTCTCATCTTTTATATTATATTTATATATAAATAAAATTTATCCTTAGGAAAATATAATTTTTAATAAGAAAAAAATCTCTAATTTACTATAAAACCTCAATATTTTTTGAAGTGCACATATTTTTAACAAATACTTACATATTAAAATTGCCAAACATTTACTTTACATATTTCAACATTATGGAGTTTTTTCTCTGCTTCATTATATCCTGTATCTGCGTATACATGCTCATTGAAATAATATATTATTTAGAATCCATTTCCTTTTACGACATAAAGAAACGAGGCTATTTCAAATTCTCTATTTCTATATTTCAGCAAAATGTGAGTAATGCAGTCTGGGTATGAATAATATAATCGCAAGCACATGAAGTTTATATATGCAACCAACAATTTTGATGGAGGAAATCATTTTGAATGCTGAAGTGTTTCGTAATTATACATTTGTAATAATTTTGGTCATACTAAATGATTATAGGTATCTTCCTATTATTGAGCTTATTGATATATATTGAAAATATTTATGAGAAAATATCATCTATTCTTATATATATTCTTCTTTATGCTTTTATTCAATATTTTTTCAAAGTTAAATATTTTATAAAAATGGACTATTGGAAAATACGAATTGACAAATCACATTTCATATTCCCAATCTCTTTTTCAATCAATACTGAATTCAATAGAAACTATTTTAATTCATATGTATCAAATGCCCCCAATTACTTTGCCGTATAACTTTAAATAATAAATTTTCTTTTAATTTTACTTCCTCATGATATGTGTTATATATTATTCCCAATAAGAAAGTTTTTTGCTAATGAAATATTTTATCATTATTGAATTCCATATTACCTAAAAGTATATATATTTAGGAAAAAAAGCAAATGTAAGAATAATTTGAGGAAACACGGGAACTTTTAGATAAATATTTGTTAAATCATTTTAAGTTTATAAGATGGAATCATAAAAGATAAGCAAAACTAAGTATTTCAAGCAATAATTGAAATAAGTGATCATTATGTACATATTAGATAACTGTTTTGTGATCATACATTATATTAATTATTGAAAGTTAAAATTCATATTCCAGGAATCACACACAAATCATTCGATTTATTAATATTATAATATATATATATATATTAACCTATTAATTTCATTTTTTTTTTTTTTTTTTTTTTTTTGAAAAATTATGATATTTGCACAGAAAGATTTAAGGAACATACATTTGAAAACATGTTTTTCTTTTTTTTATCAATAATATTGTTCTGTGTTGTCATACCGTGCTTCCTGGTGACAGAGTGACTTTGGCATGAAGCGCCCTCTACATATCATATGATTTGTATTAAGAGAAAAAAATCTTCCAAACTGAGTGAAAAAGATAATGTATGTTTTTAGTCGGAGTAAAAAATATGGAATTTTTAGTGATTTGCATAAAGAAATTTATATAGAGAAATTGAACTAGAGAGGTTATGAGTGTGTTATAAATTAAATAACCTGAACTAATGAGGAGTCAAATATATTGTTTTCCCGTTCACTCACATAAATAATTTAATTTCCTTAGATAGTGAAAATGAACAAGTTTCTCGAAACTTATAACTATTACAAAATATATACAAATAATCCTTTCTATTTCAGGAAAAAAACGTTTTTAAATGTTGAAATACTTTTTAGTGAATAATATATATAATATTTTTTATAATTTTAAATTACAAATATACTTATTCAATTTCTAAAATTTGAAATTTAAGACTGTAAAAAACTCATGAAAATTTATCCCTAATCACATTTACATATTCTCAATAATATTTTCCAATTTACAAAGTTAAGCCTTTTTTTAGATTATTTTTTGTTTTTGTTTATTCACTGCAGTTTTATTCCTCATATAAGTTTAATGATGGAATTATTCATTTTTTTAATTATTATATGTAAAAAGTAGAAAAATTAACGTTCTACAAACTTTAAATTATTTATATTTATCTAATAATTATTGTCAATTCATCTTGAAAGAATAATACTTGTACCGATTTACAAGTAAATGTTTATATTTAAAGTTCCTATTAAATTAATTTTTATTTTTTATTTTTCATAGATGCTAAGATTTTACTTTAAAAATTGAATTAAAAATTATTTTCCTTTATTTATAACTTAAAAGTCTCCAAAAATTAGCTAATATATTCTTTCAATATTTATCCATGAAAAACTAGTAATATTAAATTTTGCTGTGTTCTAAGTTCTCAAAAACAATAGATTCATTTTTAATCTATCCAAGTTAAGTTATAGCAGTAAAATAAAAAAAAATAAATAAATAAAACATTCTTTTAAGAAAAGTTTCAGAAATAAAGTTTTAAATTTCCTTATTTGTTATGAAATTGATGAAAAAAACTTTAACAAAGTAACTCAATTACTTAAAATCATTGAAAATTAATTATGCAAGAAAAGAGTTTCTAAATTATTTTACTTAAGAAGTTTAATTATTAATTAAACTTAGAAATCTAAAAGGTAAATTTAGTATAGAAAAATATAAAAAAAATTGAATAATTGGAGAAACTGTTTATTCCAAACTTTTGAAGAATTGATATCAGGAATCTAAATTTCGGGGAAAATTTACTGAAAGTGATAATTAATTTCGAAGAGCAAATCATATATAATATATTTTTACATCATGAAAACTGAAAATAAATCACTCCTGACGAAACCAAATTTTGTTTTAATTTACTTCTTGTAATAATAGCAAGCTTCATTTACTTCTTCATATGTTTTATAATAATAGTTAAGAACAGTTTAACTGTTTGGCTGTTTTAATATAAAAACTACTGTGGATTGTTTATTTGTGTGAAATTTAATATTAACATGAACTGATATATTAAGAAATTAATCATCATTGATTAAAATACAAATGGCAATCAGGGGAAATTTTTTAGAATTTTAGGGTCTCATAATTAAGTACAAATAAATTAAATGTAGGTATGGTTCTTTCCTATATAAATACTGGCTTGTATAGATTTATGCCAATAAATATTGTTATGTGGACAAAAAATAGATGTTGTTTCTAATGACATTTGAACAAGTCAAGCTCGCTATGCTTTGGCTATGCGAATTTAAGTCAACTGGGAGCGCCTTTCTTTTAATCAGCGCAGCATAAAGGTCAAAGTACGATTTTTGCTCTTCAAATCCTCCGATAGATGGTAGCACCAGATGAACTACTGCCTTAATTTTGGCATTGATCTGAAGAGGTAGTAAATTCCTCCCAATCATTGCACCCATGATAACTGCTCAACGATTGACCATAGGACTTTCGATTCCACAGATTTAACGAGCACTTATATCACATGCACTCGGTGGGTTTTAGCGGTATTGGGAATCGAGCTTCACCCTTTCGGATGGAAGGCTGATACCCTAACCACTAGGCTACCACGGCCACAAAAATAGATGGAAATTACTATAACATTCAAAAGTTCACTTCATTGACAGTTATTCAGAAGGCGCAAATCTAATAAGATCCATATTTTGAAATGATCTTACATTTTTAATTCATTAAAAATTATTTGCCTTTAACAGAAGTTATTGGATTTATAAATATAAAAGCAAGATTTTTATGAATTATCGGAAGCCTTTTTAGTTTTACTGAGTCTAAAAAATGTAGATATAAATAAAAATACAGAATTTCTTTATAATATGACTTACAATTTTGACAGAGGGAAAATTTCCGTGAACAATTTTCTTTCTACGTGATTTATTACGGTATACTAAACAAGGTCTTCTTTCCTGTCAAATGGAGGGAAAATTGGTAGGAAAATTTTTATCACATGATCTAAAAATCAATTGAACACAAGTGGCAATACCAGTCGTTATAAAAGCAAGTCAACAACTTAATTTATTAATCGTAGATTGTACAATATCAAAGAAAAATGAAAATGTCTAAGGAGCTTGTTGAATGCTAGCTTAAGTATTCTATAGCAGATTTATTAGCAGCAGCATTAAGTCACTGAATATTTCATGCACTTTCATGTAAATCATATCGTGCACTGAATATATCATGTTAAGTGAATAAATGTTGTTAAGATACTGATATCAGAAGAAGGATTCGGGAGATTTAGACAAGTGAAATATAAGTGCAAAAAATATTCACTCATTTCTTTGAGTTCAAAACCCTTGAGTTTTACCATTATTTTATTGCTCAGCTGGCGAAACAGGGACTGAGAGTGCAGGAAGCTGATGTAAAATACTAGATAAACCAATAAATGACTAGATTTTCTGATAACTCGGTGGATATATATCATTTTTCTTTATTCAAATAACTTTATTGTTTACCTTTTAATTACGAATAATTTGTTTTCGGTATGAATTGTTTTACATCTTCATTAATTATTTTACAGAAATATAAAAACGTTATTTCTTATCCGTCCTTATAAACAGAGATATGTATCCTATAAATACTGTTGATGTAAAATGCAAAACTTTTTTTGCATATTTGGCTTTATATTTTTTGTCTGACTGAGAAGGTATTATTGGCAAACGTAATGAATTTCTGTTTTATTATATTAAATATTTGTTACACACTTTAATTATTTAAATGTCTCTCTATATTTCTTAAAAAATGTTAAACATTATAAAATGCATCATTTTTATATACATCATATGTAATTGATTTTAAAATATATGTAAAAATTAAATATGAAAAAGATTAATTTTAAATAAATTCAATCTTTTCTTCCATAATCATAAATAAATTGAATTAATTCTATATTTCAATTATTCCTTGTGATATATCTATCATAAGAATTTTAAAGTTAAAATTCTGACAATTTTTTTACATGCCGAAGTATCTGTTTTAAGAGCTTGTATAATTTATAAAACATCTAAAACTTTTTTCCAAAGTGTAATCCAGTTTTTTTCATATCAGTAATATTAAGAAATTAACGCATTTGTTATGTTTTAGGTTTATAAAAATAATTTCTTTTTTAATTTTAATGATAATTAAAACATAGTTTTACTTGATTAAATAATAAATAATAAAGTTTTTGTAAAATATGCATAAAATTTTATAAATGTACTAAATATTAAAACATATTTACAATATATATAATAATAAGATTTCCATAAAGTATAAATCTGTAAAGTTATAGGAATTTATGTGCTTTTATTTTGCAGATAATCAGAATAAACATTTTTTAAAAGTATTCACTAATTTTTATATTATTGAATAGATTAATATTTTATTTTATTTTGCTTTAAACTTGAAAAGTACAAGTTGTAATTAAAGAGAAAGTTTAACAATTAAACATACATATTTTAACTTTTTAGTCAAAAAGCAAACAATTTAATCAAAAATACATGAAAAATACACTACTGGCCATTAAAATTGCTACACCAGGAAGAAATGCAGATAACAAAATTATATTTATTGGACAAATATATTATTCTAGAAATAACAAGTGATTAAATTTTCAAAAAATTTGGCTGGATATATATATATATATCTATATATCCTGAGAAATCAGTACCCAGAACAACCATCTCTGGCAGTAATAACACCAGTTATACGCCTGGGCATTGAGTCAAACAGAGATTGGATTGCATGTACAGGTACAGATGCCCATGCAGCTTCAACACGATGCCACAGTTCATCAACCGTAGTGCCTGGCGTTTGATGACGAGCCAGTTGCTTGGCAACCATTGACCAGACGTTTCCTATTGGTGAAAGATCTGGAGAATGTGCTGGACAGGGCAACAGCCGAACATGTTCCGTATCAAGGAAGGCCCGTACCGTACCGCCAACATGCGGTCGGGCATTAACCTGCAGAAACGTAGGGTTTCGCAGGGCTCGAATAAAGGGTAGAGCCACGGGTCGTAACACACCACAAATGTAACGTGCACTATTCAAAGCACAGTCAATGCGAATAAGAGGTGACCGAGACGTGTATCCAATGGCACCCCAAACCATCACGCCAGGTGATGGGCCAGTATGACGATGACGAATGCGCACTGACAGTGTGCGTTCACCACGATGCCGCCAAACACGGATGCGGCCATCATGATGCTGTACACAGAACCTGGATTCATCTGAAAAGATGACGTCTCGCCATTCGTGCGCCCAGATTCGTCGTTGATCACACCATTAAAGGCGCTTTTGTCTATGACACAGCGTCAAGGGAAGCCGCAGCCATGGTCTCCGAGCTGAGAGTCCATGCTGTTGCAAACGTCGTCGAACTGTTCGTGCAGACACTTGTTGTCTTCCAAACGACCCCGTTTCTTGACTCACGGCTCGTGACGTGGTTGCACGATCCATTACAGCCATGCGGATAATATGCCTGTCTTTTCGGCTGCTAGTGATAGGTGGCCGTTGAGATCCCGCATGGCATTCCGTATTACCGTCCTGAACCCTGCGTTTCCATAATCTGCTAACAGTCATTGGATCTTGACCGACGCGAGCAGCAATACTGCGATAAGCCGCAATCACGGTACACTACAATTCGACCTTTATCAAAGTCAGAAACGTGCTAGTACGCATTTCTCCTTCTTACAGGAGGCATTACAACAACTTTTCACCAGGCAACAACGTTCAAATGTAATTTGTGTATGAGGAACCGACTGAACAATTTCCTCATTTAAACACAATGTAGGTGACGGTACTGGCGCCTGCTTTGTCTGAATGCGCTGAAAAGCTAATCATTTGCATATCACAGCACCTTTTTCCTTTCGTATAAATTTCACGTCTGTAGCATATCGCCTTCTTGGTGTAGCAATTTTAATGTCCAGTAGTGTATAATCTATGGGGGGAAAATTTTTATAAGTTAAATATTTTTTTTGTATCAAGCTAATATAAATTATTTCCTCATTTAATTTTTAATCATATTCCAAAACAGCTACGAAAATAAGTAACCGCTTGCATTAGACTAAAAATTAAATAGCTGCTTAAAACTAAAGAAAGATAGAAAATGTAATTTTTTTTAATAGAAATGAAAACAGCTCTAAAATGTTTATTTTATAGAATTTTTAGATATATTTTATCTCTGAATGAACATTTAAAGTTGTAATTATAACAAATTCAACAAAGTATTATGAATGCATTATATTATGTGGAACCCCTTTAAGGCTAAATAATGTGTTTCATAGAACTAAACAAATAAATACTGAAAATTGTTAGATAAAAAACTATTTTGTTTAAATATTTGAAATCAGTCAAATAACATTTTCGCAATTTTCTTATTAAGTTTAATAATTTTAGATTATTTTTAACAAATAGATTCATTTCTCGGTAGAGAAATAATTAAATAAATGCAATAAAAATGACGAAATTTGAAATTATTGAAATAATTTATATTTTGTCAAATTCTTAGTAAAATAATTTAAAAATAAAAACAAGACCGTTAATTTTCTTTACTTTTTCAACAATTTACAAAAAACAATTGATTTGAATATTTATAATAGTAATTTTTCATATAAATTCTTAGATTCTATTTTATACAACTTCTTCAACCATTGAAATTATAAATTAATAATCATTACAATTGTTGATTTGAATTACTTTTTTTAAAGAAGAATGCAATTCAGTAGGGATCAGTCTTTCAAAAGTTATTAAGAGAAGTACGTAAACTATATTATAAGAATGACTACAAGGATAATACTTATAGTATATTCGTAATTTATTAAATTTTTAAAATACTTGTTGTCTATAAAATATTCTTGAGATTTATATTAAAATAAAACAAGATGTTTATTTTTAGAGACAAGAATGCATTCAGGATTCTTAAAATGAAATTAAAATTGTATGAACCGCCTTTCGTGAAATAAAGGAAATTCAACTGTTTTACAACAAATTCTGTTTTGAAATAATTCAATTTCACATAGTCCACTTAGAAATGCTATTCAAAGTTAAACATATTTCTTTTTTTTCAATAAGAACTGTATATTACATCTTTGAGAAATAAAATTTAATATTGCTCTAAATATTTAATCAGTTAAAAATATGAGTCTTATATGGCGGATATTAATTAATTATGTGTACTAGAATAAAATATGATGTACTAATGTTCCTATTAAATATAATATTTCTATATTAAAATTCAATTAGTGTATACATTCGAGAGAATATTCAAACACCATCTCTAAATTCTTAAATGAATGATGTGATAGTTTATCAAAACAGTTTCTGTTCGAATGTTGTGAAATCAAGAAATTACAGTTATATCCATCATTGTAAATTCCCTTTTACAATTCACAATTAACAACTGCTTCAATAGTTTAAATCAATTTAATTAGTCATTTCAGCATTCATGAAATTACTGATTTATGCTAAATATATCAAATTGATTATAGTTTTTTTACCAATATTTGAAAGAATTAAATACTGTATTCTGTACTTTTTGGTCCAAATTTTGTGAAAATATTTCGAAACATTTTAGTTCAATCATCCCAACTCCTTCACATTACATAATATAATTATTTGGTAAATTCCCTTTCTATTCGCTGAATAAATTAAAATCTATTTGATACATATCTTCGCCTGACTAGAACCATCCACCTTTCAAAGACAATTATAAAAAACCGAAAACAATTAAATCGCATGTAAAGGGACCGTTAAATTGAATATTCGATTATCCTTCACTATAGTCATCTGCGAGTTATTTGCTTTAGTTTCTAAGGAATATACTGATGGTTTCAAGTTTACTTGCATCTTGATTAACAAAAATCATGGAGTAATATTCCATGACGATAGTTTTGATATATATACATATATACAGTTCCCTTCAGAAGCCTATGTCTCGGGTTCCATTCCAGTTAATACTAAACAATGAATTATTGGTGTGTCACTTCTGCCTGATGTTTCAGGGTGTGTGTTTGCAAGTTTTCTAGATTAAACACGTGAATATGTCCCCCAAAGACCTTGCTGAAGCTTACTATATGGACGCGCTAAAATGCCGTACAATGGCCTTAGGCTGGGACATTTTGAACCCCGATATGGTGACAAAGCTTGTTCTAGTTGAAAGCATTTCCTAATGAAGTATATCCTCTTGAGAAATAAATCCTTTCTACAATAACTTCATGCCCATATATTAGAGTATATATACTCACAAAAAACTCTCTAAATTGCATATTCGAAGCAGTGATATCCTCAAACAAAAATGTTTTATTTGTGTTTCAAAATAACTCTTGTTTTTCAAATCATGCTGAATACGAAATCCCATTCGTTTTCCCTCATTTCAAATTTCTAAGCATTCTATTGTAAAAACAATACATGTGACTGGCATTTTATCGAAAAATCAATTTGTAGTTTACTGAATAACAAGGAGGAAAGATAATAAGTATTTTATATATATACATAAATGGACGATTAATATATAAAATTCTTGTTTTAATAGAATTAGGTTGTTTGTTCCTCAAACTTTATTCTGATATTGTAAACAAGGCAATTTCGAAACACTTAAAATTATTAATGCAATTTTATGCAGCTTTAATTTTCGTTAATTAATTTGCTAAAATTACTTCACCATGAAAATTAGAATATGGTATTTAAGATGGAAAACACATTTATATCTTTGATATTATCATCTTATTTCTTACATCAAAGAATATAAGATATGAAAAATAATTTCTGAATTGAATATACATTTTTTTAAAATAAATTTTCAATTAATGAGCCCCGAATCAATAAAGATAATTAATTTTATTCAATTAAATTTACATTACATTTTATTTTTAAGAAATTAAAATTTCTCTTTAAAATTTTTTGAATTTTTCATATGATAAAAGATTTTATTATAAGAAATAATTTAATTGTTGTGTAATTTATTTCTATTATGTATTTTAAGCTCACATTCAATTACAAATGCATTTACTTAAAACCTTAGCAAATCAATTAAAGTACTTAAACCCAAGAAAATTTTTTATTTAATTTTATATTGGTTATTAACATTTCATTAATTAATTAGCTTATATTTCGAGACATCATTGAAGAAGAAACGACAGCAACTAGATGAAGTTAGTTTAGAGAGATTTTTAAATACTTAGTATTTAAAAATCTCTCTAAATTAATAAAAACTAAATAAAAATCCTTCTAAAACATAAAAGAGTAAATACAGATTTACTCTTTTATGTTTGTAGCTATTAGAAAGCTTTATTTTAGCGTAATATTTAATATCTGCTAACCCATGTTGTTATCATATTTCAATAAGATAAATTACCAGTTATATTAAACATAGTTATCCCCTGTTAAATAAAAATAATGATACTAAAATATTTAAACTTTCCTTAGAAATCAAAGTGTCTCCATAAAGATCGAGATATTGCTGGTGCTTCACCAATGTAGCAAGCACCGAAGGTATATATTTTTTGAGTCCAGATTTTAAAAACCAACCAAGAAGAAGAAAAGCCAAATTGATCATGGATGACAGTGGAAGTCATTAAAATGGATATAAAAAAATTTAAGTCACACACACATTATTGAAAAGCTATGTTATTGAAGGAGAAAATTGTTGATTGAAAGATGGGTGTGTTTAGAGTTTTAATGTTTAATTGTTTTTCTATACGTTACGTGTGTTATGCTATAAAAACGAATTTAATTAAATATATGTAGCTAAATATTTAAACATTAGCGAATAAACAGAGCATGACTTTAATTTAAATTTACATCACCAAAATTGGAAACACCAAAAAAATCTGCATTCACTCTTATCCAATTTAAATATATAAATAAGTATTAAAAAATAGATTTTATTAAACTGATAAAAACAGCAAAAAGCGAAATTAACCTAAAAATATTTTGGATAACCGTAACCTGAAAGATATAATAGTATAATAATATTACAGATTTAAAACAATTTAAATTCTCACCTAAAAGAGATTTTAGAAAATTGTTTGAGATTCAATGTGTCAAAGTAGTTTCATTTTACTAATCAAACATACTTTGGGCAAAACTTTATATTTCAAAAATAATTTGAAATGCCATTTACAGAGAATTTTATGAAAAGGCAAATTGATTTGTATTGATCTTCATAATACCTATTTCTTGTTAAATGTTTTGAAACAAATTATTCAATTAAAGAATATTTGATGGTTTCTACATCACACAGTATCTTAAATTTTAGAATTTGCGAAATGGTTTTATCAAATAGTTTTTCAATAACATTAGAAATAGTTTGGTTTTTTTTCATTACAAAATAGAAAGTAATTGATGTAACAAAATGCATAGAATTTAATTATAGCTTTTCATTTCTAATGAAATTATTGCAAATTTAATGATGTATACAAGTTAAGAAAAAGTATTCGTAAAATAATAAGAACACACACACACATATATATATGTGTGTGTGTGTTATATATATATATATATATATATATATATATATATATATATATATATATATATATATATATATATATATATATATATATATACGTCATATTTGCTCTTTATAGTTAACCTTCATCATTAACTACAATAGTCAAATCAGATAATATGATTTGACTATTGTAATAATTATGACAATAACATTTATATTAAATTCAAAGAGAATTACTTATTTAAATGTATGATGTTTACTTAAAATTAATTAGAAATGAACATTTTCTTCAGTAAGATATATTTTACAATACAAAATAGAAATGAAAAGAAAATATAAACTTTAAATTAACTATTAATTATTAGAAAACTCTCCAGGGGGAATGAAAAACTAATATGATGTTTACGTAACATATTATGACTACTGAGCACATAAAATCATTTTACAGACAGAGACATTGGAATAATTTGATTAAAACAAATGGTTAAAAACTCTTTTTCTTTGTTATTTTTCATTTATTCAAATTGAAATAATCCATGAAGTTTGAATTTTTACATAGTAATTAAGTTTTTCAGCTTAAATGCATTGTTATAAATCTTTTAAATATGTGATAATTAGAACAGCTTAATAAAGAAAAAAAACTAATTGACACTCATTCATTATTAGTGTTCTTTGATTGTTTTATAGATAATCATGCAAATGCAAATATAATAAACATCATTTTTTGCACCCAGTAGTAGTTTCATCTTCATCCGAATGTGAAGGGATAAAGAAACACATGAAGAGGGAGAAATAAACATCCATACCTGAATCAGGATTCGAACATGAGACCTCCTGCTTAGAAGCTAAGTCTGATAAGCACTCCCCCATCGGTCAACATAATATATTTCATTATAAAGTGAAACCATTAAATGTATCACATTACAGTCTATTGATACAAACAAATTTCATTAATTACAACAAATGCCAAAATGTTTCATTGCTTCACACATACACAATTTTTCATTGAATAATCTCTTTTATTATCTAAATCTAATAAGGTCGCTTCTATTCAGTGAATATTACAGTATAAAACAGAAACCTAATTCTGAAGTAAGATAGAAGAAAAAAGAAATAGTTGTCAGAAATGCATTGATGACGTTATAAGTTTTCAATAAATTTAGAAATTTTATAATGATATACATATTTTAAAAAAATCTCAAAGGTATATTTACACTTAAAATAAATTTTATACATCATCATGAGAAAATAAATATTGGAGAAAATTATCTACATTTCGTTGCGGTGATATTATAATATTTTATTTTGTTTTGTTTGACAAAAAAGGGAAAGGTAGAAAACCTGTAATAAAAAGACTTAACTAACTTCCTTTTTCGCCTATGCTTTAATGATTTTGATTCATAATAAACAGTGCACATAAACCAGTGGAGAAAAAATATTTTTGATTTTTCAATTTTTGTGAAATAAAATGTTTTAGTGTTTGATAATTCAATGTAATATCTTCTAGTGTAATTAGATGAATAAAAGTATTTTTAAATGTATACAAAATTTATAAGAATATTTTAAATATATTTCCTTTATCATTAAGGAGTGAAGTAAGAGAAAAGTAATTATTCAGAATTATAATAAAAATTTTATACCAGTTATAATTTAATATTTCACATTTATTTATTAATTAAGGTAATACTAACTGCTTTTTGGAAAATAATCATATCTTAAAAATAGCTTAATCAGCATGAAACTTGTTTTATTTTATATAAAATATTTTATTTTATACAAGACAATGAAATTTCATGCTGTTTCAGATATTTTTAAAATGCCATAAAACTGTGGCATTTTTATTGTAATTTAGCTTAACTAAGTAAATTATATTAAAACAATTTAAAAATTTATATTTAGTTTTTTAAAAAATTAATAAATTAATTATGCATATTCTTTTATAAAAATGCTATTACACATTGATCAATAAAATGCAGAGAATTATTTTAATTTGTAATTTTTTTTTAAATAAATAATATATATTATGCCAATTTTGATACTATAAAATGTTTTGTTATGATAAGATTCTTTTATTCTTTATATTTGAATTATTTTATCAATCATGTTTTAAGGTCTGTATTTGAAATGAATCAACAATATTATAAAATTTATGATTCAAAATGTATTGAATATCAAATACATGTTAATAAAATTGAGAATTATTTGTTCGTGGGAAAGGATTCTTTCCCATGAAATAAATAACATTCTTCGTTTTTACACAAATCTTTATAAATTAAGTATATTTAAAAAGTTCTTAGCACATTAATTTATAATACACTACTGGACAACTGCTAAGAACGAATAACACTATCATTCATAGCAACCACAAAATGAAAGGAAGCAAAATGTGGAAAATTAGAATAAGTGCGGGATATAGTAAGAAGAAGTATGCGTATGCAAATTTTTTTCCACGTCCGTTCATCACGAGATAACGTTCATAAGAATTTTAAAGGTTTTAACGCGTGTGGGCAGTTGGTGTTTCAAGTCAAAGTTTTGCAGGAAAGATTTAATAGACGTACTTGAAAATTTTGGCATGTCTTCCCGATATCACTTAGATGATTTTATGCGTGACCGAATTATTGGAAAGATCGAAGAAGGGCGAAAAATTACAGATATTGCCAGGAAGTTCGACATCACTCTCAGCGTTGTTTCATGGCTGTGGAAGTCATTTAAAACTACTGGAATGTGTTGTAGGTGGCACGGGGGAGGTCGTGTTAAAAGTACGACGCCTTCAGAAGACAGATATATCGTCCTATCAGAAAAAAAGGAATAGGCGCACCGCAGTTCAAATGGTGGCAAATCAGTTTCTTGCTGCCTCACGAAAACAGATCTCTCGAAAATTTGTTGCCAGACGTTTGAGAGGAAGAGGACTATACGCCCGCAGGCCTGTTGTGTGTGCCACATTGACCAGACAGCACCGTACTGCCCGTTTGTAATGATGTCGTGAGCATCGCAATTGGACTGAAAAGGACTGGGCATGCGTACTATTCTCAGATGAGAGTAGGTTCAGTCTGTCATCGGATTGTAGCCGCCAACTGATCTGGCGCGAGAGTGGCACTGCTTATCATCCAGAAAATATCCAGGAAAGGGATCGATATACGCCATGCAGTGTCATGGTGTCGGCCGGCATCATGATCAATGGTTGCACGCCCCTACATAATGTTGCGAATGGGACTATGATGGGCCAACGATACATTAATGAAGTTCTACTTCCTCATGTTCGTCTTTTGGTGATGTGTCGTGGTACTGTCGGTGATAAATTTGTTTTATGGACGACAACGCAACATGTTATCGAACACTCGCTGTTCACGATTGTCTAGATAGCGAGGTATTCAACGCCTCGTATGGCCATCACAATCTCCAGAACTAAACCCCATTGAAAATGTATGGGATGCTTTGGGGGGTCAAGTTGATGGTCGAAACTATCCTTTTACAAACAAGAACACCCTCATCCGTGCAATCACAGAGGAATGGGATAAATTGCCTCAACAACTGCTTGATAATGTGTAATGTATGATACGACGTGTGGAATGTTGCATCACACTCCACAGTGTACATATCCTGTAATGATACTTTTCTTCAAGGTGCCTGCTGACTTTTAGCTGCATTGTTCCATTTTTCCGTATGAAGCATTAAATGAAAATTTTTTTCTTTCAGATGTTTCACAGCTTTTGTACTTTCTAGAACAATAAATAATCTTTATTCTAATGTCTGAACAGTGTGACAACTATAGTTTATCCTACTAAGCCTTATGTCTCGCTTAATGTTATACTACATTGCAATTTGTGATCCGTCTTTAGCAATTGTAATAAACTATAATTTAGTAAGTTAATAATAATAAACTGTAAATATAAAAAATAAACTATAATTGCTTAAAAATTAGAAATTAGACATTTTAATTAAATAATTGAAAATAAAACAAAGTGAAAATTAGCAATAAATGTTAAAACACAAACAAGAAAATACTAAGTAATTTACATGATATGGAAACTGCATTTAATAAAATTATAAATTTGTGTTTTTATGGAGCATAAAAATAATTTAAACTTTTATTCAAAGAAACATAAAAATCTAGAAAGCATTTTGAATTCAGTATTGAGAATTATTTAGTTATTAAATAAATGATAATGGAATTCAACTTTTTAATCATACTACGCTATTAATGATATAATTTCCATGAATATTTTAACTGTAAATTATGTAATATTATGATTCTATTTCCAATATTCTTTTAATTTCTAAAATCAGTAAAAATAGGATTCCTTTGCTCTACGGATAAATGCTTCTGAAGGAATTAATAAAATTTTTCATTAAAAAGAATATTGATGAAAGAAACCTACAAAAGTAAGTTTAAACTTGATTTCTCACTGCACTTTCTTTGAAATGAAAGCAATCTTGCATATTTGCTTGAATGAATTTAATATTTGATTTTAGTCTAGACGATTCATATCGCAGTGCTTTTGCAAGTTATTTCAGAATACGATTTCCAATTTTTTAAAATTAGTCAGGCAAAGAATTCAAGAATATTTAAAAAGTCTGGAAAATATTGTTTTATGGATTTTAAGATATATATATTTCATACATAGTTATAAGAATTTCATCAATTAAAACCAATGAAAATTAAATTTAAGGAAACTGAAGATATCGCTTAATATATAAGATATAGTGTATCACTTAATAAAAAGGCATGATTAAAATTTATGGAATTAAAAGACAAAAATGTAACTTTTCTGAAATTATTTTATTTACTTAAGGAACGCTATAAATTGTGAATAGAAATTATTATTCTGCATTTAAATAAAGTTATTTGCCCATTTCAATTCATAGGTAAAAAAAAATAAAAATTCTTATAAAATTATATTTTTTAACTTAATTGTACAGGCACTTTTCAGATGAAGTACTGAAATAAATTTTCTTTTCAATACTCTTAAAAATATGTTATTAAAAATAGTGAGTATTTTATCATTCACACACATTTTCTTATCATATTATAAATTTTATTATCCTTGGACCTTTCCTTTTTCACATGTCAAAGAAAACTTAGCCATAAGAAATTGTATTGCAATGAATAACTTTTCTAAGTACTGATATAATTTTATCAAATAGAATTAGAATACATTATTTTGCGTATTTACTAGCATTTTTAACGAACTGAAAATATTAACATGTTACATGATCATGATTATAAAAATGGTTATAGTTAAATAATGTATAAAACTATATCACTGTATCACTAATATCTCTGTTTTTATTAATTTGAAAGAACAAAATAACATTAATAATTATTTATTTTAAATAATTAATTACATTAATAAAGTTCTCTTACTGAAATCTTAAAATTAAAATATAAAAAAATATTAGTTATTAATATGCTTTCCTGTTTCAATTTTTAAATTACTCTAATTAAATGTCGTGCATTATCTTAAATTTAAATATAATGCTAAAAAAATTACAAAATGTTTTCATAAAATATACTATTGGGAAAATAACTTTCGATTACATAGAAGTAGAAAATTAATGGACTTATAAACACAAACATAGTCTTGGATTTTACGTGACTTCTCCGTTGATAAATTGTCACGTTACATAAATATTTGCTTACTTCAAATTATAAATTTTGCATTACTTGATAAAATGTTTTATAAATTATTTCATACTTACAATGAATTATCATATACATAGAAAAAAATGAAATCTTATTAAAAGTGAAAAGTGTTTCAATAATTTAAAACAATTGTTTTTCAATTGTTTGCTATTGCTTAAAAACACATAAAAATTTAAATTGAAATTTGAGATTTTATATAATTTTGAATAATCAAAAAGTTAAGGTAGATAATAAGAGTGTTATTATTTTAACCTATTGAATTGTTCAACGTATTTGTTTACATTAAATGCAACTTTATTTTTTGTACAGTTCTTCTAACATATCATTTTGTATAGTTCTTCTAACGTATTCGAAATATTTTTAAAACAGCATCTTAATTTAAATATGAATTTGGATACCAAACTTTAAGAAACTAATCTTTACGTACGTATGTATTAAAATCTAAAGCTCATAAAAAAAGAGCAACCAAAAAACTTTTTCTATGACAAAGTCTTAAGTATGTTATTCATCCTCTAGCTTGGTTGACCAGTTTGAATTGGATCACTTGTAAAAAAAAATTTTTTTGTCCTGTGCCAGCTAGGCAGACAATACGGGGTGAGCTGCTCCACTTTTCATACTGAACCATATTTGGTGTGGAGTCCGACTGCTTCAGTACACACTTGCCGCAGGGACCCGTTTATAGGGTAGGCAACCATTCACAACCCATTCATATAAGGAAAAGAGAAAGACAGGACAGATAGAGAAAGAAAGTGCGTTCATGCCCGAACCTGGATTCGAACCCAGGACCTGCCTATTCGAGTCATGCACTCTGACTACTAGACAGGGAGGCCGGCTATTTGTAAAATGTTTTTATGGCACAGGTGCCGTATAATCCATGATTTATAATTCTGAATTTTTTTGGCGATGAAGAAATGTTGCCAAAATGACGTATCGTGACGTGCGCGATTACTATAGTTAATACTAGAGTTACCAAAATAGAATTTTATTCATAATTTTTATAGGACCCCATATGTATGACGTAAAAAAAAGGTTGCCAGATACGTAAGAAAATCCGCCAAAAAATCGCCAATCTCAGAATTTGGCCGCATGGATTATACGGCACTTGTGCCGTTTCTATCATTAAGATTGAAAACTTACACTCCACCTATACTTAATAAAATAAAAATAATAACCAAGTAATATATTAAGGTAAACAAATCATTACCTTGTTAATGGACAGTTGTTTTATTGACAATATGATATGCAGGACTAGAAAAACAAAATGTTTATTCGGAATCTAATAATAAATAAATATATTAACTTTTGACTCATAATATTTACGTTTAGAGCATATGAAAACATTTGATATTATTACATTTGATTCAGCGAGAAATTAAATATAGGCTTCATGTTTTAAAAGCATGAATTCGTTTCAAATGCTTTAGGAAGTAATGATTTGAATTATTCGAGCAATCAATCTTTATTTGATGGACTGAATGAAAATTTAACTTCCAATGTAAGGAATTGTTGGAGCGAAATTATCATTTGTATCACGCGGAATGAATTCAATAAAAATTAGAATATTTTTGAGATCAGAAATTTAAAAAGTAAATTTATGTTCTCTGTTTTATTAAATGTAACGTGAGCTGTATACTTAAAAGCAATTGGATAACGGGATTTTTCATATCATATTCAAATATTTACTTTATTTTAATAGCTTAATTTTGCTAGTATTTATGTAATTTAAATACAATAAAATGATAGAAATTTTACCATGAAAAGTTTTTAAGATATCAAAAATAATTATTCTTGGTGAATCATTGTACCATTAGAAACTAGATCTCCAATTGTAATCATATAGTTTTTCTTATCTTATTACCACAAATTCATTTGATTCTCAATGCAAAAATATCGGCCATGATTATTTTCAAGCATATTTACATAAGTATTTTTTTAAAAACATATTTCCTATATTTGTAGTAATTTAGCTTATTATTTTACAGCTCATTAAAGTATTGAATTAACTTTAAGGATGTCCAAAACTGTGCAAATTATGATAGTACAAGCAATTAATCACTAGTACTTAAAATTTTTTTAAAAAAAGGTACATAAATAAAATATTAAATGATTTGTTTTGAAGTAATAGGAATTTTTCAGATTTTGAGATTTGCAGTTCATTATGTAAACATTCCTATTAAGAAGTTAAATAAAACTATAAACTAATAAAATTTTTAATTTATTATTATTATAAAATAATAATTAATATTTAAAGTCTTATGAGCAATAATTAAAGCAATATAAAGTCTTTTATTGATCAATTCTCTGTTTTCACTGCCTTAATCATGTAACACTCATGGTATTTTAATATTTTGCTGAAGATAAAAAATAATTATGAATGTAAATTGACAAATATTATGAGCAAATGAGAAATGATAAAATAAATGCACTGTTAACATAAATAAAATTTTCTTAAGTTGAAATCGATTCATTCTTCTGTTTTAAAATATTGTTAACATTTTGAAAATAAATAAGCTGCTTAGTTTAGCAAAATTCAAGATATGATATGAATTTTCAGAAATATAAATTGATAGAATATTTACTTTAACATTTAGTGGTATATCATGTATTTAAATTTATATTATAAAAGCATTATAATGGATATATATCTGAAATAGATATATTTAATAAATCACTAAAGATTTTAAAAATATTTTAATGTATTAATAATTATGTTTAATTAAACATTTGAGAAAACTACTTTATATTAACATTACATGTATTAAATTTGAGTAATATAAAAATTTAGTGGGTTTTCACTAATGAATATCAGAAAATATTTTCAGCATAAGTATAAGAATTTAAAATCAGAATTTTAAGCATAAGAATTTAGATTAATGAATAATAATAAATGATTTATAAAATTAATTTCGCTTTTTAAATAGTAAATTAAATATCAACCTGCAATTTAATGAACGATAAAGATGCAAAACGGAAATAAAATGATTGTCTGTCAAAGGAATAGTTAAAATAAAATTTTAATTTCAATAAAAAATATTCCTTTTTTATATTTGTATGACATAATTGAAAAATAGAAACACATTTTGGGAATTAGATTTTCAACAACGAAATAATCATGTAAAAGAAAAATCTGTTGCAATTTAATACAGTAATTATTTTAAATAATTAATTCATTAGCATCTAAAGTTAACAAATTATTCACATGTTTATATAAACAAATGTGAACATCTCTACAGTTTTAATAAATACAATCTTTCACGTCACACATTATAATATTATAATGTCTATATAGGGTACATGTATGTATGGTATAGTTATGTATGCTAAAATAAAATTCAGAAATAAATTTTAGTAAAAGCATTTTTCAATTACCATCACATAAAATTATTTAAGTAAACATTATAAATGTAAATTTCATTAAAATCAAATAGGATTACAATTTATTTTATTTGTATTTACTGATATTTATATCTGTTATAAGCTCTTGTGTGGTCTTATTTTTGTAACCAAGTCTAACAATCATTCTTTTTTTTTACTTAAATAAAATATTAATTATGCAGTAAAAAGCATAAAATATTCTCAATGATATACATATTAATATGGTCAAAATGTGATAAAAGAAATTCTAGAAATATAGATATGTAAAAATAAATATTGATAAAATAGCTGTTTTAAATTTTTCTTAGGCTTATAATATATTCTTTCTTAGGCTTACTTAGGCTTATAATAGATTAAACGAATAAAGAAAAATGTTTCCAAAAGAGATTTTTTTTTCATAAATGAAAGCACATATCACCTTGTTACGTCATAGATGTCAAATTCAGTTTTATATGCTATTACTAAGCCTCTTTTTATTAACGATGAATAAAAGTTGTAATCATATTTCGAAAATAATCGTAAGGATGTACATATTTATGGTGCACATATTTTATGCGAAAATACAGTTGTGTTAATTATGAAATACGCATAATAACGATAGTCATTTTTTTAAAATAAATTTTCTTCCATTTTTTGTTTTTTATTATTATTATTTTACGACTTGAATATTTCATTATGTCAATTTCTATATAGTTATTATTAAATAAAACTTTATAAGAAGAAGACAATAAAAAAGGTTTTTCTTCAATTATATTATTTGCTCCAAAAGTGTCATAAAATAATCAGTATTTTTCTTACTGCTAGATTAACTCAAGAAATGTGCATTTAAATTATCGTATTTTTTTTCAAAAAATCTAAAAAATAAGATAAGGAACAGTTTAAAAATTCTGATTTTGTTATTAAAATTTTCATTATTAAAATTAAAGCATGATAATATAAAATTCTGCTTTGTTAATGATTACATAAAATTGAAAGGAAAAACAATTTAGTCGTAAACAATGGTATTTCTTTTCAAATTGCATAACTAAGCACGAAAACTAATGTGATGTTTTAAATAAAATTTATTAACATTCTTAAAATATTTTGTACTCTTTTATGCTTAACTTTTTGAAAAACTGTCTGAGTTTCAAACTTTATATACATGTTATAATAAAAAAAAACTAAAAAATAGATTAAAATTAGTAAACTTGATTTTATTGAAGAAATAAAATATAAATATATTTTTATAAGGTTATAAATAAAAAAGTGATAGACATATATTATATATTCGATGAATTTTAATATATTAAATTATTCGTTCAGAAAAAAATTACTCTTCATAAAGAATATATATATATATATATATATATATATATATATATATATATATATATATATATATATATATATATATATATATATATATATATATATATATATATATATATATATATGCATTTATATCTGTATAACTTACATTAAATAAAGTTATTATTTTTGCTTATGAATGTTATTTTTTATATTACGTTCATGTCCTTTTACGTCTTCATCAAAATGTTTTGAAACTTCCCAACAATTTAATTATAAAAATGCAAATTTTTAATCCATTTTATTATGCTAAAAATGATAAAAAAAAATTTGTTTTTAAAATTGTGGTCTTTCTTTGAGTCAATCAAATGGTCTTTTAATTTTAATCGTGAGTTTAACCTTTTATTGAATTACTTTAGGCTAGAAACTTTGACATTCTTCTCTATTTAATTGAAAAATGTTAACTGATTGTGAACTTTTTAAGCAAAAGAATTTTATTACTGTCTCCCGCTTTCTAATTTGATAGAGAAAACTTTACATTAGTTATTCATTTATGTTTAGTAATATTAAAAATATTTTTCACGGAAACATTTAATTATTTAACACTAAATTATTTATACAGAGAGAGAGAGAGAATAAGTATCATAATTTACTTTTTTAATATGAAAGACAATTTAAGGTTCTTGAAATTCAGTAAAGGAAAAATATCTATTATTAGTGTAGGTAAATATTTAATTAAATTTTCTACCGATAGCGGATTATATATACATTTACAAATGATAAAAGTTGTGAGCTTCCATTTGTTGTGTACTTTAAAAAACTGAAGCATTATCTAACTATAATGTTTTGCGGAATGAAATTTAGAAGCATGATTTTATACAATGCTTTGACACCGTGTATTGGACAACCATGCTTTTAAAAGTCATTTCAAATTTTTTTTTGAATCATTGCATAAATTGCACTCCGGATAACCTTTTCATAAACAGTGGACTGTATTCACAAATCACAAAGGAAGAAATAAAACCAAGCATAATAAAAAATGCAAACTGGGCAGTATAGCAGCATCCGAATCTCATCGATAAAACCCGAGACTTTATCTTCCAGATAATGATGTCCTACTACCAATCCATAATCGACTTCTGTACAGTATTTTAAAGTTGATGGCAGACAGCTTATTTGTGAAGCGAGTGTAAGATTGTACTGATACCCGAGATTTTCTAGTGATAAGTACGCAAAAATAACTTATCACTAAAAAATCTTGGGGTGTTTCCTCTCAAATGGAGAAAACGAAAATGTTTCAGCAAAAGCGACCTGGTCCAATGGCATGTCCTCCAAAAAAGGTTCAATTTAACACTAGAACAACACTGGCAAACCAATCTATCAACCCAACATGAGAACTCCATTCCCGGAATTCATTTAGTAATTGCAAAACTTTGTTTTGTTAAACATTTTAAGCTTTACGTAGAATCTATGGTGAAAATGGATGTTGATTTAAAAATAAAAGTCTTCAATAGGGTCAAATCAGTGACATTGTCCAGAATAATATCACTGACCTCGTTGATGAAGGTTAACCAAAAATTAATTTGAATAACACTCATGCTAAGAGGAAATATGTTCTTATTCTCATGTGAAGCATATAATAAATGAATAAAGGTCTTTTTGAAAATTGGATGTATCCATGGGGATTCTATTTTATGACATATGATCGTTTACAATTAAAAATATTCTGTTTCTAATAATTTCTTTCACAATTTATTTTAAATTGAATAGATATTAGTAAAATAGGGCAGAAAATGTGAGTGAATTCAAATCTAAAATTTTTTAACACGTATTCAAAATCAAAACAGATCCGAAATCGATATCTATTCGCATAAAAAAGATAAAATTCAACTTATTTGTTATAATTAGATTAACTTTGTGCGACAAAATAGGGGCTATAAACATTGATGATTTTTTCGTTAAATATGGCAATATTGATGTCTAAATATTGGATTATTGTATATTATCAATGTTCTTTTAGTATAAGAAAATTTATTTTACCATTATTTTAGTATTTTCAAAAACAGAAAAAAATCAAATCGTGTTACACATTAATAAACATTAGCACACATAGGGAACACTAGTATACAAGTTCATTTACTTGCATGAGATTTTTTGAGGATAGAAATCGATTTGATGACGTACTGCTCGTATTTAACAGTCTTAACACCTAAGGATTTATTTCTCTAACGTTCATAGAAATAATGCTCATATTCTGCATTTTACAATTTGAGAAGAATCGTTATAAAGGCCACCATGCAACATTTAATGTCAAAAAATATTTTGAAAGTTGATTTATTCCAATGCTCCAAAATAGCACTTATGCTCTGGAAAATATTTTGAAAAACAGTAAAACACACACATATATTAATCGCACTGAATAATTAGTTACATTAACTTAAAGGCACTATGTACTATCTGTCGTATTTGCAGTAGTAAATAATTTCTATTTACTAATTCTGCGAATCTTGTGTCGGCATACCTATTTCTAAAATGACTGATAAATCATTGTCGAGTTCAAGTTTTTTGTAGCTTCAGATTATCTAAAATCATCTAACAAATTTAATATTGGAAAAAAACATAAAAAATAAGCAGTTTTTAATTTTTTAAATATTTTATTGAATTTAATGTGATTACAATTCAAACGAAAGTAAAAGTGAAATTACATTCAGAATTATACCTTTAACAAATCTATTGTTATTGGTATATTTGCATTATATTAGAAATTTGATAATAAAAAAAAATTACGAATAACACACATTGCAGAATTTAATTAGTTATATTTTATAATAAACACATAAAACAGAGGATAAAATATATGACTTAAAACAAAACTTTGAGAAATATGAAAAAAAGGTAAAAAGTATGAAAAATGTAACATAAAACACATGAAAAAGAATTATTCAGCCATGAAAAATCGAACTGATGTGCTCCTGGATTAAGGATAAATTCTTGATTTATGATTGCATCCAGTTTTTTTTATTCACATGACAAAAGTATAAGCAAAGTAGATATTTTGGTATAATTAATGAAAGAATAAATATTTATGTCTGGAACAAATCATCGAATATATTAATCAAAAATAAAATCATCAAACATTCCTTTATTGAAAAATCACTTCATTGAAGTTCGTTTTATCATATAACTAATACATTAATATAATTAATATTTTTTCTAAAGAATATGACCAATTTGTTTAATAATATAATATTCATGATTCAAACCTGAGATTGTAAGTTTTTGTTGTATAATTTTTAAATGGCAATGTTGAATAATTTTTATAAAAAATATTGTTACAAATTTATAAATAATTATTGTATATGTCTTAAAATATCTCAGATAGATCGGAAATACTCACATTTTGAGCAAAAATTGCGGTATTTAGACGTGTTATACGTTAAAAGCCGGCTTTCTAATGATTTGGTGACTTGAAGATGTTTTGGCGAGAAAACTTAGCAACTTGGCGACATTTTTGGCAACTTGGCGATAAATAGAAACTTTTGGAAACATCCATCACCTAAGCTCTAGAACCAATATTTAGCCAGATAGCCTAGAAGCTTCCAGAACCTTGGCGAAATTAGTAGATTTCCCCGCCAAGCCAGGTATAAATACCGCAGCCCGACATAGTTAGGAAGATTTGTAAAGACAGTCAGTTATGTGACGACGATTAGTCGTGACTACTAGCTGTTCTCTGCTTGAGATATTTGAGACCTGTGATTGGAAGCTGTTACTTATTGTATCCGACGAATTGTAACTGTATAATTGTGACTGTTACAGTTAATTTTTACGAATAAAAGTCTTGTGTTCACTGAGTGGTTGCTTTCTTCAACTCTCAATCCACACGAACCCCGAAGCTTGGTACAACTGGGGTTAGAAGTGGGGTTGAAGAGTTGATGCAGCGTGTCACAAGAAAAATGGATATGGGTTTAATGAAAAGTCTTCTCGAAAAATTAGCGAAGCAGATGGCTGAGATGAAAGCTGGACAAGAAGAGATGAAAGCTGAGATAAAAGCTGGACAAGAAGAGATGAAAGCTGGACAAGAAGAGATGAAAGCTGGACAAGAAGAGATGAAAGCTGGACAAGAAGAGATGAAAGTGGAGAAGAAGAGATGAAAGCTGGACAATGAGAGATGAAAGCTGGACAATGAGAGATGAAAGCTGGACAATGAGACATGAAAGATGCACAATGAGAGATGAAAGCTGGACAATGAGAAATGAAAGCTGGACAATGAGAGATGAAAGCTGGACAATGAGAAATGAAAGCTGGACAATGAGAGATGAAAGCTGGACAATGAGAAATGAAAGCTGGACAATGAGAGATGAAAGCTGGACAATGAGAAATGAAAGCTGGATAATGAGAGATGAAAGCTGGACAATGAGAAATGAAAGCTGGACAATGAGAGATGAAAGCTGGACAAAAAGAGACGAAAGAAAAACCGAGATGACGAAAGAGATAAAATCTGGGCAGGAGGAGCTTAAAAAGGAACTTAAGAAGGACATTGTGAAGAAGGAAGTTTTCCAGAAGAGCAGAGGAACGATTTCCAAGCTCTATCGAGTGCGCTTAAGCTGCGGTTTGGAGAAAAGTGCAATAAAGAATATAGCAGATTACAGTTAAAATCCCGCTATCAAAAAGCGGGTGAAAGTCTGCAAGAATTGGCTGCCGATATTCAGTGACTTTCCCATTTAGCATTTTCGGACTGCCCAGCTGAGACACATCAAGATCTGGCTCTCCATCACTTTATCGATAGTGAGTGGGATCCGGAGATACAGAAAGCACTTAGACTCGCCTATATCAAAGATATCGGATCTGCTCTAGTCTATGCACTTAAGATAGAGGCTGCCCAACAGGCCGCGCGTAAAGAGCCGTCTCTGCTACTGATACAGACTATGATCTAAGAAAACAAATTGAACATCTGCGGCGAAAATTCCGTAGCTTAGAACTGAGTAAAGGTGGCAGAAACACGAAAATTCAGTGTTGAACTTGCGGTGCAGCCGTACACGTCCGTAGAGACTGCCCGAAATCAAAGGATGATGGAAACACCACAGCAGGGAAACTAATATGTGGCCATCTCGTGTGGCGGAGATATCCAGAGAGTCAGAAGCCCCACTTTAAATTGTTTCACATTTCTTCCGTAAGTGGCGGAGACAACGGACTTTTCGTTATGGGACATGTCAACGAAGTTCCCTGTAGAATGATAATTGATACTGGAGCCAACGTAACCATCATTAGGACAGATCTGGCTCGTAAACTTGGTGGGAAACTCATCTGGACGCCGCCCTGCATTACCCTCCAAACTGTGACTGGAGATAGTACATTGAAAAGTCAATCTAAACATTGCATTTGGTAATGCCGTGTACCATCATATGGCATAAGTCGCTGATATAAATGACAAATTTATTCTCGGATTGGATTTCCTCAAAGAAAACCATTTCAAGTTAGATTTTTAAAAAAAATGAACTACACTCGTGTTCTGAAGACATAGCGATTTTTAAGACGAAATATTCAGA